>JAIUSX010000012.1:3750000-5000000 GCA_026573805.1 Hesperophylax magnus
GCCCTGAGAACATCAAACAAACGAAAAATTGTGATGGCTTTGACGATAAATGCCGAAACCAGAAGAGATTTATGCGGAAATTAGAGAGGCCTTGTCGAAAAAAAACTCTTCTGTAACATTAAGAGATGAGTGAATCCTTGCTCAAAAACAGTATACGAGTTAATTTAAATCCGAATTGATTGACAGACTGAACCATTGTTTTAGCTCCATTCCTAATTCACGTTATTAGTAAATCCCTCAGCACGGGTGACTTTCCCGAACCGCTCAAGTTAGCTGTATCCGCATTTTTTAAAGCGGTTAGCTTAATCACTAAAGCAATTAGTTTTCTATCATATTCTCACAAAGCTCTCAAAAATTATTTATCAAATCTGGTATTTAAAAATTTTCTGAAATTTCAGCCGGCAACGCATTTAGCCTAACTACACCTGGCGCTCATAGCAACAATATAACCTCAATAGTAAGACTTTCCCAAATAAACTAATTATATCTATAACTCAGAAGTCTCTAATCATGAACACGTACAAAAATACCGTAGCCGCTTTCATGTATGCTCCTGTGCCAGCACCTCACCTTTAAAAAAGCCGTTCTTCCCATCAAGAACATCGGTCTACCCCCGACTTTCCGTCAACAATTCCTTCTCGAACGCCAACTCGAGTTCCTTCAAATACCACAAGCATTAGCACAAGCAAATACATTCCTCGAATAAACTACCTTAACCTACTCGATGACTTTAGTTCAGAAAAATGGGAAAACGTACAAGACCAAAGGGAAACTGATTCCGCAATGACGGAATTCATCACCAAGTTACATGATTATATACCTAAATACACTAGTAACAAACTCATATCTAATAAAAAATTTAAACTCACTCCATGGATCACTTCTGGACTTGTCAAATCAATTCACAGAAGGAACCAACATATAGACGAAACTTCCACAAAGATCAGAAAACTTACTCATCTATTCATGTCTGTTAAAAATATTCTTTGCGTAAAAGATCTTAAACAAATGCACCATGCATTGTGTAACTCATTGCTGGAATATGCATTCTTGGGATGGGGAGGATGTTTCAAAACATTACTTGAACCTCTAGCAAAAGCACAAAAATCAGTTCTAAGGGTCATTCTTAAGAAACCATTTAGGTATCCCAGTGATCTATTATTTGAAGAGGTACGAGTTCTTGATACGCGGCAACTTTATATAAGAAAAATTATTTTACATACACAAAAACATCGACATCACTATTCATCCATTGATAATCTCTACAACACCCGTCATGCAAGGAGGAACCCAGTAGTTCCATCCACTACAAACACATCACATGTACAAAGACAATACTCCTACTTAGGGCCTAAAGTGTTCAACCTCATTCCCGATCAGTGTTGCCAACTCAACTACTTCAAAATATGCTTGAGTGATGGGAAAAATATGCTAAATTCCTTTAAAAAATGCCAAAAAAAAGCTAACAAAAATTTAACTTAGAAATAAAATCAGTGAAATAAAATATCAACATTTTCATCTTCATCTTCTTCTTCTTCATTAACAGCAGCTGATGTGGAAGGCTGAGAGACGGAGTCGTAACTTTTTTTGGTCCCAATGCAGCGTAGTACTTCGTCAGGAACAGTGTAAGAATAACAGCACTTTTCTGCTCTCTTTAGGCCAAATCTCACGTACAAAATGGCATTCAGGGTTCTCACCGCCAAACGATTTCGGAGTTTTGTTTTGACTAGACTCATTTGGCTAAATACACGTTCAATGTCCGCATTTGAAACACCAAGAATTTTGAGTACCGAAATATCTGCCGATTCATCGAGTAAGAGACTGTATTCCTGATAGAGGAGAGGCGTATATATCGTACCCAGTAAAAGTACCGGGTATATTCATGCCGTACTTTGTACTTGTGACAAATCTCCAAAATACCTGGTTCCAAAATACTTGGTTTAGTATTTGTATCACAGGTCTTGAAGTATTTCGTACTTTAAAATATTACTGACTTCTCACTCTCTTCGGTTAGAAAATTATGTGAGGAAAAGGGACAAAGAAATATTTTTGCTTTCGTCACTGTAAAATACAGATGCCTTTTCGCTCTTTCCTATTAGAAAGGTGTACGAGGAAAAAGGACAGTTATGAGTATTTAGCCACGGTAATCTCCATTGTCTGATGGTGAATGTCTATGGTAAAACTGCTGACAGTTGAGTGTCTATGGCATGGTGTTTGATAGAATGGTTTATTTATGGTGTTTGACATCTTCACATCCTGAACTTTGTGTAGTTACTGCACCGTTGTGGAGATTTTATTGGCAGATTTTAATAAATTGTTTATCCGATATTAGCGAGATGGCTTTGTACCACTGAGATCTTCCACATCGGCTACAATATAGTGGAGGGTGGCTGAACTCCACTATTGAAAAATACTTGGCAGATTACGGTTTGCTTTCAGCGCATTCGATGATAAAGTCACGAAATAGAAGACTTTTAATGAACCCTCCGTAGTATTCCAGGAATAATACGGCGGTAGAGGTGACGGAAATCAGGTAAAAAATCAACATAAACATCCAATAACAAGAATCTTATGTCTTAAAAATAAAATACAGATCTTTGTGAGGTTATGATGTGTTAAAAAAATCTGGTAATTTCCTAGGTATTGCTGACTACTTGTGCGCACTTACTCTGATCAAATCCCACGCCAGGGTCTACCATCTTTACGAAGATTGTATTTCAGAGTGGAAGATACTACCAGTATCGCCCTGGTGTAAGACCACCATTCAGAATTGAAACGTTGCTCCAAATGGCTTTAGCCGTGTTTAGTGACTAGATCTGAATAGCCAGGTACTTCCCCACCTTCCTCTTTCCCTTCCCCACTTACCTTCAGCCTCACAACATCCCCCAATCGGGGATGCCATAGTCTCACTGGCTCCAGACGGGAGCAGTTGGGACTCTTGTGAGGTATTCACTATAAAAAAAAGGGCATTACAAAATGGTTAGTAGAAGAGAAGACTTGTTATTTTACATGTAATTCATCAACAATGTCACCGGCCAAATGACTGTGTTGAAAAAGTGTTATATTCATATCGATCAATTGAAACGAAAACATTGGCAAAACCAATAAATATATTTATCCACTGTTTTAATGCTTTCAGGGAGAATAGGAATGAGTATTAGCGTTGATTGGAATGAACCAGAAAATCCAAATTCTGCTGCCGATGTCGAGGCGTTTTAAACAGGTTTTGAGTTAACAGTAAGTTACCTGTAGAGATGATATTACAGACAGCAATGTAGGAAAACGTGTTAATTTAATTTTATGACATATGTTTCATGCTTGATAAATAATTTCTAGGCAGTGTAATACGCCTTACAAAATTACGCTAAGAACGTACAAAAAATAAAAATCATATAAAAAAACTCTCAAACATTATTTATTTTGAACACCTGTAAGTAATATTATTCCTTCTTGTTCCTCCCCTCCCTTCCCCTCAACTTCCCTTCTCAGTGCCCAGCACGCCTAAGGTCCCCGTGACTCGCCGTCCCCAGATACCCATGGTAGGTATAAAATATTTAAGAATATTTTGTACCTCAGCACGCCTCAGGTCCCCGTCACTCTCCGTCCCCAGTACCCAGATACTCAAAGTAGGTATAAAATATTTGGCAGTATTTTGTACCGGGTATTTTTACCAGGTATTTTTTTGTACGTGTACTCATTGTACCCAATATCGGAAAGTACTCACAGGACTCACCTCTAATTCCTGATCTCCTAAATCTCTCACAATTTCTTGAATGAAATGAGGTGCCAAGACGTTTTTTATAATATTCGTGCATTTTGTTCGATGTAACTTCATGTCGCTGTGTTTGCTGTCAGAAAATCGGTATTTGCATAACTTCGATAAATGATCTACGGCCATAATTGAACAGTGCTCCCAAACAAACAAAGCTAGTGAAGATTCTGCTTTCTGGGTATACAAATCTTTTTTTACTATGGGAAATTTAATGATTTTTTTTACTTTTCATTGGCTCTATTGCTTTTCTGTGCTTTGTTGATAAAATATGTAGCTTCAAAAGAGACATTTTTGCAATCATGTCGCACTTGCAGTACTTACAATAGGCTTTCGTAGTATCGTTTTCAACAGGCTTCAACCACTCTTTAAAGTCTTTCATTTTCTCCCAGTCTGACCGGTAATGTTGATTATACTTAGGCGGCATAATTGTATCAAAATCAAATTGCAGAAACACACAAATTGCACAGAAATAAACTTTTACTAACGATACGCGAGTGAAGCGAGACGAAATGCTTTTTGTCTGTAAAGCACAGACTGTGGTACACATAAATAAACCAATCACTTTTTTTTTATTTGGTACAATATTTTTTTTTACATTTCAAAGTTTTCCAGTAATGTTGGCTTCACTGGGTGGCTTGCCCGTGCTGAGGCCTTCATTTTATAATATGAAAATATAATCTAAATACAATCTACAATATAAGATAAAATAATACATTTAATATATAATCTTGTGTGTTTGTGAGTGATGTGTTTTTATATTGGTTTTGTGTGTTACGTGTAGGTTTTATTTTATTTTATGCTATGATATTTTGGTAATATTGTCTTTTTTGTTCTTTAATCCATTTTGTAATTTTGTGTGTGAATTTATTTTTATTTTCCTCAATTTTAATTTCAAATTTTACACTGTTGAAAGCTTTTATAGCATGGTATTGGTAGTGTCTTTGTCCAAAGCTTGAATTTACTGTCGGTGTTTTTATGTTTTCTTTGTTCGCTTGTCTAACTGGTCTGTTAGTGTTATTTTGTGTATGTTGAAATTTTTTTTTGTCGAAAATGTAGTTTAGTAGTGTTTTAACGTATAATTGGCGTAGTATATCTAGTACGTCACAGCTGTTGAATATTTGGTCTGTATCGGTCAGTCTATGTTTTTTTCGTATTACCTTTAAGATCGTTTTCTGTGCGGTTTCTATGTAATTGATAGCCGAGTTTGTTGCTCCTCCCCAAGCAAAATTCCATATTCTATTATTGATTGGCAGAGTGCAAAATATATTGTTTTCAATTGTTTTATTTTATATATGTTTCTTATGTTTAGGAAAATTTGTATTGTTTTGAGAAGTTTATTTGTGATTTGTTTGATGTGAGGTATCCATCTTAGGTTATGGTCAATCACGATTCCTAGATACTTTATTTGTTCTGTTTTTTCTAGAGGAGGGCAATCGCAGATGTTGGTATTTAAACATTCGTGTATTTTTATGGTGTTTGTGTTGTTTTTTGACTGTCCTGTGCTATTTATACGGTATGTTATGAATTTTGTCTTTGATATGTTAAGTGTAAGTATGTTTGAGTCTAGCCATGTTTTCACTTGCTAGATTCCCAAATTCGCTGTTATATACATTATTCCAATCCTTAGATTTGAAGAGTAAAACTGTGTCATCAGCATAGTTAACTATTTCACCGTCTATGTTCATGCTGCAAAGTTCATTTATGTAAATAGTAAAAAGAACGGGCCCTAGTATGCTTCCTTGTGGAACTCCATATGTAATCGGGAGTGGTTTACTAGTATGGTTGTTAATTTTGACTTGTTGTGTTCTGTTACTAATATAACTTTTTAATAGTTGGAGTTCCTTGCCTTTGATACCCATTGTATCAGACAGAAGTGTGTGACACACAAGACTGTAAATAGGGCCGGTGATCCCAATCCGTGGAGGCAGAAGGCGTCGTCCTTCAGTGGCGTCGAGGGGTAGAGCGGGGCGTCTCTGTAGCCGTTGAAGCTGGTCCGATGCTGATTCTTGTCCTTGTCGTAGAGTCCGGGTCTGGTCGTAGAGGCAGGGAGGTCCAGGGTGAGGCGAGGGGCAGAAGAAGAGAAGGCGAGTAGAGTCAGAAGTCGGACCGAGGTAGAAAGCAGAGCAGAGAGAGTTGTAGAGCTGGTGGAGGTTGCTGGCTATCTGCCTTTCCAAGGGACTGTTGCCCGTTTTATAGGCCGCCGGCGGCCGCCGCTGGCCGAGCGACGCTCACACGGGCCCACTTTCTCTTTGATTCCTGGAATCGAGGGCCGTGTTTGTGACGCGCTCGCGGCCCGCCGCCGGTTTGGTTACCGCCTCTCGGCCGGTAATTTCGGGCCCGTGGTCGAACGTGACCACGGCCTCTCATTGTTCAGGCACGATCCTCAGAACCGCGCTTGTGGAACGTTCTGACGGCAAATCACCTCGCACGTCATGACAGCGCACGTCCCTTTGCTTCGGGTCGCGGCCGAACGATCCCTCTCGTATAAGCACGATTCTCATAACCGTGCCCGAATTAAATGCTATGATATCCACCAGCTCTCCAAGTATACTTCTCTGCCCGTGTCCTCTAGCCAAGCTCCGATGTTTCCTTTATTGTTTATACATTTTACATTTTAATTTTTACATTATTTCATACATAGAGGTTCAGTTACAGTTTAATTTTATACATTGACATACATTTTATACATTTCTTAATTTAGGATTCATTTGATAATTTTAACGTGGGTGACTGCGGCCGAGCCCGGAGCAGTACGTCCGTCACACCCATATTTTCTAATTTTTTAAAAAGTGAATTGTGGCAGATTGAGTCAAAGGCTTTAGCTAAATCTAGATATATCGCTATGAATTTGTACCCTTTATCTAAGTTGCTATGTATATAATCTTTTGTACATGCCAAAGCTTCTTTTGTGCCTCTTTTTTCTCTAAATCCATATTGGTTATCCGAGATTAATTTGTTTTCTTCTAGGTATTTTATAATTTGGTTTTTTAATACTCTTTCGAAAATCTTTGAAAGCGAGTTTAACAGAGTGATTGGTCTATAGTTAGTTATTTCCATTTTGTCTCCGGATTTATAAATGGGGATCACTAGTCCTTTTTTAAGAGTACTAGGAAAGCAGGAGTGTGTTATACTAAGGTTGATTAAGTGTGTTATAGGTTTTAAAATTTAATTTTTTGTAATGTATTAAATTCAACGGCCAACGGAAGACAGGAAACCCCGCACCCCCGCTTTCTCCCGGACCCCCGCAAACACCTGCCACCAAATATTCAACGGCAAATACAATAGAATTCGGACAGGAAACCCCTCCACACCGCTCTCTTCCGGACCTTCGCTAGGGAGCCATACGCACGTAGGCCATCGAGACTATAAAAACAAAGAAATGCACCCGTTAAGGACAGTTAAGCACAAAACCCCGAGGAAGTAGGTCACGCGGAGTCGCAGCGATATTTCGACTAGCGCGCGAATTCTAGATCATACGATGTATTCACAACACAAACTCCCGCGCGAAATAACAATAGACCGGTACGGCTTTCCAACAACGAGTGCAAGTGAACTCAAGACAAGTGCTTAAACGGTACAAATAGTAACAAGCTTGTGCAGTGATGAACATTTTACAAATACCTAACTAGTCGGACCTCCCGGGCACAGTGCGAGACAATCCAGCCTGCGGCTTCAACACCGGGCTATGGTAGCCCTAGGCGCCGCTACACCACACCACGAGTTTAACGCCGGGCTAAGGTAGCCCTAGGCGCCGCTACACCACATCACGGGTCCAACACCAATCGACTACAGCTACCAAGTAATGTACCACGGATTCCCCCTTTACGTCGTTAACATTCTTAAACGGTAGTAGAGCCAAAATAGGTAGAGTCTGTACTTGAATACCTGTCCATAAAATCAATAATATATGTATACTTCAATGTCAAAATTCACATGTTTCTTTTAACAAACCTATCCAATACAATGATGATGGGTTGAGGACTGCACCCCTGAAAGACCGAGCATAGCCGCGGAGCAATCGAGTCACCCAATTCAAAGGTAAGCCAGTAAGGTTTCTAGAGGTGAGAACCAAATATTAAAACGTTACATTTTCAATATCTTAATGCAATCCGTTGTTATCTCATCTAATCCAGGAGCAATTCGGTTTTTTAATGTGTTTATTATTTTGTCAATTTCCTCTTCCGAGGTTGTTTTTATTGTTAATCTGTGTTGTGTCGGTTTTTTATTGATATTTGATCTATTTGTTTTTGTTAGTGTGTTTGTGTTATGCAATTTACGGTTCGCTAAAACTTTTCCTATGTTTGCGAAGAAGTTATTCACATGATTTGCTATAGTTTCTGTATTTGTATTGACATCTAATTTTTTTGAGTTAATATTTAGATTTTCTATAGTATTTTTCTGTTTGTATTTTTGTGTGTATGTAACTACTTTTAATATTTTCCATATTTCCTTTGGGTTATTTTTTTCTTTTTTAAGTTTTTCTCTATAGTACAGTTCCTTAGCCACTCTAATAATGTTCGTGCAGATGTTTCTATATCTTTTGTAGTAGTTAAGTTGTTCCATGTCGTAGGGTGTATTTTTGATTTGTTTGTGAATTTTATCTCGTTTACGAATACAGTTTAATATTCCCTGTGTTATCCATAGTTTATTTTTTTTTGCTTTCTGTGTGAGTTTTACTTGTTTTATCTTAGTGTTATTATTTATTTCTTGTGCTAACATGTTTTTAAATTTATCCCAGGCCTCTTCCACGTTCTCTATTTCGTATATTGTACTCCAGTCTATTTTTTTGAGTTTTTCTTTCAAGTTCGAGTAGTTAATTATTTTTTTGTGAATGTTTTATGTTGATTGGGTTTTGTGTTTTCGGTGTCTATTGCTATCATATTCATGTAGTGATCTGTGATATTGCTTTCAAGTACTACGGTTTTGGTTTTTAGTTTTGTTTTGATCATTATATGATCTATACAACTTTTTGTGTTTTGTGTGACTCGTGTTGGAACCTTTATCGTTGGCTCCAGTCCATGCTGTGCTAGTAGTGTTAGGTATTCTATGTTTTGTGGGTGTCCGTTTTGTAAGATGTTTATGTTTAGGTCTCCAATGATGATGATGATATTTTTATTTTTGTTGATTTCTTTTAAAGTATTGTTTAGTGCAGTTAGGAAATGTGTAATGTTGTTTTTGGATGGAGATCTGTACATCGCAAGAATATACGTTTCTTTAGCATATGTTATTTGTATGCAGTTGGAGTCTATGATGTGTATTTCTTTGACGATTGTGTTTATTTTATCATTGGTGTATATAAATATGCCATCATTTTGATTTTTGTGTTTTTTTGTGTGGTGTGTGTTATAGTTTTCGATTGTTTTTGGTACATATTTATCGTTCAACCAGCATTCTGTCAGCACAATTATATCAAAATTATTATCAAGCTGTTGTAGGTATATCGTAAATTCATCAAAATTTTTATTAATTGACCTAATGTTTTGGTGTAATATTTTGATTCTATTTTTTTCTTTTGTGATGTTTGTCCATATATTAAAATCGTTTGTACTTACACAGTAGTGTTGGTTGTCCGAGTCTGTATATTCCATGTAATCCGCCATGTTGGTGATTAATTGTGTAAGTATATGATGTGAAGTGTATTTACGTGTGGAGTTGTGTTTATGTTAGTTTGTTAATGTTATCACAATGTTTAATATTGAAAATTTTGCCTTCCGGGGTCTTCCTCATTAATAGATGGCCTCTTCGAAACCATACAAATTTGTAGTTAATTATTTTTGCATGGTTTTTTAATTTCCACATTAGTTGCTTGTAGTATGGCTTCATTACTTCTCCAATGTAGATGTTTTGTTTCCCGGGCCGGTTTATTACCTCCGTGGTGAGACCTCTTCTTGATGACAGTATCGCATTCATTTTATTTTTGTTATTTAATTTGAAAGTTATTTTTGGTGGGTGGTTTGGTCGGCGATCTTGGATGTGATTTATATTCAAAATTTCTGTGTCTTCAGTTTGAATTTTCTTATTTTTTTGTCATTTTAAGATCATGATTTTGGATTCCTGATATTTCGAGATACTTTTCCAGTGTCGCCTGTTCCATCTCTGTTGTTTTTACTACAATACTTTTGAATTCTATGTTTTTTTGTTCTAGTTCATTTTTTATTTCCGATATTTGTTTTCCTAACTGTGGAATTTTTTCAATAGATTTTATTAATGTATCGTATTGGTCGCTTATAAATTGAAGCGATTTTTTATTGTCCGCAGATTCCGTTTCTATCTTATTTAAAATCACTGTTTTCATTTCATCGAATTTTTTGTCGATGTAATTTATAATGTAATTCATATTTTCTGGGTTTTCAGTGTATGTTGAGTCGGTAGGCCGAAAGTTCTTACTAGAAGAAGGAGTGTAGTTGGGTTGTGATTGAGTTTTAGGATCCAATGTTTTACATTCTTTGCATTTCCAGTTGTCTTATGCAGGTGTCATGAAATGCATTAAGCATATGCTGCATTTTATGCTCTTGTTTGGACTCATAATATTATCGCAACTATAGCAGTCCATTTTTGTAATGATTTACGTTGATTTTAATAATGTATTTATTTATTCAGTTTCTGTATATTTGTTTTGTATGCGAGGTTTCTTGATTTTATTTGATAATCGTAATTGATTTATTTAATAATAGTAGTAAAAATATATCTGTTTCGCAATTTGTTTGAAACAATTTATGTGTTTAGTTCCATCTGTTGACGAATAGCGAAACGCATTAATTTATTTTATTTTTTGTTTAATTACTGCACGTTTTTTTGCCCTCTATGGTCGAGTAGCGATAACTGTACAATGTGTAGTTGTGGCGTTCAAATTTATTTATTTTCGTTTAAAATTTGTTAATTTTGTTCAAATTTAAAGTATGTTTCACTTCTGTGTACCGCACCACTGCGCAAACTGTAACTGATTACGCTTAGTAGACTTTTTTATGCTTTATTTCACTGTTATAATGTATGTAGACAGTCCGGCATAGGCAATACAAAAAATTACATTGACTGAAATTTCGTTGCTTCAACTTGTCATTTGACAACTTTTTCAACTCTGCAGCCACTTTATACTGATTAAATAAACTTTTTATACTGATTTAATAAACTTTTTTCACTCAAATTCACTATTTTAATACGGAGCAGAACACTAGTTGACAACTGTCATTGACAAGACTAGACTGATAACTGACTAGATTGACTGACTAGATTGATAACTTCGGCCTTCAGTAGGGAGAAATTTTGTCCACTGATGACGTCACATTCAGAATTGAGGCATAAACATGCCACTCAGCAAAGTAGAGGAAACAAAAAAAAAGCGCGGCCATAGACAATATGATCTTCCCTAGGTAGGCACCTAGGGAAGATAATATTGTGCTATTCATCAGCCTAAAATATTATTTTAAAAATAAATATTAGAGATGTTAACAGATTCTCTCAGGACGACAAGGCTGCAACTCACAAAGTGCGGTCCTGCGAAAATGAGCTATAAGGTATCTTTCCTTACGGCACATTTTCTCAGGACGGCGCTTTGTAAGTTGAAAATCTGTCGTCCCGAGGCCGTCGTAAAATAACTCAAAATTACTTGAAATTTAAATTCCACTAAGGAAAAACATTTTTAAACAATGATTGTGCTTTTCTACGACAGCATTGAATGTTAACATTTCTCTGTTTATCAGAAAAATGAAAAACTTTGTTACATGTTGTAAAGTATTTTTTATTTTATTTCAGTAAGATAACAGAAACAGAAACAAATAAATCTATAGGCACAAAACACATTTTAAATGTTTACGAAGTCTGCGACTGAAGCTTTTTCTGGTTTAAATATTCATTTGAGTCGCTAATATTGTTTTAAATGATTAAATATTTCAATTTGAGGATTAAGTCATGAAGTTAATAAAAAACTAATATGAATACAGAAAACATGAGCACAAAACACATCTTAAATTTGTACCAAGTCTGCGACTAAATCTTTTTCTGGTTTAAATATTCATTTGACTCGCTAATATTGTTTTAAATGATTAAATATTTCAATTTGAGGATTTAGTCATGAAGTTATTCAAAAAATAATATGAATACAGAATTCATGAGCACAAAACACATCTTAAATGTGTACAAAAAACTATAAATATTCTTACGCAGGGGAGCATTGTGTTTCCGTGTAGCGGCTGAATTACTGCCGCTGGGTCCCACAGAAACAGGAACACCGATGTTTGAAAACAAAATGATCTTAGTGGTCAAAGGAATGGAAGAAAAGATCTGCATATTGGATAACAAGTAACATAGAACAGATGTTTACCTTTGTAATCTTCCATGATCTTTTTGGCAGAAGGAACACACCGCTGGTACCCGGTAAGATGTTATCAAGCTCTGAAATAAACATATTTATCGGGTTAACCAAAGTTTGTGAACTAAACATATCATACTGTTCCTTTTCAAGTAACATAGAACAGATTTATACCTCTATAATCCTCCATGATCTTTTTGGCACAAGGAACCACACCGCTGGTACCCGGTAAGATGTTATCAAGCTCTGAAATAAACATATTTTATTAATATATTTTTTTAAATTTATTTATTCGAGACACAAACAGGATATTTATAAAAACATTAATTATGGATTACAAAATAAAAAAAAATACAATTATAAATATCCCTAGACTAATGTGTCTGCAGCAATCACATTTGCACATTCACATAAGCAAACATGTAAAACAATGACAGTATTTATATACAAAACTTAAAACTTAATTACAAAGATTGAAGCACATAATAAGTAGAAAAATTTAAAGAGGATATATTAAAAAAATTCTAAACCACTAAACAATTTTTTTTATTTATTTATTTTTCTTTTTATTTTATTATTTTTTTTTTTATCTAAGTACAGAAATCGTGGAGATATTTCTTGAAACAAGTTATATTATTTGCAAAAATATCTATGACAGTGTGTGTTTTAGCAAGATCATTGTATGATCGAGACATTCTAGACATAGGATTAAAATAACCAGTGTTATTGGCAAAAATTTCGGTCCAAAATATGTTCATATTTCTAGTATATTTAGGCCTGGCGTAAAAATTGATTTGATTGACTAAGTTACTATTTACACGATTATTCACAATTTTTTTATTTTTTTTATTTATCGGGTTAACCAAAGTTCGTGAACTAAACATATCATATTGCAAGTAATTATGGTCTTTTATGACATCACACCATCCTGGTGGAACACGGATGGGGTCTAAAAGTAAATTCAATTCTTAGGTGAAATTAAGTTACACGTTAAATGGAACACTGAAGACAAACAAAGGGATATTCACACCTGTATTTTCGTCATAACGGGTCCGATACTGTCTTAAATCTGCATAACTACCAATGCCGGGTAAATTTAAAGTCAGCAGTGCGCATCTTCTAAGGGATCCATTGGCATTTTTGTTTCTTTTGTACTTTTGTAACTTCCGTATTTTGGGTATTTATGACGAGTGGTCTGTCTGTCTGCACAGCCCTTCACACAACACAGCTTCATAATTTTAGACATTTTAACACAACAACTCATGAATTCACGAAAGCAAACAACATAAATAAACCACTCACGCAAACAATTTGAATCTGTCAGAAGGACGCAACCATGACGCACAGACGCAATAATGGCGTCACATTGTTTCCGGGGGAAATGGAGCGTAGCCTCTCTCTCTGTTACACGGGCGAGAGTGAGAGACCAAACCAGGACGGCTTTTCATTGGATAGTTTGAAACTGACGTCATCAAAAAACCAAAAAAGTATCGGAGTTATACCCCCCTGGTGATACAATACTAGGGGAATCTTGCATACTAGAGGAATCCCACATACTAGGGGAATCCTCCATACTAGGGGAATCCTATAGTATAGAGAATCAACAAACGCCCGAAAAAGTGTTGTCCATAGGGCAAGTGAGCTCCCCACCTCACTATCGACAAAGTTATCGATATCATTTTTGTTAGTTAAAAAATTGTTTTTATTATTTTCATGTTTCTGTAAAAATAAGCCAAATAAATATGCTATATGCTAAAAGCATAATATTTATGCTAAACATGGAGTAATTATGCCAAATTTAGCATATAATATGCTAACTTGGCAACACTGTTCCCGATGCATGGAAATTAAAAAGTGCTAGCGCGTTGATAATATTATGTTAAATTTTATTCTTTATCTTCCATAAGGCAATTTTATACTTATGAGAGATAAGGATCTAAAGTCACTTTTTATTGCAAGTTAAACAAATGGTTATTTTTGTTCCTAATATCTTGATCTTCATTGCTGTTATTATTTAAATTTAAATTTACGAATCTTTTGCGCGGTTTTATTTCGATTACTGTATAATAATGACTAGCCATTTGATAAATAAAGATTCGAAATTTTAAAATTGGAAATTCATAAGTCATACGGCATATATTCTGGTCTAGTAATGTGTAATTTCTATCACTTAAGAAATTCTAAAAATATAGTACTATAGGATTCACAAGTTTTATACTGATTTATAAATGTGGAAATTCTAACTATACAATTGTAAATATTCTCCAAAATGCCCTGGAGAAAATCTCAGACTTGTGATGTCAGAATGCAATTATTAATGTTATCCAAATTGACCCTGGTAATAAATTACATCTTTGCGATTTTTTCAAGGATAAAGAAATCATCCTGTCACTTCGAATGCAATCAACAATGTTCTTAAAATTTGTTTTGACAGCATCGCCATTCCATTGTAAGAATATTATGTACTAAATACAAAATTTGGCTCTCCTGAAACGGGAATCCTTCCCAGTTGGACAGACAAAGGTTCATTTTTTTTGTATTGTTTGTAATTTAAATATATATAAAAAAATAGATTTCTTCCGTGACTAGGCAAATTTTTAGAAAAATAAAATCTTACCGGACCTCCAACATGGTTTTCGAGCTTGGACTATTTTATGGCGACAATCATTAACATCGTGTACAAATAAAGTGTAATATTGTATACGAAATAATTATTACTCCTACAGCAATTTATTGTGTGAAACTAATATTATTTCTTTAAATTTGGGCATATTCATGAAAAATAAACCGTTATAAAAATTGAAGGAAATTATTAATATTCTGATGCACATATATAAAAAAAATAAGTTAAAAGAATGATTTATAACATGAAGCATACAATTTATATATGTAAATATTTGTGTACAACTATTAAAATACAACTTTTTAATACTATTAAAATTACTTGTGAATTTACATAAAGCATTGAGAAATTGTATACTTATTTTGAATATGTAATACAAAAAAAGATTTGTTACAAAAGTCATAAAAATGGTTTATTTTGTCATATAAAATGTACGGGAAAAGTTAATAAAAGAACAGTACTTTGTTGTCAAATCATTTCATCATTGTCGATGCGCCGTCAAGCCTCACACGCTTCAAAGGTCGACATAGATCCAAAACATCGGATCTTCTTGCACACTTAAATGCATTGGCAGCAGGCAGAACAGATTTGGAATTCTCGATTCTGGTAAATCGCCTAAAACTCCTAGGACCTGAATTTCTAGAAGAACTCAGTCTGCGCAGCCTGATTCTTAGAACACTGTAACAAGTAGTGACTTTTTTCCAAGATTCGTTCACACTGGAAGCTGCCGACAAGGAACTATCGTCCAACAGTCGAAAAATTTGAGCTGCCAACTTTAAAGGCAGTTTTCCAATCAGATCCAAATTTACAAAAGCCACGCGAGCAGCTTCCACCTGGCTGAGTAATGAATTGAAAAAATCCATGGCAATTATTAGGTACTTCTAATAGTTGACTCGAGAAGAGGTTTGTGTAAAACTTAGAGATTTTTTGGAAGCCCATATTAATTTAATAATACCATGCCGCCGGCTACAAGTACGACAGTACAAAATTACTAACAAAAATAATGACTCATTTTAATCTCTTAATGAGGAAGTCATGATCAATAGTGTCAAACGCTGTACTCATATCTAAGAGATTACTTCTAACTTCCTTATTCTATGGATATGGAGAGTATCTTCCACTCTGAACCGAGACGCAAATCTACAATATATTATTTTGAAATTAAAAAAATTGAAATTATAAGTCAATAAGATAAATTTACTTGCGCACGCCGGGATATTAACCCACGACCTACAGTAGTCGAGCGGGTTAACCCTCGACCACGGAGGTATTTGAAAAATAGATCAAGTAGGTTTTCAAACTGAATACCGGTTCGAATATTGTTTTTCTTAATATATAATAAATTAAAGTATTCCTCAAACACTTCCAATTACTACATTTTCACAAATTTCAACAGAAACATCCGTATTTCATTCGGCGTTCATTTTATCACACACGTAGAAGCAGAACAGATGATTATATGGGCGGACAAAAGCGAAGCTCGTCCCTTGTAGGTGCCAGTTCAACTCACCACGGGCATTCATTGCAAATGTCCAACGAACTCGTTCAGAATATTCCACAGAGGCAAATCGAACAAGTTGAGAAATGAGCTACTGGGCAGTTGTACAGGGTTCATTGGGTTACGTGATTTATAAGATTAGAACAATTATGATTTAAACGCTTCGTTGATCTACTTTACAAAACGAAATATTTTAAAAATGTATTGCACTAAAGTCAGAATACTAACTCCGGGCTCTCTTATAAACTCTCTTTTTAAATAAAACTCCAACTTAACAAAATACTTGGACTTTTAATGTGGACGGAGACCTTTCAACAAAGAAAAGAATGCTATTTGACAGCAGAAAGATTGATGACAATCTGAGATTGAAGATGTTCCATAATGCAAATTCTTGATTTCTTTTCTAGAATTTCAATTGTTCTCCTTTCTCACAGACTTTCAAATCTCTATCATAGGTGAATCTCTTGATTATATACTCTACTTCATCGTCAAATGGTACAACATGTACATGGAAGTATTGAATGACGGTTCAGCATAGAACAGTTCAGTGCAGAACAGTTCAGTATACATTGGGAAAACATACTGTTACAAAAATTTGTTAATGTACTAAAATTGTGGTCAAATTATTCGTGTTGCTGTTAAAAACGGGACTGCGGGTATTTAACAGGTTTCCTAACATACTATCAGTAAAACACGAATGAGTTATGGGGATGTCTGAACACGGGTTTATAAAAATTCAAATATTTTCGCATTTCGTCATTATGTTTATTAGGATAAACGCAACTGCGTGAACACGTGTTCAGAGGTATACTTAATGTACTGATGGTTTGTTAAGAAATAGTGTGCTATCACGTTTTTAATAAATCAGCCACACTCATTTTTCTCCGAGCAGAACAGTAAAATGTACATTTCTAATTGACTTATTTTCTTATCTGAAATGGCCGATATGCGATTTATCGTTAGGCCAGTGGCAAGAAAAACATATTTGTTAACTGTTCTTATGACGGTTTTAATATTATTAGCCTCTAATATAATAAGGATGTTTCTTTTCTATTTTTAGTGTTCGGGTCAACATCAGCGTTATTTCCAATGGTTGTGTTCAACAGTTGACAATCTCCAACGATAGCAGCGTTGGCGTTTTTTCGATTTACTGTCATTATTCAGTATTGCACAGAATAGTACCGTTCAGTTCAGCTCTGCTCAACCGGCAGAATAAAGCGGCTGGACCGGGATTAACGCCGCGCCAATGCAATTGATTAAATCGAACTTTCGTGTTGTACCGTACCGCTTCCATTACCAAAGCAAATAAGCCGCGTACGTACGATGATTCGGGAGTAGGTACTGTGCTTTCGTATGAATTTAATTAGCCGATTCTAAAATCATCAGAGATCCATTCATCAGTTGGCGAGTGTTAAATAGTGTACGCAAAGGGGGAATTAATTTGACCAGATTGCATTTTGTGTTTGCTTTAGCTCTTAAAATGCCAAATAAAATTTGTGAAAATTTGACCACTCCGAATCAAAGATGCTTTAGTAAAACACTACAAGTAGAACACATTATAAGTGTTAAAAAATAGAATAACGTGTCATTTTCTAATACAATAAACAAGTAACGAGACACGCAAAAATGTAATTATTATAAAATTTTGAATGTAAAAAAGGAGATTTCTTAAATTAGTCATGAAATTTGTTTTATTTAGTCATAAAGAAAGTTTTCAAAAGAACAGTTCTTTGTTGTAAAATCATTTAAAACCAATGTGACAATCCAAGATATGGAATCTTCTTGAATATTTAAGTACACTGGTAGCAAGCAGGACAGATTTCGATTCCTCGATTCTGGTAAGCCGCCTAAAACTCCGAGGACCGGAATTCCTAGAAGAACTCAGTCTACGCAGCGTGTTTCTGAGGACCCTATAACATTTAATGACTTTCATCTAAGAATCGTTCACATTGGATGCAGCCGACAAGGAACTATCGTCATGTTAATGTGCGATATTTATAATGTCCTTACCAAAATACCACCGCTACGGTTGTTATCTATCGTGTAACGTAAAACATTGAACGCAGACAAAATGTTCTGTTTGTAAGGAAAATTATTAGACTTCTAAACGGTGCTTCCATATTGTAAATGCATTGATTTTGGCTCACATTAAGCTCGCATTGGAATAGTATGATGTATTCTGTTCTGTCGGTGACTTTGCTTTGATATAGCGTGGGCCAGAGATGGCGAACAATGAGTCAAAGTAAGAAGTTTCTGTAAAAATAATGCAAGCACCTTGCTTTTAAATTAATATTTTTGTAAAATTTTTAATGTCAAGTTTTCATAGGAGGTGTATTTTATGAATTTATGTAAATAGTATAATAAAAGGTGTAATGATAATTTGTTAAGTTACAATAAATCCTCATTAAAATCTAAAGACTTAAGGCAAAAGGCCGTAAGGCTTACTGATAAAAAATCGCTTCACAAACTGTTAAGGGTGTGATTGTTACACATTTTGTAAAGACTGTACAATTTTTTTTAATTATCTCCATACATACATTACAGTGTCTACCAAATTATTTACATTTGTATGTAGTACATAAATTTAGAACTATGGTTTATATTTATGGTGTTTGTTTAATGCTGGTTGTGAGCAGTGGCGGCTGGTCGCATAGTGCGTTCGTGTGCAGCACTATCTAAATTGTAATGGCTAAAATTAATTTATAATATCTTACTGAAGACTATAAAATCGATAAAAATCATTTAAAAATATTACTCGCCAATACAATGCAATGAATATTATCAGGGAGAGCGATTTTAATCTCTCCAAATATATGTATATATGTATGGCCGCTGCGCGGCGCTCGAACCGGCCGTGTGCACAGATTTTCAAACGGACGAAAATACGTTTTTGTATGTATTTTTTAAAACACTTGGAGTGTAATCAGTGTCGAATATATAAGAAATAATAACAGTTTGTTTGAAAATTAATTATTAATTATAATATTAATTGCAAAATGCATTCAGACAGTTCGTGATTCCATAGACCGAACAGGTGAGCCCAAAGCAAAAATAAATAAAGCGGTGAACTATGCAACTTGCATAGAAGTATGTGATATTATCTTACAACAGATCAAAGACAGATTCGAGTTTACTAACCATTTATTAGCATCAAAATTATTTGATTGTGAACACTTTACTCAATATAAAGAAAACTTTCCTCAAAGTGATTTCAATGAAACAGTGAACACGTACATCTTTTTAGATAAATTTAAATTGAAAAATGTACTATGTGCTATATTCGGAAGAGATGATTTCTCTAACGCCGATGGTGCAGTGGCAATCTTGCAACTTTTTTATAAAAATAATTTAGTCGAGTCGTTTTCGGAGCGTGTGAAGCTTTTAAAAATTATATGTACAATACCTATGACATCTGTGGAAAGCGAAAGGTGTTTTTCTACCCTAAAATGAATTAAATCATTCTTGCGAAACATGATGAGTCAAGACCGTTTGAATGCTTTATCTGTACTTTTTTGCAAACAATCTCAAATTTCACTTCAAAATAAATAGAAGTTTTTGCTCTTCACAAACAACGTAGAATAGAAGTTATCTACAAATAAGGTAGGTGGAATAATTATTTTTTCCCATCTTTTTGACATATTGTTTTTATTTTGGATTGTCAGATTGGCAGCGGCCGCCACTGGTTGTGAGGTAGGTTTGACTAAGTGACACTGTGGTGGGTAATGTTATATGTTTCGTGAACACCTCACTGGGAGAACCTGTGATGAGTTGTTTACGTGGTTATTTTTTTTTTTTTATAGTGAATACCTCACAAGAGTCCCAACTGCTTCCGTCTGGAGCCAGTGAGACTATGGCATCCCCAATTGGGGGATGTTGTGAGGCTGAAGGTAAGTGGGGAAGGGAAAGAGGAAGGTGGGGAAGTACCTGGCTATTCAGATCTAGTCACTAAACACGGCTAAAGCCATTTGGAGTAACGTTTCAATTCTGAATGGTGGTCTTACACCAGGGCGATACTGGTAGTATCTTCCACTCTGGAACGTGCCGCAAATATACTATATATTATTTTAATTAATTCATTGTGAAATAAAAATTAATCAAATAAAATTTATTTGCGCACGCCGGGTTCGAACCCGCGACCTTCGGAATGGCAGTCCAATGCGTTACCACTGGACTATGCCGGCCGTTATGATTAAACGGTACATGTATTTATGTGTATTGGTTTAATTTTCTTATATAAATGTGTTGGGTTTTTAATTTTTTTTTAATGGTTATTGTACATTGTTATTTAAAGATAAGGAAATTTTTATTTTATTTACACGCACATATATAGATACACCCATGTATACACATACATACATAAATACACATACATATATGTATGCGTACACACATATAAATAAACCCATGTATACATACATATACTCATACACATTCATCCATGATTAAGTTTGGTTTGGTGTTATAATGTTTTGTATAAAGTGGATATCTTGTTTTTTGATCCAGGCTGTGATCAGTTTTTTATGAATGTTTGTGTATATATTTCCCGTTAGTAGTAGTTTCAGAGTGGTGGGCATATAATTAAAAAGTTTTGTAGCGTAATACTGGAAGTGAATTTGTCCGTGTGTGGTGTATGTTATCGTTATGTTCAGGGTATTGTTTGTTGACGACCGTGTTTTTATTGTTGTTTGAGGTGGCATTGGAATTTTCAGTTTCTGTTGGAGGAAATTTAGTAGTGCAGATTTGGCATAAAGTTGTCTTATTGACATGAAGTCTAATGTTTTGAAAATTTCGCTTGAATTGGTGTAGAATGGTACTTGCAGGATGATTTTAATTATTGCCTTTTGAATTTTTTGTATTGGGTCGATTGCAGTGTTTGTAGCTCTTCCCCAAGCAAGTATGCCAATTACTAATTATGATTTAAAAAATGTATATAACTAGCTGCAAAAGAACTGGCAACATTGCATTTTGGCAGACTTGCGCATTTTCCGGCAACATGACAGTTTTGGTTTGTGATTTGGATTCAAATCATGTTTTGCTAATAATTATATTCTAAAAAACAATTAACTATTATATTATTATAATTCAATAAATTTACTAATATTTGAGTTAATTTTGATCTGTTTTAATGCATGCATTATGACATGAAGTGAATTTAGTTTCATGTTATCGAAAAAAACGTCATTATATATATATAGTTTACTGTTAACTCGTGAATTTTCTAAGAATTCCATGAAAGTGATGTTTTATTTATTACATAAATGCTTTAGTCTTAGTATAATATATTTTTAAATTTCAATGTATGAATAACGTTTGTTGTCAAATTATTTCAAGGCGATGCATATGACTATTAAGCCTAAAAATTTAGTTTAGACCTGATGTGTATTTAAAAAATTTATAATTAAAAAAGATCTAATAAGTTAACAGCAAGTAAAACTGAAATTTTCAGAATGCAAAAAAGATAGAAATGATACGGGAGTCATAAAATTAGTTAACTTAGCCATAAAGTAAGTAAGGATAACAAGAACAGTAGTTTGTTGTCAAATTATTTTGCTTTGACGGTTAAGTCTTACACCCCTCAATGACTAACACAAATTTAAGACATCGGATCATCCTGCACATTTAAATACATATGTAGCAGGTAGGACAGATTTCGAATCTTCGATCCTGATAAACCGCCTAAAACTCCGAGGACTGGAATTCCTAGAAGAATTCAGTCTGCAGAGCATGGTTCTAAGGACCCAGTCACATTTAATAACTTCCATCCAAGATTCATCAACAAGAAACTATCGTCTAACAGCCGATAGAATTATGGTATGAATTGGAACCAATGGCAAAATCTGTATAAAGTGCCATTTATGTAAAAATCATCATTCTTACTGGCATAAATGCAAGGCTTGGTTTCAAACTTTGACAGTCGTTTTCTCATGAACGGACTGAAATTTTGGATATTTACCCAAAATTATAGTCTGACGTATTTGAAAATGTCCTACTGTCACCGTAATAAGCGGAAAATGTTGCGAAAATGACGCCTGAGTGGGAACCAAACGCGATGCCGACTCAGCCACTGACCGGTCTATTCTCGTCATCACTTTAATTCATCACGGAGTTACAATTTGTGCTCAGTCAAAAAGGAAAATGATGAGATTATTGACTATTTGCATGGAAGAGCCCACAGCATTGCTTACTGAAGAGAATAACTTCAATAATTCTTATATTGAAAAATTAAAAAGCCGTTTATATACTGAACGCGTATTATTTTATTTACATTATATTACCTAGATATATTTATTGTTAAATGTTATTAATATTCGGATGGATATTAATCCCTTTGTTCTGAATCTATCGCTAGCCGAATCCAACGCGTGGATTTTATTTATTAATTCATAAATCCATCCCTTGTATTCCTTGTAGATTTGGAGAGTGTCATTTTATTTGTAAAATTTTGTAACTTTAGGTACAAACACAAAATTTTCGAAAAAATTCTATGGTAAATAAGTCATATAGTTTTTTGGGTGAATTTAATAAGTATTTGTTTGGATATTTAAGTGTTATGTTTGTATTTTTTGTCATCTAAAAGTTTTCTAAATAATCATCAGACGTTTTATAATTAATCAGCCATGTTATTTAATAAACTTACAAATCATTTTGCCACCCCTGCCCTGTATGAACCGAAGTCCTTGTTCCAATGGAAAATTAATCTCATGCGATCAGTGACTACACAATCCTTGTACCTTTGTGATTTAAGGTTCGTTGTTTGGTGGTAGATTCACGCCATCGTATGACTGATGTAGTTCCACAACAAATTTTCACTGATTTTCTCGGGGAAAAAATACAAACGAAAAAAATAAATCTTTACCCCTCCAACATTATTTTATGAAAAAAAAACATAAATTTCATTTAAACATAATAATAAGCTTGAAGCTTGAACTTGTAACTACCGGGAAAAAAACCTAATAGATTAGCAAAATATATGTATACATTAGCCTCACAGAGGTGGTCTTGAGGAAAATGATGTCCCTCAGCTTAAGGGATGCTGTGTGGAGGGTGTTTTTAAGGAAAAAGCTACGAAGGGTAGGTAGAAATCTGGCAGTAAGTGTGTCCAGAAGTGACGGACATATGAATCCATCCCTCCAAATGCGGTGCAAGGCGATGGGTCGAGAGTGTCCTGATAGAGAGGTCAATCTTGTAATATAATATCTAGTAATCAAGATAGATCCGGCCCGACACGCAGTATCTGGGCAGATGCACCCACCGCCAAGATCTAGACAAACTTTACTTCACCTAGTAAGTTTTACAAAGGTAGCGAACGACTCACGGTGACTTATGGAAGAGGTGTTGGTTATCCAATAAATGTTTCCTTGGGCAGCTGTACCCAAACCCGCCTCCCAAATTGAATACATATGCAACATTGGAAATAAATAACATTACGATAGAAAATTATTAATTTTGAAACACAAAGTTCATTAGTAGTTAGAGTTTTTTGTGTTTATTTACACCCAAATTGGTTTTGTTATTTAATAATTTATACTTTATAAGATTATCTGTTGGGTTGATGTATGCAAGTGTAGATATAGGTTTGCAGCCTTTTTGGGCACTTTTGAAAATGTTCGTCCTATGATAATAGATTTGTTTTAAATAAACTATGTCTAGGTAAATCAAGATTTTACTCCCAACGAGATCTAACAGTTTGAGATTCCATGTCTGGTGAAATTCAGTGGTTTAGAGGTGAAGAAGTCTAAAAAAGATTCTTCGGAGATTATTGGGCCCTTGAGTGGAAAAGAAGAATTTCCGAAGAACATTGGTAAAGTTCAAAGAACATGAAAGACGTGAAAGTAAAGTAGAAATAAACATTTCTGGGTTACGATTAACCTAACCATAGTTAAATTTCTCCTATATCAGCATGCGGAAAACGTAGCTTACGCAATGATAATGGACGAAGCTAGATAAGGTTTGAACGCATTTGTTCGCTCGTTTACTAACCGATGTAATTATCAATGTACCCATTTTAACTATCCAGTGAAGTTTCTAACCCTCAAAACGTGTACTTGGAGTCATGGAACTTAACTGTTGGGCCAAGGAGGTCATCAAACCAGGTAGGTATCTGCTATGCTAAAGCGTCCACTCTCCACCCCCGATAGCGATTCTTTTGCGGAAATTAGCGTAAATTAGTCAGGTATACAAATTTCAACTTCACCTGCAAACCTCCATTATGGTAACGAATACACACCATGTTCACATGAACTTGAAGCAAACGGATTATGATAGGATTTTCACTATTATTTAGAGAATTAAAAACGAATTTTAAAACAAGCATATTTTATTTATAGAAAGTAGATAAAAGTCGATGTTTTGTAATCAAGTCAAAAAAATGTTTTTCGACACTTACATTGCCAACGCTGGCCAAACCTTACGATATACATCAACACAATGCCTAGGGAATTATACATCTTAAAAAGGCTAACAGAAAAGTCCAAGATGGTATATGTCTATCTCCAGCAACGCCGAGTACACGTTAGGTAGTTTTATCGTAAATAGGTATGTGTTCTCTATTACGTTTACAAAATGTTCATAAAAAGTTATAGTCGCTTTGCATAAATATCAAATAAGTAAATTATAAAACTTTAAATAATGGCATTGAGATGGGGAATTAAGCTTGAAAACATTTCGGATAATGAAAAAAATATCTGAAATAACATCTGAATACATTACAAAGAACTTCTGCTACAGACGAAATAAGAAAATGATGAAAGTTTTAAACAGAAAATTAAAGCGCTTGGTTTACTGTCACTCAAACAGCCTATTAAGTAAACTATTTAAAAAAATAAACATGGGTCCGCTTTGCGAGGGGGTCGGCAAAGAGTCGAGAGGAGGGATGGAAAACGAGTTTGGCGGTTTCAGGGGATGAGAATTGGGAAAGTCAGAAGACAGGAGAGGAAATATGAAATACTAAACTGTGATGTATTAAATCCGCCCCGGGCGTCAGACTGACATAAATAATAATGATTACAAGGAATATATGATACTACAGTTTGAGTGTGTATCAGTTTCTTAATATAAACCTAGGGATACATTTCTTAAAAGTAGACAATGTGATAACACGTATTTTTTATTGCTGTTGCCTTCTGCTTTCTGTGTTTTAAACAAATAATCTACATTAACCCCTCATTTAGGGCCTGTGTCATCTTTGAGGCTGCCGTATAGAGGGCCTTTTTGAGGAAAGGAAGTTCTGGGAAGGAAAAAGATATGAGGGGTGGGTAGAAATCAAGAGACCAGTGTATTCAGGAGTGACAGTTGAATGAATATATCCCTCCGAGATGGAGAAGTCAAAGGTTCTCCCAAAACCAGCCTCTCCCGATCTGGCACGCCACGCAGAGGTGTTGGTTATCCAATAACTTGTTTCCGGGGTGGTGTTACCCAAACCCGCCTCCGAATTGGTTTGGGGAAACCATCCAACTGGTATCACGCCCCATCGCCTTGCGACGCAGAGGGTGGGATATATTCAAACGGGCATTTGCCTAGTTTGGGGTATTGATAAAAAATAAAATAAAGGTCCGTCACTCGTGGACATGCATATCCCAAGATTACAACCCAACACTTATACATTTTACCAGAACTTCCTCTCCTCTCTTTCCTTAAAAAAGACCCTCCACACCGCATACTAAAATATGACATAGGTCCCGAGGGAGATTATTTTCTTGAAGGTCTCCCGTGTGGGGTTTATTAACTAATATTATTTTCCTAGTTCTTAAATTATAATCAAGGTCATGTTTTCTGTGATGGATGCCTGATGAGAAGTTATGTCATAAATACTCTTAACTCTAATGAAATTATGACGTCGTTTACTTACAATCTTTGTTACATCAATTTCACTGTAACATAATAAGGTAACATGTCATATTCAACGTGTTCGCATTTACTATAAATTTATTGTTCTTTTAGAAAAATACGTTGAAAAACTCTTCATATCTCAGGTAAAGTAGGGTTTGCAACTCGTGGCTAGTAATAATGTTCCCAGCAAAAATGTTACCATTTAAAATGTTCCATACCAAAATATACCCGGTTTTAACATTCCCTGCTAAAATATTCCTTACAGCAGAAAGAACTCAAATAGATAACACCATAAATAATTTTAGGTAGGTTAGCTTAGGTTAGGTTAGATTAGGTTATGTTTGGTTAGATTAGGTTATGTTTGGTTAGATTAGGTTAAGTTATGTAAGGTTAGGTTGGGTTAGGTTAGATAAGATTAAGTTAAGTTGTGTTATGTTAGGTTAGGTTAAGTTAGGTTAGGTTAAGTTAGATTAGGTTAAATTATGTTATGTTAGGTTAGGTTAAGTTAGGTTAAATTGGGTTAAGTTATGTTAGGCAAGGTTAGAATAGATTAGGTTAGATTAAGTTATTTATTTATTTATTTATGTCTATTCTTGAATACACATTTTACAAATGATTACAGTGGTTTATATTTTAGTACAGAAAAATGGTATAAAAAATAAAGAACATAGGTTGATATAGGTAAAACTGTGTGTGGGTGATGTTGTATGTTACGTGAACACCTCACTAGGAGAACCTGTGCTGAGGTGTTAACGTGTTTGTGATTAAGTGTGACAGGTATTTATGTGTTGTAGTAGAAAGTTTTTTTTTTTTTTCACAGACATGTATTGAAACATGAAAACACACATTTATATGTGAGTGTATGTATTTTTGGATAATTCTTGAAGAACGTGTATAATATTTAATTTTACTTATCATATTTTGGTTATGTTTGATTTGGAATTATAATCTTTTGAATAAAGTGAATATCTTGTTTTTTTATCCAGGCTACGATATGTTTTTTGAGAAAGTTTGTAGATGTATTGTAGTCATTAGTTTCAAAGTAATGGGCATACTGTTAAAAAGTTTGGTTGCGTAGTATTGAAAGTGTCTTTGTCCGTGTGTGGTGTGTGTTATCGGAATGTTCAGTGTTTTATTTGTTGATGACCTGGTTTTTATTATGGCTTTTGGTTGATTTTTTTATTTTTTATTTTTTTATTAGGTACAATATTATTTACAATTCAAGGTTTTCAGTAATGTAGGCCTCACTGGGTGGCTTGCCCGTGCTGAGGCCTTCATTCAGATTTGTAATATGAAGATTATTATGGATGAGATGTAGGAGAGCAGTTTTGGCGTAAAGTTGTCTTATTGACATGACGTCTAGAGTTTTGAAGATTTTGTTTGAGTCTGTGTAGAATGGTACTTGCAGTATGAGTTTTATTATTGCCTTTTGAACTTTTTGAATTGGGTCAATTGTTGTGTTTGTAGCGCTTCCCCAAGCTAATATTCCATAAGTGGCAATGGATTGACACAGTGCAAAATATATTGATCTGAGTATTTTTAGTGGAAAAATGTTATGTTAGGTTAGATTGGGTTAGGTTAGGTTAGATTTGGTTAAGTAAGGTTAGGTGAGGTTAGGTTAAGGTTAAGGTAAGATTAGGATAGGAACATTTTGGCATTTACATTATAAAACACTTTGACCGGGAATATTTTAACCGTGAATATTTCAACAGAGAACAATTCAATTGGGGTAATTTTATTGAGAACATTATTACGTAGAACCTTCAAAATTACATGAAAATATTCACAATATCAAAGCACTCGAAATACGCAATTAATGCAAATTAATTTTTAATCTTTAATCTCAATCATCTACACGAGTTTCTGATGAACGAATTAACACTTTGGCATTTTTAAATACACACTGAGAAATGTTATTTATTTGCTTGTCACTATACAAAATACCGTGCCGGTAAAGAAATATCTCGAAAAAATACCCATAAAATATAGGGCGCTGAGGCGTGCCGAGACATAAATTGCTTTCAAATTATATCCCCCCAACTAATGTTCAATATATGCGCTGGTAGAATATAAATATTTTACTATCGGTAAGTATTAAATATATGGGACAGCAGGGCCGGGCTGGGAAACCAAATAAACCCAGAATTAAACAATATTCTTGTAATTTATTTATTTATTCATGTTCTCCATAAAACGGTTATGAACCAATGTTCAGTGAACTTGGATTTGTTTTGAATTTAAGGCCCAGTTGTTTCGCAGAAATTTACGTGCGAGAAAGTCATCAAGTGACCACTCAGCGCCATTTTGTTTTTTTTTAGACATTTGAAAGGTCCCCGTTTAACGCCGATTATATATACGTTTCAGTTTTCTAACAAAATGATCGTTGTCTCTTTTTGCTGATCACAATTTGTTAAATTTCATATCGAAAAACAAAATGGCCTTGAATGACAAATTGATGAAAATTTCACATGATTACACAATCATTGCGTAAAGAATTCAGATAAGCGATAAACATATAGTATAAAATTTGAACAGAAAATTATTTTACTATTTTTTTTAATATTTATATACAAATTGGAACTGATGTGTCAAGAATTCAGATATAATTTGATGACTTACATAACTGATCAAAAAAAAATATTCACGAAAAAAATTGTTATAAACAATTAATTTCTGCATGAAATAATTATGTCCTTGTTCCGATGTGTTCTTTGTATAAAATTTCAACATCGTGTATGTGTATCAATGATTCTATACATTTAAATGTTTAATTTCTCTTCACTATCCATTCAAACTTTTTTTCTATTGGATTTTTGATGTGATCTCATTCCATTTTTAAGAAGCCGTTTTCTGCTAAGATTCAACCGGGCGATATAGAATTTTTCAAGAAGATCCAGACCTTGATATAAGAGGAGAAAAGGAGAGATGAGTTACTTCTTACATAATACTAAAATATTAACATTCATCGTGTACTCGTAAATTGAACATGATGGATCCACCCTTCAGCCATTTTAATGCTGTCTTTGGAAAATTGAAATCGAACTGCGGAAATAATAATACTGTTGTCTGACTTAAGTAAATTAGAATATCTGGATTATAATAATTATATTACGAAACTTTTCCACTCATCTTAAGAAGGGTTTGGTTTAACGCTGTGAGCAAAAATAAATAAATACATAATCAGCACCACAGTGGAAAAAGACCACCAATTCACCCCCAAATTACTTATTATAAGCAATAATTAGTCGCCTGAAATATAAATATAAATTGAAAATATCTCCCGAGTAAAAATAAATGCCGCTGACGGGAATTGAACCCGCGCCTTCTGATGTCCGGTCAGGTGCTCTGTACTTCAATCAACAATTACTACTTATTAAAAAAAAAACATATATATATATATATATAATAAGCAGTAATTGTTGATTGAAGTACTAGTACATATTGAATTATTTGGCGTGTAGCTCAGTGGTCCAGAGCACCTAACAGGATATCAGAAGGTGCGGGTTCAATTCCCATCGGCGGCATTTATTTTTACTGGGGAGATATTTTCAATTTGTTTAGATATTTCAGGCGACTAATTATTGCTTATAATAATTTGTTATCCATTGTTGTATGAATAAAACTTTGCCTTGTAAACATTGGTTTATCATTAAAAAAACAAATTACTTGATAAACCTACTAGGTTCTGTGCAAAGGAGGGCATTCCGTCTGATTGACAATCCTTTGTTAACAGACAGATTTCCTTCTGTAATACACAGGCGCAATGTAGACATGCTGAGTCTGTTATGTGGGTATTTCAATAAAGTCTGGTCTAAGGAGTATTGGTATCTAACGCACTTATGCGAAAAACCCGTCCACAACTTGGGTTCTCTTCATTGGAACAGGTAGTTTTTTTGATTCATTTAAGTGTAACTCGGCTCGTATATGGAACGAGCTACCGGCATCTGTTTTTCCTCCTTCATGTAATCCGGGCCTCTTCAAGAACCAGATTGATAAATTCCAATATAGTTCCGATCTCTTTACACTGTACAGACCGGGATGCTCTTACTAGTGTCACATAAAATATTTATAATCAAATTGATTGAAATAGATTTAGCCTTCTTTAGTGACCAGGTATAAATAGTCAGGTACTTCCCAACCTTCCACTTCTCTACTTCCATCTCTTTCCCTTCCCCTCCGATTTCAGCCTGACGAAATTCCCTTATCAGGTATGCCATATTTTTCATGGTCCAACTGGCTCAAAACAGTTGAAAGCTCTTGTTAAAATCAAAACATACACAAATACAAACCTACAAATATACAAACATAAAAAACATACAAGTTTACAAAAACAGACCATTTATATATTTGAACCCTTAATTGTAATTATGATTTCCTTATGATACTTAAATTTGAAAAATAAGGTACCTACCAGCAACATACGACCTGGTATTTTCTCAAAAATAAAAATGGATTTTGTAATATTTAAATTCACGGAATTTGAGGAAGTTTTAAAAATTATTTTTGACAACGGGTTCTCGCATCGCCGATAGAAAACGAGAATACGCGACAAATTATAATTTAATCTTAAATTGCAAACCTGTAACTATTTATATATAACCCTTTATACGTTTAACTTAACGTTAGCAATTAATTTTAATTTATTTTAATTTCACGATATAGTGGATAATACTAAAAAAATAATAATTAAACATAGACAACTAATTGTTGTTGTCGGTAAATGGGTGTATGCGTGATTTGAGCTTATTTCTTATAAGTTCAATGAACCTTTAATATAAAAAACATTTTATTTTATTTTATTTGGAAAATCAACAGTTATAATAATTACAAGGTATGGTGTAGTAAGTGTTAATTATTTAACCAATAATAGGTTTTCACTTAGGTATTTTAATTATTTAGTGAATATATATAATAATTATGTAAGAAAAAAGTTACATTAGCCTATAGGGATGGGATGGCGGAAGGGAGGGGTATGGGATGGATCTAGTCTGTGTAATGTGTAGCATGTACGTATGTGTATTAATACAAAATAATAATGATTGTATAATTATTTATTGATTTTAGGTTTGAAATTGTGGGGTGCTGAGTTAAATAAGTCTAATTCACTGTATGAAGTATTAAAATTGTATGAAGCACGGTGAATAAAAGCATTTTGTTTTGAGTTCGTGTTACATTGAGGGATGTTTAATGTGTGATTTTGTCTGGTTTGTCTGATGGGTACTCTTAATTGAATTCTTTCTAGTAATTCCGGGCAATCTATCAAAGAGCTGGCAATTTTTTGTAAAAATAGTACGTCTGCGGAGTTTCTACGACTTTCCAGTGACGAAATCCTGAAAAACGCTGCTGACTCCTCATGACTCAGATGAGGATGACAGGCGCGAAAATCAAGGTATCGTAGAAAACGATATTGCACATAAAGTGATAAGTATAAATCATATGAGACAAGCGATACAGCAGGTGCCAAAAGTAATAATTAAATATTTCATTTTAAATACAAGGGTATCCGTGGCATGGCTGTAGAAATAACGCAAAAAATTGTCCACTGTAATTTTTTTTTTAATTAATAAAAAAAAACAAAACGCCTTTTTTAAAAATTATTTTTTATGTGTAACCGCACAAGAGTCCTGCTAACTAACTGCTTCCAACCGTCTGTAGCCAGTGAAACTATGGCATCCCCAATTGGGGTTTTTTGTGAGGCTGAAGGTTGTGGGGAGAGGAAGGAGACGGGGAAGAGGAGGGAGTGGAGGAGTACCCGGATATTCAGATCTGGTCACCAAACACAGCAAAAGCCACTTAAAGCAACGTTTTAATTCTGAACGGTGGTCTTTCACCAGGGCGATAATGAGAGTATCTTCCACTCTGGAATGTGCCGCAAATATACTATATATTATTTTAAATGAGTAAAATGTGATATAACACAAATTAATGAAATAAAATTTCCTGCGCAAGCGGGGTGTTTGAACCCGCGACCTCCGGCTTGCTAGTCGAGAGACTCACCCCCCGAACACAGAAGTCGTCAAAGTTCTTTATTCGATACGTGTATTTGGGTCATTTACATTTTTGAAAGATTTACCAGTGTCAATGCAGATAAATACACATTTATTGGAAAGTTTAAGCTTCGAGAAGATATGACTTTGCCCTTGTAAAAACACTGCTCATTGTATGATGTACAGTTACTTTTTTATACTAAAAAAATTATGAATATTAAAGAAAAATTACAATATTTGTTTAAGATTTACAAATCCTACAATTATATTATCCCAAAAAAATGGTTTCCTAAAATAATGTGGATTTCGTGGAAACAGTGGAATCAAATTGAAGACAATGCGACATATGCCTTTTAACTTAGCGCTGTCGTCAATTCGAATTCGTTCATTGACGATGCGCTCAGGTATTTCACTTAGCGTGAGATGTTAAGTCAGGTATCTATCCCATTTAAGGAGAACGCGACACCTGTGGCTTCGGATCATTGTAGCCTGCTGTTTTAAAATACTATGGATAACAATACCCATATTTTAATGTAATACAATAATATTATTCATTGACATTTTGAGGTTTCACTAGGGCAGATTTTAGATTTACGAAAAATGCAATTAAAAAAAATATATTTCTTTTGTTAATTAATTCTGCTTTCCACTCGCAAAGTTGAGTGTATCAAATTGTCAATAATCATATCTCTTTAATTCTTGGCTTAGACGGCCTGCGTGGTTGAGTTTTTAATCCTCCACTACGAAACCGGAGATCACGGGTTCGAATTTTTCCCATCTTCCTCTACCTCATCTCTTTCTCCCCCCTACTACCGAAACAACCCGTCCTTAGGATGGGTTGTTTCACAGAATTTGAAAAATTCATCAAATTTTAACGTTAATTTTCTGGTTCAGTGAACGTCGTATTCAAATTCTATCATTGTATCATTACAGGTCAGTTACTTCACAAAACTGAAATAATAACAGAACTTCAATAAAACTTGTAAATTAACATTAAAATTTGAAGAATTGTTCAAATTCTGTGAAATAACCCGTCTTTAGTTTTAACTACTGTTTTTATTTAAATACCAACATGTTTCAGAACCAAAGGTTCCTTCATCAGAATACAGGAGTATAGGTACTAATGGAGGAACCATTGGTAATGAAACATTTTGATATGCCTACTATTATTAAATATAGATGTTGCGCACTTAAAGTGAATGACACAAAATTGCGTTATATAATTGGTATTTTATTGTTATTATTGTTTCATTATTATTTATATACTTTTCTTTCACTATTATTGAATTATTCGTTATACTTAACACCAGGACCTTGAGTCAATGCAACTACTATACTGCTTCCTTCTGAGATTTCAGCTAGAATATGTATCTCCTGTTTGGTTTGAAAAAACAATAAAAATGACATAGAAGACAAATATAATGGATCTCAACAATTTGAGTCCGTCGCAGAATAGGACACCTTGTTGAGGAGGACTAAGAAATACATTGACCATACATAAATTCACTTCATATGTAATATTTTGTATGCACAAAGTTTTAAATAGTCAATTAATTTAAAAAATATATATATTTAAAATACAAGGTAAACGGAAAGTAAAAAAAAAATTATACATCAAAATAATATTCTTACTTCAGTTAGTATATACTAATGACTCACTTTGAGCTATTCAACACGATTAATTGGCTATGCATCTTTCAAATAATATAATGCATCATGTTAACTGTGATAATTTCTGAGATTTTTTTGGTGATTTAATTATCAGCCAACATGTAGAAATGTTAATTATTTTTGCAACTTAGCAGATTTAAAAAAATGAAAATAATTGTCTTGTATGAGACCGCAGTGATTTTAATGGACACATAATTCGAACACAGACGTCAGATAGGAATAGTAACCATGTTTGTTCCACTCGTATTTCTGTGAAAGGTGCTCCAGGACAGGCGCCATCGATTCCTCCAGGACGGCAGGATCGTTATTATGTAGGCTCCTTTGTTTTGTGATTCATTTCTCCCACTACAGGATCTCGTCAACTTTGTACTACTTTGCTCTCTGAATAGCCCTTTCATACAGCAACTTATATCTATTTGTGATTCATTTCTCTCAGTACAGAGTCTCTTCAACTTTGTCTACTTTGCTCTCTTAATAGCCCTTTCATACAGCAACTTATATCTATTTGTGATTCATTTCTCTCAGTACAGAGTCTCTTCAACTTTGTACTACTTTGCTCTCTTAATAGCCCTTTCATACAGCAACTTATTTCTATTTGTGATTCATTTCTCCCACTACAGAGTATCTTCAACTTTGTACTACTTTGCTCTCTGAATAGCCCTTTCATACAGCAACTTATATCTATTTGTGATTCATTTCTCCCACTACAGAGTATCTTCAACTTTGTACTACTTTGCTCTCTGAATAGCCCTTTTATACAGCAACTTATATCTATTTGTGATTCATTTCTCTCAGTACAGAGTCTCTTCAACTTTGTACTACTTTGCTCTCTTAATAGCCCTTTCATACAGCAACTTATATCTATTTGTGATTCATTTCTCCCACTACAGAGTATCTTCAACTTTGTACTACTTTGCTCTCTGAATAGCCCTTTTATACAGCAACTTATATCTATTTGTGATTCATTTCTCTCAGTACAGAGTCTCTTCAACTTTGTACTACTTTGCTCTCTGAGTAGCCCTTTCATACAGCAACTTATATCTATTTGTGATTCATTTCTCTCAGTACAGAGTCTCTTCAACTTTGTACTACTTTGCTCTCTTAATAGCCCTTTCATACAGCAACTTATTTCTATTTGTGATTCATTTCTCCCACTACAGAGTATCTTCAACTTTGTACTACTTTGCTCTCTGAATAGCCCTTTCATACAGCAACTTATATCTATTTGTGATTCATTTCTCCCACTACAGAGTATCTTCAACTTTGTACTACTTTGCTCTCTGAATAGCCCTTTTATACAGCAACTTATATCTATTTGTGATTCATTTCTCTCAGTACAGAGTCTCTTCAACTTTGTACTACTTTGCTCTCTTAATAGCCCTTTCATACAGCAACTTATATCTATTTGTGATTCATTTCTCCCACTACAGAGTATCTTCAACTTTGTACTACTTTGCTCTCTGAATAGCCCTTTTATACAGCAACTTATATCTATTTGTGATTCATTTCTCTCAGTACAGAGTCTCTTCAACTTTGTACTACTTTGCTCTCTGAGTAGCCCTTTCATACAGCAACTTATATCTATTTGTGATTCATTTCTCTCAGTACAGAGTCTCTTCAACTTTGTACTACTTTGCTCTCTGAGTAGCCCTTTCATACAGCAACTTATATCTATTTGTGATTCATTTCTCTCAGTACAGAATCTCTTCAACTTTGTACTACTTTGCTCTCTGAGTAGCCCTTTCATACAGCAACTTATATCTATTTGTGATTCATTTCTCTCAGTACAGAGTCTCTTCAACTTTGTACTACTTTGCTCTCTGAGTAGCCCTTTCATACAGCAACTTATATCTATTTGTGATTCATTTCTCTCAGTACAGAGTATCTTCAACTTTGTACTACTTTGCTCTCTGAATAGCCCTTTCACACAGCAACTTATATCTATTTGTGATTCATTTCTCCCAGTACAGAGTCTCTTCAACTTTGTACTACTTTGCTCTTTGAATAGCCCTATCATACAGCAACTTATATCTATTTCCATTCTATACAGAAGGCCTTCGTGGTGGAGGGGTAAATCTCTGGAATAGCAAGTTAATTTTATTTTTGTTTTATATCGTTCCTGAGGGGAAGATCCTCTCAGTATCACCCTGGTGTAAGACCACCATTCACAGTTAAAAAGTTGCTTGAAATGGCTTTGGCCGTGTTTGGTGACCAGATCAAAATAGCCAGGTACTTCTATACAATGCTCTTTTCTATCTCCTTCCCCACTTTCCTCCCCCACATTTAATTCCCCTCCCCACTACATTCATCCTCACAACATATTCCAATTGGGGATGTCATAGTCCAGAAGATTGGGAGCACCCTCGTGCAGTTTCAAATAAAAAAAATAAAAATATTGCAATACATCATTATAATGGAATTCCACCACGAAGAATCATAAATAGAGATATTAAAAAAATCAATGTCACTTCTTTCCAAATTACTTACTTTCCAGATATATTTTACACAATTCTTTTTACATCTTCTGAACAAAAAACACTTCTTTTTTCAAATCCTAATTTTATTGTCGATTAACATCACGAAAATTCTAAATAAACAGTTTTATATCCTTTATAACGAGGGATCGTTCTCGAAGGCTTCGATCAAGCTATTTCTGAATCTGGTGATTAATTATTATTTCTATTTGAAGTCTAAACTTGAAAAGAAAAAATTGAAGGACTAGTTTGTTGGATTGTATTTTATAGAATTAGTTATAAAAACGGTGAAAAAAAAAAAAAAAAATATTTTTTTAAAATTTACTCTAGATAAAATCAACGAAATATTATTATTTACGATCCGGAAAATTTGGAAAATAATGTGGTACATACATAGGTTTAGTTTTGAATATTTTTATTCCACACGAAGAGGAAAATAATTTCCCTTAGGGCCTATGTCATCTCAGGGATGTTGTTTGTGGGGTATTTTTAAAGAAAGAAAGAAGATGAAGTTCACAGAAGGAAAAGGTATGAGGAGTTGGTAGAAATCTGTGGTCCAGGAGTGACGAACGTCTATATGAATTCATCAGGTCAAAGGGTCTCCCTCAACTTCTATCATGCCACAAAGCTGGTGTGTATGCGTATCCGAAACCGCCACCAAGACCTAGACAAACTTCACCCCATGAACTTGGGCTCCTTACTAAATCACCAAAAGTGGAAAATCACTTGGTGTGACCTATTGCATACTGGAAATGCGCTATTTGTCCAGTGTTTGGTTCCCGGGACGGCGGTAGCGATACTGCCTTCGAAATAGATATAAACTAATATTGTAAAATAATGTTTTCCATTATGGAAAAGAGTTAGTTTAAAACAATAACTTAGTGAATACCACTTCATTTTTCATACTTAATGCCAACCGGGCTCCGCTACAACCGTAGCTTCATTAGGTCTGTCTAATACTGTATTAAACATTAAAATCTACCATCCATAAGTAACATGTGTTATGAAGCTTATATGGGTTGCAAGAAATTGGGCTGAGTTCTAGTGAAAGAGGTTGTAGGAGTAGGTAAGGGGTTGGGAAGATAGTGGTCTTTGTCAAAAGGGAACAACCTAACTATTGGGTTTCTATTTAGGTTGATTTGATTGTTGATGACTTGGCCATTATAGTTTTGATTTCCATAACTCTAGTGCCTGCTAGTCAGATCCCCATTTATTTTTTTTAATGATAAATTTTGTGAAAAACTTGTTTAACTCTTAACAAGCCAAGATGCCAAACAAAACGTCTGTAACCAAGTGGGTTTTCCGACGACCCCATGCATTTATCTGTCTTATGGGCTTTTAAACTATAGAAATCCCAATTATTCAGTAAATTATAAATGGTAACTTATGTATTTCCGCAGGAATACGTAAAATACTAAAATGATATGTCAAGTGTTTAAGCTAATATAAGGAGGATAGTAATTTTGGGTACTACCTACTCCCCCACTTGGCTGCGGGATAGTTAAGTTTATTAAGACGGATTAATCATAATTTTGTAGTACAAGAAGTTATAAAAACGTTGTATAAGTACGTCGGTATCATCGAGAATTATTTTGAAAACCTAATTTGTCACAACAATAAAAAATATGTATAAGTCAACTTCCAATAAAATATGTGTTTCTATGGAATCTTTCTTGTAATTTAATTATTTAATTGTCACTGAAAAATTTAATAATAATACCTTCCCTACAAATAAATTATACTCAAAGTACGATATAATTTTATTCAATATTAATTCCTCATTTAATCATATCTCGTTAAATTATTTACTCAGTGAACAACGTTAAGCAAATTATTCGTAACGTTCCGCTTTTCAAGTTCAATAATAAATGATGAGTATTAAAAGCAGAGGTTCTCAATCAGGTTCAAATTTGAAAGAAATATGAAAACATGTTGGAAACAAATTCATAATAATTTAAGGAACCGAGAGAGATGATTATTTGAATTTCTTATTCGTTAAAAATTGATCACCCTCAACTGTAGATGGGGGACTCATGTTCTTCAGAAAGTGGAATGTCATGTTACGTAAAAATCCCACAGATTTCAAGATAATTGTACTTTTTGAATTGAACTGACTTATCGTGGCCAAAAATGAAGGAAACGGCAGCATACATCTATAATATTATGTACTTTCGTATTTTTGTATTTCAGAATGCTAGGTAAATCACAATCGAAATTATATTGCCTATTATTAATTCTTGACAAACCAGTTGTAATTTTGAGTATTGCAATTAAAATAATTAATAATAATATTAATTATATTAAACGTACTTTATTAATCAGTTTTGAAATTTATGCTTAAATTCAAAGCAAATTTGAGTTCATTGAACCAGATTTACAAACAACCGTAAAGTATTTTTGGTAATTGCAATCTAAATGCTACCCTTACAATTGTATTTTACAACGTTAAAGAAATTTATGTACTCACATAAAGTAAGTATTGTCCAACTTTCATGCATGTAGATAATAATATATTAAATATTGCGAAGGTTTAAAAAACCATCTCCTCTGTCCGAAGATTCGTCACTCCACAGAATTCTATTGCAAAACTACTTTGATCTACATATGTTTTTGCAAGCACTCGTTATCAAAAAGAAAGAAATCAAAGAAAACTTTAATATTTCATATGTATAGTAATAATAATTTTTTATAAATTTTAAACCAAATAAATGATTTTTTACGCTAATAATAATCTGATATTATTATTACGCGATCGTCTGGACGATGTAGGCCCTCTGATTGGTCAAATTCAAATAGACTGTTTCGTGTAAGTTTTAGAAAGTTCATAATCCATTGGATTAATTACATTACAATGAAAATTATACACAGTTACGTGATTATGTTTGACGTTTATAAAAAATCACGCGTTCCTTCAATATGGCCGATACGCACGGCTATATATAGCCGACAGAGCGCACCTCTGGCGGTATAAAAACGAACCAAATGACTTGCGCAAATATTTAAATATGCAGCTTACAATACTTGACTACTTCGTTTAATAAGAAGATTTCTTCTGGAAGCTTATCACTTTGTAATGGCATTTTTCATTATTGTTTATACTTTTTTTTTTGCTTATTAATTATATTTGATTTTATATTGACATGTTTTATAATTTCTAAAATTTCAAAAATATTTATTTGCGATGCTTTATATCCTGAGTGAAGGATTTTAGGACCTGAATTTTTATCGAAAGTGTGATCATTATTCAAAAGATGATTTGCAAACTCAGATTCACTTTTTCCATTTAGAGCCCTGAGATATTCTTTACTTCTGACTTAAAAGTTTCTATTGGTTCTACCTTTGTAAAAGAAATTACAATCATCCCAATTGAGTTTTTAAACTCCTGATTATTTTGTTTGATTTTTATTATTAAGAATATATTTCTTCATTGTTATTAGTGTAAAACGCCAGTTCAATAGTACCAGGATTGTTTTTATATATAATTTTAGTAGTATCGTTATCCACAAACAGAATTCTACGCCATTGTTTATTTCTATCTTTAGAAATACCGTTTGAAGAGAATATATTTAATTTTTTTTATTTAGTATTTCAACTATGAATTTATTAGAATAACCGTTATTAAATGCTATTTGTCTTATGAATACATTGTTTTATGGTTATATGCTATTAGTTTTTTTCATGTCTTAAAATACTTCACACACGATATAAAGCATCGCAAATAAATAATTTTGAAATTTTAGAAATTAGGAAACATGTTAATATAAAAGTAGATATAAGTAACAAGATTTTTTTTATAAACTCTCTTTTAAATATTTTCCCACTCAACTGGTCTTTCCCGTCTAACGATATTGTAATTCCTAATTCTTATAAACCCAGCCTACTCTTACTCCTCCCCCCTCCTTCCACTTCTTCTTTCCAATTGCAATCTATATTTAATTTTTGACTTCGGTGCATACACAATAAAATGTAAACATTATATTTATTTATTTATTGGACAATTTGCATAGCGCCGCTTTTGTGAGATATCACCTCAGGGGCGCTATATTGTAATAATCTACCTTTATTTATAGATTTTTACTCTCCTGGTGAAGGTGTATATATAATCTAACTTTAAACTTTATTAAATACAGTAACAGTTGTAGGTAAAGAATTACCACCAGTTGGAGTAAAATTAACACCTTTTAATTAAACCGACTGCTAATCTCATCTCACAATTACCCTCATTTTATTCATAAACACGGGTACAATTAATCAATATGTAATAATCTATTATTTCAGTCAACTTTGTTATAACTATCTTTAATTGTGACAAACTATACGATATTGATTCAACTTATAGACATTGACGGTTGTAACACATATTTAAGCACTGCAAGTCTCCTATGAGCTAATTATATTAGGTACGATAACAGTTAATATCAGTTTTAGACATGTAAACAATAATAGTGTTTCATTTAAAATAATCCATCACAAATACGTAAAATTTCATTTATTCAAACAACTTTCATTCTTATTATGCGTAAACTTAGCATGTTATTATTCATTAACTCCTTCCTGTTTCTTGTTTTAACAATATATACTCACCCTCTCTCTGCGAATGACCTAATATCTATCTATTAAATGTAACTGTTGTTAGTATCAATTAAAATGGGCGAAGCCCAACCAAGTGCCGCCCGCAGGGCCTAGCAGAAAAAAAACCGCGGAGCGGGTTTTTAACTGCTAGTAAGTATTTATTCCGGTAAGCGGAAAGGTTCTTGCAGTCCCACACATTCCATAAAGAGTTTACATTGTTTATAAAATGAGAAAATAAATAACAGACGTACTTTAAACAACAAAAATTCAATCTAAATAAACAGCTCCCTAATTTTTTTCATATTTTTCTTATGTACATCTGGAGTTATTTATCCTTTTCCTCATTCCTGCCACCCTAGATCTTATATTATTAATATAAGGTTACGGTACTGCGTTTCCTTGGAACCCCTGCTTTAGAGGTTGGTTAACCTAACCGTTAATTTATCTTTAAATTTAATATAACCAACAATGTGCTCCAAACATCCGGATGAATATCAAGCAAATTACAGGTGTGTATTGGAGGTTACAGTGCGACTTGTATTGTTTCCGTATTAACTCTATTCAAGTAAAAAGTGTGGAAGAGTAAGCAATTACAACGTTCAACGTCTGTCAGATCTATTTTTAAGTGAATAAATTTACAACTTAATCTTGTAAGAATTTTGGATTATGCAAAAATTATTGAAAATATAGCCCTATTGGCTTCGAGATTTATGCGACTGTTACGATCGCATTTGATTTGAGTTGTTCCGGGTTGCAGTAGGTAGGGTTTAATGGACTGCCCTGATGATAACTAACCTCCAGTGGAAAAGGGAACTATAAACATTCCTAATTACGCAGACATACCAGAACACGGAGCGGACCTAGAGTTACCTTGACTTCCCATTGAAATCTAGAAAACTAGTCAATGATTTGGTGTATGCATAAAATATTTAAGGGTATTTCAACCAAAGTTTTTATATTTTTCTATAATTTTGGTGCATTCCATTTGGATAACTTTTATGATTGACTTATACATTGCCACGAATACCAAATTACTAAAAGTCGGGATATATTTTTTCAGTGCTGATATTGTGGGACTAACTACCTTATTACTTAATAAATACAGAAGATTGTTGCTGGGGCAGTTCAGTTATGTATATTAAAATATCTGTTTTATGTAATAGAAATGTATATAACTTTATAAACTATTTCTATGTAGGACCCCTTAGAGGTTGTTAATGAATAGATACAAATAAACAGGGTGCAGCAAAACAGACAGTGCAGTTTTGAAGGGCCTGTATCTTGTGTGGTGGGAGTAAGAACTTGGAAGGGGCTATATTGTGTCGGGATGGTCGTGCCGATTTCAGTCGTTATCATGGTTTGGTCCGGAAATTACAGGGGCTTCACCGTCTACAAGTTTCTTGAAAATGGCCGTTCTTTCGTCGCTACCCAGCGGGCCTTCCGGCTGCACTTCAATCTTGTGCGTCGTGATACCGTCCCTCACTCTAATTTAATCGCGTGTTGGGTGTGCAAAAACTGGTTCTACACTAAGGCTTAGGGATTTAAGACCCAAAACGGTAAGAACACCAGCAAATTTTACGAGAGTGAGAGAAGCTACGGTCGCCTAGGCGCTCTGACCGGAAGCATGCAATTGCATTGGGCATTGCTGGCCGGTTACTAAGGAGGATTTTGCATCAAGACTTATCATTCCACCCATACAAATTTATATTTGTCTAAGAGAAGAAGCCTCGTGACTATGAAAACTGCATTAATCGCTCCCAAGAAATGTTGAACCGGATCCATGCGAGGTTAACTTTTTTCAGTAGTGACGAGGTCCACTTCCATCTCTGTGGAGCGGTGAGTGAACACAATTTTCGGTAGGTACTGTGCTAAAAATAATCGACAGCAACTTCACGAGAGACCTCTTCACTCCCTAGAAATTAATTTGTGGTGTGCGATTTCCAAATTTAGGGTGATTGGGGCTTGTTTTTTGAAAAGAATGGACGAACAGTGACTGTCAACGCTCAACGTTATGTTTCCTTGTTGGAATTTTTTTAAACCTCATTTGGACTGAACTTAAAGAGGAAACAGACATCTGGTTTCAACAAAACGGTCCTACAACCCATACTGCTCGAACTTCAATGACGAAACTGCAACAACGACAGATGTTCCAAGCGCGCCTCGTCTCTTTTTAACCTTTTTAAATATCGGCCCCCACTTTGAGAGAACTCAAGGAACGAATTCTGTACCTGTCGAAATGTGCCAAAATGCAGCCAAAATCTTCAGACATCGCCTTCATCAATGCAACGCTGCTGGGGTCATCATCTTACTGTTGTCATCTTCAGGACTTGATTCATAAAACGACATGTACCAAATAAAATAAAATAAACCCCATTTCTATAAGATTCGCCGTTTTTTTAATAGACCTTTAAAACTGCACTGTCTCTTTTGCTGCACCCTGTACCTAGTCACAGAATATGAAGTAACGGATTCAATATCAGAAATGTTAAAAGTTATTTTTTTAATATCTGTATTTCCCTAATGTAAAACCACAATTCAGAATTGAAACTTTGCTTTAAATGGCTTTGGCCGTGTTTGGTGACCAGATTTGGATAGCTAGGTGCCTCCCCAACTTCCTCTTCCACATCTTCTTCCCTTCCCATCTACCGTCAGCCTCACAACATATCCTAATTGATGATGCCTTAGTCTCACTGGCTCCAGACGGCAGGAAGCAATTGGGATTCTGTGCGGTTTCACATTAAAAAAAAATATGTCTCTGAAAGTTATTTTATTAAGAGAAATGGTTTTTCATTCAAAGGTTTTATTTGAAAACATATCAGTTAGAACCTTGTCCAAATGAAGTGACGATTTGTTGAATTCACATTTAGAACAGTTAATAATAATAGCCACCCTTCTTTTATGTACAAGTTAGTAGTTCTTGTTTGTTAATCAAAAGTTTCAGAGATATTAATCATTAAGCCGAGAGCGTTTCGCCAATTCCCCGTTTTAGCGCGCCAAATATTATTCATCCTTCTAATTATTTCTTATAAATATTCATGGATTAGAAGCTAGGAGATAGATAGAAACTAACGTAGGCATGAACAGGGTTGCCAATAATTATAATTATCAAGATAACCAACCCTTTTAGATTAATTAGAACTGTACTCCGCTGCGTTGAATCTTATTAAGTATTGGGTGGATTTAAGTTGTAATAAATTGGCATAGTGGTAACCGCTTATTTGTGGATGTTAGTCGTTACAAACCTTGATTCATGTGTATCTTCTGTCATTATTGCTTTGTAGATTTTATAATAGTTGCACATTTTTAAGAGAAGTGAAATAAAAAAAAATTAATTTGAATAAAATTTAATAATGTTACTATAAAGATTTGATTTACTATTAAGACATTAGATAAGTCGTCTCAACGTGAGCTAACCACACTTTGAAAATGGCCTTGAACGCTGAAACAGCTGTCACACGGGGGCTCGTGTCCCGTTCAGACGTGAATAAATTTCACCTGCGGCGCTTTTTCCGTGTGTATCTGAATTTAATAATTCATATACCACTCATTTCACTCACACCACATTTCTATCTCATTTGATGACATCTACTGTGGAAAATTTTTCGCCTACGGCGCTTTTCCGTATCTTCGTGAGAGGTATGACACATTTTGCTTTCTTAGTTGGGAATTCCAGTTCCTCAGGCTCCGAGGTTATTGAGGAATCGGGACTAATGTGCGGGATTTACAATTCTTTTCGAAGTATTTTTCATATTTATGTACGTAGGTTAGATTTTTCAACATTTTCGAGGGCTCCTTCACAGCTTAAGATGTCTCTGTTCATAACCTCGAGCAAAGTCGGGTACACGTTAACTTGCACTGACATATTTATTCGGATCAGTTCTTTGTTACTTCCCTGTGAGCTCTATAAATGTGGGCTGCCCCCACCCCTCTAGCTTAGAAGCTGGCGATGACTCTGTATGAATTGTTGTGCACGTTTCCTGTGACCACTAGCACTGCAAAGCGATCTTTTTCCACCTTCCGTCGATTAAAATCACATCTTTGCAGCTGAATGACAGATGATCATTTGAATGGACTGGCTTTAAAGCAAATCAATCAAGACATTCTGTCAAAATTGAATGTTAATAAAGTACTGGACATCTTCAGCAGGAAACATTAAAGAAAACTGTCCTAATTATTTATATAATTTTTTATTATTTTAATATCAATAACATTTACATTAAAAATATAAGTATATTTATTATGGTTATTGTTGAATGCTGTTTGTTAATTCAAAATCTGAGAACAATTTTTGCACGTCTGACCCTTGTGCCCCTCACAGATAAAAAAAACTGGATCCGCTCTAGGGTGGGGCCTTAAAGAGTCGGCAATGTGTGAATGAATAGCCAGATACTTCACCACCTTCCTATTTTCCTCTCTCTCCCCTCTTCACTAATTGCAACCTCACAGCATATGCCATTTGGGGTGACCGGATAAATCATCACAATGATAATTCATCACATCTTTAAAAAGTTATATAAAGTCATGGAAAGTTATGAAACAAAAACTTTACTAACTGGGTTAAGTAAGTTAGGTTGAAAAAAAAAATTTCATCGTTTTCAATGACTTTATATCACTTTTTAAAAGTGTGTTGAATTTTCACTGTGTTAAGTTATCATGTAACCGCCAATTGGTAATCTAAGTACATAGTAAAATTTTTTTAGATACCTTAACGTTTCAATACGGAAACATAAAACTGCTTACAACGGTTCGTAGCCAATAAATTCACCTAGATTTCACTTTTTTCCCATTTTTGAGGTTCTATAAATTTGGAAAATTATGGCAAGTGACCGCTCAAGACCTTTTGCAAACTGGGCATAATATGAAAAAATCCGCTCCAGTGGTTAACATCGTAATAAGGATGTTGTTCGTTTTACGACACAGGAATCTAATTCCACAACCATAATTTCACTACCATGAATCACGTATTTTATTGTAATTGTATTTTTAATTTTCTGAGATTAAAAAATACTAAATAATAAAAAATACACCGGCGTATGCTGGATATATATTGTATAGAAGCAAGCATAAATAATATAATTTGGCTTGAATAAGTTACCAGCGTTAATCTCCACAATCTACGATCTAATAACCTCCCTGAACTTACTGCAATGGAATTGCCACTGTTCTGGGATGGTCGAGGGGGTATTGGTGGTACATACAATAAATATTGAAGCATTGGGATGAAAAAGCCGAAATCCCTTTATTCTGATATTTGCTTGACTAAACGGCATAAGTTATTTTAGTTTTTAGTAAAACAAATTGTACTTAACATGATAATTGAGGTTTTACAATGGGTTATTGTGTGATTATCTGATTATATGCAATAAAATCCAAGTAAATGAAATACTCCTGAACGTATCCAAAAACTAAAAACTGCTTTTAAAAGGCTACAAAATAAGCTTTCAAATTTTATTTTTCGAAAGAAATATATTATTTTGGAAATACATATTTAAATTTTTAATACAAACGTAATTTTTCTTTAATGGATCACTAATAAGTTTTTTTAAACTAAACTTACAAACAAAAAAATAAAAATACACACCTCTAATTAGATAAATGTCTTGCAAACTTAACTGTCACCTCACTTTTTGTAGTTTCATAGAAAAAATAATTAATAACAAATTCAAGAAGTATCATCATATTTTTTTAACTTGTGGTCAGAACCTTTGGTTTCATAAATTTGAATTCTTTTTCGGTTAACATCTTGATTGGAATATAAAGCGTGGTGTCTTCTCTTTCTGACGCCATTTAGATCATACTTCTCACCGCGGCAGTAAATGAGACACAATGATTTCTATGAAACTGTTCCCAAAAGCGAACAAATGATCCTGAGAGGTTAAAAGAAAAAAGTAGATTAAAGGGAAAAAAAACATGAACAGTGAGTTTTACAAGATTATATATTATTTTAAATAAACAAAATGTTCGAACTTTCTGATTTATATTTGAACTTGGAATAAATGAAAATATCAAATGAATTTAATTTATTTCCAAGCCTAGCCTCTGGACTGGAGAATGAATTAAATAGTTTTCCCCTATTCCCGTCCCCCATTTTTTAAAAAGGGGAACATACATGTCTCCCGTGCTTCAGTTTTTCAAACGCAATTTAAATTAAAAGTTATATTAAATGTCACCCACTTATCGTTTATAAATCAAAAATTTAGAAAAAATAATTGTGATTAGTTTTATGTAATCATTATACCCAAAATTATATAATTTATTCATTGTTTCTTCACATTAAAGCATATTATTGTTTTAAAATCGAATTATCAACCTTCCCAATAGGTCTAGTACGGACGATCGGTAAAGCCCTATCAGTAGGATATTGATAAAATACGTCATATTTTATCAGTTAGTGATATTTTCGAACATCGGTTAATAAAAGTCGCTTCTTTTAGCGCGGCCTTTTAAGGTGACGGATAAGCTGTCAATATGCACAAATTTTTGTATCATGTCATTTGTTACGCAAAATAACTGGCTTAAATGAATGGAAGTGACCTAACTAAGCTCTTAGATCTGAAAGAAATTGTAAATACGATCCATAGAATTGATTAATTCATCAATTGATTCATCAAGCAATCAATTGATTCAGTTCCAGCTTCGAGAAACAAAAGTTGCTGGTGACCTCATGAACTAATTAACTCCTTCTTTAATGTCAAAATAAGGACTAAGTCTGTATCGACGTTATCAAGTTTACAATTGAATAAAAATAACACAAAATATCTCCATCAACTACCATCGCAAAACAAAAACGTCACCATCAACAACAATCGCAACACAAAAATGTCTCCACCAACAACCAACGCAACACAAAAACGTCTCCATCAACAACCATCGCAACACAAGAACGTCACCATCAACAACAATCGAAACACAAAAATGTCTCCACCAACAACCAACGCAACACAAAAACGTCTCCATCAACAACTATCGCAACACAAAAACGTCACCATCAACAACAATCGAAATACAAAAATGTCTCCACCAACAACCAACGCAACACAAAAACGTCTCCATCAACAACCATCGCAACACAAAAACGTCACCATCAACAACAATCGAAACACAAAAATGTCTCCACCAACAACCAACGCAACACAAAAACGTCTCCATCAACAACCATCACAACACAAAAATCATATGCCCATCAGGGCTTTTAGATGACACAATAAAAAAATAATGTACATAATCAGAAATTTAAATAAAAAATAGTAGGTAGGTAAATCTAAAAGCGGTAAAATTATTTAAGAAAACTTACAAGTTGGAGGTCGCGGGATCAAAATATATAAATTTTATTTGATTAATTTGTATTATTTCATAATGTACTCATAAAAAATTATATTTTGCATATTTGCGGCACTTTCGAGAGTGGAAGATACTCTCAGTATCGCTCTGGTGTAAGACCACACTTCAGAATTCACATGTTGCTTGAAATGGCATTGGCCGGGTTTGGTGACCAGATTTGAATAGCCAGGTATTTACCCACCTTCCTCTACAGACCTCCTTCCCCTCTCCGCTACCTTCATCCGCACAACATACCTATAAATTGGGAATATCATGGTATCATTGGCCCCAGACGGTTAGGAGAAGTTGGGAATCTTTTGTAGTATTTACATAAAAAAAATAATAATAACAGAGGTTTAAAAAATTAAATATTTTTAAAAATAATAGAAAAGTTTTTCGAAACGCATTTTTTGCAATAACGTCCTTTTTCCACACAATGCTTCATTTAATATTGTTGCGCTGCTCGTAAAGACGAGAAAGTTTAGATTCACGATGCAACTAACGAAATAAGCGTGCACGACGTGCTATAAATACGTTCATTGGTGACTCTCAGCGTTCAAATAAACTCAGGGCGCATACAAAACTCAAATATCCTAAACATATTGTGATATGTTTTATTCCTATACTAGCGGATATTAGCGAGATTTTTAGTAAACGGAGAAAAACAAGATTTGCTAATTTGAATCTCTTCAAATTATTCTTAATCCGGTTAAAAACGGGATTGCAGGCCGTTTCCTTTAGTAATTACTTTTAGTAAATTCGTAATAATATCGGAACACGTATTTATTCACCAGCGTTTGTCTCGATATTGATGTCTTGATATACATAATGACGAAATGTGAAAATGATTTTTAGGAAAACGTGTTCCGATTTTCTACATAGTGATAAAACATTGGAATTTTACTAAAATTTTAAATGGAATTCTATCAATTCATTCGTTAAGGGTCTGCAATCACGTTTTCACCGAATTACGAATAATTTGAAGATTTTCTCAAATTCTTTTAATATGGAGACATATAAACTGCTTAAAGTGCTAGAGATCCATTGAATGCATCTACATTTGGTCGTTTGACGAAAGGTGGAAAGTACCTGGCTCTTCAGATCTGGTCACCAAACACGGCCATAGCCATTTCAAGCAACGATTCAATTCTGATTAGTGGTTTTACACCAGGGCGAAACTGAGAGTATCTTCCACTCTGGAACGGGTCGCAAATATACTATGTATTATTTAAAATTAGTAATTTGTGAAATAACACAAATTAATGACATAATGATTATAATCCGCCACCTCCAGCTTCTAGATAGATTTCCAATTAAAAGCACGCTGCATTAACATAAAACATGCAAAAAATATTTTTTATACGGTACATTACTAATCGCAACATATTTGCAGCCAATTCCTCTTAAGATGCGATGGCTCATACGTGTCTGAATACTTCAACTGTAGTTGTCACCACGACTTGTTTAAGATACCACACTGCAGAACAGATATTTTGGCACTGCATAGCTTCACAAATTAATTGGATCTGGTGAATGTTTTTAAAAAAATAGTTATATTTAAAAGTACATTTTTTTGCATGCCTAGCAAAATTTTTGCTAAAATAATAAATCATATGCTAGCCTACCTATCTACCAAATTAATGCCAAAATAAGAAATCTAGTATTAACCTAACTATCTTCCCAAATTAATGCTAAACTAAGAAATCTTGTGCTAACCTACCTATCTACCAAATTTATGCCAAAATATGAAATCTCGTGCTAACCTACCTATCTACCAAATTAATGCCAAAAAAAGAAATCTTGTGCTGACATACCTATATTTCCAAAATAATGCTAAAATAAGAAATCTAGTGCTAACCTACCTATCTTCCCAAATTAATGCTAAACTAAGAAATCTTGTGTTAACCAACCTATCTTCCCAAATTAATGCTAAACTAAGAAATCTTGTGTTAACCAACCTATCTTCCCAAATTAAAGCTAAACTAAGAAATCTTGTGCTAACCAACCTATCTTCCCAAATTAATGCTAAACTAAGAAATCTTGTGCTAACCAACATATCTTCCCAAATTAATGCTAAACTAAGAAATCTTGTGCTAACCAACCTATCTTCCCAAATTAATGCTAAACTAAGAAATCTTGTGCTACCCAACCTATCTTCCCAAATTAATGCTAAACTAAGAAATCTTGTGCTGACCAACCTATCCTCTCAAATTAATGCAAAATAAAAAATCTAAATAGACACCTGTCTGCATAAAAAAAACAAGTTTCTAACAAAATCTCTTAGTATTAAAATTCAACATGGACAGTATTATTTTACAATATTAAGAGCTACAAAAACCTAACACAAGTCGTCAATAAATGATCCCATAAAATTTAAAACATCAATTCAGTACGTGGTCTAATTTTTTTTAAACTTTGAAGGTAATTTTTATATAATATGGTTTATTTATTTTGTATAAGGTTTATTTTTTATTCTATCTTACCCTTGTAATACTACGAACCGAATAAAATATTTTTATAGACGTGTATAGTGGTGTTTTATAACTCATACTTAAAAGGTTTTTAATAATTAACTAACTAATCATCACGCCATTTTCATATAGTTCAAATGCATATATCATCTAATAAATATCTTTATATTATTCTGTTACATGACTGATTACATGATCCGACCTAAGTATTTGAAAGACTTGATCGTGGCATATCTTTCTAGACTGACCCTGACTTGTTCTATCGTTAAATTCCCCGTCATATATTTTCCTTATACTCCTCTCTTCATTCTTCCGTTCTAAGCTTCCCTTTCTTAGTCTTAAAAATTATTTTACTTATATCATACGCCTCAGAGATCTGATTTCTCCAGCATTCATTTTACTTTCATCATTTCTCTGCCAGTTTCATGCCTCGCTGCACATACATCAAGGTTGGTATCAGCACTCCATTGAGGACTGCTGGCTTCACTAATTTGGATATTTTTTTATTAGTGCCAACCGTGTTCAGTTAATTAATCAAGGTTGATCAGAGTTAATCAAAAATAACAAGTCCACGTCTAGCTAGTGAAAAAATAGTTTATTATGCAGATCTGAAAATATGAAATCTGCATTTAATTTTGTTTCACTAATTGTGGGTTGTAGGTATATTCCTCTTAGTAATTGACACCTATTCTAATGCATTCTTTATTTATTATATGAAAAAAACACACTTTGTAATACACCACGTTATTTTTTAAGATCTCTCGTATTTTAAAAGCTTTAATAGAAACGAAGTTTCGGATTTTATCATCGAACAGGTCCCATTCAATAGCATGAAGTTCATGAACAAGTTCAATATGTAAGAGTTTAAGTTTTAATTTAATATTGTTCCGTTTTTTGGAAGCACTCTTTAGGTCTTCTTTTACTTTAGCTTGGCACATCGAAGATTTAGAAAAACTGTTATTTTTTGATACCATTGAAATTTACATTAGTTTGGAAACACTTTAAACAGTCGTTGTAAAAATATATATCTAAAAACAAAAGTCTGTATTTATGTATAAACACATAAGTCTGTATTTATATCTCAACAAATAAGCCTGTATTTGTACCTAAACTCATAAGTCCCTATTTAAATCTAAACACATAAGCCTGTATTTATATCTAAACACATAAGACTGCATTTATATTTAAACACATAAGACTGCATTTATATCTAAACACGTAAGTCTGTATTTATATCTAAACACATAAGACTGCATTTATATCTAAACACATAAGACTGCATTTATATCTAAACACGTAAGTCTGTATTTATATCTAAACACATAAGACTGCATTTATATCTAAACACATAAGACTGTATTTATATCTAAACACATAAGTCTGTATTTATATCTAAACACATTAGTCTGTATTTATATCTGAACAGATAAGCCTGTATTTGTATCTAAACTCATAAGCCCGTATTTATATCTAAACACATAAGCCTTGTTATGGATCGCCCATAAAATCAAGCTAACTGCACAGTTATGCATATCCACGCGTTGCCGGAAATCGATCATGCACCCAGAGCATGTCAAGACACTAATACATACGCAGGAGCTCGCGACATCACCGCCTGATACCAGTCACGTAGGCTTACAAGTACCTACAACCAATCATATGGCTAAATCAAAAACGTGTCCTTATAAGGGCATCGGACCAGGCACCAAAAATAGATATGGAAGGGACAAGCTCCCCCCCGCGAGCAGACCCACGCCTCAGTTCCCCGACAGACGCGTAGCAAGCAACATGCTGTATTAGTTCCGAGTTAACAATTGCCGCCAAATCGGTGTCGCCGTAAAAATGGACCGGCCTGATTTGTTTCACCATGTGTGCCGCCTCTCTGGTTCCAGCTTTCCACTTCAAGAGGATCCCCAGAACCACAGCCTTCTGATGTTGTAGAGCTGTGTCCTGTCTCCTTCTGCCGTTATCGCCCCCCAGCACCTTACATTATACAGTTGGGTCATGTCTCTGACCACGCCGCCAGCCTCGTACCCCTGTGATGCTGGCTGCCCCACCTGCCGTCGACTCCCGGCTGAGACTGTGAACTTGTAGACCCCGGCCTCAGCCCTGGGTGTCTGCCGCCCTAGCCTGTTTGTGTGGACCCCCTTGGCCATCCAATCAGTGCCCCCGCCCTGCTCCATCGTCTCTGCATCAGCCCTGGCGCCCCTTTGTCGTCCAGCGCAGTGTGCTCTCGTGGCCGCCTTTCTGCATCAGCCCCGCATCATCCTGGCGCCCCTTTTGCCGTCCAGCGTGGTGTGCCCTCGTGGCCGCCCTTCTGCACCCGTCCTGCACCCTGCCCTGGCACCTGCCATGGCACGTGCCGACCGTCTCACCGCATCCGCCGTAAATTACACGTGAGCGAATAATATACCTTTGTCAATCAGAGCCCTTAGAGTCAATAGATTGCCTAGTAACAAGTTAGGCCTTAAAAAGCTATGTACCTTTTGTAGATCTGTTTGATAACCTGTATTACCTGTACAATAAACATATGGTATCACGGACACATGTTTTATTGGGAGACTGACTATAATCCACACCCTGATTGGAGTAACAAGCTCTGCCGCCTGCCTTGTGCGGCGATGGCTATTTGTGTAACTCACCTATAGTATATTACATGGCGATAAACGCTAATGTAACAGCCTGTATTTATATCTAAACACGTAAGTCTGTATTTATATCTAAACACATAAGTCTGTATTTATATCTAAACACATAATTCTGTATTAATATATAAATACGTAAGTTTGTATTTAATAGAATAGTTTTAATAATATTTTGCTTTGTTGGCAGTACTAGCCAATATTATTTTTTTCGAAAGAAGCAAATACTTCATAGTGTGACATTATAAAATAAATGAAAAAAACACAATTTGTAAAACACAACTTTTATGGATAAAAGGGGTGTATTGGTATCGAACAAAAAAATGTTATTTATTTATTTGTATCATTAACGCCTTATGGCTTATACATAATATAACTTTTAGTATTAGACATAAACTATAACATGAGAAATTAGAACTGGGTAAGTGATAAACAAGCCGTGTGATGGTGTAAAGTAGTAATGTATAGAACATAATAGTCAGGGACATGTTTAAATAACAAAGCAAAATTATATCATGTTTAAGTAATACAAAATTGGAATGCACAAAAAAATTACTTGATATGTTACAAAATATATTCTGTACAGAAAAAAAAAACAGCACTGTTTAATATTTATCTATTCATTTTTATGATTATCCCAGTATTGCAGTTCCTACCTAAATTTTCTTTTCTCTTGTTTTGCTCCATTTTCTAAACGTCTTACCTCCGAAGAAAACGAGAAGAAGATTTTTGAAAAAAAAAACCCAAAACACTTCTCCTTTGTCTTTAAGTTCGAAATTCGTCGCCGTCATATTAAGTTGCATATTTTTTCCCCTCGTAATAATGAATATAATTAATCTCATGAAAAGCTTGTAAAATAGTACAATTTGTCAGCCCCAAGTGATTAGATATTACATATTGTCGTTTGTGATCAAAACAGTTCGTGTTGTAGAACGGTGCTTAGATGTACATGTATGGACTATAGTACTCACGGAACTATCTAGAAAACACCAAAACTTCCGAAACAAAAAACAATCATTCACAAGAAAAAGTAATCCCTTTTCCCACTCCTACATAAGTATCCTTGGTAGATAAACACGATCGTTTGATTATTTTAACCTCGTTAAAATTACAGTCCATTCGTCCAGTTCCAATTGTTCGGTACGCAACAAGCACCGTTGGTCATCAGATATGGACAGGGTCTGAAAAGTATTACACTAGCTTTCCTGAGTGGCGAGCTTCTGAACATTGTAGAAAAAAAATATCTAGGGCACAACATCAACAGTAAACTGACGGAAGAAGATTACATCGACCGGCAAAAACGAGCGCTTAGCATCAAGTCGAATAATGCTCAGTAAAAGGTTCTGGCTTTGCGGCCCACGTGTAGAAATAATGCAATTCCTTACGTTTTGTACATCTTATAACATGTGCGAGCTTTGAGCAAGAAAAGGCTACGCGTGCAGTATAACAACGCCTAACTCAATATGTTTGGCCTTCCCAGATACTGCAGCGCTTCCAATATACTAACGGAAGGGCGAGTACCGGGTTATGCAACCCTCATAAGAGCCCGGGTAGCAGATTTAAGAGAGAGGACAAACTACTCCAAGAATGTGTAATCATGGAATTCCGTCAGAGTCCAGACTCAAGTATCGCAGCACACTGTAGAAAGATGTTGACCCCTAAATCTAAAGCCTAACGTCTTTTTAAGTTCTTATTATTGTTGTATTTTTATGGTAAATGTTTTATGAGATATGTGGGATTGCAAAAACCTCCCCACATTCTAGAATAAACTCGTTATTATAATTATTATAATGGTTAGATCATTATTGGATTTTCAAATCAATCGAAATTGATTAACCAATAAAAAACCCATTCGAACTTTGACAGTTGAAGAACTCTCTTGTCTTTTTCCGTTCAAATACAAAAAAAATCTAATTTTATTGCCTTTTGTAGGTTAAAACTATATTTTTTGTCCTCTTTGAGTGCCTTTATTGCTGACCAAGTCCAGTAAGTGTTATTTTATATTAATATACATTCCTTTTTGCCCCAATGGCCTTTGCCATGGGGAAGAAACCACCAGATCCCGTCCCCCCTGATCCTGACCCTGTTAATTTTGAACATGACATTGCTAGCGAGGTTGAAATAATGACTGATTCCTCTACTCCCAAAAAAAGAAAAGTCAGCGTCCTTCCGAAAAAGGAATCTTCTCAGGTTACAGTTCCTGTAGAGACTGTCGCTCCTCCACTCGCTTCACTGTACTCGACTTCAGCAAAAGCCCCCTTCATCGTGTATGTGCAAAACAACACACAAGGCCACTCACTGCATCCCCTTGATTTTGGTAAATTTATAGGAAAAAAACCACTTGGCATTTCCCCAGGTGGTATCAGATCGGAGGGAAGATTCCGCATTTGTGTAGAGTTCACAACTGCACTCAATGCCAATAAATTTATTAATTCCATTGACTTCCTCTCTGCCAAAAAATACAAGGCTTACATCCCTTCATTCAACATCTCGCGCATGGGTCTAGTGAGAGGTATCCCTACAGACCTATCCGAGGAAGAACTTATCACGGAACTTATTATCCCAGCATCTTCGGGGAAAGTTTTAAAGACTAGGCGGCTGAATTATAAAGATAAGACTTCCGATTCTATAGTTTGGAAACCCTCCCAAACTGTAGTTCTTACATTTGAAGGCCAATCTCTTCCCTCTCATGTATACCTTTTCCACAACTCTCTCCCAGTGGAAATTTATTCATACCCGACAATTCAATGTTTTAACTGTTGTCGGTTCGGCCATTCCAAGCAATCATGCCGTTCCTCTCCTCGCTGCTTTAAATGTGCAGAAAGTCATTTAGCAGAGCAATGCCCCTCCCCTTCCAATCCCCCTACCTGCATCAACTGCTCAGGCTCTCATACAGCCATAAATCCATCCTGCCCCGAACTTTCACGCCAAAAAAACATTAAAAGTTATATGGCTTCCAATAGCGTATCGTACTTCCACGCTTCTAAAATAATAGCTCCCTCTAAAAAATCTTTTGCTGAAGTCGCCTCTCAACCTCAGTTATCTCAAAACATTACTTCTCCAAACTCGTCATACAGGAAGACTGTAATGACAAAATCTGCTTCTCGTCCTCTTAAATCCCCCGGATATGATCATCTTGGCCATAACTCCCAGCTCTTGTTCCCAAATGGTAACATCAGCTCCCCATTTCCACAAAATACCGTCTTTCCTAACACCAATTCTTTGAACTGCAATTCCTTTATCCCTGATTCACATCCCAATTCCTCAAACAACATCATTTCTAATGACAATTCTAATATTATTCAAACTCTCATCATGTTACTTATCTCTATAATTAATAACAATAATTCCCTACCGTCCAACGCTGCCTCTTTACTCTCCTCCTTAAATTCTCTTGTTTCCAATGGCTGCCCTGACAGCAGGGATTCTTCAGTGGAATAGTAGAAGCGCTTTCTCCAATAAGGCTGACCTCATCCGCCTTCTACAATTACACACAATTTCTATTGCTGCCATCTCTGAGACTTAGTTTAAACCATCTCAGCTCTTCAAGGTGAGTGGCTACCAATGTCTGCGGGACGACCGCATTGATGGGAAGGGTGGTGCAGCTCTTCTAATCAAAAACTCCCTGTCCTTCACCCCTATTTCCATTAAACCCCCAGATTCATCCTTCCAGTTAGTGGCAGCTACTGTCTCTAATATTACGTTTGTATCCCTCTACATTCCTCCTTCTACCCCATTTGATATTTCATTATGGATCCACATGTTTAGAAAAATATCTTCTCCCCTGGTAATTCTGGGTGACTTCAATGCCCACCCCCCTCTCTGGGGTTCTTCATCAACGGATCCCTCAGGAATCAAAATAATTGACCTTATGGACTCCTTGAACATGTGCCTTCTAAATGACGGATCTCCAACAAGGTTAAGTCTGCCTGGGCAGAGCCCTAGTGCGGTGGATATAACTCTTTGTTCCCCAAATATATATCCAATAATTTCCTGGAGAACTTCATCAGACCCCTGCGGCAGTGACCACTATCCAATCATTATAAATCTGGCTCAAGGGTTAAATACTAACCTCTTTAAAAGAAAGCCAAAATTTATCACAAAAAAAGCCGACTGGTGCCATTTTAGAGAATCTGTCCAGGGTCACACCCTTTCCCTGCCTACCCCTTCTTCAGATAACTGCACCTCCTCTTACAAATCTTGGTCTGATTCCATTCTAAAATCTGCAGTCAATTCTATTCCCAAATCATCCCCTGTAGGCACGAAGGCTCACCCTCCCCCCTGGTGGGATGAAGAATGCCTTCGAGTGCTGAAGGAGAGGAAAGCGGCCAATAAGACATACTGCCAACAGATGACAATGGAAAATTTCTTGAAAGCCAAGAATGCCCAAGCTGTTGCTAAACGTACATTTCGTTTTAAAAAAAAAAACAGCTGGCGTAATTTCTGCACTAATATATCCCCTGCTACTCCGGCGGGGGAGGTTTGGTCCATGATTCGCAGGTTTAGGTCTTCCTTTTCCCTGCCGAAGTCATCTCACAATTCTGATATTTGGATTTCTGACTTTCTTAACAAAATTGCTCCCCCTTATGTACCTAATCTTGACGAAGTGCCTGTTTTATCTTACTCCCCAAATTCTTCATCTTGGTTAGATGCTCCATTTTCCATAGACGAGTTAAAAAGAGCCACGGAAGACCTAAAAGACTCAGCTCCGGGCAATGACGAAATCTTGAACATATTCATCCGCCACACTGATGATGATTCCCTTTCCTACTTTCTCTCTCTCATCAATATCTTCCTGGACTCTGGTATTATTCCCCCGGACTGGAAAATTCAAAAAATCATTCCCATTTGCAAAAGTACCAAAGATCCAAGTCTAGGCTCAAGTTACAGACCGATTGCTCTCTCTTCAACACTTTGCAAAGTAGCTGAAAGAATGATTAAGAATAGATTAGACTGGTTTGTAGAGAAAAATCATATTCTTCCCCCTTCCCAGTTTGGATTTAGAAAGGGTAAAAGTACCCTTGACAACCTTTCCTCTCTTGTTACAGATGTCAAATTAGCGTTATCTAAAAACGAATATTGTATTGCAGTATTTTTAGACATCTGTGGAGCATACGACAATGTAAATATACCCATTCTTAAAGAAAAGTTACTGGCGATTGGTATTCCTCCTAAATTGGTTCAATTCATTATCAATTTGCTCTCCGAGAGAACTGTTTTTGTAGATGGATCCGAATCCTCTCCCCACATAAGACAAATATTCAAAGGACTCCCGCAAGGGTCTGTCTTAAGCCCGATACTGTATAATATTTACACATACGATCTGGAAAAATCTATTAATTTCATGTGCATCGTACTCCAATATGCTGACGACTTAACTTTTTACAAAATATCCGCCAATCTTTTCATCGCAGCATCAGCAATTAACAACGCTCTTAGAAAACTCTTGGCGTGGTTAAATATTAATGGTCTTGAACTTTCCCCTGCCAAAATCAAAGTTGTCATCTTCACTCGTCGACGAAAGCTTCCGGATATTCAGGTAATATTTGGCGATGAAGTGATCCCTATCTCGAAGGAAGTTAAGTTCCTTGGAATGTTTTTGGACTCCAAGCTTACTTGGAACTCTCATATAAATCACGTTGTTACAAAATGTGAAAGCAACATCAATCCCCTTAGATTTCTAGCCGGAGTGTGGTGGGGATCCCACCCAGCTTCTTTAAAACTTCTATACAATGCCCTCATCCGAAGCCATCTCGATTACGGATCTTGTCTGTTTGATCCAATGTCCACGTCAAATTCTCATAATTAGATAAAATCCAGTCAAAATCACTTCGCCTTGTCTTAGGAGCCATGAAATCTTCTCCAATCAACGCAATGCAAGTGGAATGTTGCGAACCTCCCTTACATATAAGAAGGCGATGCCTGGCAGAAAAATATGTTTACAAAATATGTTCAATAACATCCCATCCCTTGATTCCTATACTTCAATCGTTAAAGTATGAGGTTAATACAAATCACTTTTGGAAAAATCATACCCCTCCACTTTTTTATGATTGCTACAACTCTTTCCTGGATTTATCTAGAAACACCTATCTCAATGAATCTCTTCCCTTATACTCATACCCCTATGAAAGCCTTACTTTCTATCCGAAGGTCCATCAATTTATCGGAATAAGTAAAAAAAACATTAAAAACTCAACTCAATTAAATAATGCAGAATTTAACACAATTATTGAAAACAACTGGCCAAATTACATAAAATTTTTCACAGATGGCTCCAAACTCAGTCAGGACTCCCATTGCGGGGCCAGTGTCTATGTTCCTCACAGAAAATTGTGTTTCCCACACAAACTTCCCAAAGAATGCTCCATTTTCTCTGCTGAATGCATAGCTATCATAGAAGCTCTTCAACTCGTCAAATCATTAAATATTAAAAACGCACTCATCCTTTCAGACTCGCTTAGCTCACTACAAAAAATAAGCGCATCCCCACTCAATTCCAGTAGCGACTCTCTAATCTGCTCGATCAGGAACCTACTGCATTCCATGTCACTGGTTCATGCATCAGTGGTCCTAGCCTGGATACCGGGACACCTCGGTATTACTGGGAATGACATGGCTGATTATATTGCTAAGGAAGCCACTGCCCATGGTCCGTTAAGTGATATCCCTATTCCGGTTAGAGACCATTTCCCTATTCTAAAAACTAAGTACCAACTCCAATGGTCTTCTGAATGGAAAAAATCTTCTCTGATAAAAGGTCACCAGTACTCATTAATCCAACCTTCTATTCCTGTTAAGCCCTGGTTTCACAAATACACTACCATGCCTAAAAAATATATTTATTCCTTAACCCGAATGCGGCTGGGTCACACTTGTTGTCTTAGCCATCTTGCCAGGTTCCACATAGTCAGTTCGCCGTACTGTGATTGTGGGTCAGAGGATACTCTGGACCATAATTTTTTTGAGTGTCCTATCAATGACCAATTTCCAAACTTCATGCATGAATTGTTAAAACTTGATATTAAATTGCCTACCAGTATACCCTGCCTTCTTAGTCTAAACACTACTGAAATTTACTATTTGTTGGCAAAATTTATTTATAAAAATGGCCTTAATATCTGACCATAATAATAAATATAAACCAAATTTCTTTCACTTTCATTTGTATTCATTTGTTCAGGTTCCTATTTTCATCTTTATTTTCATCTATTTTTACTAATCCCAACTCTGCATATTTTGACTGAGTTAAAACACTATTCTTTATGCATTTGTATATTTTTCTTGATTCTTTTATTGTATTTGTTTATATTCATTTCATAGTACTGTTTTAAAAAAAAATAATGCTTCTAATTTTGGAAAAATCTGTTCTTTTAAATAACAAAAATGCCCACTACTATTGTGCACAGGTTCCTATTTTTATAATTACCTATTATTACCAGCTCTGTATTGTTTTTGTTAAGTTATGTTTATGTTACACCCATGTTATGTTTATTATATGTTATGTTCATATTATGTTATGATATGTTTATGTTATGTTCATGTTATGTTATGTTATGTTATATTATGTTATGTTATGTTTATGTTATGTTTATGTTTATGTTATGTTAATGTTATGTTTATGTTATGTTTATGTTATGTTATGTTATGTTTGGTTTATTTATGTTACGTTATGTTATGTCATGTTGTGTAATCAATTTTATCCTGTAATTTGTTGTATTTATTAATAAGAAAAATGTTGTATTGTATGGCCAAGATCACTCTTAATGGGTGAAAGCCAATATAAAGAATAAAAAAAAATAAAAAAAATAAAAAACCGTTCCTTGAAATCTAGTATCCTTTTAAATAGTTGCCATAGAGAAGCGCTTGCTTAAAAATAATCCAATGGAAAAGTTTTGCACAGTGTTTGCAAGATTTAATCTCATAGAAGATCTTAAGACCCTGCACTACCTAATTATAAAATTTTAGCAGCTGAGCAGAGAATAACAAAAGGGTGCTAATCTTATGTAAAACGGTTGTTTTCGAAAGGATACGAAATTTTGAATATCATATCTGTCTTCTAAATCTAACTTAATTAACTTGTACTGTTGATTTTTCTTTTTTTTCTTTTTGTGAAACCGCACAAGTATCTCAACCGTCTGGAGCCAATTGGGGTATGTTGTGAAGCTGGAGTTATCGAGGAGGGGGGAAGGAGATGGGGAAAAGGAACGTGGGGACGTACCTGCCTATCAGATCTGGTTACCAAACACGGCCAAAGCCATTTCAAGCAAATTTTCAATTCAGAATGCTGGTCATATACCAGGGCGTTATTGGGAGTATCTTTCACTCTGGATCGTGCCGCAATGCTAAATAAGTAAATTGTGAAATCAAGAAAAATTTACTTGCACACGCCAAAAAAAAACGCCAGTTCAAACCCACGACCTCCAGCTCGCTAGTCGAGAGCCTTACCCCTCGACCATGAAGGTGGTCTAAACCTTTTCGCTGGTTCTCAAACCTATTATGCACATTTTAACACGCATTTCACAGAATTTAAAATGTTGGTTGAGAAAATTTTCAGTTTATGTAATTTTTGTTAATATGTCTCACTTAATATGGCAGATTGAGTTTGAACCAACCTCTCAGTTCTGCCAGAAGAAAATCTTAATAAATAAATAATGTTAATATTCAAATAAAAAATAACTATTTGATCATAAAAGTTTAACATATTTTAAATCCAATGGTTTCTTCGCCGGGATAAACGTATAAAAAATTTACAAAATGTGCTCCGCAAATTTTCTTGTTTTCAAAAGTGCTCCCTGAGTTCAAAACGGTTGAGAACCACTGCTGTACTCATCACGGGTTTTGATAGTTATATAACAAATAAAAATTACGGAAGATGTCGAGAGTCGTCCAGCGGAAATTACGTATTGTGAGATAATGAATCCGTCTTTTTATGGTTTTTATTTTCACTTACAAGGCCTAGACGCCGATTTTTTAGAGTACTGTCAATTTTTTGGTTATAATCTTTTAAATATGATGTGTGATATATGTTTGTGGTGTTGGTGTCGACATCGTAATAGTTGGTATAATATGTTTAAAAACTAAGCCTCAGTCAACCCTTTAATCCGTATTTGCGTCAAAGCGGTAAGCCCTGAATATTTTTAATGGGTTTTCCAAGCAAATAAAATTTCGTATATTTGCAATTCGGTTAAAGGTGGAAAAAAACTCCCAGTGTATCTCTGTTGAAAGACCACCATGGGTAAAGAAGTTGCATAACTAAAAGTTAGCATATTCAAAAGGACATGTACTTCATTAATTTATTTTATATTATGGAAAAAAAACAGTACATTTGTTACAGTGATGAAAAAATTTACAGATATAAAATATTTCATAATATGTGACATAATAAGTTTCCTTGTAATGACTTTTATATAATATGTATATTCATTTATTACCGGTTGACGTGTGAAGTGTATACGTGTGAGTGTGCATGTGTGAGTGGATGTGTATGTATATGTATGAGCATTGAACAGTTTATATTATTGACGTGAAGTTCTTTTTAAATATGGGCGGTGAATCCGAAAAAAAGTTGATGTCAGAGTTTGGACAGATATTATTTAGAGTATGAAGAGCTCGGTTGATTGGCGAATCAGATGTTGCATTTGTTTTGCAATTAAGTACGTGGAATAGCGCTGTATTGCGTGTACGTCTAAAATGCATGTTAAAATCAATTAGGGACAGAAGTTCGGTACAGTCGATGTTACTGTTTAAAATTCTATGCATAAATGCTAAATCCGCTACTGTTAACCATTGTTGCAAAGATTGAAATTTACATTCATACCCCACAATCATTCTCTTCCCACTTCGTAAAATCCCCAAAATAGGATTGTCATAGCTTTTAAGTGAATATACTCGCACATGAGTCCTAACTGCCCGAAGCCAGAAATATTACGGCTTCCCGAATTAGGATTTGTTTTAATCTTGAAGGGAGTGGGGAGGGGAAGGATATGGAACATTGACTTAAGGATATTGGGAAGTTAACGAGAAGATGACTAGTTTCAGTATATTTTTCTCGCTTGATATTGTGATAATTCGAGATGTGTAGCATAGACGTCTCTACGTGCTAGTAGCTAATAGAGTTTATAGAGTTATTCGAGAGATGTCTCTCTAATATAGGTTTGCCCCTCCATGTTCAGAACCGAGGTGGGCTAGCAGTTAGTTTTCAAGCAACATAGAGATTTCGAGAGCATAAAATAGAGAATTTCACCTTCGTTCCCAAATAGTATAAAATAAGTCAAAATGTTTTGTTGTGAAGAGGTCGTAATTGTAGTTAAATTTGTGTTTCCTCTCTCCTATAACACGAGTCTCTTAAAAACCCAGATGTACTCCTTCCTTTCCACAAAAAGATCCTCCACACAGCATCCCCAAAGACGAGATAGGCCTCGAAGGAAATTATTTCACTCAGGACCTCCTGAGTGAAGTTTATGTAATAATAATAATAAAAAATATATTTATCAAGAACCACTCACAATAGATCACATAAAAAATAATCATTAATTTATTTTAAACATTGCGTCTACATATAAACGAGATGTTGAAAAGGGGAAGAATTTTTTTCGTGTTTTTCAAAAAAAATTGGCAATCCAATTTGCGCAGATAAAAAAAAAACATAACTGGCTAAAAGAGGAACAAACAGTGTCTACAATATCCGCAGTAGCAACGCCCCTGACTGTAATAAGTTTATGGTAGTTGGAAGTACGATGATTAAAGGGTCATTAGTCTTTACGTTGCAAAAACGGTTACCCCGTATAAAACGAGAAGCGCTCTACGAGTATATACGTACCTAAAATGAAAGAGTTTGCACCAACTAGTTGGTAGTTTATGGTAGATTGCAACTATTTCTCGCACCTTTATCTCTGTAACAACGGCGATGAAATTCGGAAACTGGGGTCAGTTGTAATTTGCGGGGTCGCCAAAGTTCTCCCGGAACGTTGACCTGGCTCCTCGCAGCGAGGGGAGGTGGTTGTAACTAAGGGTGGTAGGGTGTTGGGGTACCTATTTATTTAGGGTGGTTTTATACAATAGAGTTTATCTTGCCGGTGTGATTTCGTTATCTACTCGCGTCGCTTATGTATTGTAATTAAATTATGTTGTTGAAATGTTTTCAAAACAACATTGTAGGAATAATACTGAAACAATGGTATTAATAATCACAGAGTGAGAGAGAAGTTAGAAGAAACGTACGTAACAACCGTGCGACTGACGTGTGGTTTGAAAGAGACCGCATAAGTGAGCCTGATAAAGTCGTCATTACAGGGGAAAAATTAATGATATTGAATATTGCTAATTTATTAAGAATCAAGTTAAAAACAGGATTGCAGGCCCGCAACGAATGAAATCATAGATTTCCTTATAAATTTTTAGAAAATACAAACGTATTATCAAGATGTCGAAACAAGCGTAGATAAAAATCTTAATTTTTCAGCTTTTCGTCATTATATATATATTTTTTTTTTTTTTTTTTTTTTTTTTTTTTTTAAACAAATTCAATTTATTCAATAAACAAATTTACAATGTGTGATATACATATATATTTCACTAGTAATAAGAAAAGATATTATGATATGATTAATATTTATTATTTTTCAATTTTCTCCCATAAAAAGCAATTGCTTGTGTGTATGGGATGAGGTATTATTTGTTTAGTTTCTTAGATTTTTATTTAATTTTTTTATTTTTTGTTTTTGTTCTTCTTTTATTTATTTATTTTATTTAGTTTAGGTTTTCGGTATATTTTTTTAATTGTGTTTTGAATTCTTTGAAACTATCATTTAGTGATCTTATATTTTCTGGCAATTTATTGAAGAAATTTGTTCCTAAGTATTTGTAGTTTTGCTGACCCAAAGTTTTTTTACAAATCGGAATTGGTAACATATATTTTTGCCTGAGATTTGCTATGTTTTTGAATGGTACGGTTTTGTTTAGGATATCATCTTTGTAAACTTGTAAGGTTGCGTGATACAGGAAAAGAGTATTTAATTTTCTGACTTTAAATTCTTTGAAAATGAGTTCAGATGAATATAAAAATGATTTCTTTAATATTATTTTAATTATTAGTTTTTGCGCAATGTAAAGAGGTTGTGTGTGAGTTTTATAGGCGCCCCCCCATCCTATTATACCATATTGGATTATGGATTGACAGAATGCGAAGTACGTCATTCTCAGTAGTTCTTTATTTAGAATATGTCTCAAGCAGCTAAAAATTAAGGTTAATTTTCGTACTCTGTTTTTGAGAATGGTTATATGTGGTATCCATTTTAGGCATTGGTCAAAATTATCAAAGCAATGGCAGGTGCATGAACACGTGTTCCGATATGTAATTTACTAAAAGATAAATTTAAAAAAAATATCAGGAAACTGCCTGCAATCCTGTTTTTAACTGGATTGCCAATAATTTTAAGAGATTTTTAATAAATTAGCAACTCATTTTTCTCCATGTAGATACTCAAATGATAATTTGTTTTAATTACTTCTATTGACTATCGCAATTTCGGTTAAAAAAATGTTATAAATACATCGTCGGTATTATACGAGATAATAATATTTTTGTAAGTAATACATCATAAGGCAAGTAGTGGCCGACTTATATATTTATATATTATATTGGTTCCATGCTAACTTAACATAGTGACTATTCAACACACCTTTAAAAAGTGATATAAGTTATTAAAAACGATGAAAAAAAAAATTAACCTAACCTTACCTTACCTAACTTACCTACTTAACCCAGTTAATAAAGTTTTTGTTTCATCACTTTATGTAACTTTTTAAAGATGTGATGAATTATCATTTTGATGATTTATCAGGTCACCATTACATTATAATTTATACATAGAATTTTAATCCATAACATCGACTGTACCGAACGTCTGTCTCTTATTAATTTTAACATCCTATTTATCCTTTATCCTTTGAGATGTTCACGACATAAGATGCTATTCCACACGTTTAATTTTAAAACAAATGCCGCATCTAATTCGTCATCTAACCGAGCTCTTCATTTTCTAAATAATTTTTTTTCGGATTCACTGACCATAATTAAAAAGAGCATCATGTCAATAATATAAACTGTTCCATGCGCATACACACATGCACACACTCGCTCACACATACATTACAAACACACACACCTATATACTACACGCGTCACCTGGTAATTAAGGAATAGACATACCACCACGCAGACATTATAAGGAAACATATCATAGGTACCCAATATGAAGTATCTAATTCCTGTATATTGTTTCGTCAATGTAACTCTGTATTGTTTGTTTATTTAATATCAAATAAATAATTAAAATAATATCTCCATATGTAAGCTTTTGAGTAATTTAACCATCTTTGTTGTATTATAAATATGAATTCCTAAAGATTTTCTACACAGCACCCCTAAGGATGACGTCAGTTTTTAGTGAAATTATTTTCCTCGTGGCAACCTTTATAGATTTAGTATAAAAAAATAATTAATTTAGCTGAAAACAATAAAAAACTGGAATATTATCGAACATTATACGTGGCGGAGAAAAGTGATAGGTCGGCTGGTTTTTTTACATTAGCTCCACACAGGAGGCCCTGAGGAAAAAACATTCCCTCAGGGTCTGTGTCTTCTTCGGGGATGCTGTGTAGAGGTTTTTTCTTAGGTAAAGGAAGGAGAGGAAGTTATGGGATCGAATATGGGGTCTATGCATCTAGGAGTGACGGATGTATGAATGATGTATGAATTTAATGTTATATATTTAAGTTAAGAAAGTGAAATGTAAATTTCTTTTAACTTAATAAATAAATAAATAAATAATCCATCCCTCCCCACTACGATGGGTCGAGAGAGAGAGTCCGACTGGAGAGGCCAAAAGGTCTCCCTCAACAAGTCTCTCCCGATCCGATGCGCCAGTAGGTGGATGCATTTCCGCCGCCAAGACCTAGACACACCTCATCCCATGAACTCGGGCACCCCTGCTAAGTCTCCTGGGGTGACGTATGGCAGGGGTGTTGGCTATCCTATAAATGGTTCCTGGGGCAGCGGTACCCATACCCGCCTACCGAATTGTAAAGGTTAAGGAGATATCTCAGTAGTTAGAACAAATAACATATTTTCCGTATGCGTACATACACATTAAAAAAATACTCATATGTTTTATGCGGATTTTTTTTTGTTGTATTTTGCATTAAAAGGGATTCCTGAAAATTTTAAGATCGTTTTTTTTAATATTGTTTCTATATTTCACTTATTTTAACTTCTCCTGAAAATAAAAACACAATCAAGAGTCATTAAAAATTTTGCAATTTATTACAGCAAGTCGATTAACGAGTAATTTAAAAACATGTTTTTCTCATAACGGTAAACTTTGAAACCATATTATTTCTCGATAGCAGAAAATTAAGTGATTATGAATAGTAATATTTTTTGAAGGTTGTTATTTTTTTATGGAAATAGCCGCAAACAAGGTAATTTGACTTCAAAATAGTGCTATAAAAATGATACTGTACATAATGTATTTACTTACCGTATTATAACAAGTTACACAGAGAAATTATTAATTAAATTATTGCTGATTTATTAAAAATCTCTTCAAATTATTGGTATTCTGGTTAATAACCGGACTGCAGGTCGCTACCTGATATTTTTTTAGTAAATATAGTAAAAATATCGGAACACATGTTTAGTCACTTGCGTTTGCTTCAATAATATATAATGATGCAATGCGAAAATGTTTTATGAAAAGGATTTTTATGACAAAACATTGGTATTTTACCCATCAATTCATTCGCTAATGGCCTGCGATCCCGTTTTTAACAGGATTAAAAATAAGTTTAAGAGATTCTTAATATTAGCAATATTTTTTATCAGTAAGTTTTCTCCGTGTAACATCTGGTACAGGGGAAAAATAACAATATTATTCGAATCTCAAATTCACAATTTCAGAAGTTGAAAATATATGACATATATTTGGTTGTACTCGTATATTAAGAGGATGCTACAAGCCAAAAATGTGTATATTCTTGTTATACCTTATATTGTAGGTAATAAGCATTAAAATCGCTTGACAAACGGAGTCTAGAAACGTTCGATTTCAAGCAGAAAACTGGTTTTTATTTATTTTGTAAATAATTTTAAGAAAGCAAAAAAGTTAATCAAGTGACATTGTCACAGATAATCTCAGCTATAATACTGTATTTTGTAAAGTTGTTTCCCTTACGCGTTCATACATTTCTATTAAAAAAAATTTTTTTTTGGTAGTTTTCATTTATATTTTTAATTGAGTTATTTTTTTTATTACTTTAGCGAAACGATAGGAAAACCTTCAATTTATTTAAATCATATTTTTGGTATTCATAATGTACACCAATTTGTTATAAATATTAATCAAAATATATTTATTACTTTTCGGGAGTAAAATAATAAGATTGGTAAAAGGTTGTGTTATTCTACATAATTAAATGCGCATCATTACATTATGTGATTTCAAGTACCTACACATTAGTATCGCAGCGAATATTGATGCGGACACAGGACTCACACAGATGCATTGCTTGCGTCCATCACGTGTATTCTTTTAGAGAAATAATAATTCAGAAAAGATAATCCCATTAAAAATTAAAAAGTTAATTTCAATAATTCTATAAAACTCTTTAAAAAATTATGCGAATATTCAAACAATATATCAACAAATACATTTGTTGTTCCCGTTACGATTTAAAAAAAAAAAACAATAAGTGAGCTCAAGCAAGATAAATAGCTGATTCTCAGTGACGTTTGTTGAAGACATCGCTGTGGGAAGACATAACCCTGTGCGGATATGAATTGGTCTCCCCAACTATTATTTTGTGACCTAAAGATAAAAAAATCGTTGTCAAATTACAAATATATTATTAACAAGCTAGTGGGTGAGACGAACCAGTGCGCTCTAAAATAGATAGGGAAAAAAGTTTAAAAGTGTTTTAAATCATGCTATATGAAAGGTCTTAGAGTGAAAATTCGAAAAATTTCCACATTTAACCCGAGCTATTCGTATCTGACAAAATTATATGGATAGGTATCTGGATTACGTTGGTCTTTGTACATTAAATTACAGTTGCTTTAAAATGAAAATCGAAAAATGACTTCTACTGCTGATATTGGTTAGTTACGTAAGTTTTTATAAGGACTTCATAATGATTTTAAAAGAACTTTTTTGAGGATTTTCACAATTTATTCTTTGAAAATACACTAAATATAAAGCATTTTAATTTATAATATTGTTAAAATAATACATAGTAAACGATATAAGACTAAAAAATGAAATAAATGTTTTTAATATTTCTATGCCTTACCTACTGACATTATTACTAAATGCTTTATATTTGACGATTAATACGGACCGTTTCAATGTTAAAAAATTGTTGTAATCGTCTATTTGTTACGACGTCAGATGTGATGGTTTGTCAATATACTGACTTTCAGAGTTTTCCAGGGAAAATTTGTTGCCCCTTCCTGACGCAAAATTTAAAAAATATCCCCTGCCAGCCCTGCCACTAGAGCGAAAGTTACCTTTTTCAATTGAAACGAATTGAATGGTGATGTTTTCATTTATTTATTCAATGCCTCAATGGCTTTTAAAAACGTAATACATGTCGAAAATTTATAAACACTATTCAGAAATATCGTATCAGTACAATAAATACTTATCATTTACAAAAATAATTCAGAATCATATCAGTTGTATAAACAACTTTTATTTTTTGTTTTGATGTAGGACGGAGAGGTTTTAAATATACTCGCATATCGAAAAGGTCCATTGAGGTTTATAGATAAAGCCAGCTTTGGCGTTCGAAGTATGGGCCACGCATATCGGATCATTGTCCTATGTGAGATATCATGGGCTTCAGTCGGTTACAAGCACTCGTCGGGCACAGGTCTCGATAACTTCAAAATACCGACTGTCACGCTGAGATATTATACAAGTCGTACTGGAAAATATAGGAAAAGCAATGGTATAACCTTTCATCGTTAAGTGGGGTTTTGCTATGGTCAGAAGTCGTGTAAATTATATTATTAATGTTAATAACTCGTGGAGGCGCGGGCGCCGGTCATTTCAAGGATTCGGGTGACATCGACTGCCGCCACACCCCCTTCCTACTTTCCGTACGGGAACAATATTTAACACTGATATTGCAAGGAATGTAAGCTTTATTTGCCAATGAAGGTCTATATAATATAAATTCGCAGTTCGGTGAAACGCGTTAGTCAGGAGTGAATAGTGCTATGGTTGGCACAGTGGAAAAAATGGCGGAGTCAAGTAGATTTAACAAGTACACGTATATTTATTGTTCGAGGAACGAACAAGGGTTGGAATAGCCGTCCTTTAAAGGGCTATTCCATACAGATAAAGCATAAATGAAGTCTATGGCTTGTGACAAGCGAATGCAAAAACACAATACGTAAGGTTAATTCACAATCAACTTACCGGGTAGAGATGGTGAAATATGTATGGTGAGACTCATCTGTCATCACTGGAACGGGATTGTGGTTCGTTAGCACTCGTTATTTTAAATTAAATTGCGATAAGATACGTATAAAGTGATTATTCCGATAAAGTACCGGCGATGATGTTTTGACAGGACGAACGGTTTTGTGCAACTGGTTCGGCTCACGGCTCTCCGTGGTTGTAGCTGACGTGTGCGAACTTAAACTACACAGTTCAAATTCTGACGATACGATTGGTTAGTACACGGCCTGTCAAAAGCAATCGGCGTTACGGAACATTAAGATTAACATTAGCGCTTAATATTTAAGGAAAGTTTATGTAGCTATTCAGTAATTTATATAATAAGTATGAGAATTTCATAAATAGTTCTCTGGGAAGAAGTTTTTTTAGTAATACTCGTAATTCCAATAATGTTAAATCCCTTTTAAATTATCGAGATTACTTTACAAAACATGTCTAAAATGAATAATTTGCAGGAAATGATTTAAAATTTAGCGATTGTCAAAAATTGAATTAGCGATTCATTTCGCATGGCATGAATGTTAATAAATTGAGTAAAGTCACTATTGACAGATGGAATTTGACGAATCTTTAATCGTTCGTGAAAATTTGTCATCATCAACGCTGAAGAAAATAACGAATCGTTCATTTCGAATAAATTAAAACTATTAATTTCCTGAAGATCGAACTCGCCGAGATTGACGATAAAGCAATGAAACGGGTTATTCAAATATATATCTAATTGAATTCATATAAATAACAAGATCAAAATACGAATGAGGATAATAGAGTAAAATTAAGTTTGTTCTGTCAGAATAAAATAATATTATGAAATGGCCAATGAAATTATAACATATTACGAATTCAGAGTTCTTACTAGTATGGCAACTAGCCAAACAAGCATGAAATTGTTGTATTCATGGTATTTAGCATTATTGTAGTAGCATTTGTATTGTAATTTTTTCCCATCATAAACAAACACCATTAACATCGCATTTCAGAAGAATGAGCTATTTTCACTTAACTGACGCTAAACGAAGGCTCTCGACTTGCAAGCTGTAGATCGCGGGTTGAAATCCCGGCGTGGGCAAGAAAATTTTGTATTGAATGTTATTGATTTAAAATAACATACTTGCGGCACGTTCCAGATCGGGGAAGATACTTCCAGAATTGCTATGGTCTAAGGCCACCATTCAGAATTGAAACGTGTTGCTTGCAATGGTTTTGGCCGTATTCTTTTCACTACCTTCAGCCTCACAACGTACCCCAATTGGGGATGCCACAATCTCATTGGCCCCAGACGGTTGGGACTCTTGTGCGATTACACATTAAAAAAAATAGATTTAGGAAAAAGGTTCGTCATCCCCCGTAAAACCTTAAGCCAAATGCGGAAAGCTTCTAATTATTTTTTTTAGTTTTTGCACCCTTAAGCGTATCTTGCTTTTTTCTGTAATTGGTTTAGTTATCGGCAGAAGCTATCTGTTAATGCCCCATTGAAAAAGAAATAGAATTTCCCCAATTCCGGAACATTTGACTTACTGCTATGATTACTCTTAGGAAGAAGAAACTATCCCTTGATTGAACGTTTGGTATTTTATTGTATTTTCAAATAAATGATATATTCTTTCAGCTTATTTGTAAGAATAGAAAACAGAATAATGACGGGTGAATAGATGATTTCATTTTCACAAAAAACTGGGCAAACCAAGATAAGCAAACGTTCACAGTTTTTATCTTTTTTTTCAGATTTTCATATAAATACAGTCATATTTTAAGTGTTTTTTTTGCCTTGATTTTAAAATAAGGTCTTTACTTTTTTATCTCAATGCTATATCGACGACCTTCGTGGTAGAGAGGCAATGCTCTCCACTAGCAATCCGAAGGTTGCGGGTTCAAATTCCGGTGTGTGCAAGTAAATTTTATTTAATGAATTAGTGTGATTTCACAATATATTAATTTTAAATAACATATAGTATACTTGCGGTACGTTCCAGAGTGGAAGATACTCTTGTTATCGCCCTGAAATACCACCATTCAGAATTTAAACGTTGCTTGAAATGACTTTAGCCATGTTTGGTGACCAGATTTGAATAATCAAGTAATGCTCTACTATTCCCCACTATCCTTACAACATACCCCGAGTGGGGATTTCGTAGTCTCTCTAGTGCGGTATTGACATAAAAAATATTTCTTCTGGCTTTTTCCCTTCATGGGTTTTCTTGGCTAGTGTATCAATGTATTTTGTAGAAAAGAATGATAAATTTACACATTATTTTGATTAATCTGGACATGTTTAAAAAAAGTACAGAAAATCAGAGTTCAGACGAAACATCCAGAGTTTTGGGTAGTGTGAAGTTATCGATTAGACCTGCATAAACAATAATAATTTCACTTACGTAACATGATAACAAATCATCACGAAGGCTAATCAATAAAAATGTGTATGACGTAGCGAAAATATGTGTAAATTGTGTAATCCTAAATAAAAAATCATTTATTTTCACGTTAATGACACCGGTTATGTGTTAGAGTTATACGAGTATTTCACGGTAATGACACCGGGTTGTGTGTTAGAGCTATATTTCACGTTAATGACACCGGGTTGTGTGTTAGAGCTATATTTCACGGTAATGACACTGGGTTTTGTGTTAGAGCTATATTTCACTTTAGTGACACTGGGTTGTGTGTTAGAGCTATATTTTACGGTAACGACACTGGGTTGTGTGTTAGAGCTATATTTCAACTTTTGAACAAATTAAGAAAGACAAACAAACATTTTCAGTTTACAAATAACGTAAAAATATTAGAAAAAAATCCTATTAGCATCTTTGCAATGATGTAGGATTTAGCTAGCAGAGAAATTCAAATCATGTCGGGGTGCCTGGCATTTGACAACTCAGCTTATAATCGCTATTTATCGACATGAAAAAAAATTACTCGGATGTCACTTTGGCAGCTCATTCGGTAGATAAGGCTAATTATTACAGATAATTATTTTATTAGTATCATGTCCCAACATATCGGGATGGTTATCGATCCCTCTGTCCCGACAACACCTATAATGTCCTGAATCAAAGCAGCAAAATGCAGAAACGCTGTTCGCTTACGAGCATATTCCGCGGTCTTGCTGAATACGATCGAGTATATAAGTAGATATTCCCGTGCCCCCGGAAGAGGTTCGGGAGACGTGCGACCGGGGCGTCGGCACCTCTTAGTTTAGCTTACAAAAGCAATCGACGTTATGAATTTCGTCGGTAACAAAATATTTACTGCAAATGCAAAGGTCCGTCTGCTGCACTAACTAACACCCTGATTCCAGGTCACGGAGCTCACGACAAAATTATGTTACATTCCCTACACTTTTAAGTCTTGTTCTGTGTCCGGAACATTCTTCGCCCAAGTTTGCCACGTCCACAATTTTTTGTCAACAAATCTTTGTACGGCTACATGTTTAATTATTTTAAAATGGGGTGAAAAATGAATGCTTTTATTAAGAGGAAGGTACTAGCCAAAAATGTGTATTTCAATGGAATGGCTTATTTCGTCACGAATATAGGTACTAGGCATTAAAATCGCATTGCAAACGGAGTCTAGAAATGCTCGATTTCATGCGCAAAAGTGGTTTTTATTTATTTTATAAATTTTTTCATAAGAACGCAAAATAATAATCAAGGGAAACTGTCACAGATAATCTTAGCCATAATATTGTTTTTTTTTTTAAAGTTCTTTTATTTATGCGTTTGTTCATTTCTATTGAACAAATGGTTTTCTTAGTAGTTTAAATGTATATTTTATATTGAATAAATATTTTTTTTTATTTGAGTTCTACTCAAGTGAAACGATAGGAAAAGCTTCAATTTATCGAAAGCATATTTTTTGGTATTCATAATGTAAAATAATTCGTTATAAAGATTGATCGACAATCACTATTTAGAATTTAGATTCGCCTTAATGTAAGGAGGCGATGAAAAACAAATTAATATAAAATAAATTTACTAATGGTTCATTTATCTTATAAATCAATTACTTAAATTCCTTTGTTTCAATAAAAGACAATATTTTAACAGATCTTATTTTTATTCGCAAAGGCATATAAGAAAAGAATATGTGAAATTATTTTAATACTCACTATTTTTTTTATTTAAGTCTGTAAAAAGGCACTCCTAGATATGTTTAAGTAGAATCATTATAGAGCACAAAAATTCAAGTTAGTATTATAATTATTCAGTGAATAAAAAACCCCAAGTGATCCAAATTATTAATTCGGAAACATCTTTCTTTAACGATCTTTATACAAATTTAAATAATACAATAAGTGGGGAAATTTTAAAGGGTAATTCATATTAGAATAATGGTAACAAAATTATCAAATGTGTTTAGTGGCGCCATCTATATTGAAACAATGTGTAACATTTCAAATAAATTTCAAGAACAATAAAGATTATTCTTTTGTCTATTGCGAAAAGCAACGTGTTTTAATAGGTTATGGGCAAATATCCATATATTTTTCGGTTTTACTGTGTAAATTTAGTATAAAACAGTCGAAAATTGTTGACTTTTCGTGGAAATATGGCTGCAAACTATTTTCAAAGTATTGAGAAGCTGACAGGACGTCAGAATTATGATCAGTGGAGTTTTGCGGTTGAAAATCTGTTGGTGCTTGACAACCTTGCTAACTATATCAAGTCGGAGCCAGATAAAAATTTCGAGTCAAAAGCATCAGATGACGCAAGAGCCAAGGCGAAGCTAGTTTTAACTATTGACCCTGGATTGTACGTGCATATTAAAGAAACAAAAACAACTTTAGAGTTATGGATTAAACTGAGGTCTATATTTGATGACTCAGGCTTTTCTCGTAAAATATCTCTACTAAGACATTTAATCTCGTTACGACAAGAAAATTGTGATTCCATGACTTCCTACGTCACGCAAGTGGTCGAAACAGCTCAGAGATTGAAGGGCACAGGATTTGCAATTACAGAAGAATGGGTCGGATCGTTACTTCTCGCAGGTCTGCCAGAAAAATTCATGCCAATGATTATGGCGGTGGAGCACTCAGGAATGCAGATTACCACCGATTTAATAAAATCTAAGTTGATTGATATGGAGGTTTCAAAGAATGACGTGGATTCCAGCGGCGCAGCATTTGCTGCAAATAAAAGCTACAAGCAGAAATTTAAAAATGGCGCGACGTCATCGAAAAATTCAAAAGTGACAGGTGACAAGACTATCACTTGTTACAAATGTAAACAGACGGGTCATTATCGAAACCAGTGTCCAGTGTTACAAAAAAACAAACAATCAAATGCTTTTAGTGTAGTTTTTTTGAACGGAGAATACAATAAAAACGAATGGTACATTGACAGTGGCGCAAGTGCACATATGACGGCCAACAAAGAGTGGATAAAACACGCAAATTTTACGCCATATTTATCAGAGATAACCGTCGCGAATAATATGAAAGTGCCAGTTTTGTGTTCCGGAGATGTACAAATAATAACTAACTGCAACTACGATATCATGGTTAAAGATGTGCTTTGCATACCGAGCTTAACAACAAACCTGTTGTCAGTGAGCGAACTAATCAAGAACGGAAACAATGTTGTTTTTGGTGAAAACAAATGCTACATACGTAACACTAAGAATGTGTTGGTGGCCACAGGAACGTCAATAAATGGAGTGTACAAGCTAAATATCAAAGTAGCAGATTGTATACTGGCAGCACCTGCTGTAGCAAATGCAGATCTTTGGCACAGGCGGTTAGCGCATATTAACAGTAATGATTTAAATAAAATGAAGAACGGCATTGTAGATGGATTGTCCTACCCGGGTACCAGTGATATGACAATGGCGAAATGTGTGACCTGTTGCGAAGGTAAACAAATGAGGTTACCATTTCATCATGTTGGAAAAATAAGTACAGAAATACTACATACAATACATGCAGATGTATGTGGTCCTATGGAAACGAAGTCCATAGGTGGTGCTAGGTATTTTGTCTTGTTCATTGATGATCACAGTCGTATGACCTTCATATACTTCCACAAACATAAAAATGAAGTCTTCAAGATATTTAAGAATTTTAAAGCAATGACTGAAAATAGTCAGAAAACAAAAATAAAAGGTAATTATTCGGAATCGCTGGACAAGGATTATATGAAATATTTTTAAATAAAACCTTCTGATTTACCTTAATTACTATAAAAGGAATCTGACTGCATTTGGGATATTTTTAATTATAGCATTTTAATTTTTAATTGAGTAAATCGAAAATTCACTTTCGTTGTATGGGATGACAGCTGGAATGATTTCTGTTGATAAAATTTTCTTTTGTTGATTTGCTGATACGAGTGGCTATATTTTTTACCATGTGCAAATACTAGGTAGGTACTATTTAAGCCAAACTCGAAAAATAAAATAAAGATATTTAGGTATGTTTTATGGGTAAAATTCGGTTTATGGGAGTCACTCGAATAACCGAAATTGAACTTGATTTAGACTAATTTAGGGCTGGGGAATCCGAATCTGTAAGAATTAGGTGGGAGTCGGCACTATTAACTGAGTTATAGGGTTTTGAAATTTCGTACGCGATACATAGAAACCATGTTTTATTTATCAATTATGACATAAGAAAATCAAATTAGTGACTATTTATTAGTTTCACATTTCAGAAGTGCCAACCAAAAAATAAAAAGTTTAAAGGTTATTAAAGGGGCAATTTTTTGTAACAGGAAATAACATGGAAAAAAGGTATTAGAATTAAATCACAAACCAGTCTATACAAACCTAGCGTAGCCCACAAACTATTTGAAAACTGGGATGTAACTCTAAAGGGGACGCGAGCAGCGTTATTAAAGGGGCAATTTTTTGTAACAGGAAATAACATGGAAAAAAGGTATTAGAATCAAATCACAAACCAGTCTATACAAACCTAGCGTAGCCCACAAACTACTTGAAAACTGGGATATAACTCTAAAGGGGACGCGAGTGGGCGTTATTAAAGGGTCATTTTTTTGTTATAGAAAATCACAGTTAGGTTAGGTTATATATATATATATATATATATATATATATATATATATATATATATATATATATATATATAAATTTAATATTTACAAGATTTTAAATAATAAACTACAAATCTGGCAAATGATATTTAATTTTCTGAATTTTCCATGCATTGATATTATTATTATATGGCAAAACTTTTTATTTTTTGGTTGGCACTTCTGAAATGTGAAACTAATAAATAGTCACTAATTTGATTTTCTTATGTCATAATTGATAAATAAAACATGGTTTCTATGTATCGCGTACGAAATTTCAAAACCCTATAACTCAGTTAATAGTGCCGACTCCCACCTAATTCTTACAGATTCGGATTCCCCAGCCCTAAATTAGTCTAAATCAAGTTCAATTTCGGTTATTCGAGTGACTCCCATAAACCGAATTTTTTCCTGTTTTATAAAATAGAAAAATTAAAAAAAGGTGAGGTTATTATAGGTTAGGTTGGTTTATTATTAGGATTTAGGTTAGGTTAGGATAGATTGGATATTATAGGTTAGGTTGGATTATTATAGGTTAGGTTCGATTATTATAGGTTAGGTAGGATTATTATTAGGATATAGGTTAGGTTCGATTATTATAGGTTAGGTTCGATTATTATTAGGATAAAGGTTAGGTTAGGTAAGGTTGGATTATTATAGGTTAGGTTAGGTTGGATTATTATCGGTTAAGTTAGGTGTGTTGGGTAAGGTTTTTATATATGTTAGGTTAGGATTTAGGTAAGGTTAGTTTAGGTTTGGTTATTATAGGTTAGGTTAATATAGTTTAGGTTAAATAAAACAATAATTATAATAATACCTAAATATAAATAATTTAAGTTTTTTAAGTAACATAGAAATATTTTTCGAGTTTGGCCAAAACAGTACCTAACTAGAATTTGCATTCTGAAATGATTCAAATTCTAGCTACTCGTATGTATTCTAGCTACTACTACCAGAGAAAATGTCATCAACAGAAATCCACAGAAATCATTCCAGCTGTCATCCCATACAACGAAAGTGAATTTTCGATTTACGTAATTAAAAATTAAAATGCTAAAATTAAAAATATCCCAAATGCAGTCAGATTCCTTTTATAGTAATTAAGGTAAATCAGAAGGTTTTATTTAAAAATATTTCATATAATCCTTGTCCAGCGATTCCGAATATTTACCAAATAAAAATATTACGCACAGATAATGGTGGTGAATTTTGTAGTGGTGAGATGGAGAATTACTTACTCAGAGAAGGAATTATACACCAGAAGACAACTGCATACACACCTGAACAAAATGGTGTTTGTGAACGGGCTAATAGAACTATTATAGAGAAAGCGCGATGCTTACTTTTTAATGCGAAATTAGAAAAAAAGTTCTGGGCTGAAGCAGCTAATACAGCAGTATACCTAAAAAATAGATCTGTAACTTCAAGTTTGGGAAATAAAACACCCTATGAAGCGTGGTATAAAAATAAACCAGATTTAAGTCATATACGCCTATTTGGCAGCCCCGTTATGGTCCACATACCGAAGGAAAGAAGATTAAAATGGGACAAGAAGGCTAAAATGCAGATTCTTGTAGGATTTTCAGAAACAGTAAAGGGATATCGTGTATATGATCCCATAAAAAATATTATAACTATAAAGAGAGATATAATAGTGATAGAAGAAGAAACAGTATCATCGGAAATCAATGCAGAAAACATAGCAGAATGGATACAGGATGATGTTGAATTTGAAGGGCATGAGTCTCCGGCAACAAACGAAGATGGCAGAGATTCAGTGGGGGAGTCTTCAATGGATGAATCTCTCCAAAATTCAAATACATCTGTATATACTGATCCGGCTAGTAAAAATGATGACGATACAAGCATCACAAACATAGAGACAGATATCTCAATCAGTGAGTTGCAACCAATTCCAGAATTACCAGAACAGGAGAAGAGAACACGAAAACCTCCGGAACGTTTTGGGTTTGGTAATATCTGTATTTCCAATTCCAATCCAGATGTCGAACAAATAGACTTCTCAGAAGCGCTGAATGGACCAGAAGCTGATCAGTGGAGACAGGCCATGCGAGAGGAGCTTCAGTCGTTCGAGGATAACGATGCGTGGGAAATTGTTGATATACCAAGTAATGGATTAATTGTGCAAAACAAGTGGGTGTTAAATAAAAAACTAGATGTGAATGATAAAGTGCGGTATCGTGCCCGACTCGTGGCTAAAGGTTTTACGCAACGACGTGGTATTGATTATGAGAACATTTTTTCTCCTGTCATAAAACATTCTACGCTGAGAATGTTATTTGCTCTTAAAAATAAATTAATTAAATAGAGATGCAGTTAAAAATAAATTAATTAATATTGAATACATTTCAACTCAGGAAATGCCCGCTGACTTGTTAACCAAGGGTCTTTTGTCAACTAAGCATTATGAGTTCATGCACATGCTGGGAATTAAAGTTAAATAAAACAATATCTATGTATTCTGTTTAAAAATTCACATTTATTTTGTTAAGTGGGAGTATTAGAATAATGGTAACAAAATTATCAAATGTGTTTAGTGGCGCCATCTATATTGAAACAATGTGTAACATTTCAAATAAATTTCAAGAACAATAAAGATTATTCTTTTGTCTATTGCGAAAAGCAACGTGTTTTAATAATTCATAACCATTCAAAATTTAAAACAATTGACTTGGAAAAACGAAGTATTTTCATTCGAAAATAATAGAAATATATCGTCCGCAATCAGTCTGACATTGCCTTAATAAGTGAAACTATTGTCACGCATAGAAATAATTACACGTTTTTTAAAATTGAATAATAATATTATAAAATACATAAAAGAAACTTTAAATTAATCCTCGCTTTTTGATTATTTCTTTTCCTTTTGGACAATGTGTGTTTGAAAAAAATTACATGTACTTACTTTTATAATCCACAAAATCAAACACCCAATAATGTATAATTATTCATTGTGTAATGTTGACTTAGGACGGGTTGTTTCGGAGAATTTGAACAATTCATCACATTTCAACGTTCATTTTCGGGATCTGTGAACGTCCTATTCAAGTTCTGATAGATACTAGACGGAATATTTTATTCTACAACAATAACTTCGCTTCGAATTCTGTGTTAGAAAGAATACATAGGTTGGGCAATGCACTAAGTGATGTCGCTGACATATTTAATTTAAACTTCAATACATTTAAAGCCAAATTAGTCCACCACTTTTTAAATGTAAATAATGTATGAGAAATCATTATATTTTATTTCGATTTTCTATTGTTTGTTTTATACTGTTGTAATTTGAAATTTGTAATTTTTTATGTAAGTACTTAAAAGCCCAATAGGGCGTCAATAAATAAATAAATATATCATTATAGACTAGTTGCTTGACAGAACTGAAATAAAAACAGAACTTGAAAAAATCCTTCACAGAACTTGAAAATCAACATTGAAATTTGATGAATTGTTCAAATTCTCCGAAACAACCCGTCCTTTATCTCTGTAATCGAAATACTCGACCTAGGCATAATCTTTGATCAGAAAATCTGCTTTTTTTCTCACATAAGTTCTATCGCTAACAGGGCTATGAAAATGTTAGGTTTTATAGTAAGAATTTCCAAGGATTTTAAAAATATCAACACATTAAAAATTCTGTTCACATCTCTCGTTTGAAATATTCTAGAATACAACTGTAAAATTTGGTCATCTGTCTTTAATAATCACATTAATACCATTGAAAGAGTCCAACGCAAATTTTTGAGGTGTATTAATTTTAAGCTTGGAATTCCTTTAGAAACAATAGATTATGATTTCTTTATAATAATAATTATTAGAAAAAAAAAATTTGATATTATATTTTTATACAATATTATAAATTATCAGTTGGATAGCCCTGACATATTAATGTTGATTCAATTTCATGTACCTACCATTAGATCAAGGTCCTCTAGTATGTATTATTGTGACATTTATACCACAGTCTCAGGATATAACTCAGTTATAAATAGATTGCACACACTTGGTAACTTTAATGCTAAAATCGCAGATACTTTTAATATTCCCCTTGTAAAGTATAAAGCTGCACTAATAACACATTTAAACGCCACTTATTTTAATAAGGTCACTAGATAACAGGCTTATGTTATTGCTTCTTTCTTTACTGTTATTTTATTTGTTATGTTTTAACTAAATTAATTCTGTAATTTTTCTCATCAAAATTTAATACTGTACTATGTAACAATACAAAAACAATAAAATAAAAACTTTGTACGTAAATGGCACTTGTGCCGTAAATTCTTAATAAATAATAACCATGACGTGTTCAAATTACAGGCAATGTAGATTCTATTACTTATACTTAAAACTCGGAATACATTTAAAAGCCAACAATCACCTTGATTTTTTTACATGTACTGTAAAAAAATATTTGACAGAGTTATATTTCGATTTTTTTTTTTCATATTACATTCGGCTGTGGTTTTTCCACGCGAAGTATTGTGACGACATCGGTACACTGTTTTGTTGAAAAAATATTTATGTTCTTATTTACACTGAAAATTTTTAATAATATAAATTAATTGGTACGATGCAATGTTTTAATAGCCAAAACATCCAACCGAAAAGAGAACTCAACGAAGCGTTGAAATAGTATTTGAATCAATTTTGATTGCGAGAACCAGAATGTTTTTTATTCTTTTTTAAAACAACCTCTGCAAGCTAAAACAACATTAAATTTCATCGCATTGTTGTATTATATTATCAATGACAACCATCCCTCAAACTGCGGTGCAAGGTGATGGGTCGAGAAAGTTCGGCTGGAGAGGTCAAAAGCCTCACCTTAACCAACCTCCCAATACAGGTGCCAATACCCGACACAAACATCACCCTCATTATCCCGTGTACCCCTGCTAAGTCACCAAACGAAGTGAAACACTTGGAGTGACATACGGCAGAGGTGTTGGTTTTCCCAAAATGGCTCCCGGAGCGGCAATACCATACGCGCCTCCCAAATTGAACTAAATTGAAAAAAAAACTGTTCTGAAAATTTTTTTTACAATTTTGTCCACTGAAAATACACGGAGGTAAAACACATATACATTTTTCTAAGAAATTAAAATAGATATTGTTCTTTGACTGAAAGACATCCATAATTTTCTATGATAACATTCAAAAGTTGTTGAAAGTAACAACTCTTAAGTTGAAAGTAATAATTTATCCATGAAAGTGTAAAGATAAAATTTCACAAGTTGGTCTAGGAAAATTATCTGAACTTTTCCCCTTTCTTATCTACCTGAGTTTGCTTTTAGTTGCACTTTTTGCAAACCTCTTTTCGGACCCGAGATCGAATTCTTCCCCTATTTTTCCTCTTTTAATCCCCTACTTCTGAATAGGGCCTTTGAATTAATCCTCCTGCAGGAACTGGGAGCGCAGAATGAAGAGAGTGGGGTAGTAGAATTTCTCTCAGGCTACCCGCAGCAATCACATTTGAACAAACAGTACCCTGGTGCGCTCTGTTTTTAGGTTTTAAAACACAAAATTCGTGTTCCACTTTCCCATCAGCAATTTAAACGGGACAGAAAAAATTGTAAAGGAAAAATATGGACATTTATAAAACATACGCTCTTTTGTCTAGTACATTCTAACAACATTCCCTTGTACCCATGTTAAAGTTTAAAAATGCTTCGAACGGATTTCTATTTTTGCATGAATTTTCGCAATTTTCTGCTCAAAAACATTCTTGTGCAAATATGTTAAACTACGAATTTTCTATTTGTTGATGCAAATGATTTTTTTTTGTAATAACTTAATGAGTAAAACCTAAGATTATAAAAATTGTTTTCAATGATTGAAAAACTATTACAACTCCTAAATTAATATCGGCTGGCTCAGGTATTTATTTATTTCTTGCATCTTACTATACGTAAATCACGTTTTTTGTCATAAAAATCGACTTCACTAGGATTAGTGAGATCGATTTTTATAGGACTAAGCCTGTATCGAAGTATATTTTGTCTAGCTGAAATTCCTTGTGATATTTTTCTGTGATCATTGATGCTTTCGAAAACGTATAAATTAAATCTTATTAATGATAGAATGATTTGAGATTTTCACGGCCAAAAGTATTATAGTGTTTTGTTTTTGGGGTGTGTTGCTGTGTTGCGCTGTCTAATTATTTAGCCAACGTTTCGGACAATATTTCAGTGTTCATCATCAGAGCAGATGTGTAATCATTAATCATTACAAAATAACATAATCATATCTAACTAATAAACCTAACCTAACGTGATTCATTTTAACTATTTTTTCATCACTTTTCATGACTTTAAATCACTTTTCAAGAGTGTGTACAATTGCTACCAAAAAGGACACATTTATGAGCGTTTCCACGAAGACGAAGACGATAATTTTTGAATAAAAGAACTCTATAAGAAATATGTAGCGTTAGGTTAAATTTTTAGGCCATTTACTTCACTTTTTAATAAATTTATTTTTCTTTTCAAAAGCGTGTTGAATTGCCACTGTTCTGAGACGCCGTGGAACCAAATAATCACTTATCATTATTTTATAATAATCTTTTAATGAAATTGCTCCCCCTTTTCAAGATCGTTGTGTCATGAGGAGGTACTTTAACATCAAACTAAAAAAAAGCTTGGAACAGTCACAAGTTGAAGAGCATTTCATTTTAGAACAATTTTACTGGTGCAACATAGTAAGTATCTATAAAATCGACTACCAAATAATCCTACATGGTAAATGTCATAAAGTTAACGGGCAATTTGAAAACCAAATTCAATTTATCCCACTTATTTTGACGATATTGGCTGTAACAATTTAACGCCCTTCAATACCATTTGTGGAATTCATACGTTTCATGCATATTCTGTGGAATACTCGTATATCGTTATTTTCCATTTTCCACCTTTATTGTAAATGGCAGTAAAATTTAACGTCGTTTAAAATTTTCAATCCGCTAAGTAACTCAATAAATGTACATAAATAATTCAAAGTAATTGTATACAATGATTTGTTAATAAATAATTGGATAGTTTTGACTGCTCTTTGATAGGCATGTTTTATTTGATAAAAAACCCAGAAAAGTCAATTATTTTTAACAAATTGGTGTTGCACGTATTTGATCCGTACATATTGAGAATTTTATTATGTGTGTTGAAGCAGCGAAGTCTTACAAATAGCTACATCTGGCGTTGTGAAATTTGTACTTGTAGCTCAAGACAACTATTTCCAGTTCAAAAATGTTAATGTCGTGGGTAAATTAAGTTTTGAAATTTTTATTTAATAGAAAATATGACAAGGTGCACGAAGAAAAATGAGTATATTTTGGAACACAGCATGACGCAGCTGTGATTATCATGATAAATATAATAACGAAATGTGAAAATGTTACAATTTTTATTAACACGTGTTCGAACATTATCATAAAAAAATCGTGTTTTACCAATAGTTTGTTAAGAAATCTGTCAATTCATTCGTTACTGAAGTCCTGTTTTTAATTGGAATATGAATAATTTGACCAGATTTTTAATAAATTATCGTGTGAATTTTCAATCGTCACCATCGGCTGTTGCATCGGCACTATAAGATGAAATCTTCCAAAACAAATTTTGTTTTCCTTGGCGCTTTTGTTCATGCCAAGTAACCGAATTACAATACACGATATTGAGAAGTTTCAGCACAAACTTGGGGCATTTTGTTTCGGAACTTTCAGAAATCCATATGGTACCGGACACTCGCGTGTGTTGATTTTCATTTAGACTTTTGTGATTTTTCTGAACGAAAATATGACATATTTTAGGGGTGTTTTCTTAAAGACAGATAAATCTTAGAACTGTTACATTTATCATCGTAAAAACGCTCTACATACAGCAATGTTTTAGATGGCAGAGTTTACAACATTGCAAATAATCAAAAATAAAAACTACATTATTTCACAATGGCCTCAGCGCGGGTGAGGCCAACATTACTGAATAATTCTGAAATGTAAAAAATATTGTACAAACAAAAAATAATAATAAATAACACTCTTATTGTCTGTAATATTTTATTAGATACTATCAGAAAGTCTGAGTATTTGTGTGTATTTCCACTTCTAAATAAATGGGATATTTCTAAATGTATCTGAAAACTAAAAACGGTTATTAAAAGATGATGAATTAGCTTTTAAATTTTATTATTTAAAATAAACGTATACTTTTTAATATTAACGTTTTGAAATCAAACTAAAATTTAAAAAATGGCTCACCTTACGTTTAGAAAAATGTATCACAAACATTCCTGTTACTTAATTTTTTGTCTTTTAATATAAAAATAATTTATTAAAAAATCACAAAGTTTAATATTTTGTTTCTCAAATTGGGTTGGAAACCTTTCATAGAGGTGTACATTTTAATTATTCTGTGGTCATCTTTTATTAATTATTTTTTTATTTGTTTATTATGAGTATGTTTACAGTTTTTTAAATTTGTTGGTAGGTACCTACTGCAACGATTCTGGTATAAAATAATTTTTATTAGACACAGAATTTTGAGAAAAAACTTAACTTATACGCTTGTGTCAAACACCTTACGTATTTGATGTAAGTACCCACAAATCGCTCATCTCCACAAATATATGCAAATTCGTCATATATTTGGTTACCTATATTTCGTAGAGTCATGGAATTATGCTGATTGAATCATTTGCATATACCCTAGTTATAACTCGGAGAGGAAATAGTTCCGAGCGAAACAGTAATATATTATAATATGCAACCAAAGTGGCGTTCTGTTCCCGTCAGTGGAGATGATATCGGGATGGGTTGGATTAGTTTACACACTCATTAATGGCCACCGTAGCACGCCAGCTTAACGTCCTATATCAACCATTTAGTTATCAGAATACTTGACGCTGCAATACTCCGTGTAGTGTACTGAATACAGGGCGGTTCTTCCCCCAAAACTCGTAACCAGCAAGAGTTATTCATATTTGTAACCCAACATAGTAATAAACATAAATTGCAAGCCAGCATCAATTCACATAGGAAGGTGTGTTCACGGATTGGCGACGTTGCAAAGCACGATAACATAAGTCAAGATGCTAGTATAGATTTTTTGAACTTTTTAATATTTACCTTTTTTTACTTAATCCTTAAATTTCGTCATCCTATTAGATGCTTTTACGTTTAAAAGATATAAACATTACCAACCGACATGATAATAAAGAACTCACATATGTAAATCATAAAGTTACTTTAACCTGATAAAAACACTTAGCAGATCGAGCAGAATCATAATCTAGAATCCCTTTTGAAAACTGACAGCTTTTTCATGTGTGAAAAAACTTCGTTTCATGATTTAATGCTCTTATCTTTCAAAACCTCTTACATTTTGACAAATCACAGATTTATAATATTAATAAGTGTTAGTATTAGGTTTGAGGTTAGGCTATGCTAGTTGTGTAAAAATGTGGCGTCTTAGACCTGATTCAATAACGCGTTGCTGAAGCAGCTTGAATTTTGACACCATTAAATTTGGGGTATATAAAAGCAACGATACTGTGCTATTTTCTCTCAGAAGTCACGAACCACGCCTTTACCAGAGCAGGCGCTTTGCTGACTACGTGATATTTACGTTAAATTCATTTAATTTGGATTGCTGGCAGGTACTCTGGATTTCTCAAATCAGTCATCGGTGCAAGTGAGTTGACGGTCATCTTAGCCGCTGATATTCTTATTCTAACATTTAACAAAATTAAATGAAATAGTTTCAGTAAAACATGTAATAAAATAGAAACTAAAACAATACTACATATAAGACAAATCACTTAAACTAAATCACCAACACTACTATATATTGTATGAATCAACAAAGTGCTGGTATAGATTACGCTTAGTTCCATAAATGGAGTCAATAAATATATAAATAGTACAGCCAAACTTGTTACCCAGTTCATGCATCCTATTGGTTAGTGAGTGTGTCTGATAGTTTATTGTGTATGCATTGCAGATGTTACATTTTTTCTTGTGTTCCTGGTTTGTACATGTAATTTAATTTAATAGTGGCGACAAGGGCAGGGCTGTCAATTAAGTTGTTAATGACTCTGTAATACAACCAGGTCTGACATTATTTCCTGTCAGACAGCATTATTAAATACAATTGAAAACTGACATTATAAATATATTCAATTGGAATTTTGAACTTGTGCCGAACTAGTTTTATATTGTTACACTGAACTTTATACAGACGGGACGAAATAGGTGAATTATATTTCACTTGACTTCTGACTAATGAAATATAGAGCGTTTTCATATAATCTAAGGACTTAAAATCTATAAAAGTCTGTAAAGGAAGCCAAGCATCTTTAAAGCCTTATTAGTTATGTCGTTAATGTGCGCAATGAATGTAAAATTTTCATCGATTATTACACCCAAGTCACGAATTTGTGACACTGGTATTAATTTAATAATATTTAATGTATATTCATGAAAGATATTATAACGAGTTAAATTATAATGATTTATGAATGATCAAAAATAAAGTATTTTGATCACACCATTGATGAAGTTGATCTAAGTTAGTTTGTACAATACAGTACTTAAAATGTCTCAATATTGTATTGTGCCTTTATTCACCTCAAGAATGTCTGTAGTGGTACTACTACTTGAGTCGGACGTCATTCTATAAGTTTCGGCCTTTGTCAAACAAGCTTCTTGTATTTTCTTTTATTTTTTAATATTTGTTACTGTAGCAACTGGAATGTTCGAGAACGTTTTATTTTTGGCCTATATAAGCGACAGCGGGAAGGAAATCAAAAGTACAGTACCAGCAACCTTGACATCGAGATCGAATTATTTGCTTAAATGAGGCGCTTAAGAACATTCTCGAACCTTCCTTTCGTAAATCATTATGTTGTATTTTCTACGTATATTTATTTTTCGGATGTGTTATAAAAAACCGCTTTAGCCAAATTCAGTAGCTATTTATTAATATTTAGAAAATGAAATATAACTACATGTCTGGTCTGGTTTCCAATTGATTAACAGATCAGAAAAAAATCGATTGTTCCTTGAAAGTATAGGGTTTTCCAATAAGAGGTGTTATTTTGATATTCATAGAAAAAAGCCATTTTTTAATATAAATGATCGAATGTTTATTTCATTATAGAAAAAAAGGTATGCCGTTTATAGTGAAAAATGAAATCAGTCAAATGACTACCACGACTACGCCTACAGGACCATATCCTTTTCATGAAATTTTCCATAACCAAATCGCAAAGTGGCTGCCTTATGTCGTCGATAGCCTCACGAATTCCATCTTTGAGGTCTTGAATCGACGCTGGACTGTTGGTGTAGACTTTTTCTTTCACGTGGCTTCAAAGGAAGAAGTCGCAAGGTGTTAAATCACAAGATCTCAGTGGCCAATTGTGATCACCTCTTTGTGAGAAAACACGGTCCGGAAACTTTTCCCTTAAAAGATCAATGGTTTCGTTGCTTGTGTGGCACGTAGCGTCGTCTTGTTGAAATTAAACGTTGTCCAGATCAATATCATCCAATTCCGGTCATAAAAAATCATTAATTCCTTAATTAATATTCAAAATAACACGTCTTATTGGAAAACCCTGTACATAAATATAAATGTTTATTTCTATCAGACTACGTGATGCCTCTGTAATCTGTTATAATCGTAAGTACAATCTAATTTGAGAAAAAAGATATATGTAAATCATCATCAGTTCACCGCTTTTAAAACTAGAGTGTACTTTACTTTTCACCTTCCGTCTTGAAATCGTCTGAAAATAAATATTTATTTCTGTAGTACGATCCAATCTGAAATGTAGCCAATCTGAAATATATTAGCAAAACAGGATTACATGGAGATAAATGATGGACGGCACCTGTTGGTGGACGCGGTGGACTCTTTCGCTGCAGCAGCTGGTCCAGTTTCTTCACCACCTAGGATTCTTGTTGCAGTCTCCATCTTCTATTTTCGTGTTACCTGTCCCTGTACTTCATTTTAATTAACTTACTAATCCCTGTATCAACTGTAAAGTGCCCCTGAGGTGATATCTCACAAAATGGGCGTTATAAAAATTGTCCAATAAATAAAAATTGCTGCAGTGCGCGTCGTGCCGGATCGGGAGAGGCTGGTTTGGGTGACTCTTTGACCTCTCCAAATGGTCTCTCGACACATCGCCTTGCACCGCAGTGGAAGAGAGATATTCATTATATGTCTGTCACTCCTGGACAAACTGATCTCTAGATACCTTTTACTTTCCCAGAACTTCCTCTCCTTCCCTTAGTTAAAAAGACTACACACAGCATCTCAAAAGGTGACATAGGCCCCGAGGAAAATTATCTTCCTCAGGGCCTTATGTGTGGGGTAAAATAAAAATATAACCTCAATAAGACGCCATTCAGAGTGTACCATATTTCGTATTTGACAAAGGTTTCGGTGGTCAGAAGAATAATATATATATATATATTTAGCTCGTACGTAAATGGCAGAACACGTCCAGAATACCTTACGTAGAAAATGAAAACTCTAATCAATCTATTAGTACGTCAGGTTACATCACACATCAAATTTATAATAAATAAATAAATTTTATTTTATAATAAATTTATTTAATATTCAGAAGAATATATTTTTTTATGTGAATACTACACAAGAGTGTTATCTGCTCCAAATTTTTGGATATGTTTTGAAATTTTACAGATAAAACAAATGCGTACTCCGGTTATAATAATACAAATTATACGATGTTAGAATGTGGATGAAGCAAGGGGTGTGATTAGTTAATATTTAAAAATATTTATCTCCCATTTTACCTCAATCCTTTAACAACAACCCAGTCCCTTTAATAAAGTTCACCAGGGTTGTTAGTGGGTATGTGGCTATGTCTTCTGGTTCTACTGTATGTCTCCCCAGATATCTGAGCCTAGTTTCCGCCAGGAAATTGGCACCATAAGTGAATTGGAGTCTCTTCATCCTCTTCACATTTCCTACATCTATTGGTGTTTTCCACTCCCAATATCTGATGTGTCTCCTGAGATGGCAGTGTCCTAGTGTTGATATTTTAAATTCTCTGTTAATTTTATATTAGCACATCAAAAAGTAAAAAAATATCTTTGTAATATTAAAAATTAATGTATGGTATCATCCTGTATAGCATTTATTCATAAAATTAACAGTTTACCTGTTTATATTTGGAACGGTTTGTGTATTTACTTAAATATTCAAAGCCACAGACTGACTGATGTGGCTGATTTTGAATTATTCCTATAAGTACTTCTCAGAAATCGTCGACTAAATTGACTGTATTCAGAACTTATGAATATACTTGTGAGGATATTTACTATTTGGCCTTTCAAAAGCTCCGCAAATACAAACATATCTTTGGTAACACTATTTTATTATAATTATTCAATTCCATTATGAGGCGTAGTGAGTAATATTAAGAAAGGGTCGCATAGATGGTTTGGACAGTTGCAACGTGATGTTTGTGTGTCTACCTTTTTATTTATAGACCGTGTTGACTTGAAAACATTTTTTGATTCGAGGATGTTTTCACGAATTATACGCAACCAAACCTTGAGGAGATATTTCACATTGGTGGTCAATCCCCCGTGTATCTATCACTTTTAAACAAATTTTAGTGCAAATTCAATAATATCATTCAAATTCAGACCGGTCGGTGGCCGAGTTGACATCGCGTTTGGGTTCCACCCAAGCGTAGTGTGTTCAATTCCTCGGATGGCTAAGTCCTCCATCACAACACAAGCAACATTTTCAGCTTCCTGTGGTGGCAGTAGGAGATTATCAAATATTGTCAGGTTATTCGTAACCTGGGAATGTTTGACTTTCTTTTAAAAAAAAAAAAAATAATAATATTGTTTGCTATTATTTTAAGACGCGTGTAAAGCAATATGCAGTGGGACGTTGGTAAAATAGTTTTAATGTTTTGTCTTATTTGTAGTGTTGTTTTAATTTCTTGTTTACTTTATGTTACTCTTACGTTTTACTAATATTGCTTAATATTTAGTTTTTTTTTTAAATTATTTCTTAATATTTTTTCATTATACTTGTAATCACAATTTTACAATTATGTATTTTGTACCTACTTTACAATGGATTACATCTATTTACTCTCAGTATCTCCTGTATAATACAGATATTCTCCTATGTACACTGCATCATGTATCACTTTTATGTAAAAGTCTTTTAAGGCTTATATATAAATAAACATGTAATGAAACGCAAATTGTTCGGACTGTACATATTATTACTTCGACGGGATCAACAGGATTCGCCAGTTGATGATAGTTTTGATCCATGTGAACAAACTCGTATAAAAGAACATCTTAATTACTTCAATCCGAAATACATATCATAGATAATTATGTTTTTGGTATATGATTTGAGATTTTCACGTCCAAATATAATAAATGTTTTTAAACATAGGCCTCACACCTTGGAAGAACTCAAGGTTGGAATTCGGGAGACGTCCTAAAATGCGGCCTTCATCAATGTATCGCTGCTGGGGTTCATCATCTTTCTGATGTCATCTTCAGGATTTGATGTATAAAACGGCATGATGTAACGAATGAAATAAAATAAACTGTATTTCTGTACGTTGCGACGTTTTTTTATAATAACCCTGCCACACCCTACATAACACCTTTTTCGTTACTTTGATTATTTATTTTTTACTTTTGACTTTTTCCTCCGATATAACGAAAGTAAACTTGTCATTTTATTGTTCCAATCTTCTTTAATTTACTAGTAAAAGAGAAATATCGCACCAAACATCGGTTTTTTAGGTAATTTTATAATATTCACTGGCTTTGGGATTCCAAAGCAAAGGTTTTTCTTGATATACGAGTACTGTACTTTAACTATTAAATCTCCGGCACTTTGTTAAAACATATTTTAGTAAGGAAGGATTTATGAATCAATTTTTACAAGCGCCTGACTTTTCGTTCTCATATACAGGATTTTCCAATAAGAGGTGTTATTTTGATATTCAATCGTAAAATCTCAATGGTTTCGTTGCTTGTGTGGCACTTAGCGCCGTCTTGTTGAAAGTAAACATTGTCCAGATCAATACCATCCAATTTTGGCCATAAAATATTATTAATCATCTCTCGATAGCGATCCATTCACCGTAACTGTTGCTCCAGCCTCATTTTCGAAAAAGTAAAGTCCAATGACTCCGCCGGACCATAAAACGCACCAAACAGTCACACGTTGAGAATAAAAAGGCTTTTCAACAATAACTCTTGGGTTTTCCGAGCCCCAGATGCGACTATTTTGCTTGTTGGCGAAGCCATCGAGGTGGAAATGGGCCTCATCACTCAAGATCATTTGCATTTGATTCACTCAAGTGAATTTTAATAATTTCAATGCGTTGTTGAAGCGTGTATTGTTCCATTTTTATTAATGGCGTAGTTTTTACTTGTCAAATGTCAAAAAAATGACAGCTTTAAAAGTAACATCTACCGAAATAGCGGGATATTCAAAATAACACCTCTTATTGGAAAACCTTGTAGATTCGATGTGCAACACTGTCACAAAAATGCTAAGTTTTGTGAACTGCAACTCAAAATCTTTTTTCTAGTACCGCAGTCGTAAAAATGCTTTACTCCTCTGGTTCGCAGCACTCGAGAGAGTTGCCAGGTAATATGGGGACCCGTAGATGCCATACACTCAAATGATATTAAAAAGGTTATACGATACCTTTACATGTGAGAGTTTGGGTACTACCCCTTGTTATATCCCTCTGACTTCCTCTCTGAAATGCTAAGACTTGATCTTATAGACTTCTAGTTAGGAGAAAATTGTAATGGTATTAGTAGCACATAAGTTGCTCAATAGACACATTTGCAATCCTGATGTTCTGGAACAAATTTCTTAGTTTTATGTCCCCGATAACTTCACCAAAGCTAGGCAGCACCAGGCTTTTTATTTTTCCAAGAGGCAGGGAAAACCTATCAATGATCATGACTCTGGAGAGAATGGCTACGCTTTAAACCAACTTTCTTCAGAGATAGACATATTTCAATCAAACGTCAATGAATTTAAGAATAATTGTTTTTTTAATACGAGATATGAAAACTGATATAATGAATGTATTAATTTGATACTATACTCGTATGCATGGTATTAATTGTTAATATTGTGAAATGTTATTGCAGTCGAACGTTGAAAGAACAACTGTCTCAAACGTCGGCGTCGTCCAAGCGGGCGCTGCGAACGCAATGCAAATGCCTTTATGTTCGCGTCAAAAACCGACAGGCAATGTATCAGCGCGAACGCCGCACGAATATATTTTTTTATTTTGTAAAAGATTATACATTTGTATACATTATTTAAGAAATGTTTTGACTGTCCAACTAGGAGGATTCCCGTTTTAGGACAGTCAAATTAGGATGAGTATTAACATTTTGATAAGTTGTTTGATAAGAATAGTATTAAAATAATAGGTATATGTACTTTTAACTGGTGCCTTAGCCTACAAACATATTTTTTATAAATATGAATAACAAAGAGAAGAAATAGAATAAAATAAAACATCCAATTAAACATAAGATTAACTGCTGCTTGGGTAGCATTCTAATTTAAAAATACTAGGTAGGTAGATATATACACATAATGATAAAGATTAGAACATAAAGGTATCTTTTACATGTTTTTTTTTTTGTTGGAGTTTTTGTTGTTATTGTTGTTTTTGGTTTGTGTTTGATTTCATTTTTTGTGTAGTAAAAGTTCACTCTCCTTTCTACCTAATTGATGAAACCAATTAGTGGTCAATTTATGAAGAATAGCTGTGTTTTCCTTTTTCCAAGCATCAGGCATGAAATTGTATAGTTTTGGACCTAAGAATGAGAAGTGTCTTTGAGCGAGAGATGTTTTAGTTGTTAGTGGTACAATTGGATTTCTCTGAATTATTGAATTGCATTATCGTATTGCCGTCCAAATGATGTCATTGAATGATGTATTGCACCACTTCTGGACGCAGCATTACAGATTAAAAAACAACCTCCATAGTTGTCTTACATTTCAAAAGAAATAACAGTATATTATTAATAATTAAATTCTGTTTAAGTGTATTACTTGTCATCATCGGGTTTTGAATTTCCAACCTCTTCTTCTTCATCAAGAAGCTGATCTGTGATGACTCTCATAAATTAGTATTTTCAGAAATGCATACACACAATATCAGATACGTAAAGCCTTCTCCATTAACAACTTTACAAAGCCTTCAAAAACATTTTGCTGACTAATTAACTATAAATGTGTCTCATTAACAAACCGTTGATTTGCTTACAAACAATATCGTATTGATTTAATTTCGCATACGCATACATTAGATTTCACTAAGTTATGAACTGTTCTCGTTTAATATGCAGCACATAGTAAAATACAGAGCACAATGTCTATCGCAGGTGGTACACTGTACTTGCATAAGGGATCGACATGAATAATTTAACTTAAGCTCTTAGCTTGTTCACAACTTGCGCTGTTTTAATGGTGTTCAATTTTCTAGATGTTATTCAATGCGAAACTTACGGCAGGATCCATTATCAAACGCAAAGGGTTCTTCTCTTTTCTCCGGGCATCCGTTGAACGAGTTCCGGTGCGAGGAAATACAACCGATGGAAGACATTTTTCAATTACGTTTGACGCACGCTAATGAACTTGATAATTTATTATTGGAGACATTTTAAAAGTGGAAATGTTTCAATAATTCCGTCAGTGGAATTGTATTTGAGTCTAATTGAGAAATGTGTATTTTTGTTGAGAACGGTGAAAAGCTGTAGGTTTTCAGATAATTATATTTTGCTTCTTTTTTTATGTATTTATTTATTTATATACTTTAGGAAAAGTTGACAGCAAATCTGTAATTATATAACAATACAATAATAATATAATTAACTATGCCAATTATGAACTTTCCACTGACAAATAGTTAATGGTAAGGTGTACAATGTCATAGAGATGTTCTCTTAAATTAATTTCTTGTTTTTAGAAAATATGAAAATAAAGGGGGGGGGTGGGGGGGGGGGGGAAATATAGGATTAGGATTAAGAGGCAAAGGACGGGAATATATAGGGATTGAACTTCTAGTTTGAGTTATGTTGATTATTGAGTTTTTGTTTTATGTCGCGTAAAGTCGAGTTAAAAATGTCAATATGGTAATAATTTAAGTTAAATGAATGTGTGGATCTGTAGATAAATGAGTTTTGTTTGGAATTGGTCTTACAAAGAGGGAGATTAAAAGTAAGCGACTGTCTGCTATTGCGATTGGGAACATGGAATAAAATGCGCTGAAGAAGATCAGGACTATCGATTAAATTATGTGTAATTTTAATAATTAATAGTAATTTTTATGTTTGATCTGTTCGTTGGTGATGTGTCGGTTGGTGATATGTTGGTTGGCACATATGTACACATATTTTTAATCTGTTGGTTCGTGATTTGTTTGTTGGGACACGTTTACACATCTTTTTTGTCTCTAAAACTATTTTTTATGCGTAGTTATCTTTTTATTTATTTATTACATTACATTAGATACATATTTAAAGCAAAAATGACAAGATAATAATATTGCAATAACTGTATACGTATATTAAAAATAAGTATAAGTGTTATTATGAATTTTCAGATCAATATTAGTTCCTAATTATGCAGATTGCCCGTTCTAAGGAAACAAATGCTGTTAAAGTTGATAACAATTTATTCATAAGCAATAATTAGTCATCCGAAATACTAATACAAATTGAATTGCATTTATTTTTGCTCGGGAGATATTTTTTAATTTGTATTAGTATTTCGGATGACTAATTATTGCTTATAATTATTTGTTATCCCTTATGCTATGCATAAAACCTTGTCTTATAAATGTTGGTTTATCAATAAAAAAAAATAATAATGTTTGACAAGTCAAAAATATTTCACCAATAAATGAAGATATAATATGTCTCGACGCCATCTAGTGAGAAATTTAACACAAACAAAGCATTTCCTACAAAAATAAAGTTGGTTGTTTTCAGGTGAAAAAATATAATAAGCAGTAGTGGTTGATTGAGGTACTAGTACATATTGAATCATTTGGCGGGTTGGAAATAAGCCGACATAGCTCAGTGGATACAGAGCACCTGACCGGACATCAGAAGGCACGGGTTCAATTCCCGTTGGCGGCATTTATTTTTACTCGGGAGATATTTTCAATTTGTATTAGTATTTCGGATGACTAATTATTGCTTATAATTATTTGTTATCTGTTATGCTATGCAAGAAACCTTGTCTTATAAACGTTAGTTTATCAATAAAAAAAATAAAAAAAAATTCTGTAAAATTAAAGTGTTGTTGTTGTTGTTTTTCTATTTTTTTTTTATCAAAATCGAATAAACATTAAGTTTTTACTAAATGAGCCATTAATAGGTAACCATGTAAAATTTTAAGTTTCATTATTTCAACCATTTAGTTATTATTGAACCGATGAAGGACATTTTGCATGTTTTAATATTTAATTTTGAGGGATTTTATTAAATTATTTCGGTCCCAGATATGTATGCGACTTTAAATACTTTGCCGTATTGCTCCCTGGGACCACGAGATTCTTTCGGGTGTGACTTCTTGTGATATATTTATGATCAACTTTATATATAAATATGTCAGATACTTGATCACCAGGACTATACTGAGGGTATAGTCCTGGTGAAAGAACATCAGAATTGAAACGTTGTGTAATGTGACCACTTTTATGTGATTCAATAAATAAAAAAAATATATTGGTTTGAAACTAAATACAACAAGTTAGGTTTTAAATATCTGTTTCCGTGCAGGGGATGTTTCTAGTCCCCACTATGCACCCTTTAGTATATTTGGAAAAATAAATTCCCGTCTTGCCTCGTGCATCCGGAAATGTTTCAATACATTCGATCTGAGAGCCCGGAACCTTTCTACAGGGGCGTACCGAAGGTTTATTGAAAATTGAAACCCATTGAAACTATTTCCTTCTTTTAATGGAAGTAAGATCAGCTCTGTGGTAAAGCGGAAAGAGCGCTGATTGGGTTTTGGATTCCGGGACCAAAATAATCGTTTTCCTACTAACCAATCATCATGCCGTTCCCCAGAGAGTCTAGCAACGTATTCTTTGTTATTCATGCAACGTCTTATACATACTGTTTAGTAAACTGTTCCAACAGATCAAGCCCATTTGTTATCCAATCAATTTCTTCCATAATTTTATTATAATAAACAAAAGAAAATTATTCCTATGGTAAAACAGGAAGTTACTACTATCGTCCTATCAATAAATCAAAGGTACCAATAGAGACATCTATTGACAATTAGTTGCATTAGTGTCAACTCATTAGTTTTCGGATACCGTATTTATACGCGTGGGTTAATATAAAAATTCGTTGGATTTTTATTAGAATAACAAAAGAGTATGTGTTAAATTTCAAAAAGGTCTGTTCAAACGAATATGCTTTTGATGTTATGCTACCGAAATTTGCTCAATAATAATGCTATTTATTATTACAAAATCATGGAAGGAATTGGTTGGATAATAAATAGGATTGATCTGTTGGAAAAGTTTACTAAACATAAAAATTTCTCTCTTGTCCCATTGTACAAGCGAGAAATCGGTATGGTTTGAAATGGTTCGAAATAGTTTGAAACCCCTCTTACCCCGTACTAGTCGCAAGGTACAATATATCACAACACAAACAAATATCTACTGTACTGATCTAAAAATTGGCTTTTACTGTCTACATGAAAACTTCGTAGCAAAAACAAATACTCGCATTGATTCATCTTGTTTATAAAAAATTGCTGTATGGAGGTTAGTGGGAAGAAACTCCAATTTCAAAATTTCAATGTCCAAATACGGAATTTTGAGGGAACATCTTCGCAGTTTTCCGTTTAGCGCTTCTCCTTTCCTTGTTAAATTTATGTCCGCCTCACATCAACATTTTTCCCAATTGAAGGAGAAATAGTTGGGTGGTGTCACATTTCAAATTTAAAAAGTAATCGGAATCCGTTTCCTGGAATGCGGTTGAATATCGAACATCATTGCTTGCAGTTCACTGATGGAGGAACTGAGACGCTATTTACAGAAGGGTTGTAGGTCCCCAAAACATAAACGTAAAACAAAATTTAAAGAAAAAAATCTAAATACTATCGAAAACAATACAATATTCAACGAATCCTCCCATTTGATGACAATTAAGGTACGGAATATTAATCCAATCGTATTAAAAATAACACTACTAAAACAATCTTCATAATAAAACACATCTCACCACATCAGCAAATACTTAACACTAATTCAATAATTTAGTGTTATTTTTGTAGGGTTACTTGATATTTTAATTAATTATGGATGTTTTTTTTTCTTTTACATACTCAATAATATTTGATTCAATTTACAAAAAGTTCTTCTGTGTTCTTATTATTATTATTATTATTCTTAGGCATGATAGCTGTTTCGCCTTCTGTTGGCTTGATCAAAGTCACAGTTTGATAATACCTATCAGTTTGATAAAGCCATGCGAAGGCGAAACAGCTGTCACGCGTAGTAATAATTACACAGCATAACTTGCTTGTAAATAAACTATTTATTTGTAAATTCAATGATATTATTATTGAATGTAAAGAAGAAAAACTTCAAATGGAGTTCTACAAATTAAACTTGATAACAATATAAGTTGAAAAGATAAATTATTTGTATTTTGATTCTATCCTCTGGTGTGGATTTTTGTAAAAGACATGTGATAATCATAAAAACCTCTAAACAAATACACCGAAAGACACTTACTACACCACGTAATACCTATCATATTATTAATTACTTATAAATAACTACACTAATGTACTGTACACTAACTACTAACGCTACTACTGTAGTATTAAAATCTCAATCTGTAGAAATCAAATGTAAATACTATTTTATACGAAATAACTTTTTTCGTTATGAACAAAAAAAAAATCGTACTTCTGTCTGGAGACTAGGAGTAGTGGTCCATATAAATTGGTTACATCAGCCATCGCTGTTGAGGTGATTTTTAAAAATCAACCAATTATTATTAGTATTATTGTCAGTTATATTTCATCGTTATTTATTGTTTTTGTGTTTAATTCGTAGAACTCCATATAATTTTTTAAAAATTTAATTAAAATCAAATTTAATAATATAATTATTAAGTTCTGCAGGTATTTTTTGGTTTTTTGTTATTGTTACAGCTGTTTCGGCTTTCAAGGCCATTTTCAAACTGTGGTTAAGCCACGTTTTGACGACTTATTAATATGATTCTATTTTATCCCCTCCCAAGTTAAAATGATTTATTACCGGTTAAACCAATTTACTGATAAAAATAATTGTGACAATAGATTTCATATTCTGTGGGGGTATTTTGAAGTCTGTTTTTCCCACATTAATGTTATCTCAATTGTTTAGTAATGATGTAGGAGTTATTAATTTATTTAAATGTGTTATATTGCTTAGGTTTTGTGAACATACTTAGAAGCGGGGAATAAATAATTTTCCTTACTTTATTAATTAATGTTATATTAGTTTCATTGGTTCTTTTATTGATTTCTAATTGTTCAAGTAAGTTTAATTTAAGGCCCTTTCTTTCTATGTGCAAGGGTTTAAGTTCATTGTTGTCAAGCGGGACGTGATTATTTACTAAGAGATGTTCTGCGAATTTTGAAAATGTGCTCTTATTATTATAACATATTATATGTTCTTTGAATCTAGTTGAAAAAGCCCTTCCCGTCTGTCCGATATAAGTAGCGTTGCAATCGGCGTGGTCACATTTTAATTCATATATGCCACTATTATTAAGTTTAGGATTTCTACTTTTAGAGTTTTTAAGGTTTGTTCCTATGTTATTATTGGTTTTGAAAGCTATATTTAGACCGCATTTTTTTATTTCTTTTGCTATTTTTATGGATATTGGACCGATAAATTCGAGACATGCAATTTTTTCTATATTTTTATTATTTGCCGGATATATTAAATTAATTTTATTTTTATATTTCTTATTTTTTATAATTTTTTCAATGTTATTTATGTTATATCCATTATTAACGGCGATCGTTTGTATCGTTGCCTTTTATTTCTCATACGCTTTATTGTCCAAGGGAATGTTAATGAGTCTATGTAACATGGAATGGTAAGCTGATAATTTATGAGACCAAGGGAAGGATGAGTTGAATTTGCATTTATTGTAGTGTCTGTAAAAGTTGGTTTTCTAAATATTTCAAAAGTATGTTTATTATTATTCTTTCCAATTGTTAGATCTAAAAAAATTATTTTACCTTTTATCTCATGTTCGACTGTGAAGCAGATTTTATTATTAACAGTGTTGGCCCAATTAATAAAGATATCTAATTGACGGTTGGTGCCTTTCCAACATATTAAGATATCGTCTAAAACCAAAAAATACTTGCAGAACTTAATAATTATATTATTAAATTTGATTTTAATTAAATTAAAAATATATATATATTTCATCGTGCCTATTACTATAACTCATAATACTTTCCAGAAGAATGTGTTTAAACCCTTTTTTTAGATGAGCTCCACGCAGGAGGCCCCCAGGGAAAATAATTTCCTGGTATCTTTGGGGATGCTGTGCGGAGGGTATTTTTAAGGAAGGAGAGGAAGATCTGAAAAAGAAAATTGTATGAGGGGTTAGTAGAAATCTGGGGGTCAGTGTGTCCAGGAGTGATGGACGTTTGATTTCATCCCTTCTATTGCAGTGCGTGGCATGAGGTCAAAATAATCTTGTCGGGGAGTTATAAAGATCTACCTCAACCAGTCTCTCTAAATCCTGCCTACCATACGGTGGGCAGGCGCATCTGCTGCCAAGATCTAGAAAATCCTCACCCCAAGAACCCGGGAACCCCTGCTAAGTCAACAAACGAAGCGAACCACATGGGGTGACCTATGATAGAGGTATTGGTTATCCAATGAACTGTGCCAGGGTACCCGTATCAACCCTCTAAATTGGGACACTACATACTAACCTAATTGATTTTTGATTAAGAGTTCGTGAATTTGAATTTTCATTTGTTAGTTAGGTTATACCTATCATGTGGTGTAAAAATGATACTTGATTTTAAAAAAGAGATACAAAATCTGTCTCGTCATCACCAGCTGTATATTAAAAAGGACAAGGCAAAAGCTACCTAATATCGTGTGAACATCTGAAACAATAAATCTCGGTAAAGTGGCGGTTGCAACAAAATGAGACCAAATAATGAAGAACGTATATAAATACGGAAAGATTGCTTTTTTTTCCTTTTGTGAGGTGAGAAGATTGAGTGCCACTGGCGGGATTCTGAACCTAGAAAGCAGCAACTCCGAAAAAATCTTGGGGAACTTCTGCGGTCGCCCTATATATATATATATATATATATATATGAAACAGATGGTGGTTTTATTGTGGACTGTTATAAATCATTGACACAACTATTGGGGTAGGGGTGGTTAACAGTTAGAATTGGGAAAGGATTCTTACTTACTCTTGGTTTTTTCGATCGATATTGTATTCTTGAGAGGCACTGCTGTTATCACTGCACAATGAAACTCACGGAAGAAAGATGTTCACTGCATCGGTTTTCTTAACAGACTGGTCAACTGTAGTTATTTTTTATAATAAATCTCATGTAGATATGTAGGTACTCCACACTGTCAGACAGGGACAGATAATTGGAGACTTGGTGTTTATTGGACAGTTAATTTGTAACAGGCAGACAGTGGTCGTATGTGACAAGCTTTACATATCTTTATATTTCTTGCATAATAAAATACATAATGTCAACCTACATTTTATTTGTACCTTATCACTTTACTTTCTGTTAATATAATGACACGAAATAATTTCTTGATGTCTTCTCTTTTGAAAATCTTTTCTATCACGCAAATGATTTCGTTTTTTATGACGTTTTCTACGTATGTGCTGTATTCGATACAGCAGCGATAAACACTCATACATAATATCGATATCGCAGATTTATATATTATAACTACCAGTTTGGATAGTGTATAAAGTTAAGACTTGAGAACAAAAGGCTAGATTCCTCTTTTATTTAAAAAATGAAACACTTTGTAGAAGTTGAAATTACACCGATTTTATTGTTGTTTTTTACAAAGTTTATACTGCTACCGACACTCTGTGGAGATCACTCCACCAACGGAGAGCGAAATATAATTGTTCCTTTAGCTAGAAACTATCGAAGAGAAGTGAGTTCCCTAATCGAAATTGGAACTTTAATAACCTAGTTTCGCTGCCTTTAAAGAAGGTGCAAACTGGCGACATCTATATTCTAAATCAGTTACTCTTTTTAATTATAATTGGTTTGAAACTCGAAGCAATTTCCAACAGATAGTGTCAGATTAAAATAATTACAGAGAGAAAGGATGAAGAAATCAGAGGTTTAGGAAGTTCCTAACTGTTCAGATCTAGTTACTAAAAACAGTTAAAGGTATTAATTTCTGGTCAGTTAAACGAATAATTTTATTATAACTTTGAAATTCCCAAACTATCATGTTCACTCATCCATGCATCTTGATATCCTCGAATGCGCGTTTCTTACCATTGCTGTCAGCGTGTGACTAAGAAGCTCTCAAAATCATATCCATTAAGATTGCATCTCAATTGAGTTACGCAGATCTAAAGATTGCATTACGTACCAACTGCAAGTTAATAGGATTCAGATGGTTTCCAACTAATTGTAAAAAAAACTTGTAGTGTCGCAAAAGTAATTTTAACTGAGACAGAAAATAATGTTTCCTTGGAAAAAGACATCGAATACAGTACATAATATATATATAAATATAGTGGGCTCAGGCAGACGTTGTCCTGCCACATATTGTGTTCTATGTATTGATAGTTTTATTGCGCATATAGAGAAAATACCACACTCAAACATCCTTGCATTTTCAGGGAAACGTATAAAATCAGCACTGAAAATGAAACGATGTTTGAGTGTGGTATTTTCTTTATATGCATAAAACAGATGTCAATAGATTTGCTTGGCGGCCATCTATTGAATGCTTATACAACTTAAAAATGAATTAAGACCCTTTTTCCTGTGAAAAATTCTGAGAATCGCATTATAAATATTGAGGGGGAGGGGATGTAGGGAAGTTAAAATTTGTGTTTGTATGTATTTTTTAAGAGAGCAAAAAAATATATATATATCTACAACAGCGCCTCCTATCAGGTCCAAAACTATCCTATATTTTAAGCTGGAACTAACCATACACATTAACAAAATTTCATTGTAATCGATTTGGCGGTTTCGGAGATTAGCGTGTCGGAACACAGTGACATGTAATTTTTATATTTTAAGATATTTAATTGTTACATATAGGATTTGTAACAAGGTGTGTGTGCATCACTTTACTTGGATAACATTTATGGTCTTGGTGTGTGGGACCTTTAAGTACCTACACATTGTCATTGTGCTATTGGTCAAATTGACAGCCCTGGAATTCTGATTTGGAGAGTTGCCAAACCTGAGGGAGCAAGGATCTGTGATTTGCATTGGAATCAGTCGCCATTCTTTGATCACCAGCCCAGAGCAGCGGGCATTTCCTCTTGGCTGAGGTTCGACAAACACCATGAGCATCAGCTTTGCTATGGAGCATTGTCCATTAGATTCATGGAATCGGATGGCATCTGACGTTCCTCAATGGTTAAGAGGGACCCTTTTAGAGACCAGCAGCGTGAGGCTTTGCATTGGACTACAAGACTACTTTTTTGGATAAATTATAAGCTGGGAGTTGCTGTGAAGAACCGGAATCTACTATTTCGCATCAAGAACGAACTGGTATCTCACCTTCATTTTACCTATGCAAGCCCTTTATTAGACAGATTATATATTAGGATGCTAATTAATTTATTTTTTATTATGTCTTTTTTGTGGTAATACATTTTAGTATTCTTAAATATTTTTTATTTCTAGATAATAAACCCGTTCTAACTTTTATTTGTTGCCACTTAATCCCACGGTAACATAATGTGAAACCGTACAGTAGTCTGAAACTGCGACCGTCTGGACCCTAGGCATCCCTAATTGGAGTATGTAAAAAAAAAACAGAATCCGTGCAATGGATAGTCCGTTTCCATTTTGGAGCGCCGATTCCACCATTAAATGTGATTTGCGGATTGGACTTGTTGAAAGGACAGAATCAATATTCCAAACGCCAACCCATATCATCTGATGCTGACAGATTGATTGATGGATGAAAGAAGAACAAAATTCCTCATAATAATATTATATATCACGCCGGTGTTTATTGCAGGCCTATATATTTGTCATAAATCATGGAAACATCCAAATATTATTGCCTCGATAACCTCACTTAAATCTTTATATTTTTTTTTGTCAGTCGTAAATACAACTTTTAAATACATATAATCAATTTAAACATTAACGTAATGGATTGCGAATTTTAAGAATGGAATTTTTTGGACTTGTCCCTCAATACAAATAATATATACATGAATCGTGAGATATTTTTAAGGCGATGCACTACGTAGTAATTTAAAATCATGAGTTTTTGGTTTGAAAATTTGGTCGCCTAGAAATGTTTCAGATGCTTTAATTAAATATTGCTAGTAGAATACATCCTGGCCTTTGAAATAATCGAGTATTTTTTTAGATAAGTCTTTTTATAAGCCCGGAAAAAAATAATGTCTAAGGCCTATGAAAACTGCTTTTAAGTTCAAAATCTCCTACTTACGAACCCATCTTCGTTTATGGTTTTATTGTATTATGTGGAAAATAATTTATTTATAAAATGATCGAAAATTTTTAAAATATTTGTTCTTGAACATCCACAAAATAAAATAAAAGGCACTTTTTGGCCATGTTTTTTTCTTGCATAAATCAAAACAGGTAGATGGTGTAAAGTGGGAATTTAAGCCTTATTGATAGCGGCTCTATTCAAAATATTACACGACGTAGTGCATCGCCTTAAGCAGTTTTAAACAACAATTTATTGGATAACCAACATCCCTGCCATGGGTCACTCCAAGTGCTTTGCTACGTTTGGTGATTTAGCAGGGGTGCACGGGATTTTCACGGGATGAAGTTTGTCTAGGTCTTGGCGTTGGATGGGTTTGCTCACCTACTGCGTGGCGAGTCAGATCGGGAGAGACTGGTTAAGGGAGGCCTTTTAACCTCTCGAACTCTCTCTTGGCCCATCGCCTTGCACCGCAGTGGGAGGGATAGATTCATGCGTCCGTCACTCCTGGACCCATTGACTCCCAGATTCCTACCCACCCCTCATATATTTTTCCAACCCAGAAATTTTTCTCCTTCATTTCTCTAAAAAGATCATTCCCAAAGATGACATAGGCCGTGAGAGATTTTTTCGCTCAGCGCCTCCTGTGTGGAAGATAACCTAAAGTAAAAAAAAACAGAACTGAAGTTACCATTATTTTCTAGAATGTCAGCCCGTTCAGAGTTACATAATATGCTGTATGTAGAGATAAAGTGAAATTTACCTTTAGAATGTAAGTAAACGTAAAAAAATACGACATCTCTATCCAATGGCGAGATAAAAAATATTAGACACGTTATATTAATACTATTTAAACAAGTGATGTATCACCGCTTATGAAAAGGATAGCCTTCAAGGAATATGTGTGTACGAATGAAATAGTTATATGAACGGCCCGCTAAACGGTTCTCTGGACCTTGTTAGAAACGAATTCTAGAATTCTATAAATTCATGTTAAGCGTTACATGTCAAACATTTAAACAAAACAAATACACATTTCGAATAAAGAATTATTACAATTAGAATAAAATCGTTTTACATAACCTGATACAATTAAACCTGTTCAGGTTCTGCCTGAACTGAACCTTCATTAGGGTTTCATAAAAATTAACTAAAATAGTACAGAGACATTATTGAGAAAAGTGCACTAATAATTATAAAATTACAGAACATAGGAAACATAGAAAAGGGAGAGAGAACATCAACTTTGGTGGATGATGAGGGGGAAGTAGGTAAGAGGGAGGGGGTAAAAAGAAGTGTGTAGACAAAGGGAAGAGAGAAAAGTTTTAAATTTCAATTGGGCTATTCTATAGACTCATTGTATTATTTTGATATTGTTTTGATAGATCAATTAATGATCAACTAATGTTTATAAGACAAGATTTTTAGGCATAGCACAAAGGATAATAAATCTTATAAGCAATAATTAGTCGCCTGTAATATCAATACAAATTGAAAATATCTCCCGAGTAAAAATAAATAAGACTACAGGAATTGAACCCACGCCTTCTGATGTCCGGTCAGGCGCTCTGAACCACTGAGCCACGTCGGCTTATTTCCGACCCGCCAAATAATTAAATAATTTGGTTGTTTACAGGTGAAAAAAAAATAATAAGCAGTAATTGTTATAAATAAGCCGACGTGGCTCAGTGGTTCAGAGCGTCTGACCAGATATCAGAAGGCACGGGTTCAATTCCCGTCAACGGCATTTACTCGGGAGACATTTTCAATTTCTATTGATATTACAGGCGATTAATTATTGCTTATAATAATTTATTAAAAATAATTTTTTTTTACTCTAACATGGAAGTGAAATCATCTTGTCCGAAATTGACAAATATTTCAGTATTTAGCTATATAATATCTATTTCATTGGTTGTTCATACTAACTTTATTGTGTCACACATGTTACTTGTATGACTAAAAAACGAGAATACCTACGCCCACAAAAAAATGAAACTGTTATCACCCTTAAAAACTTTCACGCTGTCTGCTCATAAATTTACTTACAAAACTGGATATCTTCATATTTTCAAACGCAAGCGTTATACATACAAAATTCGTGCGAATTACGAAAAAATAATACATACAAAAATAGACAAGACATACGAAAACCACGCTTTTTGCACATCATAAACATAATACATTATACAATATACATTTGTCAACGCTGTGAAAATATACATTCTGAAATGTTTGATGACGTCAACCGAGCACACGTGGAGTTTCAGTGGATATTGTGGCGTGTTTTTTTCAGGCCTTAGGGAATATGAAGCTTTTATAAACGGGATTATCGTGGTTTCGTTTTAGGTAGTTGAAGCATCCAAGGGTTTAAAAAACATTAACTTTTCTAATATTAATGGGAAATGATATTTATTTATCAGCTAGTCATTTTGAGGTAACTTGGGCCACCAGTGGTAGATTGTTCTTGGTAAGAAAATAGTAATTATTTACCAGCTAGTCATTTTGAGGTAACTGGGCCGCCAGTGGTAGATCATTCTTGTAAGAGAATTTTCATCATTTACCAGCTAGTCATTTTGAGGTAACTGGGGCCACCAGTGGTAGATTGTTCTTGGTAAGAAAATAGTAATTATTTACCAGCTAGTCATTTTGAGGTAACTGGGCCGCCAGTGGTAGATCATTCTTGATAAGAGAATTTTCATCATTTACCAGCTAGTCATTTTGAGGTAACTGGGGCCACCAGTGGTAGATTGTTCTTGGTAAGAAAATAGTAATTATTTACCAGCTAGTCATTTTGAGGTAACTGGGCCGCCAGTGGTAGATCATTCTTGATAAGAGAATTTTCATCATTTACCAGCTAGTCATTTTGAGGTAACTGGGGCCACCGGTGGTAGATTGTTCTTGGTAAGAAAATAGTCATTATTTACCAGCTAGTCATTCTGAGGTAACTGGGGCCATTAGTGCTAAAAGAATAGTAATATTATTTTATAATTTTTATGTAAGTAGTATTTAAAAAACTTTTATAACTTCCTTTTTTATATAAAGATTATATTCACTATCGGCGTTTGTAGATATATTATCGAATGCAATTCTATTATTTAAATCTAAACACATTCTATTACTGTGAGTGTTTCAAATGTTCAGTCCTTGATTGTTACATTTGAACATGATTTTGGAACGAGTAGCTCTCGTAGGTTTAATGGGAATACCGAATTTAAAATTAATTATTCTTAGGGATTTATGTTGATTTTTTTCTATTGAATCTGAATGTATTTAAAAATTGGGGACCAGAATTATAATATTTTGTATTTATTAGTTTTTTAGGCTTTTAAACGAGGTGCTTAGCTCATCATCGATATACATATGTCGGATGAAGGATAAATGTGGTTTACGTTAGGGAACGAATATCTATTTGACAAGGGTACCACTCTATAAACACCCGCCAAAAAGATTAATTGCTTTTTTAATTCGGAACACAAGACAATTGAACTCCAATAAAATTGGGTTAAATATTGTTCCGCTTGCCTGTGTCACGGGCGTTTCAGGGCGAATAAATCTTCTCATCATAAATCTTCTGTTGTCTAGATGTGCTAAGTAACTCGACTATCAGGTAGGATTACAGAGTCTTGATGCGAGCCCCGCTTAAGTCTCCACCGGTTTTTGCAAACGGTGAGCCGGGAATTTAGGGTTTAGCGACGTCGTGTTGTTTCATCCGACGTGTCTCTTGTTTGATAGTAAATTCCCTAGTATTCTAGTATTCCTACAGTTTCTCGGCGTGGCCGACACGACATAGGAAATTAACTGGGAAAGGCAAATCCGGTGAGTGGTTAAACTATGCGATACACGACGCACATTTATATATAAAAAAATAATGTATCACGTTTTCTACTTTACCGCGTATTTTAAGGATTAAAAGCAGTGGCGGTTTTCCTTAAGATCCTTTTGTGTAGTAAATTCCCACAAATAAGATAAGAAAATCAGAAAAACCTGTTTTATAATTTTACAAAACTTTACAGCGCGCCATTCAAAATCAGTTCTAAAAAGTTCTACTCCGAATTATACCGGCCAAGAGCGAGTCCGAAATGAATCTAATCAATTTGTGAGTTATGAATATCAGTGATTATGGGACTTTGTGTTCTAAGAAATAATTCATACTAAACACTACTGGCGCCAGAAAGGTGGATGATATGAAATTGTTGTGTTTTAGAATCAACAAATTTTTTAATGTGATTTTCATGCTTTATGAGATTACTTGTAAAAATAAGCAAATTACTGAAAATATTTATTTTAAAATAAAAAAAAATTACAGTTTCTTCTTTAGGTTGCGATTCACGTATTTAAAACTATTTTTATTTTATTTATATGGTCGCTAATCTCTGGTAGATTTATGTGATTCTGATTCCTTTTCATCTAGGAAAAATATATATGACTTAAATATTATGATATATGTTATAGAAAAAAACAACATTGGATTTTGGATGAAAGTTCACCTTCTAACTAAATATCAGTATTTTTTTAACATTTGTCGATTTCATAGTTGAAATAATTTTCAAATTTGTATTTTTCAAACCCCGTCAAAATGGTTGAAATCTGACGGGATACGCGTGACGTCACACATACCTCGGTTTTGTCGATTAAAAGTAAAGTCAATTACACTCAGGTCGGTATGAAATCCTAAAATCCCAATATATACCAAGATTTCAAGACAAAATTTAATCTTTCCTGAACAAAATTAAATCTTTTGAAATAAAAATCAAAAAAATTGTCGATATTCTAATGCACGCGGCCGCCGATCTATGAGGTAGTAGTGTAAGTTCTGTCAGAACCCGCCAACAAATCACAGGGTGCTGAAGTCTCTTACAAATTTTAATTGTTTTAAATGCAGATTTATCGAAGAATAAAATTTATAAATACAGAATGTGCGTTTGTTGATCTAAATTCTACATGAATACATGTTTTTAAGCCATCGTATTTTTTACTCAAAATCCTTATTCAGAGGGAATTTTTTCTCCCTCTTTTAATCTTCGATTGAACTCCCAATGAAGTTTGAACCAAACCGTTACTGGTTAAAAATTACATTGTTTCGTACGTCAGAACATTATCTCACTAGTTCATATGTATATATTTTACTCTTTAATAACTCTTTATTTACTTAACAAAATATAGTCGCCTGCAAATACTGTATTTAAACAGACATAAAAATTTTAGAGAGTATGGTAGACTATTGTTACATCATGAGTACGGCAGGGCTAAACAAAACCGATCGTATATCACTATGATAATTAGGTATATTTTATCTTTTTCCTTTAGATAAATTCCGAGAAATGAAAATGTAAGAACCGAATTAATATTTCTTAAAACTAAGTACCTATAGCTCATCCAAAAATAATGCCAAAACCAAAGCATTGTGTATGAATTCATGAAATTTCTAAGCAATTTGACGGCTCTATTCAGTGAAAGTTTTCAATTTTCTTTCTACAAAAACAAAGCATTAAATTGTTAGCAAATACCATGGACAAACAAAATGATAGACTTGCCCGAAAATGAAATCGGAGTATCATTTTGACAAGATGGAGGCAAACTACTTGAACAAATTTTCAGTCGTACATTCACTGCCGAAGAGCGCACATTGAAATAACCAGACCCTGTGTAGAAAAATGAAGTTCGCTAAAATTTTTGTGCGACTTGCGATCCGAATGTTCGTTTGTAAACGAATTGCCTGGCATAGCGACGCTAAAAATGAGTGAGAAGGAAAATTATAAAACATTTTTGTAAAAATGTCTAACTAAAACATTCAATATTGGAAATAAGCCAGAACTTTTTATTACCCGATTTGGAATTTGTAATAAAGTTTTTACAAAGCTAGCGATTTGTGCGCAATTGTAAAACGGATTAGTACTTCAAGAAAAATGTAAGTATCCAACTTTACAAAGATAAAACCCACCTATCAAAAAGATATCAAAACAACATCAAAATGCCAAAATTTAATACCAAACTAATGCAAAACAATTATATCTATTTAGGAATAAAGTATTTCAACAAACCTCCGATTGAAATAAAGAAATTAAAAGATATCACAAACTGAAGTTATACTTTTCAGGAATAATTAACTAAATAATTGCCCGTTTTTCCCTTTCATTATATTTATTAGTCTAAATTCATCTCTACTTTATTTAGATGTTTCTGATTACTCTCTTAATTGCTCAATATTTAGTATGTAACAGAATAATAATAATCTTATAGATGTACAGATAAACCTACAGATATAGATGATCCAGAAGTTTCAATTGTGAGATTGCGATTATCCATATATTTTGTACCGATATGTAATTTAGACAACTCAACTGTACCCACTTATACCTATCTATATTAAATAAAAATAAAATAAGAATATTTTTTTCCAAGGACTAAATTGTGATATTACAATGCAAGTTTCCTGTATACAGTCAGATTCGTTTATTGACAAGACGATTGTTACGCCGCCTCCCGCGCTCTTCACAACTTGGTCTGTTACACTTACCCTGATTGGCTGGTCTATCAATTAAAATGTCTACAGCAAATACATATTTTAAATAAAAGTTAATGTTGAAATATCGTCTGATTTCTAAATAATTATTTACCCATATATATTTTTTTTAGTTTCAATTGCCAATTTTGTACATGATGCAAGTATAAATTCTGTTTTGAGGCAGCCTGTAGTTTTTAAACTTTCGTATTAACTTTCAAATTGTCTTTACATCGTCTCTATAATGTTGAAAGTTTCTCTCAGCCATGTTTTTACTTTTGTTTTAAATACATATACATTTGTAAAGCATTGCATAATTTCGTAGCATAGAATTTAATATTTCTCTGTCCGAAATTGGGGATAGTATTTGCGTTAAAACGTTTTATTGCAAAAACAACATTCCATTCTCAATCAGTTCTAAAAAACATCTGACTAAACAATAATTATGGAGTATAATGCGAGGTGGTGTTGAGTGGGTTGTGTTCTGACTCCCATTCTGCCAGACAATATTCATTAACAGCCCTGCGCTGCAAAACAAGCTATTGCTTATTCCTGTGTACTGAGTTCTAGAACTGAGGAAAACGAATATGTGCATGAAAATTACACGTTGAAATATGGTTTAATAACAAACGTGTTTTAAATTTTTTTAGTGATAAACAACCGTTAATGTAGGGTAAATGGTTATTTATGCTTTTCAAGAAAAACAAAAAAACAATGATTTTATCTCTTTGCGTCTCTTGTCTATCTTTGTATTTTTTTGTCATTTGGGTGAGTTTGTATTTAAGGCGATGCACTACGTCGTGTAATATTTTAAATTGAGCCGCTATCAATAACAACACTTACGTAGATGGCGATAAGGTTTAAATTCCCGCTTAACACCATCCGCCTGTTTAGATTTATGCAAGAAAAAAACATGGTCAAAAAGTGCCTTTTATTTTATTTTGTGGATGTTCAGGCATAAATATTTAATTTTTTTTCGATCATTTTATAAATAACTTAATTTGCCACATTAAACAATAAAATCATAACCGAAAATGGGTTCGTAAGTAGGAGATTTTGAACTTTAAAGCAGTTTTCATAGGCTTTTACATTATTTTTTCTGGACTTATAAAAAGACTTATCTAAAAAATACCCGATTATTTCAAAGGCCAAGATGTATTCTACTCGCAGTATTTAATTAAAGCATCTGAATCATTTCTAGGCGACCAAATTTTCAAACCAAAAACACATGATTTTGCATTACTTCGTATGGCATCGCCTTAATTTGGTAATTTTATGTTCCTATTTTTATATAAACTGAGTTTTTATAACTGGATTGTTCTCACGTAAGTTAGGACGCCTGTAAGAATCGTGTAAAAATAATTATATAAAATTAAATGATAAATATTAACGTGTATGATTACAATTTTGGCATTAATTGTTTCAAAAAGGCTACACTCGGAGTGTTTGTAAAAAATATCATATACTATTTATGTTAAAACCATTTTAAGTGTATAAATCTAAATATATAAAAATCACGTATCACTGTGTCCGTACACGCTAATCATCGAAACCGCGCAACCGAAGTCAATGACATTTTGTGAATGTCTATGGTTGGTTCCAGCTTAAAATTTAAGATTGTTTTTTAAACAATAGGTAGCGCTGTTGTCAATACATAAAAAAGACTATTTCCAAGAAAAATTTTAATTTTTCAGATATCTCATCCAAATATACAAACACCCACAAATTTTAACTTCCCTACATAGTAGGCGTTCTCTGGCAGGACAATGTCTGCACGGCCGACTGGTATAATATTTTATGTTAGAATGATCTTAAATAAAAAATACAATGTAAACCAATTGTTAAATCAAAAACACTAATTTCGTTTATGTCTGCGTTAGTTCAGCGTGAAATCTAGTTTAAATGAGTTATCTTTGAATTTAACTGAAATTTTCTAAATCATTTTGACAGACAATTATGTTAACGGTCATTTTCGAAATTTGCAAAATAACTGAAAAGCAGAAATTTTGTTTGTCTATTTAAAAGCATTAAAACATTTTGGAATAGTGAGTTCTGGCATAATGTCATCACGATAAATACACAGATTTTGGCAAAGAACTTAAGGCAACTACTTGCTATCAGCGCGCAACATCATATCCATCACGAGCTATGAAGCTATGAATATCATGTAACACTTAAAAATATCAAGCAAACATAATTTATTTATTGTTATTAAGTTTAATTTGTAGAACTCCATTTTATTTTTTATTTTTTTTTTATATATTCAATAATATTATTATTGGGTTTATAAAAACAGTTTATTTTTAAACAAGTTCTGCTGTGTAATTATTATTACGCGTGACAGCTGTTTCGCCCTCTGAAGGCATTATCAAACTGTGGGTAGCCCACTTACAGACGATACATTTATATTATTTCTAGGTAGGTATTTTAATTTCAATTACTGATTTCTTAATTGATTTTTGAGTAAGATATTAGAAATTATTAATGGTTATTACCCCAGCAAAGTTTCCCCAATTAGTGTAATGTTAAAAATTTGACTGAATGTCTTAATGTTAGTTATTCCCAGACGATGACTCATAGGGTTATTTTAATAGCATAATTAAGTACTTCATAGTGCACTCATATTTGAACTAGGTTTGAAGATATCTAGTAGGGGTGAACGAATTATATTTGTTTGTTCATTAATTAGAATAGCTTTCGGATTATTAGAGTTTTTGTTAATTTCTAACTGTTCTAAAAGGTTCAGTTTACGGCCTTTATTTTGTACGTGTAACGGAGTTGGTTTATTATTATCATTAAGTGAGTGATTTTCATCTAGGAGATGTTTGGCAAATTGAGATTGCATTTTATTATTATTTTTAAAAGATCTTATATGTTCTTTGAACCTAGTGTTAAAGGACCGGCCCGTTTGTCCAACATAAACAGCGTTGCATTCGTCACACTGGAGTTTATAAATGCCACTATTTTGTAATTTGAGTACCTTACTTTTTGAGTTTTTAAGAGATGATCCTAAGTTGTTATTTGTGCGGAAGGCAATATCTAAGCCACACTTTTTGAGGACTTTTGCAATTTTATTAGATGTCTGTCCGATGAATTCTAAACACCCGAATTTATTATTCGTCTTATTATTAGTCACTGGGTAAATTAATTTAAGGTTATTTTTGTGTTTGTTATTATTAATTATTTTTTCAATGTCTCTACCCTTGAAGCCATTATTTTTAGCAATAGTTAGGATTGTATTTTTTTCCTTCTCGTATGCTTTCTTGTCGAGTGGGATGTTATTAAGCCTATGTACCATTGAGTGGTAGGCAGATAATTTATGTGACCATGGGTGTAAGGATTTATAATTAAATTATTTTATAATTAAATTTATAATTTAATAAGGATTTATAATTAAGACACAGAAATTTCTCTGTCTAAAATAAAAAAATAACGGCTTACCTAAACAAATAACAGCGGATATCTTGAGAAAAACTCTGAAATCAACCAGTAAAAATAAAAATAAATTCAATATAGAAGAAACGGAAATTTTAAATCATATTAAAGCCAAAATTAAAAATAGCGACCTCACAATTACTAAGGCGGATAAGGGGAATTCCGTCGTTATATTAAACAAAATTGATTACTTAAATAAAGTAGAAGCATTCCTAAAGCCAGAAGACTTTGAAATCTTAAAAAAGGACCCAACGGACAAAATTTCAATAAACGTGCGCAACCTAATAAATAATTGCCAATCAATATTCCCAAATAAATACGCTAGAAAAAGTGCAATGGTGATGAATCCAAGGGCTCCTGCATTATACGGACAACCAAAAATTCACAAGGATAATATCCCCATACGTCCCGTTGTTTCTTTTATAAACGCCCCAACGACAATACTCGCCAAAAAACTTAACTTTCTTTTCAAACAACATACTAAATTCTACCCAATACATAGCGTTAAAAATTCTCTCGAACTTGTAAATAAAATAAAAAACATAAATTTACCGCACAATTGCCAGTTCATATCTTTAGACGTGGTCAGTCTCTTTAGCAATATCCCTATTCAAGAATGCCTTAAAATCATTGAAGATATTTTAGACGAATCTAATATAAACCCAGTTACTAAAAAAGACTTATTCGATCTATTTAAAATTTGCGTGGAAACTAACTACTTTGAGTTTAACAATAAATTCTATAAACAAAACGACGGATTACCAATGGGATCGCCCCTCAGTCCACTTCTTGCAGAAATATTTATGGATTACATTGAAAAACAAATTTTAAATTCAATCTTTAACAAACACATCATTTACTATGTTCGTTATGTTGACGACATTTTGGTCTGTTGGAAAGGTACCAACAGACAATTAGATCTTTTTGTTACATTTGCTAACTCCATCAACCGTAAAATCTGCTTTACGGTTGAAAGAGAGTGTAATAATAAAATCAATTTTTTAGACCTAACAATCGGTAGAGAAAATAATAAACATACGTTTGAAATTTTCCGTAAGCCTACGTTTACAGATACGACCATTAATTATAAATCCTTACACCCATGGTCACATAAATTATCTGCCTACCACTCAATGGTACATAGGCTTAATAACATCCCACTCGACAAGAAAGCATACGAGAAGGAAAAAAATACAATCCTAACTATTGCTAAAAATAATGGCTTCAAGGGTAGAGACATTGAAAAAATAATTAATAATAACAAACACAAAAATAACCTTAAATTAATTTACCCAGTGACTAATAATAAGACGAATAATAAATTCGGGTGTTTAGAATTCATCGGACAGACATCTAATAAAATTGCAAAAGTCCTCAAAAAGTGTGGCTTAGATATTGCCTTCCGCACAAATAACAACTTAGGATCATCTCTTAAAAACTCAAAAAGTAAGGTACTCAAATTACAAAATAGTGGCATTTATAAACTCCAGTGTGACGAATGCAACGCTGTTTATGTTGGACAAACGGGCCGGTCCTTTAACACTAGGTTCAAAGAACATATAAGATCTTTTAAAAATAATAATAAAATGCAATCTCAATTTGCCAAACATCTCCTAGATGAAAATCACTCACTTAATGATAATAATAAACCAACTCCGTTACACGTACAAAATAAAGGCCGTAAACTGAACCTTTTAGAACAGTTAGAAATTAACAAAAACTCTAATAATCCGAAAGCTATTCTAATTAATGAACAAACAAATATAATTCGTTCACCCCTACTAGATATCTTCAAACCTAGTTCAAATATGAGTGCACTATGAAGTACTTAATTATGCTATTAAAATAACCCTATGAGTCATCGTCTGGGAATAACTAACATTAAGACATTCAGTCAAATTTTTAACATTACACTAATTGGGGAAACTTTGCTGGGGTAATAACCATTAATAATTTCTAATATATTACTCAAAAATCAATTAAGAAATCAGTAATTGAAATTAAAATACCTACCTAGAAATAATATAAATGTATCGTCTGTAAGTGGGCTACCCACAGTTTGATAATGCCTTCAGAGGGCGAAACAGCTGTCACGCGTAATAATAATTACACAGCAGAACTTGTTTAAAAATAAACTGTTTTTATAAACCCAATAATAATATTATCAAACATAATTTGTTTGCACAATTTTTTTCAATCGTTCAAAGTGAAAAGATATTTTTAAATATTGAAAATTTTGTAGGTTTTAGGAACTAATTTAGTAAAATTATGTTTTTTTTTAATTTATTTTTTTATTTTTTTAAAGAAAGACAAATATTCCCGGGTTACGAATAACCTGATAATATTTGAAATTCTCCTACTACCACCACAGTAAGCTGAAAATGTTGCTTGTGTTGTGATGGAGGACTTAGCCAGCCGAGGAATTGAACACACTACGCCTGAGTGGGACCCAAGCGCGATGTCAACTCGGCCACCGACCGGTACTATTTAAGAACTAAGAACTAAAAATAATGTATCATGAAGAAAAATATAATACTAATAAATTGAAACGAAACATGAAATAGAACAAGTCACAGAAAAATAACCTTCAAAAGTAATAAAAAGAAAAGTTATTCCAATTATTCAAAATGATGTAATTTTTTTTAAAGACAAACATTCCCGGGTTACGAATAACCTGACAATATTTGAAAATCTCCTACTACCACGACAGTAAGCGGAAAATGTTCATTCTGTTGTGATGGACGACTTAGCCAGCCGATTGCTTTATTATTTTTTGACTACAGATCCGAAGGTCGCGGGTTCGAACCCGGCGTGCGCAAATAAATTTTATTTGATTAATTTGTGTTATTTCACAATTAATTAATTAAAAATAATATATAGTATATTTGCGGCACGTTCCAGAGTGGAAGATACTCTCAGTATCGCCCTGGTGTAAGACCACCATTCAGAATTGAAACGTTGCTTGAAATGGCTTTAGCCGTGTTTGGTGACCAGATCTGAATAGCCAGGTACTTCCCCACCTTCCTCTTCCCATCTCCCTCCCCTCCCCAATACCCTCAGCCTCACAACATACCCCAATTGGGGTTGCCATAGTTTCACTGGCTCCAGACGGGAGCAGTTGGGACTCTTGTGCGGTATTACTGTAAAAAAAAAAAAAAAAAAAATATTTTTCTTCTCTTTCTATTTACTACAGTACTAACTATGTGTTATATTTTATTTTGCTTATTATTATTTATGTTATTTCACTATTAGCGAGTAGCGCCTTCACCTAGTAATAACTAAATCTTGATTTAAGAATGTTTTAAATATTTTTAAAAAATTACAATTTTAGTGATTTTCTCAGCTACCATACTAGGCTCATTCCTGTATTATGTTAGTTGTACATGATTTGTATAAGAATGACAATGATAAAACTTAAAGGAATAGGAAATGGTTATGAAAAGAATACAAAAATGCAGATTATTATAGAAACCGTATTAGAAATTAAGAAATAAAGAAAAATCTGATTGATAAAAAGATATTTTTAAGAAAATTGATATAAAATATTAAAAGTATGATTAAAATACCTGCAAAATCATTTTATTTACGTGCATTTTTTTATTTATCTAGAAATCTATTTACGGTCACATTGTCAAATTTGAATTAAGCGATAAATAATAGAGTTAAAACTTTTATTAATTAATGTAATAAATGTTAACACTCTGGGAATATTTCAAACAATTAATAAATAAAATATCCATTTGTTCCATATCTTTCTCTTTGTGTTTTATAGGATTTTTTTAACTGATGTAAACCAATTTGTTAGACCTCTCTCAAAATGATTTTAAATTATATATTTTTTTTATTTAAAATAGTTTTGAAATAATTTTAAAGGAAATAAAATTAAATTTAAATGTAAAAGCTGTTAAAAATATTTAAAAAATCTCGCAAAATGTTTTACTTGAACAAAAATTATTTTTTCTGTATTACATTCACTTGTAACGAGCCGATCAAGCCGTTTACGAGAGCTTCGCAAACCTCTCTTGAATAAATTTTCTTATCTGTCTCGACTGCCCTCAGATCTGCCAAGTCTTGCAGGCTCTATTAAAGTGCGACTTCATTCTAAAAGCTGAGCTAAGATACTTCAAGGCATTACATTATTTTGCTTGTAATGAAAATCCGAAATTACCCATTTAATTTATTTTATTTGTGTTTTTTTATATATTTACTACACACAGTAGGCCTTGAGGGAAATTAATTTCCTTGTGCCTATCTTATCTATGAGGATGCCGTTTCGAGGGTTTTTTGAGGAGAGGAAACATAGGAGAAAACACAGAAATCTCGAATTCTATAGCTGAGTTGTTGAACTCAAGAACGAGTCGTAGAAAGGACCCGTTCCTATGCGTCAAATGAAGGAATTAACGGAGCTAATTTCTTTCAGCATCTTCAAGTACAGCATTTCCACCTGACGCCTGTTCTCTAAAAATTGGAATCCGTTTGTTCAGATACGGGAATCTATGAAACATATAGTATGTAGTGTACCTAACTAACTATACATTTCGGTCAATTATTCTATAAATGCCCTTTAACAACACTTACTAATTACTCTAATATTTACTAATATGTTGCGGTACTTAGCCAATAATGTATTTAATGTCGTGCTATAAGGTTTTTACAAACGTATGTTTGGGTTATCGATTGGTATTACACATATATGTAATATTTTTAAGTTCAATCGAAAAATAAAAAAGAGGTTCCTGATGACAGATATCCTTCGTCGGTGAAGGGCACCAAAAGAGGAATAATTTCCTAATATTTTGTATTGAATTTAAGTATTTGTATTAATTACTGACCGTAGAGAATGAATTAAAAAACTAATACTACAACCTTATCCGCTTATTGTAGTCAGGCCGAGAAGTTGGAACAGATGTAGCGACACGCTACTTGCGGCATATACTACAGGGTAGAGCATCGGTCAGGGGAATTCTCCATCGTTCATCTCCATCATCCACAGTATCGAAAATCAGTCTGGGGAATTTGACACCGTTCATCTCCACCAACTACAGTGTAAAAAATCAGCCTGGAGTCTTCATAATAAACACACTGATGCTTATATAAACATTTTTCCTTGTCTCTATCTACATTTACCCACACAATAGCGGACCTGAAAATCAAGAGCTCCCTCTTCGACTAAAATAATATTGGTAGTTGAGGAGAACAATAACGTAAATATTGCAAGATAATTATTCAATTTATTGGAATAACCGTTGAAAAAGATAAGATTAACAAATCTCAATGAAATATGAAACACAAAAGACAAAGCAAATAAAAAAGTGACGGTCGCAACTGGGAATCGAGCCTAGATCCACATATTTCTAACGGTTTAAAACAACAAGCCCCAACTACCATTACGAATATCGATGCGGATAAACGGACAATCTTATCGATACCTACCAACCCAATAGGTGTAGTTGCGTTTTGGCTCGCTACTCGCCCTGAGTCCAAATCCAGCAGAGTTACAGGGAACATCTTGCGGACACTGAGCGACCCACTTAACGGATCATGGCGATGCAACGAATTCCGACACATATAGAAATAATCATATTATTTAGTTTTTCTCATTTTGGTTCATCACATAGCTTAATGAAATGACAACTTGTCTGTCATGTTTTAACAAACTGGAAAGCTATAAATTCATTAACTATTCGACCAAACTTAAATATAATATTTTGGTGACATTTTTGTAAATTAACTATCCGGAAAAATCTTCGAATTCTTGGCCACACTTGACATATAAATTAAATAAAATGCTAAAAGAGTCCTTTTATAAATTCATGCTTAAAATAAATTATACATAGCTTACTATAACCTGGTATTTCATTTACTTTTGGATATTGCTATTATTGATCTATCAATTGTTATAATCCATAAATACATGATTTTATTTATTACATTGGCGTCCATTGCGCCATGATCATTGTATTATTTTTAATTTTTACATTTGGCGGCCCAATGTGTTTTTTTACTATGCCATTCTTTTAATTGTTACATTTGGCGGCCGAACGTGGTTTTTACTATGCCATTCTTTTAATTGTAACATTTGGCGGCCCAACGTGGTTTTTACTATGCCATTCTTTTAATTGTAACATTTGGCGGCCCAACGTGTTTTTTATCAAGCCATTCTTTTTATTGTTACGTTTGGCGGCCAAACGTGGTTTTTACCATGGCATTATTTTTATTGTTACATTTGGCGGCCCAACGTGGTTTTTAGCTATTCTTTTAATTATTACAAATTGAGCTATTGAGACCTAGGTGTAGAGTTCTCAATAGCTTAATAGGTTGAGTTTGTCCGGGAAAGACGTTGGATTTTTGTTTAATTCTCAGTTGCGACCGATCCGTTTTAATTTTCACTTTCATATTCTTAAAATTATCTTCTTCGATAATTAATAATTTATTTCAGAGCCCATTAAAAAAATAACTTTAATAAAATGCTACAAACTTTGGCACTAACTAAATCGTGTGCACATTTTCCACTGAGAAAAATAAGTTCATGAACCGTTTCAGGATGGAAATGAATGTTAATAGTTTTCCCCTGGCCGGTACCAGGGCAAAGGGATAAGTTATAGTCGGAAACATATGGAAAGTTTTATGAATAAATATAACATTGCCGTGACTTTAAAGCCCTCCCTATCTCATTTTTCAGGAACTGAAATGCACCGAGAAAAGCAATGAAGCGAGGGTAGAAATAATGTTTTCACTTTGAGCTTCAACTAGGTACACTGTGATAAGTTTCGTAAAAAATAAAAACATTATTTAAATTCGTCCTTTTCCCGTCCCGGCTCGAGTTGGAAAATTAAATATTTTTTTCGTGGCATTGTAGGAATAAACACTTTTTGGTTTGGTATGATTTGAGATTTTCACGGCCAAATGTATTATAGTGATTTGTTTTTGGGGTATTATGCCGTGTTGCGCTATATCCACACATTTCACCACAACCTTAGATTACACATCTGCCCTGATGATGGAAACTGCAATGCTGTCCGGAACGTTGGCTGAAGGAGATAGCGCAATACGGCATAATACCCCAAAAATAAATCACTATAATACTTTGGGTTTTGTCTTTTCGATTTTTTTTTATTACTTCCCCAATTATAAACGATACACGATTTTAAACATCCACACGTTTTAATAAAAACCCAATTGATATGTTTATTTAGAACTTTGAATAAAATTAATCGCTTGTCAATAATATTTTTTTGACCATAGAAACAGACACAAAAAAACACTATATTTATCATCTTTTGTTCTCCGTAAAAAACTCAAGATGTGAAAGAATCTTTGGGAAACCCACTAATTTTGGGTGGTGTCATTCTCAGTTGGGTAACATTCTCCTCAGTATATTTTTATTCAAATTCAATTAAAATCAAATTTTCAAATTATTTTTTTGTTTTATTTAAAATAATAATAGAAATTAAACGGGGTAACCAACTGACAAAAAGGGCGCTTTATGGTTATTTTATTAATATTATTATACCTTTGAAGTTCACACCTACGCGCTTGGCTGTACGAGTTATACGCGTTACATCGCAGGGACTGGTCGTAATAAGGGTTTCCGAATTCGTCACCTTTTTTCAAATTTTGTGGGATCGCGGGATAGAATTTATAATCCCCGCGGGATTGCAGGATTTTCATTAAGAGTATTAAGTAGAAATAATGCCAAAATTTCGTAAACATTTTTTTATTATTTGTTATCAACTATCATTGTTTCTAGTACCTACCTTTATTATAAAGTTATTGGAAAGGTAAAAAAGCAATTCACTTTAGAAGACTTTTTGTATTGATCATCTTTGTTACTAGTAATATTATAAAAAACATGTTGACAGCGTAATAAAGGTAAAATAAGTAGTTTGAGAAAACTTCGAAAAAAAAGAAAAACATACAAATGTAATATTGTATATGTGATTCAATTCAATTTTGTATTTGTCTGCCTTTCTTGAAAGAATCGAGCTCTTATATGGACAAAACTGTTTATTCATATTAAAAATAATTCGTCTTAATATTTCAAAGCATAACTTGCAAAAAGTATGTTTTCACAAAATAATTAAACTAACATAAATAGTAACGAAAGTCACGTTTAACCTTAAGAAGACTTTAAAAAACAGGATCGTAATAAATAAAGACTATGGAAAGTCCTGCCACCCATAAGTGAACGGATATCTATGCACAAAAGCCAAACAGTGGAAAACGCTCCCCCTGCTTCCATACTGACCGGTGGTACGGTCATCAAGAAGGTTTTTTTTTTTTTTTTTTTATAGTGAATACCTCACAAGAGTCCCAACTGCTCCCGTCTGGAGCCAGTGAGACTATGGCATCCCCAATTGGGGGATGTTGTGAGGCTGAAGGTAAGTGGGGAAGGGAAAGAGGAAGGTGGGGAAGTACCTGGCTATTCAGATCTAGTCACTAAACACGGCTAAAGCCATTTGGAGCAACGTTTCAATTCTGAATGGTGGTCTTACACCAGGGCGATACTGGTAGTATCTTCCACTCTGGAACGTGCCGCAAATATACTATAGCAAATATACAGGTGTGTGCTAACTGAAGGTTTTTTTTATATTAACCCCACGCAGGAGGTCGCGATGAAAATTAATTACCAATATCATCTTTTGAGATGCTGTTTGGACAGTATTTTTAAGGAGATGAAGTTCTGGGAAGGTAAAAGGTAGGAGGGTAGGGTAGGAATCGTCGTGGAGTGACGGACATATTCTTCGTAATATATTCGTAAGTACGTGCAAATTAAAGCAGAATTTTTTTTATGTAAATTTAGTATATTATATTCAATCTCACAAATTCTGCACATGATAATCCCGCAAATCCGCGGCATTAAAAATTGCTGAAATCCTGCGGGATTACGGGATGTAAGAACGCGGAATTGCCATCCCTAGTCGTAATGGCAGCATCCCTGGATTTGGTAACTAAACGATCTCCGTCTTCTGAACTTCTTGACAAGCAAACGTCACATTTGTGATTGCTTAATGTTTGATAAATGAGCGAATAAGTTGGAGCAAGTGTGTTGGACTGTGCAGCGCGTGAGGGTAAAGGGGAGAAGTATAACTCAAGAAGGGAAAAGTTATAGCCGTTTTTCCGGTACGCCTACGACCTCCAACATCCAGCAACTTGACTTTACTCGCGACTGGCGTATTTCCTCACCCTTAATATTGAACAGTTTAAAAAGTTTTGCACGGAAACAATTGTAGGAAGTCATGACTGCAAATCAAAAGTAAGTTCCGAATGAGAATCTAGACGAAGTTAGCCTCAAATTGGAATTTAGCTTTGCAAGCGACAAGCAGACAAGCAGAAAACAACTTATTTTTGTTATGAATTACAAAAACATATATATGTATATATTTTTTAAGGCGAAGGTTTTAAGAAAACATTGTTTAATTACGATGATCACTAAACATGTTTTGATAAGTTACTGATATAATTAAAAAAATTGCTTCAAAGTATTATTTTGTTTATATATACGGCACAAAGTGTGCCATCAACAAAAGTAAAAATAGTGAAAGTACAAAAACTCAAATAAAAGTATTAAGTAACAAGCATAAAATGTAAGAGTCAACAACTCAAAAAAAGTATAAATTGTAAAAGTACAACAACTCAAAGAAAGGTATAAAGTAACAAGTATAAAATGTAAAAATACAATATTATTTAGTCCTTTCCGGGAGTGTGGACGCTAATGAACGACGGTTCACACTTTCGCCAAAGGAGTATGGACGACTATGGACAACAGGCGTCGCATAGTTAAATTTCGCGCCTCGATTCTGTAAATATGCACCGTATTGCCATCTATGAGCTCTATTCCTGTAACTTTACACCATTTTTAAACATTTTACAGAATTATTGACATAGATATCGGCCGTTATTTATTTTGCATGCCGTTACAGGAACAAGTTCGGACATAAACAGAAATATTCAACCATTGATTTCGGCACGTACGTATTTTTACGTTTTTCTCGCTGATTTCTAATAATTTGTTGGAATACCGGTACATTAGAGTTTGAATTTGATGTCTTTTATGTTTGTACCGGACAGCAGGTGGATGTACCTAAATAATTATTGAAATAATTAAGGAAATGAATATTTATCTGTTATCACACATTTTACGACGCCGAATCCTTTATGATGCTTATCACCGGACATGTATCATTTGTCAAATGGGATTTAACCGTAGTAATTAAATTTCGGTTATTTTTTCTTGGTTTCTTAATGCTCTCATGCATCCTGTTTATGGACATTAAAACGTGTAGAAACTGTTTAATTTTAACTCAATAAATTGGATAGGAAAATAAAAAAAGGAGATGTCATAGCGTATATATAATTCGGATAATTTAATGGCCTAGAAATGGCGAGATAAACGGGATATAGTGATGTTGACAAATATTTACGCTAATAATATGATCGAAACCAAAAATTTGACTTCTAAAAAATACAAACCTGAAGCTGTTGTGGACTATACCATGAACATGGGAAGTGTTGACAAGGTAGACAAAATTCTAGGATTAGGAGCTGTTAGCCGCAAGACAGTAAAATGGTACTAGAAAATATTTTTCAGACTGCTAGAGATCTCAATAATCAATGCGTTTTTCATGTATCGTTCCATGAAATCCAAAGAGACGACATTTGAGGAATTTAAAGAGAAACTTGTTACCCAGATGGTGGAAAAACATCACACTCCACGGGCATCATTATCAGGGGGTAGGCGAGGCAATCACAATCCCATCAGGCTTACAGGAAGGCACTTTCCACAGCTAGTTCCAAAAACAGAGTGCAAAGGCAGCAAAGCAAAACGTCGTTGTTTTGTGTGCAAACAGACATCCAAAAGGAATCCACAGAGGAAAAAAACAAAATATATGTGTTATGAGTGTGATGTTGCTATCTGTGTATATCAGTGTTTCAAGGATTTACATACAAAAAAACATTACTAATTGATTATGTATTTTATTTACATAGTTTACACTTTTATCCATTTTCGTTTCAATATTAGTGCTAAGTAAAAATAATTGTGTTGTATATATTTTTTTACTATTTTGTTCATGTGCCGATGATTTGTGACTCCTGAAAAACAGTACCCGATTTTTTGTGATAAAAGCTGACAATGGTAAGTACGATTTTTTTACAAATTTCGGGTCGTTCATACTATCATAAAGCATACATTTAATCAATTTTTTTTTTTTTTTTTTTTAAATAAAACAAACACTTTGTATTTAACCACGAATATTTATTATTTTACATATCGACCGGTTTCGCTTAGACCAAGCTTCATCAGGATATAATAATAACTAAATACTAAGACAGAGTTGTTGGTTATATATAGGTTGAGAGACAGAGGGAGAAAGAATATATTTAGACAAAGGCAACATTATTTGAAAACGATACAAAGGATAATCAATACGTGGAAGGGAGACAACAATATACATGTAATTACAAGTAAATTTACAAACAATTAATAGTAATAGATTATCAAGGATTTTTTACATTATCATAGAAATTAAACACAATAATAATAGTGGGTATTAATAAAACATCTCAGAACAACAATATATAGTATCATGGGTTGAGATGAATAGCCGGAAACAAGTTAAAGATCGGGCTATAGGGTGTATTTTTTTGATTGGATAAATTAATTTGGTTATTAAGTAAAAATTCCGACATATTTGTATTTTATGATTTCCTAATTTCTAAAGCTTCTAAATTGTCTAATTAAATACCTAAACTATTTTTATGTAACATGGAAGTGACTGTGATTTTATTAAATGTGTGTGATCTGTTTAGATTAAGTGGTTTGCGAATTCAGAGAAATCCTTGCCATTTATACATCGTAAGTGTTCTTTTATTCTGACATTGGCATTTCGTGCTGTTTTCCCTATATAGAAAGCAGGACAATCGTTGCATTTTAGTTTATCGATACCCGAATGGCTTAACTGATCATCTTTATCTTTAGTATTAATTAAAAATCTTCCGATGTTATTGTTTGTATAGAAAGCTGGTTTTATATCTGAAGGAAGGTTCTTAACACTTAGGTAAGAAAAATTATTTATGAATAGAATCCTACGCCAGTGATAGTTTTGGGTGTCATTGTTTATCGGGGTACTTTTGTAAAGGAATTTATTTGTCGATATTTGTTTTTGTTTCTTGTTTAGGATTTTATTGTTTAAAATTAAACTGTAGCGTCGATATTAATCCATTGAATAATTAATAATAAACCGCTTGACCTACTTAGTATCTACTCCCGAATTATGTACTTGCATCGTTAAATCGTAAACAAAGTAATCTACGTACTTCAAGTACCTACCTGCCTATTGATGACAATAACACCGCAGTCCGTCTCGAATATTACGAGAACTCGCCAGAAGGTTCGAGCCTACGGCCTAGGCATAATTGCCAAGCCGTCGAAAGTTCGCGAATGATCCAGATCGAGCGAGTGTCTTCGATTTAGTTGCCATCCACCTACCTACTGCCGCCGTCGGCCGAGTAGTATAAATAAGCCCGACGCAGCGAGTCAGTCAGTCAGTCATCAGTTATCAATCTGCCGCCAGTGGATAAATCTCACGAGTGACGATCGGCGCGTCCCACGCCCCGCGAAGGACACGTACCCGGCTTCGCCCCTATCATCATGGACTCTATCGGGACATCATCTTAGCGCCTCGGCCGTGTCCATGGCCAGCGCTAAAACGGATTACAAGCGCCCTGGTTCCAGCGTCTCTGACCAGCGCTTCTTCCACGCAACCATGACCACCACGAGGACACGCAGCATCCTCACTGGTCACGCCGTTCCCGTTCAACTGCCCACAAGGTCCGCCGCACCTTCGGCCGTCTCGTCAGCACTGGAGTGCCTGAAGACCTACGTTCTTCGCCAGTGCCTGACCTACATCGAGTCCCGGTCACCAGCGCCCGGCGTCGACTCACTGACCCGCGCTTGACCAGCACATCATCAGCCAGCATCCGGAATATTCTACATTTGTCCTTCATCATCTCCTTGTCACGGCTACTGACTCACCAATAAACACATGTGACCTTCACAACCTTCTTTCATTTCGTGCCTCACCATTGATCCCCAAAGTGGTGACCCCGACGTGATCTGCAGCCCGACATGATTCTGCAGCCCCGTCTCAAAATGGGTGATCAGTTAAGGCATCACGGAGCATCACGCACCAGACCATCTCCGCACAAGCGCGGATAGTAGTGCCACCATGGTTATCTGAGTGAATCTTTAGCCTGTGTTGTGAACATGTGTTTTGCAAATTTTTTTTTTTTTTATGAAGTGTCACAGTTTAAAAGACATTCGTCTCCGAGCTATTTATTCTATCGCAGCCCTCAGCAAAGCTGCTGGGAAGGGGGTATCTGTAGCGTCGATATTAATCCATTGAATAATTAATAATAAACCGCTTGACCTACTTAGTATCTACTCCCGAATTATGTACTTGCATCGTTAAATCGTAAACAAAGTAATCTACGTACTTCAAGTACCTACCTGCCTATTGATGACAATAACACCGCAGTCCGTCTCGAATACTACGAGAACTCGCCAGAAGGTTCGAGCCTACGGCCTAGGCATAATTGCCAAGCCGTCGAAAGTTCGCGAATGATCCAGATCGAGCGAGTGTCTTCGATTTAGTTGCCATCCACCTACCTACTGCCGCCGTCGGCCGAGTAGTATAAATAAGCCCGACGCAGCGAGTCAGTCAGTCAGTCATCAGTTATCAATCTGCCGCCAGTGGATAAATCTCACGAGTGACGATCGGCGCGTCCCACGCCCCGCGAAGGACACGTACCCGGCTTCGCCCCTATCATCATGGACTCTATCGGGACATCATCTTAGCGCCTCGGCCGTGTCCATGGCCAGCGCTAAAACGGATTACAAGCGCCCTGGTTCCAGCGTCTCTGACCAGCGCTTCTTCCACGCAACCATGACCACCACGAGGACACGCAGCATCCTCACTGGTCACGCCGTTCCCGTTCAATTGCCCACAAGGTCCGCCGCACCTTCGGCCGTCTCGTCAGCACTGGAGTGCCTGAAGACCTACGTTCTTCGCCAGTGCCTGACCTACATCGAGTCCCGGTCACCAGCGCCCGGCGTCGACTCACTGACCCGCGCTTGACCAGCACATCATCAGCCAGCATCCGGAATATTCTACATTTGTCCTTCATCATCTCCTTGTCACGGCTACTGACTCACCAATAAACACATGTGACCTTCACAACCTTCTTTCATTTCGTGCCTCACCATTGATCCCCAAAAAACAGTAACTTTGTAAACATATAGGTAAATACTTAATGCCGACCGGGTTTCGCTACAACCGTAGCCTCATCAGGGCAGTATAATACTAAAAATCTAAAAATTAAATTAATCGGGGCATTAAGTATTTACCATTTTATTTAATAACGGGCATTAAGTATTTACCTATAAGTGATGTTTACAAACTTTCTGTTTAATTTTAAATTATAATGTCACATCACAAAGTAACCGCTTCATATGAAGAAATAGGATTTTATTGATTAAGTTTGGATCATAGCCATTATTTGTCGCTATTTGTTTAATAAGAGATAATTCATTTGTAAAATTAGTGCTAGACAGTGGTACGGAAACTAATCTATGTACCATTGAATGAAATGCCGAGTGTTTATGAGAGATTGGATGGTTAGATGTATTGTGGATAGTTGTGTCTGTGTAGGTTGGTTTTCGATATATATTGAAATCAATTTTATTATTCACCAAAGAGAGGTCGATAATTTTTTTTTATTTATGTAAAAAAAACTCACTCCCCAGAGCACGGCCAGCATTTCATAACATTTTTTTATTTTTTTTTTATTATTTATTGAGTTTGTTTATACAACATTTGAATATAAACTAATATAAAAAGCTAATATTTCATTTTGAAACTTTAAATAATTTTACAATAAACATAACATTTTTTTTTAAATACATTCATTCTTAAGACTTTCAGGCATTTCATCATACATCTTTAGATTTTTGTACATTAGGCAGTTCTGTGATTTTGATTTCTTCATATGTGGCAATCTAATTCTATTTACATTTCTAGTTTCGTAATTATGAACATATCTATTAAAAACTATTTCATCCTTAAAATGGTTGTTCTTGACTTTGTGCACAAAAATTGACACATTAAATAACAGTCTCTTTTTGATTGGAATCCAATTTAGCTGCTCTCTCATTTGAGTATGGTTGCGTATTTGCCTTTTCCCTGTATACATCTCATAGCTCTATTCTGTATAGCATCTAGTTTGTTCAAATTTACTTAATTGGCCAAATATAACATAGTAGAGCAATAATCTAAATGTGGAGCAATTATAGTTTTAAAAATGAGCTCTGTAGTGTTTCCATTTAGTTTATTTCTTAATCTTCTAAGAAAATAGACTTTTTTTTAAAACATTATTTGGCTCATATTCAAAATTTGCTATGAAAGTGAGTTTTGAATCAAGTGTTTCACCTAGGTACTTAATTACATTAACTTTTTCAATTTTTTTATCATTAATTGTCAATTTTAAGTCTGTGTCATGAGTTTTGTTGCTTTTTTTCATTTATTTTGTTTTGTTTATATTTAGTTTTAATTTGTTTAATTTCAGCCATTTTGCTATATTTTGCAGGTCTTCATTTAATTTGTTGATTGCATCTGTGTACTCTTCACATGATATATATTAATGTATCGTCTGGAAATAATCTAATTTTGCAATGTTTTATGGTTTTAATTATATCATTTATGTAAATAATGAATAGAATTGGACCTAATACCGACCCTTGCGGAACACCGAGGTTGTTTTCTATTGGTTCTGATTGTGAGTTTTCAACTTTTGTTACCTGTTTTTTTTTGGTGGAGATATTCTTTGAAAAGATTAAGAGCTACTTCAGAAAGACCTATATCTTCTAATTTTTCCAAAAGTTTTTTTCTTTCTATCGTTGCAAATACTCTTTTAAAATCTAAGAATGCTGCAATGGTGATTTTTTTGTTCTCTTCTTTCTTAAATGTATTAATCACTATGTTTATTGCCGCTTCACAAGAGTTATTGTTCCGGAATCCTGATTGCTAGTCACATAATATATGATGTTTTTCCAAATACTCAACGAGTTGTTTCTTTATTACAATTTGTAGTGGCTGTTCGTATTTTGGTAAAATATTTATAAGTCTTTGGGGATCTATGGTGAGGCACGAAATGAAAGAAAGTTGTGAAGGTCACATGTGTTTATTGGTGAGTCAGTAGCCGTGACAAGGAGATGAGGTAGGACAAAAGTTGAATACTCCGGACGCTGCGGTGATGTGCTGGTCAAGCGCGGGTCAGTGAGTCGACGCCGGGCGCTGGTGACCGGGACTCGATGTAGGTCAGGCACTGGCGAAGAACGTAGGTCTTCAGGCATTCCAGTGCTGACGAGACGGCCGAAGGTGCGGCGGACCTTGTAGGTGGTTGAACGGGAACGGCGTGACCAGTGAGGATGCTGCGTGTCCTCGTGGTGGTCATGGTGTCGTGGAAGAAGCGCTGGTCAGAGACGCTGGAACCAGGGCGCTTGTAATCCATTGTAGCGCTGGCCATGGACACGGCCGAGGCGCTATGATGATGTCCCGATAGAGTACATGATGATACGGGCGAAGCCGGGTACGTCGTCCTTCGCGCTAGTAAGAGTAGCGCGGGTTAACACTCGTTGATCCTTGTAGGCTGACGGCGGAGCGGTGACTAACTGACTGACTGGCTGGCTCGCTGCGTCGGGCTTATTTATACTACTCGGCCGACGGCGGCAGTAGGTAGATGGATGGCAACTAAATTCTAGGCACTCGCACAGACTGTGTGTTTCGGGAACCTTCGACATTGCGGCGATTATGCATAGGCCGTAGACTCGAACCTTCTGGCGAGTTCTCGTAGTATCCCAGACGGGCTTCAGTATTATTGTCGCGAGTAGGCAAGTAGGTTGCTTTGTTTTGATTTCGGCTGCAAATACGTACCTAAGTAGCAATTAGCAAGTACGTACCTAAGTAGGTCGAGCGATTTATTATTAATTATTCAATGGATTAATATCGACGCTACAAGTCTAATTTCTTCACATTTTCTGGTTTTAACAACTTTCGGAATCGGATCACCATAGATGTTTTCCACTTTTTAACGATTAATTTATTATGTTCAGTAGGTGAGGTCCTATCACTGGCATTGCATCTCTCAAAACTGTAAAATTTATTCCATCTGGACTTTCTTTTGATTTGGTGCTTTAAAGAATGTGTAAAAGATATATTTCATCAATCTCTTTAAACACAAGTTTTTCTCGGTTTAGGGGAAGATATCTCACGTGGTTTTCTTCCTTCAGTATTGGTATACTCTGATGTAATTCTATTATGCTGTTTATAAAATATTTGTTGAAGCAGTTCTGTATGCTACCCTGTATCTAAGGTGGAAATTCAATGTCATGTTTCATACCTTTGTCTTCGGTTTGCAGTAATCCTTTTATGGTTTTCCACATTTTCTTAGTGACTCCTTTTTCACATATAATTTTATTCTTGATGTAATTGTTCTTACAAGCTTTCAGTTGTTTTGAGTATTTATTCCTTGTATTTTTAATGCTTTCCAGTCTTGTGAGTTTCTTCAGATTTTTGCAATTACTCCCGGAAAGGTTCAATGCTGCGTAATGTCACCGTGGTTATTCAATCTTGACTTGGATAATTGTATGCAAGAATTGAAAGAGGTAAGATTGGGCACGAATTTGAGTAATCTTAAAGTATGTTGCCTGTTGTATGCCGATGATGCGGTGCTGATTGAAAACAGTATAAAAGATCTACAGTCTCTCGTGTCTAGGATGAATTAAATATATACAAAGAATGAGTTTAGTTTAGATTAAGTCTAAAGTAATGGTGTTTGAAAGAGCGAGTGCGTAAACAGTGTGAAATATAGTTGTGAATGAGGAATACTTGGAGCAGGTGGATGAGTTAAGGAAGTATGTTTACGAGAGATGGGAAGGCTGACAGAGATATTGAAAGAACGGTAAATGCAGGTACCTTCCATTATTGGAGAACTGAATGCAGTTGGCACTAACAAAAACCTGTCGAAAGAAGCGAAGCTAGCAGTCCACAACGGAGAGCTGGTACCTACCCTGGTGTATGGAATCGAGGCATGAAACTGGCAGAGGAAGACTGAAGGAAGACCAACTGCTGTAGAAATGAGATTCCTGAGGCGTATATGTTCTAAAACCATGTTTCATCGTGGGAGAAATGTGGAGATCCGCAAAAAATGCATGGTTGATGGATAGATGGTTTGGGCATGTAGAGCGAATGAGCGAAGAAAGGAGTGTAAGGAGAATATATGATGCCATATGAACTGTAGCAGAAGTCAATCAAACAAGTGAATCATATTCTTGTGTTGGGCCATGCCCAGAGTCAGAATAATAGAAGAGTATGTATGAGACGATGTATATATGTATGTATGAATGTGAAAGAGGAAAGGAGTGTGTGACAAGACCGAGTTGTTTGGCGATCTATCCTTTCTGCCTACTCCTGCGGGGAAAACGCGTAATGGTTAGTTAGTTAGTTGAAGAAATGATTTATTTATTAATGGTACCATGAGGGTTGTGTAAATCAACGTATTTATTTAATTAGTATAAAGAATAAACGAAGGATAGCAATCTTACAATAAATACATTTATTAATACAAAATTACACTAATTAGAATATATTAAAGATCATTGAAAAGATCAGTTCTATAAATCTCAAGGTTCATGGCTTCTCTTACTAATTAAAAACTTATGATTAGTTATTAATTATGTTTTCTTAATTATATTATTTTTGCACAATGCTACGATGTATCTTCATTGAAACATGATTCTCTGATGAGGTACTGAGGCTTTACCTGAACCTCATTCCTGTCACTCCTTAGCAATCGTGTAGGCTTTTTGGCTGTTGTCTTTCTTTGATTGTGTAAATAGTATTGTTTTTGATATTGCCGCAAATCCTAAATATATTATATTATAACTATTTTCACTCATTTTAAGTGGAAAAACAAAACGCATCAAAACAGTTTTGTTTTTATGAGGGTGGTAGGTAAGTACTTGTTGGAAATCAATTACAAAGTTTACCTTTCAGTAGTTGGCTAATAAATTTGTGTTAAAACTATTCATGTCTTCTTTTAATTGTTCTCTCCGATGAAATGGACAGACTGGCAGAATTCTCAGGAAATGTTAAGAATAGGTAAACGTGCCACAAAGTTAGCATTTCCGCTTCCGGGAAACGTTTAATCATTGGATGCTTTTAATTAAAATAGAAGCTTTGACTCAAACACAACCGCGACAAAATCCAAAATAATTTATATGTTTTGCAAGTTTTTTGCATAAAGGAAACGTGTCCGTCATCTACACTGTAACTTTGTCAACAAAAATATTTTTGTCGTATTTCGAGATTTAATACTTGCCACTATTTTCATTTGGTTTCTTTTAATTTACTACAAACAGTTAAAACCTTAAATTTTGATAGCTAAATAAAATACTTTTATTTTGGCATTTATATCAGTCTTCGAATAGCAATCCCAAACATTTACCAAATAGCAAAATACACTGCGATGTATTATTGTTTAATTTAAGCACAACTAGTATATCTTGCATAGACTCCGAAAAGTGAAGATTTTCGACATTAAAAAACTATTGATCTGACTGAAAATTAACATAAATTACTGTGCGTGATTATAGTGCGTATGTATCTAAAATTATACACAAAAATTGAAACTTTTAGAAAATTTTACTGTCAAAACGACGAATCGGCACTTTACTTAAAAAATGTAGATTTTTCTAGTTAGCAAATTGAATAGGAAATTTTATTGTTATTTTCTTCTTTAAATTGTGTTTATTTTATGGTTGTGAAACAAAGCATTTAATTTTCTAATTAACCGTGATCTTCATACATTCAATAATATTTGTATACATTCTAAAACATTGATAGTTTTTCGGACTCACTGCCCAAATTTAAAAGGAGCATCAATAATATAATATGTTCGATGCGTATACATATACACTACACACACCTATACACTTCATATGTCACATGGTAATTACTAAATATAAATATCACATATAAAACATTACAAGGAAATTTATCATTATAATATTGATATATATATATAATATTTATCCCTATAACAAATGTGCTGTTTGTTTGAATAATATAAAAACATAAAAATAAGACATTGAGTACAAGTGACAGGTATAATTTTTTAATGGGTATTAGTACTTGGCTATTAGGTACTTGGATATTTCCATTTCCAAGTAACTTATAACTTGAAAGAAGAGATTAAGGCGATGCCATACGTAGTAATGCATAATCATGTGTTTTTGGTTTGAAAATTTGGTCGCCTATAAAAGTTTCAGATGCTTTAATTAAATACTGAGAGTAGAATACATCTTGAAATAATCGAGTATTTTTTAGATAAGTCTTTTTATAAGCCCAGAAAAAAATAATGTGAAGGCCTATGAAAACTACTTTAAAGTTCAAAATCTCCTACTTACGAACCCATTTTCGGTTATAATTTTATTGTATAATGTGGAAAATTATGTTATTTATAAAATGATCAAGAAAAAAATAAACATTTATGCCTGAACATCCACAAAATAAAATAAAAGGCACTTTTTGGCCATGTTTTTTTCTTGCATAAATCAAAACAGGCGGATGGTGTTAAGCGGAAATTTAAACCTTATCGCCATCTACGTAAGGGTTGTTATTGATAGCGGCTCAATTTAAAATATTACACGACGTAGTGCATCGCCTTAAAATTGTCTGAACAATAAGGTACCTAATATTCAGGTGCATGGTGTTAATTTTACAATTATCGTAGTGCATAGCCAGATATTGTCAATTTGTTGAAAATTGCAGGGTGTTAATAGCAAGGAGGGAAATTCTTATTATTTTATTCTTTCTTAGACGTTAGATGAACTTTTTGCTGTTTTTTACGTCGGCATGATTAAGTCTTTTTGGTACCGGATTATGTAAATCCTTTCTGCTGTTATTTATGCAGTTTAACTTTTGTATTGCGAAAACCTTTATAACGAAATCACGGATGAAATTAATATTGAAATCTTTTTTTTTTTAATTTATGTATTATAATCAGTATTCTTTAGGAATATTCTGTACAATATTGGGGACCAAGTGTATAACATCCGCAATAGTTTTTTGAGATTCGAATTTTATAACAAATAAATAGCAATAATTCTGCTAAATCCATGAAATTTCAAATTTGATATACTATGTATCTAGATATGATCGAGAGATACACAGAACGTACTATTAGACATCATAAATTACATTTAACATGCAAACAGTGAAGGCATTTTTTTAAGATCATAACCCTTATCGCTATATGGCTAACACGTTCCGTGAATTAGATCTACCATCAACTAATGCCAACTAAATAATAACTAATAACCCCACTGGAATATTCTGAGATTTCATCATCAAGTTTCATAAAATGATCTGTTTAATTTACGATTTATTCAGAAATATTCCCGGTCGACATTAATTTTCAAATGGATATACTGTTTTTGAAAGTATTCCAAAATAAAATACTACCTTTGAAAGTAGATGAAAAACGCTTTCATATTTTAATATAAGAATCGGAAATTTGCAATTAAACAAATTCAAAAGTATAAGTTTTGCCACTTTCTACTACTGCTTAAATCACACACAGTAATACAAATTGAGTTAGAACGACTTTTATGCTCAACGTGCCAGGATATTCAACAACTGCAGTCCTCCAGTAAAGAAGCAACTATTTTAAACATACTGCGTGAGCTTTTCATGCACTTTTCAACACCAGCGAACTGCCAAAAATCAATCCGCTTATCGACGGTTTCATTCAACGGAAACTGTAATTTAAGACGGGATGGATGCAGGTACGTTGGGTTTGATATCTGTCCTTGACATGAGTGCGGCATTTGACACAGTAGATCAAAGTGTTTTTATTAAATGTGCTTGAAACCGAATTTTGCATTCAAGGTGATGTACTCCAATGGATTACATCGTACCTGACTGGACGAGTAGCTTCAGTAACATTCAATAAATGTACATCACCTGAAATTCCCATCAAATTTGGAGTTACCCAGGGTTCTGTCCTGAGTCCCATTCTCTTCATTCTATATACGAATCGTGTTGAACATATCGTTCACTCAGCTGGCTTTGAATCACAAGACTACGTAGATGATCGTTTGATTTTCTTTGTTCTCTGGACGAAAACACGTTCGTAAACACGATGTCTGTCAATTAACGTAATTTTAATCCAACAAAGTCTGGTTAAGTCGTTAAATCTAACAAAGTCTGGTTAAAGTCTGGTTCTCAAGTTATTGGTTTACAAAATTATCTTTTACTTACTGTCTGTATCTGTGTTTTCTCCTTAAATAAATAAATAAAAAAAAGAAGTCAGAATTTATTTGGATAAAATCGGAAACAAATCAATTCAGTCAGTTTTGCTGCGGCAAGAATGATTTTTGGTGAGTATAAGTATTGTCATCAGCGCCCAGCGCCCTTGAGGTGATTTCTCACGAAAACGGCGCTATATAAATTAGCCAAATATTATTATTGTCGTTTCACCCTACTTCGCCTACAGGATTTGGTAGGCGGGAATGGGTACCGCCGCCCTGGGAACCATTTACTGGATGACCAACACCTCTGCCACAGGTCACCCCAAGTGGTTCGCTACGTTTGGTGACTTAGCAGGGGTGCCCGGGTTCATGGGTTAAGGTTTGCCTAGGTCTTGGTGGCGGGTGCGTCGGCCCACCTTCTGCGTGGCGGGCCGGTTGGGAGATGCTGGTTGAGGGAGACCCTTTACAACCGGTAACCGCTGTCCGGGCCGCTCGATAGTACAGGGGCCCGACCCTCAGGCTCACGACTAAGGGTGGGCTGCCCCATCAGCGAGTGAAAAAACCCTGCCACTGCTGTTGTGCCGGTTCGTGACCGGAGGGGACCCAGCAGCAGCGTTTGGGGCGCATTGGATGCCCTCTCCAGCCGGACTCTCCCAGCCTATCGCCTAGCACCGCAGTGAGTGGGCTGGAACCAAACGCTCATCACTCCTGGACAGCCTGAACCCCAGATTCCTACCCACCCCTCATACCTTTCCATTCCAGACCTTCCTTTCACTTCATACCCTTAAAAACAAAAAAATAAATTAATTAAAATCATGAATATACATAAAAACAAACTTAACATCATTACAGCGGCGAGTAGCAGGCGTCCCCGGTGCGGGCCAAAACTGTTGGTAAATTTTGCCAACATTCGCGGTCTGCACACTAACTTAAATTCTGTTCATCACCATCTTTTGTCCCAACGTCCCAACCTTCTTTTCCTATCCGAAACTCAGATAGCCGAGCCGCCAGACTCCTCCTATCTGGACTGCCCGGGCTTTACCCTTGCAAGCAAGTTCAGACCCAAAGGAGGAGTCTGCCTCTATAGTCGAGCTGACGTCAACTGTGTGCGACTATTGAGTCTGGAAAACTCCAGATTCGACGTAATGTGGGTGCGCGTCAATCTTGCCAGTACGGCAAGATTCTACGCATGTCTATACCGCTCACCGAACCATAGCGAATCAGACACTGACGAGCTCTTCAAACATTTGAGAGACACTATTGATGATCTCTTGCCCCGCTACCCTTCGGCCGAGTTTATTGTTCTGGGGGACTTCAATATTCATAACGAACCATGGTTGAAGTTCTCAGGGCCAACGGACTCGGCTGGCCGACAGGCGGAATCCTTTGCCATTTGCTACGGATTAGAGCAACTGGTTCAGGAGCCTACAAGGGTTCCTGATGTCCAGACTCACCGTTCCAATCTGTTAGACCTATTCTTAACTACTGTGCCACAGGGTTATAAGATTAACGTCACAGCGCCTCTGGGATCATCTGACCACTGCCTAGTGACAACATCAATCCCCGTTAGCCTCAGACCAACCAATGAGAGGCTGAGGAGAAAAGTGTGGCACTATAGGTCAGCAGATTGGTTCGGTATGCGGGCCCATTTCAACGCTTTTCCGTGGTCAGCTGTTTGTTTTCGGACTTCGGACCGTTCAAGATGTGCCCAGGAGATTGGTGAAGTCATCAAATCGGCGATGGATGGCTTCATACAATCGACTACTAAAGAAACTGGTGTGGGCTCAAAGCCGTGGTTCAGTCGACAATGCTCCGAAGCAGTTCGACGAAAAAACGCGGCTTACCGAGCCTACAACACATCTCGAACGCCCGAAAGCAGATCAGCATACAACAAATCGGCAAAGGAATGCAAGAGAATCATTAATAGGTCAAAATTCGAACACGACCTGCAGATCAGCAAAAAGCTGGCTGCCTGCCCGCATGGCAGCAGAGCATTCTGGTCCCTTGCGGGCTCAATAGGTCGGAATTTTCGCAAACCCAGTTTGCCACCTCTTACCAGACCTGACGGCTCACTAGCAAACACCGCCACCGAAAAGGCTAACTTATTAGGGAAAATGTTTGCGAAAAACTCGACCCTCGATGACGGAGGTGCTGTTCCGCCGTCGGTTCCTCACTGCGGCTCCTATATGAAAAAGCTGAGGATCCGGCATCGGAATGTACTCCACGTTATACGGGGGCTCGATGTTAACAAAGCTAGTGGACCTGATGGAATACCTGCCCTGGTATTGCAGAGGTGTGCTGCGGAAATAGTTCCAGTTTTGACAAAGCTCTTCAAAATGTCCCTGAAGTGTGGCACTGTGCCCTCTGGTTGGAAAAAAGCGGTCATTCACCCTATTCCCAAGAAAGGTGACCGCTCCAACCCGGCCAACTACCGCCCCATAGCGATCACATCAGTTCTGTCCAAAGTGATGGAACGTGTGATCAACGACAAACTGCTCACATACCTCGAGAAGAACAAAATTATCAACGACCGTCAATACGGATTCCGGCGGAACCGCTCGTGCGGTGATCTTCTCGCGTATGTAACGCATGTTTGGGGGCGGTGCCTGGAACGTCACGGTGAGACCCAAACGGTCGCACTAGACATATCCAAGGCCTTTGACTGGGTCTGGCACCGAGGACTTGTCAACAAATTGCCTTCTTACGGACTTTCCGCATCCCTGTGTACATGGATTGCTGACTTTTTAAGGGATAGGTCGATTCAGGCAGTTGCTGACGGTTTCACCTCATCCTCACACTCTATAAATGCTGGCGTCCCACAGGGATCGGTTCTGTCTCCGACTTTGTTTTTGTTGTACATCAATGACCTTTTGACATGTGCACCAATTCATTGTTACGCGGATGACAGTACAGTTCATGATAGCTTTTTGTTTGACAAGCCCCCAAAGGGCACACAAACTCCAACGGCTCGGAGGGCTTTGAAGCAGAGAATGGACGGTTATCTCGAGAGTATTTCCTCCTGGGGTAAAAATAATCTCGTCGAATTTAATGTTTCAAAGACCCAATCCTGTCTGATTACGTCTAAAAGGGATCTAAATGATAACCTAGTCTCCTTCAACGGAAGCAATCTTCCGAACAGGCCTTCCATTGATATGCTTGGTGTAACTATAAGTGACCAGCTCAGGTATGGGGGCTCCATCGAAGCCAGAGTAAAGCTGGCCTCTCAGAAGCTGGGCGTACTGTACAGGGCCCGCAGATACTTTAATAGTACACAACTGCTGACCCTGTACAAATCGCAAGTGCGCCCTACTGTCGAATTTGGCAGCCATCTCTGGTCCGGAGCCCCTAAATACCTGATTAAAACCCTTGACTCTGTGCAGAAACGGGCGGTCCGTTTGATAGATTCCCCAATCTTAACGGACGGACTGCAATCTTTAGAGCACAGGCGTCAAGTAGGTATGCTGTCCTTGTTCTATCGGTATTACAATGGAAGATGCTCTGAGGAACTAGCGTCATTGATCCCTTCGGCACCGGTGCGTAGTCGGGATACACGCCAAACGCGCGCCCAACATTTGTACACGGTTGACATTTGTCACATGAGAACGGGTCGCTTCTACGATTCGTTCTTAAGTTCAACAGCTCGGCTGTGGAACGAACTGCCGGCCTCTGTGTTTCCTCCCTCCTACAACATGGGACTCTTCAAGACCCATGTTCACTCCTTCCTCTCCACAAAAAGACCCTCCACACAGCATCCCCAAAGATGACATAGGCCCTGAGGAAAATTATTTTCTTAAGGGCCTCCTGTGTGGAGTTAATATAAAAAAAAAAAAAAAAAAAAAAAAGGATCGCCTTCACTATGATTACTATGTTCGCTCTTTTCATGTAACTGGCCTTTGGAATAAACTTCCATCAGCTCTTAATAATCTCTAGAATTTGGCTGAATTTAAACAGACTTTAAAAACAAATTTATTTAAAAAATCCTACCATTTATAAATCTTAACTTCTTTATATATATAAACAATGTTTTAAAATAAGCCATATTATCAAACTGGTAATTGTTTGTTTTCGGTTGCCTCCTTATTGTACCTTTTTTACATGTCTACTCAGAATATTCTCATTTCTGAGCACAAACTGCCTCTTGTTTTGTATTATGTTTTAGTTTTAATGTTCTTATTCTATCCGGTGAATAATTTTAAGAACATGACCACTTATACTGAACTACAATATTTATGTTTGTTATAGTAAAGCGCACTTGAAAAGAAGTGCTCTAAATTCTTTGTTGTTATTATTATTATGGACAAGGTACACCAAGGCGTCATGAACACACTCCGAGTAAAGTTTAACCACGCATACAGGCATACACTATTCGACCTCCTTGGCGATGCAGCGCCTCACAAATGTTCGTAGAGGGAAGGGTGCATTGGTTTGCTAACTTGATGCGCAACAGAGTAGCCGGGACCATTCAGTGTTACCAGACATCGGAAAACACTCTTGTCCAGGCCGTCGCCCAGTAGCAGGGCGCGCCTCTACTCCAAGTGCAAAATATTTTTTTATTTTCAACTTAATATCATAAAATTTATTTATTCATTAGATGATCGCTTTTATTTGGCAAACTGAGTATTGCACTCACCGCTCTGTTCAGCTGAAATAAACACACATTATTATAACTATTAGTCCGTCTCAATTTGTACAGTAAAGTACACAAAAATACTATACTACTGTTAATGTAACGTGTACTAAAAGGCGTAAAAATACCCAGGGGTCAATAAGTACTTTATAGAACATATAATTTTATACTAATTGCTGTCGTCTTCGAAATAAAATAATATTAATTATATCAAAAATAAAAATTTCGTGGCGGCTTGAAATGTTGCAAAGTCTGGAGTAACATTTTATTTGTAACAAGAAAATTTGGATAACAATTATTTTTTTTTTATAAGTAATAATTATTAGCCTGAAACACTCATCCACATTGAAAAATCTCTTGATAAAAGATACATGACGCCAACGGACTTGAACCCGTGTCCTTTCGATTTCCGGTCGACAGCTCTGACCACTGAGCTATGGCGGCTTATCTCTTATCCGCGAAATAATTCAATATTATTTTTTCACCTGAAAACAACCAACTTTATTTTATATGAGAAAGGCATTGTAAGTGCTAACTCTCTCACTAGATGGCGTCGAGACAAATTGTCTACATTTTTTGGTGAAGATACTTGAACTTGTCAAATATTAATTATTTTTAGTAAACTAATGTTTAAGACAAGATTTTTTATGCATAGCACAAAGGGTAACAATTATTTTTTTATGCGAAATAATAAATAATTTTACTATCCGCGAAATAATAACATAAAGTTGGTTGTTTTCAGGTGAAAAAATGTAATAAGCAGTTATTGTTGAAGGAAACACTAGTATATATTGAATTATTTCGCGGATAAGAGATAAGCCGCCATAGCTCAGTGGTCAGAGGTGTCGACCGGAAATCGAAAGGACACGGGTTCAAGTCCCGTTGGCGTCATGTATCTTTTATCAGGAGATTTTTCAATGTGGATGAGTGTTTCAGGCTAATAATTATTACTTATAAAAAAAAATAATTGTAACCCTTTGTGCTTTACATAAAAAATCTTGTCTTAAACATTAGTTTACCAAAAATAAGAAAATTTGGAGCTATTATATCTTTAAAAAAAAACGTGAATTACATTACATTAAATATTACGAAGGTGCTATGTTGTCAAGTGGCAAAGGGTGTCACGTAAAATGATAATTTACTGATTAATGACACCGTAACCATCAACTAAGCAATTTATACCTGTCATAATTTAATGTTTGTTGACATTATTGGCTCACTGAAATGAAATATTTTTTTAAAATGAAAATATAAAGATTTGCTCTTCAAATGTTGCAGATTTTTTACATTTTAAAGGGAAATGATATTATGGATTATGTTTCGATAGGTCTTGGAAATATTTGACTCGGGCCGCTAGTTTTTTGTGGAAGAAATAATAGAAAGGGGAAAGGACTGGAACTATGAGAAGATGCCACCTGAATTATGAAAAGCTCTACCTTTTATTTGGTACCGTCTTGTCATCTTCCCTCTCTACCAAGCACAAATACTTCACGGCGAATTGTACTCGTAACCTGTGGTCGGTTGCGCGGTAGAAAAAGTACTGACTGGTACTTTCCGCCTTCTGGTGACAAAAGATCAGACGGGTACAAGGGGTGGGTACGGATTAAACTAAATCGTAAATAATAGTGATTGGATATATGCAACAGTTGAAATTACGATAATGTTTAAATTAGTCGTGGGGTAAATAAATTAAATTTTTATTTTCATGTTTCGTTAAGATTTATTAGTATTTTCTTAATGACCTTCAAAGCATTGCAAGGAATGGCGCCAGCCTATATATCGGAACTATGTATCCGATAAAAGTTAAGCAATAGACAGCTTAATCTAAGGTCAGCAGATCTAGATGTTAATAATCGTCTAATCGAAATTTCTAGGTCCAATCGAGCTGTTTACTATGATCGTTCTTTTAGTGTAACAGGCCCTCTCATCTGGAATAGACTTCCCTCAGCTCTTACCAATCTCCAGAATTTGGCTGAATTTAAACGGGCTTTAAAAACAAAATTATTTAAAAAATTTTACCATTTATAAATTTTAACTTCTTTTCAATATTTTATAATAAGCCATATTCTAAAACTTCGGTAATTGTTTGGTTTCGGTTGTCTCCTTATTGTACCTTTTTAAAGTGCCTGCTCAGAAAATTCTCATTTCTGAGCACAAACTGCCTCCTGTTTTATATTATGTTTTAGTTTTAATATTCGTGTTTTGTCCTGTCCTGCTGTTATTGTTATTCTAAGTTTTGTAATCACTTTGTATAAACAGTGTATTTAGTGTTATAATATTAGATCTGTATTGGGTAAGGCACACAGTAGGAATAATTTTAAGAACCACTAATACTGAATTACCATTTTTTTAAAGTTTGTTATACGAGTAGTTAAGCGCACTTGAAGTGAAATGACACTAAGCTGCGCTATATAAATGCCATGTTATTATTATTATTATTATTCAATGATATATAAATAACAATAAAAAATACACTCTCTATACACACTTATGTTTTCGACTCTTTCTGGTAATTATAACATTATTGTTTATATACATTGTAACAATTTTGTTTGCAATTGAGTTAAAATAACTTTTTTGAATTAGTATTATTTAGAAAAAAAACTAATTTTGCGTTTTATTTATTCGACTCTTGTCTCTTTTTGGGACGTCCCTGCAACTAGCCAGGATTTGTGTTTGATAAACTCTTATCCCAACTATCGTGATTAATTTAATGGGTTATTACGCCGTATTGCACTTTCTTCATCTTTAACCCACGTTTTCCTTATCCCTGCTTTCCGTATTACGAACTTTCTTTTGAATCTGGTGATGGGGTACTGAGTCTGAATCTACAAATATCTTAACTTATTTAATCTTCTTACTTATTCAAGTGACCGCTTATCGTTCGATTGAGTCGTGATTAAGATGGCTGAGCACGATATGCCCAAAAACTCTTATTATGTTGTAGAAGAAATTCTCCTAGAAAGTCAATAGTCACTTTTTCAAAGCGGCGTGGCTTTTTCATCTAGTTGAGTCAGATAAGATCTCTTTGAAAAGTCAATAAAGCAAAAGCCAATCAAACAATAGTTCCAGAACTCAGAGACATAGTCGGTGAGATTACTGACTAATTTAGTTCTATTGAATAGCTGGGAAATGTGAGAAAGCTCTTCTAGCAAAAGCACAAATCTTTTAAGATCGGGTTTTCAATACACACAGAACTGTTAAGGCTTGATTCCAGGGAGCATTGGAACTTCCCTAATAAAATATTTGATTAATTTTGTACTTTTGTACTGGATTATTAGTGAAAATCTTTACTGTAAAATCGAACTACGTATTTACAGTGATTTATTTTTGGGCTATTATGCCGTGTTGGGCTATGTTAAATTTGGGAGGCGGGTAGTTCGCTACGTTTGGTGATTTAGCAGGGGTGCCCGGGTTCATCGGTGAGGTGTGTTCAGGATGCGCCTGCCCACCAGCTGCGTGGCGTACTGGATCGGGAGAAGCTGGCTTGGGAAGACCCTTTGACCTCTCAAACTGGTCTCTCTTGACCCATCGCCTTGCGCCGCAGTGGGATGAAATACCATTCGTCAGTCACTCTTGTCACAGGTAACATGTTTTTTTAAACTGCGCAAACTGTTGGAAACTAAAAGAAACACGCTCTATTGTTTTTGCATCTACAAAGACAGACTGAGCCACAGGAACGCCTGGCGGGGTACAGATAGTTACAAATAAAAAATATACAATCTGAATATTTTGTAACGGGGTACGGCTAGTAATAAATAAATACATAAAAATGATTCTTCTTTTTAAAACTAGAAAAATAATTTTACAACTTTGTGTATGTGAATTTTTTTTATTGATACATCAGTAGTATTAAAAAAATGTAATTTGGCAATGTGAGCCTCACTGGATACTTGCACTGTTTAATCGTACTCAAAAAATTTTGATTAGAATTTTAGTCTGATCATAACTGACAGTTTAACTCATTTTTGACAAAATGTTCGCTTACGCCCTTTTGCATTTCACGTCAATATAAAAATGTACGTACATAAGATGAAATGTATTAAAATTAAATAAACTTAATTGAAATATCAAAAAAAAGATATGATAAAAATAAAATAAAATAAAAAAGGAAGTAATAAAAAATTGGCAACTTGTACGTAATTATTGGTACGGTTGTTTATGAAAGTTTCATCATTTTAAGATTTTTTTATTAATATCTCATTTTATATTCTTCAATCCATATCTTTATTTTGCATGTGAAATATATTTTTTTTATCTCATTTTATGTATGGAGAGAAAAATTGTTGAATACTTATATTGCCTGGTATTTACGATGTCTCGACAGAGTTTTAAGGTATTCTATATTCTATGGGGGGGGGGTTGTAAGAGAATTTCTGTGAAACATAATTCCCCACAAAATAGTTAGGTGAAAAAAATTTTCCCACAAACAAAAATTAATATGTGATTCCCCACAAATTTTTTTTCTAATTCATTTGGTGTGGTGGGGGGGGGGGGGGGTGACTACGGGATTCCCTGTCGAAAAATTCCCCTGATTTTTAGGATCACAAACAATGGTCATTAAAAGTACCCGTCAAATATACCCATCAGGAATACCCATCAAAAATACCCGTCAAAAATACCTAGTAAAAATACCCATAAAAAAAAACCATAAAAAATACCCATCAAAAATACCTATTAAAAATACCAATCAAAAATACCTATCAAAAATACGTGGTAAAAGTACCTATTAAAAATATTTAGTCCCGGTATAAAATACTTTAATTTTGGAACCAGGTATTTTGGATATTCGGCACAAGTACAAAGTATCGCATGAAAATACCCGGTACTTTACTGGGTACGATAAATACGCCTCACCTCTAGTCGATTAATGTTATTTTTTTAATATAATGAACATCTAAATGGTTATTACAATTCCACGGTATTTTTGAGATAAGCCTACGATTCTCCCATGATATTGTTTGATTTAGTATTAATAACGAAAAAATTGATTGTTTCTCGGTATCTCCAAAATGCAGTGATTTAATTTCTGATCGGCAGCCTTTTTATGGATGTCTGGTAGAAATATTCGTATATTGCATTTCAAATAGTCTGTAAAATCTTTTGACGTTCGATTTTGACAAGTAACATCATGAACAGACAGACGCGCATCCATCCGAAAAAACTTTCATTTCAAATATTTGAAAATACCATTGTAATACATTTCTTTAAAACAGAAACAAAAAGATTTTCGATATTATACAACACGCCATATCCCTTTAGACTCAGATTCAACCTAAAAAGTGAAAATATTTCATTTATATTATTTTAAGTAATGCACGTATGCAAATTTTAGGATGGCATAGCTAACAGAGGGTTTTTGATGAGCTATACGAAGATTTTCGATTTTACATAGATGATAAGGTTTGCAACATAATAAATTGTGTAACATTTAAAAATCATACTTTTTATTATGATTTTTTGATGATTATATCAATCTGTAGTTTTTATTCAATGTAGCACATTGTAAGTAACTAACTAACTAACCATTAGGCAGTTTCTCCGCAGGGGTATGCAGAGAGGATGGACCGCCAAACAACTAGGTCTTGGCATACACTTCTTGCCTCATTTACATTCGTACATTGTCTCATACATACTCTTCTATTATTCTGACTCTTGGAATGGCCCGACTCAAGTACCTGCTTCACTTGATCGTGCAATGTCTTTCTTGAGCGGCCCCGACTTCTGTTACCATATTGTACATTTATCATATAGTATTAATTTCATTAGATGTTTCAAAAATAATAATAATGTGTGTAATAATGCTGTATTATAAAATAAATTATTTGAAAAAAAAATTGAACACTAAATTAAAAACATACTAACTAACCATCACGCCGTTTCAACATCTACATTCATACTTACTCTTCTATTATTCTGACTCTTGACATGGCCCGACTATCTAATTATATCTAATTCACTTGGTCGTGCCATGTCTTCCTCGGGCGTCCCCGACTTCCGCTACCATTCACATTTGCATCACATATTTTCCTTACACTCCTTTCTTCATTTTCCTTTCTTTACTTATTAAAAAAAATACATTAAATATAAGTTTATTATATTCAAAATAATAATAAAATTACATAAATAAATCCGTTTCTTAACTTTGGCACTCGGAAAATAGTTAAATGACTGCGATATCAAATGTTTGACAGCTAAATAATGATTTTGTAGTTTAGAACAATATTTTAGGCAATATGAATTAAAATTGCTTGACAAACGTAGTCTAGAACGTTCGATTTCAAGCACAAAACTGGTTTTATTTATTTTGTAAATTATTTTATAAGAAACCAAAAAAGTTAATCAAGTGAAACTGTAACAGATAATCTTAGTTATAATACTGTATTTTGTAAAAGTTGTTTCCTTTGCATACATTTCTAATGAAAAAAATATTTTTTAGTAGTTTAAATTTTTATTTTTTATTGAGTAACTTATTTTTTTATTTGTATTCTACTCAAGCAAAACGATAGGAAAACCTTCAATTTAACTAAAGCATATTTTTTGGTATTCATAATGTACACCAATTCGTTATAAAGATTAATCATACTAGTGATTTAGCACTAAGCTTCGCCTTTGGAAGAGAAGAATATGGGATAGGGGAAGATGGAGAGGAAATTGGCTTTTCAAATCTGTTCACTAAACATTGCATGTTGTGCAACGTTTCCACACTGTATGGTGGTCTTTCACCGGGGTGATACTGAGAGTATCTACCACTCCGGAACGTAAAAACAAAATGAACAAAATGAATGGAATTTCAAACGTCGAAAAAATCTGTTTTTTAATTGGTCTAAGTTTTAGAGCGTGCTAAATAAATTTAACATTGAAAAAAATCCCAGTTAGGTTTGGTATAGACTTTTTTTGAGATGTAAGTGTAATTCTCCCATGAGTAATGTTTTCGCTCGTGAAATTACGTGATTACGCACGTAACCCAAACAAACGTCGTATGTGTCATTATTTGATGTAAAATATTTACTTTACATAAATAAAATTTGTGAACCTCATGACTTCTGGGTCTGGAGCCAAGGAGTTTCGCTCTATCACGGATATAATCAGGACTCGTCGTCGAACTTGAAGAGAATTGAATCGTTAACAAGAAAGTATTATAAACAAATATTTTAATTAGGCAAACAAAAACAATTTGGACGTCTTATTTGATTTTATCAAATTTTATGATTTTCGTCTTTTGTAAGTATGTATATAATAAAAAGATTGTTGCGAAATAAAAATAACTATTCGGCATTATCTCGTGTCGTTTCATATTCAATTTGGGTTAACTTTTTGTCGCTCGAGGGAAACGCAAACAGAAGGAGTAAACGTTTTTTCCGATTGACATCTAAGATTAAGTAAGCTTCTTCGGGGAGATAAAATGTATGAGTCACTATTTTTATGACTTCATTAAGATAGGAGAAATCCAATTTTGGACATGACAAATTATATGGGGTTAAAACGATATTAGAAAAACGCTTTGCGTCAGCATATGTTGTTTTCCACACTATAAAAACAATGATACGGTAAAAATGCCCTACTTTGCCATTTAGATGATAAAACAACTCATTTGAATTTAAATTTATTGTAGTGTACATTCCTCTGATTAGCAATACACTTGGACGATCGGGAAATTTCAATAAGTATTCGGTTCGTTGCGAGTAGAGCTGGGTCAATCGATTATTTTACACAACCCACTTGCATCGTGAGCGGGTTGCAAAAACCTGCTCTTTGTGCTCGTTTTACCAGCGCGCCGCCGGACGTCGTACCGGGTCATACACGACCCGAAACTCATATAGACATCAAACGGCTACTTTCATAATACCTCCTTTTTTAAAAATCGCTCTTATAATACCTTACTAGACTATTTGTCAATTTTAGATTGATTATCAATTAATGACACCAATATCCCTCATCGCTCGATACTGATAAAATTAGGCAAGTTACGTGAATTTCTTTGAGATGGAAGTGCGTAATTAGTCACGTAAATGTCACATTTGACATTTGTTGGTGACGTCTAAAAAGGGAATCATCATGTGGCTTACCAAAGCTTACGCAGCCGATTTAGCCCGCTTAATTTGAGCGAGGAAAGGCGCACACAGCGAGGATACGGACCGACTTATAAACCGGGCCTAACTGCTGGAACTGCGTTGTTGATAGGACGTAATCTCTGCGCCAAGTAATTGCTTGCTAATTTATAGCGAGGCATAGCGAATGTACTGTATGTCACGCGTTGCCGCGTATATTCCTTTGACCCTTTCAAGCAAACGAGTGCAGCTGCTTTGTGAAGCGAATATTACTTCATTCCTTCTGGACGCTCGAACCGATCCCGGCGGCATAGATCCGTCAAGCAGGAGCAATTTTTTGTTTTGTTTCTTCAGTAAATACATGCGTTTGTGGCATGAATCAAATGAATGTTTGATGTGATTCATGACCGATTCGTTTAGTTTTTTTTATGAAAGCGTAAGTAATTGCTACTGAGTGACTGGACGCAAAATATATATTAATATTTGCTATATTATCAATACAGGGTCCGTCACGGGAATCGCATTGTCAAATAAGATTTACTCGGTCAGATATGTTATTCATTAGGATTTTTATTTATTGCAAAACATTGATGTTTTTAAAGTTACGTCGCTGTCACTCAGATGTTGGCCACTTAAATTTATGCATGATTGTAGCCGGCCCCGAAAAGTAGCGTCAATTACCACTTGACGTGGAATATGAAAGATTTCCCCCTGGATCTCGAGGTCTTTGTGGCTTGACAACACATACTCGTGACTTGAGATATCTCCTTAAAAAGTCCTATAATCTTAGATCAGAGGTGCGAGGGCAAGTGAATATTGCCATATCTGGAGATTTGGCAGCCTGGGAACTGATCTCGTAAGACAACTATTGAATTGTCAGCTGTGTGTGCCGTTGCACCAGTTGTTTTTCACAAATCCCGGTAGGAATGACATCACTGTACTCTAGGTTCCAAGACATCGCGACAACTAAACTTCCCACTCTAACAAACAAATCGAGGCCACCCTCCACTCTCTGAGGCCAACCACTCGGCTGTACTAGCCAATCAAAAAACTTGCGGTTTCCATGACGGACCCTGTATAGCACATATCATTATAGGAAGCTGGATGATGCCGTCAAAAGGGTGCTCGAATACACTATTAGCCAAAATTGATGTCATACATGTGTTTTTCCTTTTTAACTGCTTTATTTAATTAATTATTATCAAGTTCGGAACAACTCGGCACAGTGAGCGGTTATAGTGAAGATGTATCTAATCATTTTCGCTTGTTCTTCAGAATATATTGGATTGAAATACCGATATAAATAAACACAGAATATAATACACGTACATCAGGTATATATATATATATATATATATATATATATATATATATATATGATGTGTGGTAATAAGTTGAGTATTCAAGCGATAGATGGCACTAGTCAGAAAGCTTACTCTAGAGTCCGACAGATGTCGCTAGAGTGTAGCAATTGCCTGTGGGGTATCCTTGTCAGACTTCAAGCTTCTAGAAACAGAGAATTACCAACCCTCGGGTAATGAACAGTGTAGCTAAATCCAGACTTAGTTATTGTAACGTAAATAAAACGCAATTATAGTAAAGAACCTTTTACTTCTTCACAAGAGTTACCAACACAGAAATCTGCAAGTAAGCAGAGATATAACAATATACATAACGAATTACAAAACTGCATAAAAAACTTATTTTCGAAGGATACAACTCAAAAACGATTGAATTCCCGATATCAGTGTCGGCAAAATTATATTGCAAATAAAAAAATATACGATCTGAATATTTTTAAAGTGCTTTTTAAGGGCGCCGTGAATCGCGATTTTTTAAAATATGGACCTTATTATCACATAACGTTATCATTTTATTTCTATGACAAATGTATAGCACAATTTATTATTAAACCTTCATTGTTTTGTTTAATAATAGCCGGTGGGCAACGGATAGTTGTTAGGCCGCTATTGTCATTATTAAACATACTTATTTCGGTTGTCAGTGCATGAGTGCATGATGTAATGATATTCATGCGTAATGCGTTAAATTAATCGAGTTTAATGAATTTATAATTTTCATAATTGGAATTAGACAAGCGTTAATGTTGGTCCCAAAAACATTTTATTAACTAATCATTTATTATTGGAAATGTGTATTTCATATGTTTCACAGATGCTTATATGAATTAGTTATATGTCGTAATTTTTCAAGTTTACTAACATGATCATTAATCAATAATTCTGAGGCAATTGTTTTTTATAAATATTTTCAACGTCACAAATATTACAATTATAATATATTCGTGTTGTAAAAGTTGATCTTAGTAAGCCCGGGCTAGTCATAAAATAATATATTGCATTTCTTTTTATCTTGTTTTTTTTTGTATATCCAGCACGATTTCACTTTGTTCAAATTTATGTATTTGATGGGGAAAAAACTAAAAGAGCCGTTACATAAGCCCTATGGTAAACACTTTCTTACGAGTAATTTATAATATAAAGACTTATCACGTGAAGGCTACCCTTCTCTTTCGGTTTATCTCCGTTAAACTTTCACGCTTTTCAATTTTTTCATGGCATTCGCATTACCTGCCATTAGCAAATTCATAGCCGAACAAAGGAATCGATATTGCTCGGCGCACATTTTTTGTTACAAGATCGAAGCGGCTTAGACGTGAAATATTTATTTATAGGATGGTTCGCCTGTAGACTAGTATATTTTAATGCCTCTTAAGATAACCGTGGGGCTTTTTTGAAAGATCTATCAAACCTAAATCAACAATAATTGAAGGACTGGGTAGAAAAGTGGGCGCTTTTTAGCCTATTGTACTTTTTCAGTTATTTGATTAAATTATGAGAGGCATTTCTTTGTTTTATGAATTTCCAAAATCTCTTTTCAGTGTAAGGTAAATACATGTATGCTTAAACTACTCGTAGTTACAAATTATTATAAGCAATATTTACTCGCATGAAATAAATATCCTAACAAATTTAAAATATCTTCCGAGTAAAAATAAATGCCGCCGACAGGTGCTCTAAGCCACCAAGCTACGTCGGCTTATTCCTAACACGTCAATTAATTCAATATTTACTAGTATTTCAATAAAAAATTATTGCTTATTATATTTTTTCACAATTTTTGTAGGAAAGACTTTGTAAGTGTTGAATTTCCCACTAGATGGCGTCGAGACACATATTATATCTATATTTGGTGGTGAAATATTTTGACTTGTCAAATATAATATTTTTTTAAATGATAAACTAATGTTTTTAAGACAATTTTTTTATGCATGGCTCAAAGGATAGCAAATTATTATAATCAATAAACATTTAAAAAATAATACTGGTTATTATTTGAAACTTGAATGCTGATTTTTAAACTCATAGAAAATGCCTACTTTGGCGTAAGTCAAATAAATAAACATGGTTTTCACACCAATTTTGAAAACATATAAATGCTTCCGATACTTTTGCAACTGGTAACAATGATACTTTTAACATTTACGGATGCTTATGGTTATTTCTGATTAATTTATGAAAAGTGAATCACCTTTTCGTTTGTATTTATGATAATAAATAAATGACAACTGTTCCTCAATTAAGTTATCTGAATACAATATTAGCCATTCTCAAACGAAAATTTGAAACACAAAAAGATACGGCCCGACAGATGTCACACGTTAAAAATAATAATGTATACATTTATCCAAGACTAGACTTATTTAAATTGTATTTAGTTCAGGAAATATTTTGCGTACATGCACAAAATATGCGTTAAGAAAATGAAGATTATGTTGGTAGTTCTTAGTCGAAGTATGATACAGTTAAACAGGGTCAGATTAGCTCAGTGGTAGAGCGGTGCCCCTCTAAAGCCAAGGTCCTGGGTTCAATTCATAGATGCGACCGTATCTTTTTCTGATTTTCCTGTTTCAAATTTTTATTTAAGTTATTATTGTTCTGAGTAATTTTTGTTGCTGTTGTTTTAATTAATTCTAAATTGAACTTTAAATATTTGTTTGTTCCATCTTATTTTGTCTTAATACAATGTGGGTCAAAAGTAATGTTCCTTTAACATTGTATACATGTAAAAGCCTTCATGGATTGAATAAACTAAAATAAATAAATAAATAATTTGAAAAAGCTCCAATTTTTTTTAGAAATTAAAAAAAATAATGGTCTCAAGTTTTTTTTAAGATTTGCCCGAGACGCTTAGCCAAATGCTTAATTTTTCATGCACGTGGTACAAGACGACGAGGAAAACAATGACGAAATTCACGCTGCCTTAAAACAACAGACTGGAAATTGGTCAAATTAGCAGTAACAATAATTTCGTGTACTTCAGGTGTGTATCGTTTCATTGCTTATTGTCAACAAATTCTCTATCAGGTAAGTTTTTAGATTCTCACGGCCAAAAGCATTTTTGTTGTTTGTTTTTGGGGTGTTATGCCGTGTTGCGCTAACTCCTTCTTTAGCCGACGTTTCGGACAGCGTTGCAGTGTCCATCATCAGGGCAGATCTGGTAGATCCGAAGATGTGTAAATTTTCGGCTAAAGAAGGAGTTAGCGCAACACGGCTTAACACCCCAAAAACAAACAACAAAAAATTCTCTATCGGTCTAAAACATTAATGTCAACGCACAATGACATTTGACGCCATTTGCATAAATGATGGCACATTCACATTAGGACATTACTTTTGCCACACTTTGTATTACGTCTTCATTTTTACCACCAGAATAAGCTTCATAATATAACTTTTAATATTCACTATTCTTGCTTGTCATGAACGATTTTTTGTGTCTCATAACTTTCCAACAAAAAATATTATTTTTATTTTGTTATATGTTGTCTTATTAGTATTAAAGTCACAAAAGGCAAATCCATAACTGATTTTATTTTAAATTTATACTACACATGTAGGTACAAACAGATAAAATGTAAACTGTTGATTTATCGCAAATAAATGTATATAAAATCTTCCACGTAAAATAACAATTTTTTCTTTATATGATGCTCTAATCATTATTTTTTACATAGAAAATAATAATACATATATTTTAAAAGTCTTTGAAAAACCTACAAGATATTTGGAATATTATTTACACATCGCTTTTTAAGCATTATTTTCTTTCTGTGTGAAGTAGATTATGGAGTAGTATAATAATTAGGAAAAAAAACACTGTATAATTGTGAACATAGTTTTAATTTTAAATTTTCTATTATTTATTATATATAATAACGCATAGTTGCATCGTAAACCATTTTTTTGGTTGTTTTTACAAATTAATACTTGTATTAAACGAGATACAAACCTGGAATGAAACCATCGCTTTATGAAAATTAAGAATATTCAAGCCTTTCCGAAAAGAAAATAAAAATTATTTTCTACGACCTCGCCACACTTTGACTACCAAGGAAGAGTTATTGTTGCGTGCTGATCGATTGATACTAGACGAATGAACTGTAATTTTAACGAGGCAAAAATAATCAAATGATCGTGTTTATTTTTCAAGGAAAATTAGGAGTAGGTAAAGGAGGCCTTTGTCTTGTGAATGGTCTTGCTTCATTTGGAAGTTCTGGTGTTTTCTTGAAAGTTTCGTGCTCAGTTTAATAGTTTATCGATGTACAAATGTACATCTAGCATCATTCCACAACACGAACTGTTTCTTGATTACACACGACAATATTTAATGTGGATTCACTTGGGGCTGATAATTTGTACTCTTCTACAAAAAGTTATGGTCACAAATAATTAGTACCTACATATTAAATAAAACACAAAACCCCAATTGATCTTATGAATGGCATTAAATTCTTACACTCTTTAAAACACTATTTATTATAAATTATTATTAGCAATAATTAGTCACCTGTAATATCAATACAAATTGAAAATATCTCCCGAGTAAAAATAAATGCCTCCGACGGGAATTGAATCCGCGCTTTCTGATGTCCGGTCAGACGCTCTGGACCACTGAGCCACGTCGGCTTTTTCCAACACGCCAAATAATTCAATATGTACAAGTACTTCAATCAACAATTACTGCAGTTGTACAGTAATTTAAAAACATATATATAACCACTCCTACTTCCTGGAATCCTGGTTTTTTTCTGTTTGCTTCTACTTTTAACCCTTCAGGCGTCTGGCATATTCTGTCAGATGGTCAGATTATTTCTGATTTGCGATAAAATCGAAATAAATAGAATATTTATGAACATATCCGAAAACTGAAAACTGTTTTTGATAGGTGTTGAAAAACTTTTTAAAATTTAATTATTAAAATAAACACCAATTTCCAAACACAAAATTCAAGAGTTTTAAGAAATGGCTCACCTTATGTTTTTTCTAACTAAAATTACTCATAACGAAAAAATAAATAAAATAACACTCATATAATTTACTGGACAAATGTATTATTAGATCGTTATCGTTACTTCATTTTTGTCGTTTCATGTAAAAATAATTACTAAAAAATTCTAAGTCTCATTTTTTTTTTAAATTGCTATCGGAAATTTTGGTTTCATAAAGGTGTATATTTTAATGTTTTTGTGATTTATTTTTAGATATGAATATAAAGCGTGGTTATTTTTCTTTCTAAAACCGTTAAGATCATATTTCTTGCCACGAGGGTAAGGGAGACACAACGAGACGACCTATATGACTGTTCCCAAAAGCGAAAAATTAGAGTAAGAGGTTACCGCTTGTCTTCAAAATCCAGATCCCATTCTTCCTACTAGTGGCGGCTTGTTACTTTTGGGTCTATGAGAGTACTAATTTTTACAAAAATGGAATTCTTGATAATGTTATATCTAAAAAAGATTTTTATTTTTGGTTTTTGTATGAAGATTTTCAGAAAATCCGTGCGGCAATATTGAAATTAACTGAAAATCTTCGTATAAAAAATCAATTTTTTTTTTCAAACTTAGCACCCTATCACGCTCGAAAGTTAAGAGCCGTCACTGCTTTCTACACCCGCACATCAAGACATGTTTATAATTCTCCCAAGTCTCTCTGCAAAGTTAATACCTATTTAAAAAGCGCAATAAAATGTTAAAAGGAATGAAATATTATCAGAAAAGAAGTTCTACGAAGAAATAAAAGTATAACTCACGATATTCGCTAATCGTTGAACCAAACATATCTTTACGACAAATAAACTACGGCGCAGCGTTCCTTAGATCCGCTCAGTCTACTGTAGCGTGCACCGTACAGTGGTATAGAGTTCCTACAGCACGTAAGTATCGAGTTGCAACATACAATATATAAATTGTATGGAAAATACATCACGTCTACAACTCTGCAGTTCTAGCGAACATGTTGACCGAACTTTTATGGGTTCAATGGTCCTCAATCGATAGAGGGGTTATGCAATAAAGAGCTGGTTACCAAATCATTTGATTTATTTTATTTATATGGTGGAATAATTGAATGTGTAAAACCTTCAATTTTATTATTTAATCATTGATTCATTGATATAAACGATTCTCACACGTAAAATGTGAAACAGAAAAATAATTAGTCCATATAGGAAATTTAACTTAGGACCTTTTACTTGCCAGGGAAGTGGTCTGAGTATTAAATAAAAAATAAAGATGACATTCAAAAAATACGCATTAAGAAATTGTTGGTAGCTCTCAAAAAGTATGGTACAGTTAAAATTGATATGTCTAAATTAGCTCAGTGGTCAGAGCAACTTCCCCGGCAAGTAAAAGGTTATGAGTTCAATTCCTAGATCGACTGAATTTTTTCTGTCCTTTCTAAGAAACTATAATGGTACTAAAATATGAGCATGTATATAAATACATATAATGTCCTGGTGTATTGTTATTTTTCTTCTTAGTATGGAATCTAATGAAGATCGGGAGTTTTCAATACATATTTCGGTCCGTCAAAGATTACGAGTTACTTGTCAGACTATGAATGATTCTGACAAGGAAAGCAAATGGAACTGAGCTCCCTACCTAGAGATCGGCTAACATCGACTGTACTCGTAATCATTCGGGTACAGCCGACATGGTATGTAGCGTGAGTACGCAGCCAATGCGAATAACTTAAAACTACGTAAACTGGAAAATAATAACTAAGATCTACACACTCTACCGACTTCTAGTCGGCTATATTGAAACTAACACCATATAATAATAACTTAGATCTACACACTCTACCGACTTCTAGTGGGCTATATTGAAACTAACACCATATAATAATAACTTAGATCTACATAATCTACCGACTTCTAGTGGGCTATATTGAAACTAACACCATATAATAATAACTTAGATCTACACACTCTACCGACTTCTAGTGGGCTATATTGAAACTTACACCATATAATAATAACTTAGATCTACACAATCTACCGACTTCTAGTGGGCTATATTGAAACTAACACCATTTAATAATAAATTAGATCTACACACTCTACCGACTTCTAGTGGGCTATATTGAAACTAACACCATATAATAATAACTTAGATCTACACACTCTACCGACTTCTAGTGGGCTATATTGAAACTAACACCATATAATAACACTACAATAAATGTGTAATAATTCTAGTAATCCGCAAATACTTATAAGTGGGTTACAATATATTTTTAAAAAAGGACGTTTTCAAGTAGTAGGTCCAAGAAAATAAATAAAATCTAGTTGGAGGAAATAAGTATTTATTAAAGGCAAATTTAATAAATTGTGTTTTTTGTATTCTTGTAAAAATATTTTGAATTATTTTCTTCTTATTAAAAATGGGTTTAAAGATAATTGTTTTGGAACCATCGGTTCAAAGTTCCCCGCGGAGCTTTTCAGCGAAAACGATGCACCGGGGAATGTTTTCAAATAGGAAATCGCATCATTTGGTATTCTTTTAGCACTTTTAAATTTGTTGTAATTGAAAAAAAATGGTTAAACTTTTCTGTACTAAGAGTAAAAGCTGCTGAACTCTTTCAAAGTGGTTATATTTCGGTCTTCTGGGAAGAATAAATTAAATTTAGTAGCATACGGGGATTTTATTATATTTAGGGGATGAACCATTTATTTATTAGTATTTATGGCTTTGGAGCATTTGATATACTATGTTTATTTATGTCATGTGATGGTGATCTATAAATAATACCGGTAACCCAAAGATTTTCAAGCATAAAAAATTGCTATCCCAGTGAGACCTTTTTTTCGGAGATTTATATATATTTATAAGTTAACAAAATTAAAACCACACCTGAAAACCCATAATGGAAATGACGTTGTTAGGTGAAAATATTGAGGTTGATTTAAAAAAAAAATCATTTGAGCAAATCTGTGCAAATTAAATGATGCCCTAACTATTAGAGTAATGATGTAATCAAACAAACAAATTCTCAGGATGTTTTCAGTATTGCCATGGTGAGAGACCACCATTCTGGCTCGAAACTTCAAATGTTTAAAATTAGCGACCAGATTTGAATAGTCAGGTAGCTTTTTCCCAACATACATATTCCTCATTTAAAAAAATAAATAAATGTGAATACCGCACAAGAGTCCCAACTGCTCGCAACCGTCTGAAGCTAGTGAGACTATGGTATCTCCGATTGGGCTATGTCGTGAGGCTTAAGGTAGTGGGGAGGTGAAAGAGATAGGAAATAATAAGGTGGGGGAGAACCTGGTTATTCAGAATCGGTCACCAAACACGGCTAAAGCCATTTCATATAAGGTTTTATTTATTTTAAATTAATCAATTGTGAAAAAACACAATTACAACAAATAATTTATTTTAAATTTTTGATTCGAACCAGAGCCTTACCATCGACCCCTGAGGCTGTCGTCTTTCATCGCTTCTTGGGACTGAATTCTTGAAGCAGCCCTTCTCTAAACGTGCCCCTCGTTACAAATTGGATGTTATTTATGAAGAATCAAATATTATATTTATGTTTTAATGTTGGTTGAAAAGCAATACATACCATATATTTATGAAATAAATAAGCATGGAAAAAATACTACGCTGTTGAAGGATCAATTTGGAAGGCGAGTATACGAGTTTGCGTATGTAATTATGTACCTTCGACAAGACTCGAGAATAAGATTATCGACCAATGTATGTACTTTCAAAGGCGACTGCTGGCGGCCTGGATTGGAGAATCAATACCCAGGTCCAATAAGCCAGTGTCCCACTTGTTCCCAACGGTCTAGAGCTAGTGAGACTAGCATCCCCAATCAGCGTATGTTGTCAGGCTGAAAGTAGAGGGAGGGGAAAGAGGTGGGAAAGAGGAAGTTGGGGGAGTACCTGGCTATTCAAATCTGGTCACCAAACACGGCCAAAGCCATTTATATCTATCATAATGATTCCACTCTGAAACGTGCCGAAATAATCAATAATTAATATTTTTTTAAATTAGTAAATTGTGAAATAACACAAATTAATCAAATAAAATTTTCTTGCGTACGTCGGTATTTGAACCCGCATCCTTTGGATTGCTAGTCGAGAGCCTTACCCCTCGACCACGGATGCCTATTTATTAAGGACAGTTAAATCTGAAACAAAAAAAGCAGTTTCTTTCTGAAAATGATTTATACAACGTAACTCTGCTTTTCAAATTGAGGTCGGCAAACAATTCCCGGTAAAAACATATTTTTTTGGTATTCAAACATATTTAACATTTTTGATTTCGTTTCATACAAGTACAACTTTGTATACAACAGTATTTTTCTTTGAATTTCTATTACCTACACAGTTCGGAAAATCTTTTTTTTTGAGTTTAAAAGTTAACGCCTGACAGCAACCACCCACGTTCCACATTTCCTGAAAACATAAGTTGGCAAACTACTCATATAAATTAATTTTTCATAATCATGAATACGCCTTCTGTGAAACTTTCTCGTTAAGTATGGATGTTTATTATACGTTAGTGGAAAGTTTTGCTTTGAGAATAATAATACTGCTTGTTAATCTCATTATGAAAATGTATTTAAAATATGAAACAATTTCGCTACTAATTCACTTACGAGCGTTAATACATTCATGTTTGAGATTTAAACCTTTTTGAGTTGTAATACGATTTGAAGAACGATATTAATAAACTGAATTTCCGTAACTTTTCTTTAATAATTTTTAAAGGTTATAGCCATCAATGTTACATATCACTGAAGAAGAAGATAATACCGATAAAACTAAACGAAGCATGAAATAGAACAAGACACAGAAAAAAAATAACGGTCTCAACTGGGAATCGAACCCATATCTGTCTTACCGGGACAACGTCTTCAACCACTGACCTTTCTTTCTGTTATGTATATGTCTTTCTGTTATGTATATATATTTAACAGAAAGACATGTTTATAATGTAATTAACTTTCTTATTTTCTTAATTATATTGTATTGTTAATTTTATCATCTCGATTTATAACTATTTCTTAATTTTTAACTACTTCAATTAATGAAATTTAGATCTTATAAATTATAATGACGCCACTTCCCAACTCAAACACGAGTAATAATTTCACAATTGAGTTGGGCAGTTTCGTTAAAAAAATATCAGCCTCGAAATATCTACATTTGTAAATTATTGTCATGTGTTTGTAAATTTAATAAAAAAAATATTTTTACCATTATCAACAGCAAATATAGCTCATGTAATGGTGGAGGACTCAGCAAACAGACAAATTGAACCAACAAAGCCTAGGTGGGAACCTGACGTATCTCTTAACTCAGTAACGAGAAATATTGCTGCAAAATGTTTTGTCCAAAATTTGCGACATTTCTATCGCTGTATGTTTGCAGTATCAGGACAATAACGGTCCCCAGTATAATGGCACTAACCCCTAATAATTGCCATCCTTGAACTACTCCTGGAATAATTACCCCCCTAACATTAATAGGCTGATAGAAGTAAAGCTTTATAATAACTAAGGGGCAGTCGTTCTATGGAAGCATATAATGAAAAAGAGCTTTGCATGGGTTTCACCACTTTCCCAACGAAGGTATAAGGTAACTGATTGTTTAAGATCCTTCGACGTACACATCAAGATTCAAGTATCTTTATAAAATGAAACCACGAATTAATTATTATTAACGACTCTAGATCCTACATCGTTCTTGCTTGCGGCGTTTGTGAGTATACATATTTACACCCAATAACAAGTATACAATACACAAAATATTAAAATAGTACGTTGAATAATTTTTTAAATGTACTTTTAAATCTTATAGCAAGATACATAGGGCTGTTTAACACAATATCACAGGGCAGTTCGTTCATAAATAAACGTTATAATTGGTCTCGCAGCAAACAAATCAAGCGCTTACCCCCTAAAACCAGTTCTCCGAGAGTTTTCACAAAGAAATTAAATATAATAAATTTAAAAAAGAACATTAGAAAGGTCTTCTATAAGATTTGAATGGAAAGTCAGATACCTTTTGGATCCGGCCCATTTATTACGAGTCTTCTTACACTTGCCTGACATCGTATATCACAATACCATTTGAATTTCATGGTGATGGTGAAACTCAATCGCACAAATTTTAAGCAAACGATGGTTTGACTTTTGGGTCACGAAATACGCCCACCTTGCATTTTTTCTCTTCTTCTTTATTCTAAATATGGAGGGTAATGTCTGGACTCAATGATGGGTGGGGGTAATTTCATTGTTCAGATTACACAGTTCCTTTTATAAAACAACCTCTACAGTTTTCCGTTGTCCCCAAACTACTTTTTTTCTTTGATTTTCACAGTGTTTTTTTTGTCTCAATTTAAATTAAACCTAATCTTCTTTCACACACGTTTTACCTTCAATAATCAATGATAACATGTTTTATTTATTAGTGTTTTCACAAAAATGAAATATTTTTTTAAAGGTTGTATTCTAGATAAAAAAAAATTACATTTTCACTAATTTAACTAGAAATAACTAATAAATTACACATAAATACATTAAATAACGATATTATTCACTTAGAACAAGGATGGATACAAGAATGGTAAGTACGTATATTCTCGCATAAACCTCATTTTTTCTGTTTCTAGAATATCGTTTTGTTCAGAAAGGTCCCAAATAATGGAGCTTCTTTCCAGTATACTGCAACCAAGGGCTTCATATGTTCTCCAAATAGGGATGGTCCGACTATTCAATATTGTATTGAATATGTTGTGTCCGACAAGTCGATACAATATTGAATTGTCGGACAACAATTGACCCACTTCAAAAAGTTCAAAAGGCAATAATAAAACTCATACTGCAAGTACCATTCTACACAGACTCAACCAAAATCTTCAAAACACTAGACGTCATTTCAATAAGACAACTTTACGCCCAAACTGCTCTCCTACACATCATCCATAATAATCTTTATATTACAAATCAACCAAAAGCCATAATAAAAACCACGTCCTCAACAAATAAAACACTGAATGACACACACCACACACGGACAAAGACACTTTCAATATTACGCAACCAAAATTTTTAACAGTATGCCCTTTGAAACAAAATAAAAAAATACTTCTAAAAACTTTCTCAAAAAACATATCGTAGCCTGGATAAAAAATCAAGATATTCACATTATTCAAAAGATTATAATTCCTAACCAAACACAACCAAAATATAATAAGTAAAATTAAATGTTATGCACGTTTTTCAAGAATTATCCAAAAATACATTCACTCACATAGAAATGTGTGTTTTCATGTTTCAATATATGTCTGTGAAAAAAAAAATTACTTTCTACTACAACACATAAATACCTGTCACAATTAGTCACAAACACGTTAACACCTTAGCACAGGTTTTCCTAGTGAGGTGTTCACGTAACATATAATACAGGAGGGCTTTGAAGTAGAGAATGGACGGTTATCTCGAGAGTATTTCCTCCTGGGGTAAAAATAATCTCGTCGAATTTAATGTTTCAAAGACCCAATCCTATCTGATTACGTCTAAAAGGGAACCAAATGATAATCTAGTCTCCTTCAACGGAAGCAATCTTCCGAACAGGCCTTCCATTGATATGCTTGGTGTAACTATAAGGGACCAGCTCAGGTACGGGGGCTCCATCGAAGCCAGAGTAAAGTTGGCCTCTCAGAAGCTGGGCGTACTGTACAGGGCCCGCAGATACTTTAATAGTACACAACTGCTGACCCTGTACAAATCGCAAGTGCGCCCTACTGTAGAATTTGGCAGCCATCTCTGGTCCGGAGCCTCAAAATACCTGAAAAAAACCCTTGACTCTGTGCAGAAACGGGCGGTCCGTTTGATAGATTTCCCAATCTTAACAAACGGACTGCAATATTTAGAGCACAGGCGTCAGGTAGGTATGCTGTCCTTGTTCTATCGGTATTACAATGGAAGATGCTCTGAGGAACTAGCGTCATTGATCCCTTCGGCACCGGTGCGTAGTCAGGATACACGCCAAACGCGCGCCCAACATTTGTACACGGTTGACATTTGTCACGGGTCGCTTCTACGATTCGTTCTTAGGTTGAACATCTCGGCTGTGGAACGAACTGCCGGTTTTTGTGTTTCCTCCCTCCTACAACTTGGGACTCTTCAAGACCCATGTTTACTCCTTCCTCTCCACAAAAAGACCCTCCCCACAGCATACCCAAAGATGACATAGGCCCTGAGGGAAATTATTTTCTTCAGGGCCTCCTGTATGGAGTTAATATAAAAAAAAAATACAATATCTCCCACACATAGTTTTACCTATATCAACCTATTTTCTTTATTTTTGTACTTTTTTCTCTGTACTACAATATAAACCACTATAATCATTTGTAAAATGTGTATTCAAGAAAAGACATAAATAAATAAATAAATAAATAAATTGGTGAATAACCGTTTAATGGAGAAAGCGAATAAATAAATAAATGGAATGGTTCAGTTAGTTACAAGTCGTGTTATCGGGCACATATTGGAAGAAATTATTTAAAAAATATAGGAATCATGTGCTCAATTCATCTTATATTAATGACTACTAAGTTTGTCCTGCAAACCTTTAATTTTTAAAAATTTTAGGCATTATGTAAAACATTGTAAATACAAAATATTTTTTTCAAAATATTATTGTGAATTTAAGTATAATATGGTAATAGTATTTCTTTGCCCTCCTCGTCAGGGTATCCTGTGCTGAGGTGGACAAAAGTTATCTATAATTCTGTTTTAATAAGTATTTTGTTAACAATGCGAGCATTTTTGGAGAAGCTAGCAGTCCACAATGGAGTGCTGGTACCTGCCTTGATGTATGGTAACTAAGCATGGTCCTAGCAGACAAAGGATGAAAGCAGACTCGATGCCGTAGAAATGAGATCCCTGAAGTGTGTGTGTTGTAAAACCATGTATGATTGAGTGAAAAATATGGAGCGCCGCAAAGAATGCAAGGCTGATGTAATCGGAATGAGTAAGATTAAGAAAAGAACGCTCAGATGATTTAGGCATGTAAAAAGAATAAACGAAGAAAGAATAGTGTAAGGAGAATATATGACGTAGATGTGAACGGTAGAAGAAGTCAGGGATGCCCGAGGAATACATGACACCACCGAGTGAATCGGATACTTGAGTCGGGCCATGTCAAGAGTCAGAATAATAGAAGAGTATGTATGAGATGATGTATGAATGTGAATGAGGAAAAGAGTGTGTGTCAAGATGGAGTTATTTGGCTATCCGTCCTATCTACGTTAAAACGGCGTGACGGTTAGTTAGTTGGGTTATCTAGTTAAGTTAGGTTGAATATAAATCAGTTAATAAATATTTTATTATTCTTGGAATTACAGGAAAATTTTTATTATTTTTAGATATAGATCAAATGCAACATTGTCTTACGCAGCGATTTATAAATAAGCAAATAACGATATCGGGTAATGTGTATCTAGGAGCACTCGTAACCGAGTAGATTTTGGATGCGGAGTTCGAATTTAGGTAGAAATCCAACCTTTAGCCGAGTTCTTGGCACGAAAACGCCATAACATGTAATCAAATAGATATGTATCAAACTAAACTTCCCGGCGAGATAGCTTCTGATAGGAGATTCGAGGGAATTCGAGGAAAATCATCCGAAAGGTGTGCTATAAGCATTTTCTCATTGAATGGAGAAAACTCCTTCCCCCTTTCCCATTTTTATTTTCTTACTTCATTTCGCAAACGTTGTTTTATTTTATGGCGCATGAATTTTAAATATCACATGAATTTATTTGATTTTGAATTACGACACCTCATACGATATTGATATTCAATTTGTAGGGAATTTTGTGAGACTGGATTTGTAAGTTCCTAGAATTGGGGAAAATCTTTTTGAGATTCATTTGAGAAACGGTATCTTTCCATTCGTATAATCAAGTTACTTTTATGTATAATGGAAATAAGCGGTTCACAGCGGTTAATAATGAAGTACCTACTTATGATAACAATATTAAATATTGAGTTATTTATGCAGTACCTACTTGTCATCTGAATTTTGAATATTCAGTTAGAAATAATGTACCTACTTACGAGTATCATCTCAATTTTGAATATTGAGTTTGTTATGAAGTACATAATTATCATCTCTATTTTGAATAAGTTAATAATGATGTACCTACTTATCATCTCAATTTTCAATATTAAGTTAATAATGAAGTATCTACTTATCATCTCAATATTGAATATTAAGTTAAACATGAAGTACTAACTTATCATCTCAATATTGAATATTGAGTTAATAATGAAGTACCTACTTATCATCTAAATATTAAATATAAAGTTAATAATGAAGTACCTACTTATCTTCTCAATATTAAATATCAAGTTAATAATGAAGTACCAACTTATTACCTCAATTTTGAGTATTGAGTTAATAATTATGTACCTACTTAAAATCTCAATATTGAATATTTTTTTACAAAAATGTATGTATTGATGACTTCAATATTGATTTTTATTTTAGTTACTCTTTTTATACATTGAAATATTTCAAAATTTTTAAAACATGATTTTGAACGATGGTTGCAAAAAAATTTTTTTTTTGAAACGGTTTAAAAATTTATGAAATTATCAGAAGAAATAACTTGATATGAATAAAAATGTTTCAGTATGTTTTAAACATCGAATTTCTTACATTAAAAAATGTCGATAACATATATTTATTTGCTAGACTATATAGGCGAAGAATTTGCGAGTTTGCTGCTTTTTTTGTTTGTGATTGGTGACATTAAAATAGGTCCTTATGCCTAGTGTGTCAAGTAGGTACTCTTAAATTGACCAGACTCATAAGTTCACAACAGTCGAGCTCTGAATTTACAATCTAAAAAAAGGAGCATAGGTCGCTTATCATCTCCATATTGAATATGAAGTTAATAATGAAGCACCTAAGTGGATCCCGAAGTGTGTATAATTTTAAGGTATTTAATGAGATATTGATAAAATATATTATATTATGAGAACGTGAAATCATAACAGTTTGCATGTCAACGAAACCGAAATAAGGAATAAATTATAAACTGTACAGCTTGAATGTGGTTTTGATTTATTTTTAGATTGTTTTTAAATAATCATCTTGAACAGATTTTCAACTAATTTTACCAACCAAACTGGGCAACGACTTTAGGTTGGCACACATTTCGACTACGAAATTAGTTCAGCCATCTTTTTAATAGAAATATCTAAGCCTTGTGCTTTGTGTTGACAAAGGTTTTTTGAAAATCTGCTTTGGTAGGTATTTATTTTGTTATAAATACTTTCAAGCTGACATACACTAAGTGAAAACACTGAAAACTCATTAAAAATAAATCATTAACTGATATTAAATGATAACAAGTAAACATACCAAGTCAAACCTACCAGGATCGATTGGGAGTGTGGTATCACCAATTGGTAAAGGTAGATGGGGTAAGAGGTGGTTGGAAGATACCAAAAATTTCAAATCTAGTCACCAAACACGACTTAAGCCATTTCAAGCAAAGTTTCCATTCTGAAGGATGGTATTTCACCAGGGTTGCACTGAGGATGTCTTTTTAAAGTTCACACAAGAAGAACAATTTCTAAGTATGCTTAGGCAGTCATACATAATATCAATTAAAATCTAAGGAAGAAAGTTATTTTAACAAATATTTATAAGCAATTATTAGTCGCCTGAAATATCAATACAAATTGAAAATATCTTCCGATTAAAAATAAATGCCGCCAACGGGAACTAATCATTCCTAACGGCGACTAGTTATTGCTCATAATTATTTGTTATCCTTTATGCTATGCATAAAACCTTGTCTTATAAACATTAGTTTATCATTAAAAAATAAAGTTATTTTTACACCCAAATTTCAAATATTCCCAGAAGTTTGAACATAAGCAGGTTACTTCTAAAGTAAAAACCAACTTGGAAAACAATTATCAACAAATTTCCCTTTTCATGGCGGAAAGTCGTAATTAATAAAAAAACCATTAAAAAGCCCGACATAATTTCCATTTATAAGAGAATTTTTCTCCAAACCATTACTCGAAGTTCGAATTATTTAACACTTTGGAAACCGTTTGATTTTTATTTGGAAAAATTAAAACTTTCCGCATTTATTTATTTTAGGCCTTTCATTTGAAATAGTGCAGTATTCATTTTGGTATTATTGGAATATCAAATATCATATTTTTAAAATCACACAAAAATGGCTGCAACTCTTGGAAATATGTTCTCCAGTACTCAATGGGTATATTATTTTATATGATTTTATTTATCGTGTAAATATTTCTCCGTGATTTAGTTTTCGTGTGTGTGGGCTGCAGCAATACACAGCCCTTTTAATATAATTTTTTTTATGTGACACCTCACAAAGCACACTTGTCTGTACAGTATAAATATTCGGTTGGGCAGCGTTGCGAAGCGGGTTAAGGTAGGGGCTGTAGGAAGGGATTTATTATTCCGGTCTTGAATAAGCCAAGATTATATGTTAAAAAATGCCGGTAGCTCGTTCCACATACGAGCCGTTTGACATAGAAACGAGTCGAAGAACCGGCTCCTTTTTGCGGGCTCCAGCCCAGAGTTGGCTCCCAAATCCATTTGTTGGGTGAACTTGAGATTTTCAAGGGGTTAGCTGGTCACTATTAAATTATCTGTCAGCCCTATATAAGACGCGCAGTTTCTGTAATTTTTAAATTAATTCGAATTTTTTACATAAGTTAAAATTTATATGAAAAATGAGAGCCGCCATTCTTCCTTGTTCCTTGCAAAATAAATATTCCGTAGCAATTTAATTTAAGGATGACATCGAGCCTCGTTTTAAGCATTTCATATCAAAATAAATACCATGTGTGAACGAAAAAAGTTTCTTATTATCAAACGACATTTGCGATTAAGTTTTACATTTTATTCAATACATAAAAAAGTTTACGATTTACATACTAAACATCCTCGGAATAAATTATTAAAAACTCAGTTGGAGACAAAATAATGATTTGTTAAATATTTAATAATTTCTTTAAAAATGTGAAAAGCGTATATTTATGAGGTACCTACATAATTTAGATAATTTATGCCCTCCAGTTAGAAGGACTCTGTATTAAAAAGTTGGAAGTTACTCACGCTTCAGGATGGAATGAATTTTTGATGTAACTGCGCTAGCAGGCTTTTCACTCAGTATTGTTTTCGAGAGTTGGCATGTTATTTCTAAATTTGACAAAGACAGAGGAAAATAACAAAGAACAAATTAAATTGTTCATTAACATGGATATATACGATCTGTAAGAAATCTTTGATATCTCGGTCACTTGGTGAAGAATATAAGTTGAATTATATCATAATATATGATTTGATATTTTCACGGCCGATAGAATTATAGTGATTTATTTTTAGGTATTGTGGCGTGTTGCGCTACCTCCTTCTATAGACAACGTTTTGGACAGCATTGCAGTATTCATCATCAACACGTCTGCTCTGATGATGGACACTATAATACTATCCAAAACGTTGGCTAAGCAAGAAGTAGCGCAACACGGCAAAATTTACCCAAAAACAAATCACTATAAAGTTACAAATAGTTAAATATTAAATTTATCAAAAATCTCTTCAAATTATTCGTAATCCGATCAAAAGCACAGTTGCAGGACGTTTCCTGATAAACTTTAATTAAATTCGTAAATTCGTATAGTGGAACACATGTTTATGCACCTGCGTTTGTCTTCATTATATATAATGATGAAACTCGAGGATTTTTATGAACACGTGTATAGACAATGTGATAATACATTCATCTTTTACTAAAAGTTTCACAATAAACCTACGAATTCATTCATTGAGGGCCTGCAGTCCTGTTTTTAACAGGATTACGAATAATTTGAAGAGATAGACGATTATAGCCAACCTCTGACATGAGTTGGTACCGGGAGAAGAAGAAGAAAAAAAAGTAAAATCTTACCACGAAAATACTTATGAAGAAAACAGTTTAGAATGTTCTATGTTTTTGAAATTACATTTAAAAATGGGGCGTTAATTTAACATTTTAAAAGCGTGTGGCGAAATGTGTTAGGGGGTTGGAGAGGTGCGTTGTAGGCTGGTGTCAGCGGAGGGTTGCGGTAGTCCACTTAGCTTTTCCGCGTCCTTTGCGTCTCACCCTTAATAAAATCTTCTCGTGCATAAATATTCTTCCGCTTTCTGAATACTTAAATACTGTAAAGAATAAGACCCCTAAAAATATTTTTTCACAATTTTTATGAACAGAAATCGATTCTTCCCTATCTCCATCTCAAGGTAGACGCGGCAAAGTTTTAAGTATTAACATAAATTTTTGATGCTTGAATTGGTAAAAAAATATTGAAAATGAATCACAAACTTTAACGCTGAATTACAAACCATATTTTAAATACATTTGCACTTGCGTTAAAAAAAAGATAAATTCTTTCATACAATGATCTAATAGTTTGTGCTCTAATAGTGTGGATTTTTTTTTTGGAATTATTTATTTAAGGTATCAATCCATATGAAAAATAACGTAGGAATATGGGAGACCCAGGCAAAGCGGATGTGTTAAGGGAGATATTAAATAAAACACACAATGTTTGAATAACATGAAAACTTTATAAAGTGTAATGTTAAAAAATGTTTGTCTACAAAAGAAAAATAAAAGAAAAGGCAATATTAATTAGAATTATTAAAATAATGAAAATTTAAAAATCTCTTTGTATTAAAGTGAACTTGGGCTCCGGGCAAAGAGAATTGGGAATCACAATCGTAGCAGAAGTAAGAACCATATCCACTATATGAGGTGCATGATTCGTGAGCCCAACTTTTATACTGGCTGCATTGAATCCGATCCTCTGTTAATGGTTCAACAAAATTTTAGTCACAATTAAGGCAAATCAATTATTTTCTAACTTTCAGTCCGCTGGTAGATGGGCCAAGTTTTTTTTTCTTTATTATTTCTTTTTTTTTCGAATGTTGGCTTCATTTTTGTCTTTTTGTATGTTTTAGTTTATGGGATATGTAATACGCAATTGCACATAATCAATAAAAAAGTTCATTCACTTGGGCAAAGCGAATGGTCCATCCGCTTTGCCCTATTTGTTTTGCCCAAGGCAGTATCAAATAACATTTTGTTAAAAAATACATTGGATTTTGTATGTCCCTTAGTATAAGCGAAATAAAAATATCAATGTAGTACTATAATGTAAGTTGAATGAATTTTTGGATATGTAGATAAAATAGTTCTATTTAAAGTGAGTCTTGCAAAGAGGGAGATGAAACCTAAGCGATTGTTAAATAAGTTAATGTCTGCATATTATTATTTATTTAAAATCCAACCCGATTTCATTGAAAAAGGTCAACATAAATTTCCAAGATAAATTACAACCACTCGAGGAAGATTTAAAAATGATTAAAACACTGGTATTATAGACAGTCCTGATTTACTCATCTTTTCATATACCAGCTAGAAATACTCGATCAAAATTCTTTTTTGGTTGCAACAATAATGTCAGGACTGCGTCATTTAGATACTCGCTTGTACCCAGATTGCATGCCGTTGGATATAGTAAATATGTTCAACTCCTATGAATATAGTTACAACAAGGTAAATCCCTCAATAATTTTATAATTTAACACTAGCACGACCGGGTATTGCTCCATACCCATAAAGACCGCGACCGTCATGTTGACGGCTGATCATATGTGAGTGGAATTTTCGGTATATTATTAAATAAATAAATCAATGATTAATGATGCTGTTTACTTTGTTTAATTTAACGAATATTCGGTGACTTGAAATACGAGCGCAGAGATCAACATAAGATAGAATACTAATAAATGACACCAAAAGACAGTAACTAATCAACGCACATATCGAGTTTGAATGATATACGATACCGAAATAAATAAATAGTCATATTATTACTATCATTTTGCGAGGTTGAATGTGAATATTGAAAACTTGAACGGAAAAGGTTGCAATAAACTCAGCCTAGTGGCCTTAACCGTCACATTAACGGCGGCGGTAGTTGTAGGTATAAATCATTTAGTAAAGTAAATAGGATATGTATTTGTATTTCCACCGTAGTTATAAAATCAAGAATCATGAAAGTAGAAAATAATCTAATGAACACAATCAAATTTAAGCAAAATATTGTCACTTTACTTCAGTGGTTTTAGTGTTAAATAGCAAACTTTACTTCGCGTTTACTTTTCAATAAAAAAAAAATATGTACATGTTTGTAAAAGCCCGAACGGGTGAATAATATAAATAAAATTTTAATCTTTTATCTAGGGTTAAAATAAGTTGTGTATAATATACGATGATAAAAAAATGAAAAATTAAGGTACCTAGGTATTTGTGAGTTACCGGAAGATAAGTTGATTCGAGTTTGCTCAGGCCGAAGGACCACAAAGAGAGGCAAACAAACATTTATTATTATTGGCTATGCTATAGCATCATCATATCGGGAATGGCATCATAATTCCTTTTAAAATTCTGCTTTTATTTGAAAGCTTTTGTTTTGCTATGCAGTGATGACATTTTCTGTACCTCGCATCGATTCTGAAGGAAGAAGTCACAATGCACAACGCAATTTCATTACTATGCATTGTAAACAATTCAATCACAAAATCATCTCACATGAATAACAAGAGTACCAACTGCTCCCGAATATCCGGAGCGTGTGAGACTCTGGCTTTCACATTTGGATTATTGTGTATGGCTGGAAGAGAGTGAAGAACGGAAAGAGATGAGATAGAGGAAGGTTTGGAAGGTACTTGGCTATTAGCTTTAAGTAAATTTAATCTATGATCCTTACTTAAACTATTGGAAAACAATAAACGAACAAAGATCCTAATATGATATAATATTAATAAGCGAAATTATTTTCTCCCTACTTTTCAGTATGTTCACAAGACTTAAACAATAAAACATATTTAAATAAGCAATAAGCAGTCACGTCATTAATAAACAATTAAGAAAACATTAACATTTAATGTGCGGAAAACAGATTTCAAAGTACTCCACAGAATAGAGAATCTATTGTCATAATTCCTTTCTCAGTAAATCGGTTTAACTGGTATTAAGTCATTTTACACATCATAAAAAATCAAATAGGAATCACATAAATAAGTCGTCTCAACGTGACCTAACCACAGTTTGAAAATGGCATTGAACAAAATAGACTATAGAGAAAAACTGCATAACTCAGGAGTTTACCAAGTTAACTGTTCTGATTGTTTGTCACATTACACATTATTATTATTCTAAACCCGCACAAGAAAAAATTTCACAAATTGTCAAACCTACTAAAAAATACACACTCGTTTGATAAAGACAGAGATATTAAAGTTATCTGAAATAAAGGACAGAAACTAGATAGACTGGAATCCTTAGAAATAACCCGTCTAAATTAAAAAAAGTACATCCTAGCTTTGTAACGTCTTATTTTAAAGACGGGTTGTTTCAGGGAATTTGAACAATTCTTCAATAATTTTCAAGTCCTGTGAAAGTTCTTTTCAAGTTAAGTTATTATTTCATTCTGTTAAGTAACTGGCCTATAATTATGTAATAACAGAACTTGAATAGGACATTCAGAGAACTCGCAAATTAACGTTGAAATTTGATGAATTGTTCAAATTCTATGAAACAACCCATCCTTAGTTCGTAATTCGTGCTCTAATTATATATAATTTTTTTAAATTATTGTCCAGTACAATATTATTTCCTACTCCAGTGTAAAACATGTATCCCTTTAAAGTCTAACTTGATAAATTTCATAAAAATCACATTTTACCAAGAATACAATAATATTTGCAATCCCGACAACTCTAATTAGGTGAAAAACATTCAATTGCGGTATTCCCTAAATAAATACAAATGAATCTATAAAGCCAAGATAATTAGACCTGCTGGTGATAACCAAATAATTTGAAAATAAATTGTGAATCTGACGAAACAATGAAGAAGGGAAAATCCACTTAATTATATGTACACCATTCCTATCAATCTCCACTCCTTCCCCCAAATTTTACGAATATAAACTATAGTTTTAACCCTTTATTTATTAGGAGACCAAATTTGTCCCCAAACATCATACGAATTTGGGTTCCTGATATAAAGGGGGAGAAGTTATACCATTCCGAAGATGGCTATAATCAGCTCAAACCGGTCACGGTAAACAAATAAAATAAGTCTAAAAGAGTTTTAATATATCATTATAATGGAATTCCACAACGAATTGTCAGCATCAAAAATATAAATATTTCAGATACTCTCTTGTAAGATTCTCATTTTTAAATTGTTTAAAGGGAGAGTGATTATACTGGTGGAGCCGAGTTGTAACTGGGAGTACTAATTGTGAATTAATTCCTTTGTTTGAAACAATACAATATTTGTCTCTATAATGTAATATGTTGCGAATAAATTACTCTCTGGTTCAAACGTGTGGACGAAAATAATTGTTAACATCTGGGACAACAAACACGTTGAAATTTCAATTGTCATACTTCATTTTGATATGTTTTGAATTAAAGATCTTACTTTCCTAATTTTTACTCTCCTTCAACTAATTTGAGACCTTTTTATAAAATTTTATATACAGTTAAAAAAATTCAAATATTTTTATATGTTCCATTTCCATGTATATATGCGTAACCGAGCTATAATTGTGGAAATTCGGAAAGTAAGCAAGGCTGACGTAAGTGTAGTTAATAAGATTAAGAAAGCGACGCTTAAATTCTTTGGAGATTTAGATACAACATAAAAGTGAATGGTAGAAGAAGCCGGGGACGCCTGAGGAAGATATGGAATACTTGAGTCGGGTTATGTCAAGAATCGGAATAACAATATCACACACGAAAAATGAGTATTGCTAATCTTATTAATTATTATGTATTAAGAATCTCTTCAAATTATTAGTAATCCGGTTAAAACGGTATTGCTAGCTTTCCACGGTTGGTTTTCTTATCAACTTCTGATAAATTTCGAATATGTTATCACGACGTCGGAACATGTGTTCGAACACGAATTCAGACATCGTAATAATTTATTCGAAATTTACTGAAAGTTTATCGGGAAACTTGTTAATTCATTCGTTAAAGGCCTGCAACACCGTTTTTAACCGGATTGCCAATAATTCGAAGAGATTCTTAGTAAATAAATAATACACATTTTGGTCCGTATATATAAATATGAGCTGCTGTAAGAATACAAATGGGCTAAAGGATTTGTGCCAAGAAAGAACCGTGGGGCGGTCCATCCTATCTGCATACCCCTGACACGGCGTGTTGCATGTTGTTGTCCATGTACACTATGAAACATTGCTCATTTCTGCTTACGTTTAAACATTAAATTTAATGTGAAAACAAAATTTAACATTCTTCTGCAATACATACACAACCACCTATTTAGACACACTCACTAGCCAATAGGATGCATGACCTGGGCAACAAGTTTGGGGGTATTCTTGATATATTTACTGATTCCATTTATAGAATTAAGCGTAATCTAAACCAGCACTTTGTTAAAGCCTACAAATTATGGCGGCGATTGTAACGTAGTTTTGTTGTTCTAATTCTATATTATTTTATGTTACTGTTCCATGTTTTACTAATATTGTTCCATATTAATATAATCTATCAGATATATTCTGTTCTAAAAATCCATTATAATCCCGGATCGGCGTAAAATAAAATAAAATAATATGCAACAATTTTTTTTTTTGGTTAAATATTTAACATAATAAAATAATAATAAAAATGTTATCTATCTAAGAAAATGAGTATCACTTTTCTACAATGCCTTACTTTAGGACATGATTCATACTGTTTTCAAGATTAAAAGTGAGAATTTTGATAGTAGTATCGTACAATAGGCTTAACGTCAAAGCTTCTCGCTCACAAATATAAAAGAATTCCCACTGTATTGTGTCTTTTTATAGAAATCTGAAGAGTAATTTTTCACAATAAAAACGCTCCAAAGACGCAGTCTATCCCTGGCTTAAGATTACCACAAATTCCTGTATATTTGCATCAATATAACATTAAGAAGTGAATTTCCATATTCTTCAAAGTAATTATTCCTCCCACTGTCCTGAAGGCAAAGTTTCAAAATGTGGCTTGGCTTTCAGTATTATGTCCCCTATATCCTGCCGACACAAAGCCAAGGGTCCTTGCGTGTCGTGTTGGGCACGAAACCTTACTCGGAATCGTATGAAGAGGGTTGTCCCCTCTCTCTAACTGGTGTCTAATAGGGTTGATGGTGGGAATAGTTCAAGAAAAGGCGCTTACATGCGTTAATTTGTTGATTATTTTCAATTTATTGATGATAATTTCAATGATCAATGTGTTCAATGATCTTTAGTGTTTTACGACGATTCAACACATTTTTTATGGTTTTTCTGTAATTTTCAGTATTAAATGACGATTTCAAACAGACGATTTTTAAACCTAAGTGATTTGGTGGAGCATTCTTTCATTTACTTAAACTTATAAAACAGTTAATTAATAAAAAAAGTAAACTTGTATCCTTTGATTTTTTTATGAACCTGAACAGCCGTCATACTATGGCCTGCAAAAATAAGTGTTAAAGTATCATCAACAGATATGGTAACGCTGTATGGAAATTAAGTAGAGGTAGTATTCAGATAATTTATCGTTCAATCTACAACAACAAAAAATTAAAAGAATCATCTTAATTTCACAAATTATTTATGTAAGCCAAAAAAATAAAGAAAGAAATAGTTAACCTAAAAATGTATGTAATTTTGTATAGACAAACACAAATACCTAGTTATATTTTTATAAAATATGTATTCAAAAGAAAATAAGTGATTTTTTTTTGATTTCGTGGAATCCAACATAGGTGTCAATGTTCCAGATCCAAATTTGTATTTACTATGCAGCTTAGCATAATACAAAATAAAGGCAGTTAAATGATTTGTTGTTAATAATATAAATACTGTCTTCAAAGATGTATATTCAAGGTGATCTTTATAGCCTGATGGCAAACCAATTCTACTTCAAGTCCGAAGGTTGAGAGTTTGATTTTTGCTTTTTCTGGTGCCTTGTCTTATAAAATATCAATTCGACAATCTCCACTGTAATTGTTTTGTTTGATAGTTCTTATTAAATATAGTAACAAGCAAAGCGTCTCCTGAAAAAATACAATCCCAATGGCAGACACTTGACCTTTGACCTTTACCTTTGCTGATAAACTGAATTCACATCTAAAAGTAAAAATACTTTTTATTTGAATTTTGTGAGGGAATTGCGAAAGACTGATAGTGATAGTGAGCATGAATGTAGGACTTTAAATGTCTGCTTTATAAAAAAATGAAGGTCAAACAAAATCAATACCAATTTGTGGAATCAGCAGAACCCTTTTACTCTGTTTGCTTTCCCAGATAATACTTCAACAGGGTTTTTCAATTAGTAGAAATTGTCCTTCGTGTGTGAAAAGTAGGAAATTCACTTACCAACTCATTTGTAAGTGTGTTTTATTAATTAACGCCCAGATTCTAACAACCCTTAGCGTTTGTGACTAGGAACTAGGATAGGACTTAATTACGACCCAACTTCTGTCTCCAGCCAACAACAGTGGTGAAGGCATCAGAGGCGCATTGGTTTCAAGCTTGAGGGACCGACATTTTTGCTGATACGACAAATTTTTATGCAAAAATTTGTGGGCTTTTTCACCAAAGTTTGTTCATTGCGTTTTTAAAAAGATTTTTCGTAGTTATATATTTTATAGAATATTGGAAAGTTATATATTTTTCACATTCAAATTTATTAATTTACTTTATTTACTCAGATAAATACAACTGTCAAGCCTACTTATATTTTAATTAAGTATTTCGATCAAAATGTAGTGAAAAAAATATCTGATTTCTAAATTTATTTTAGGTGTAAGATAAATTTTACTGTGTCTGAGAAGTAGGTACATATTACATAGGTATTATAAAAGTTGTAGGTAGTGTTATGAGTTTCTTATATTTTCCGGTAATCAAGCATCTCCACGACTACAAATTATAGAGGACACTCCTCCACATAGATAACGCAGAAAAAAACAGTGTAAAACATGCCTTGGTCACGTGCAATTAGAAGGATCACCTTATATGGTGATCGACGATAAACAGTAATAAACACTAACGAAATAATTATTCCCATAAAAGGAATGATTAACTACGGATAAGGGGGAAATAATAAGGGATTTGACAAACAGGAGGGAAAGTGGGAATACAGATAACGGCAAGACCGGGACTTGAAATGAGAGAACTTGACGATTCAGTTCTGAGAGCCGTGGACTCCAGTTGTGGGAGTCAGGAATCGAGAGAAGACCCAAGGGTCACCCACACATAGCGGTAAGGCCGAATGCAGATTTACTCTAAGCGCTGGAGGGTTAAATCACGCGAGGGACATGAGAGAAGTAACCCAAACGTCCCACACCGGTTCAAACCAGTAAGCGCTTTAAACATATGGTACCTTTAACAAACGTAATAAAACAAGGCAGTAACTTCCAGCATAAAATTGTTCCATGCAATAGATTTAAGATAATTTCTCAATATAATGCATAACTATGATGTAAAATAAATTGTATAAACTCTATAATAAATCAGAATAAACTGAATAAAGTGTTTTTATTTTGATGATTCATTGAGAGATGGCCTGAACTAGTGAACCCTGAGATAGTAATAAATATGGCCAGCTACATACGTTATACATTATATATTCTTTTTAACAGTTGGTACTTGTGTTAGTCTCTAATAATCTCTCTAATAATCTCAACTTCTAGTAAATTGATATTGGTGAAAAGTAAAAAATAAAACTTAAAAGTAACCGAATGGAAAGCATAAAAGTACATATTGTGATTTTAATATGGTAAGAATAACATAAACTCCTGAAGACCATTTATTGGCAAATCTATATTTTTTTTATGTATCACCTTATATAACATAACATATGGAATGCAACTGCTCAGAGGTGGTGGGACAATGGCATCTCCAATTTGGAGAAAGTCTAGGCAAAAAACGATAAGGGAAACTGGATTTGGCGTCGAACTTGACTTGAAGACATTTCAAGCAATGAACTGATTTTGAGTTTTGAATATCTCCCAACGAGACTATAAACGATAAATATATTTATACCATTTATATATTTTTTTTATTATTTGGTTTTACGCCCAGCTGGGCTTGTACATGGATTTTAAGAACAGAATATACCTAGTGAGTTATCGAAAATTATACAAAAAAAAGCATGATATAATAGTTAATTGATAAACTTAATTTGAAAAAATATTAGTAAAAATGTAACAGTAACATAAAATAATATAGAAACTAGATCAATACTACATACTCATAATATAAGACAAATCACTAAAACTAGATTACCAACGCTACTACAATTTTTAGGATTCAATAGATAAATGGAGTCAATAAATATATCAATAGTACCCCCAAACTTATAGCCAAGATCATGCATTCTATTTGAGTGTATCTGATTGTCGGTCGTGTATGTATTGCCGAAGAATGTTATATTTTGTCTTGTGTTCCTAGTCGGCATATGGAATTTAACTATCTCAACGATGGCAGGATTGTCAATTTCGTTGTTAATGACTCTGTGTAACACAACCAGGTCTGACATAATTCTCCATAATTCTGAGTTATTAGAGGCAATTGATTCATCAAACTGACATAATTAATGTATTCTACGACTACCATAATATTAACACGAATTTAGTATTGTAGTTGAGAAAATAACCAAAATGTAAAGTTTTAAAATTTAACAAAATTTTAAAAATTCAACTGTAATTTTGAGCTTAAAATTTACGTATCTAAAAAATTGTGCTGAACTCTTACTCTGTTTTTAGAGAGAACTTTATACAAAGGGGACCAAATAGGTGAATTATATTCCACTTAACTTCTGACTAATGCAATATGTAAGGTTCTTATACAATCTAAGGAATTAAAGTCAGTTGAAGTTCTGCAAAGGAAGCCAAGTATCTTTAAAGCCTTAATAGTTATATAGTTAATGTGTACAATGAATGTCAAGATTTCATTGAATATTACACCCAAGTGACGATTTAAAAAAATATATTTTATAAATATTAAAAAATTACAATTTTGGGACTTTCTAAAGTACCACGCTCATGCCCGTATTATGGCAGTTGCACATGATTCATGTAAGAATAAGATTTCGTTCGTGGCAGATGTGATGTCATCTTGGCTGGTCCAGTCCGGAAAATTATAATAACCAGCAATTTTGCATTTTGCTTCTGGATATTTAAATTTAAGTATTTCTATGTCCTCATTGTGGATTTAAATATTTGCAAATCCGATGCAGGTGGGATGTAGACGCAGCCGATAATAATTTTGCCATTAGGTATATTTTTATCAAAATGTGTTCAACACTTGTGTGCTTGGCCGGTAATCTACAGGATGAGATATTTTTAGACACGCATAACATCACACCCAATCCTTTTATCTTTTCGCTAGAATTGGGACTTAAATCAAAGCGATAGGTAATATATTGATTTAGGCTTTATTCTGACCACCAGATATCCGCATTTAACCATGTTTCAACACAAAAACAGGCCGTTTATAATAAATAAAATAAAATAAATAAATAAATAATAAAAATGTCATATGGGAAGGTGGGTGAATTAATTTTAAGTTAAGTTAAAAAAAAAAAAAAATATTTTAAGTTGCTGCAATTTTGTACATATTCCTCAAACATTTTGATAATATCCATTGGGTCTGAAGAATATGTTACGTAATCTGTTTTTTGCATGACTTTTGATAATTTTATGAATTCCATTTAAATGTTTAATTCGCAAATCAATTTCACAATTTTCTTTTCTCTCCTCCATTTCCTTCCAGTTCTCTTTGTTGGGGGATCTTATCCTGTTTAATTTTTATTCTACTAGGCAAAGTATTTTTCCTAAAATAAAAGTTTTGCCAGCTTAGGGTCGTCAAATTCTACTTTAATGGGTCTGATTTTGTTGAAAATTTTACCACCAAGTCTGTAAATTTTAACTTCTTCGGTTTTGAACTCGCTGTTTATTTCACTAACGAAAGCTGGGACTTTTTTTTATTCTCCTAGATATTATCCATGCTTGAGTTAGAACTAGACTAGGGGATGTTAGGTAAAATTACGTTATTTGTGTGGGTCTTGTGTTCTTATATCTCAGCAAGCAAGTCACGAATCGACATTATTTCTTGGGGTGATACTTTTCCATGGTCTTTTCAAATGTCATAACTTTTCCCTCAAAGACTCTTACATTTACTCCTTTATCCTGCATAGTTTCAGAGAGGTTAGATAGTTTGGTGAGTGTACGGGACGTGTTTGCCAGCACAAGAAAATACTATAAATAATAAGCACCGGCACACATCAGTCCTCAACCTGGGTAATGATTTAAGTAAAACACCGTGAAGTGTTCTATCCAAACCATCATAAAAGAAAGACGATTCGAATTAAAATTCACATTTTAATTCCAAGTATTGTACTTGTATACAGAACATACAAAGGGGTGTAGCTTATAGGTACTTCCTATTTTTTACAGCCAACCCAATTCACAAGAAATAGTTATATGTATTTCAATACAACTGGGATTTAAACACAGATAGAAAACTGAGACAATCGGAATTCTTTCAGCGATAATTTCAGATTGGAGCACATTGTTCATCATCGCGCCATACGATACAGCAAATGGCGTAGGTGACTGCTGGAGCAGTGGCCAGTTCAATTGGTAGCCAGCAGGAATCGGCCAGCCTCTAGGCTTCAGCATCAATGGCTAATTCAGTCGGTAGCCAGGAAGAATTGGCCGGCCTCTAGGTTGTCAACATCAATGGCTAATTCAGTCGGTTGCCAGGAAGAATTGGCCAGCCTCTAGGTTTTCAGCATCAATGGCTAATTCAGTTGGTAGCCAGAAAGAATTGGCCGGCTTCTAGGTTTTCAGCATCAATGGCTAATTCAGTTGGTAGCCAGGAAGAATTTTCCGGCTTTTGGGTTTTCAGCATCAATGGCTAATTCAGTCGGTAGCCAGGAAGAATTGGCCAGCCTCTAGGTTTTCAGCATCAATGGCTATTTCAGTTGGTAGCCAGGAAAAATTGGCCGGCTTCTAGGTTTTCATCATCAATGGCTAATTCAGTTGGTAGCCAGGAAGAATTGGCCGGCTTCTAGGTTGTCAGCATCAGTGCAGTAGGGATTGGCCAGCCTCTAGGTGATCGCCGGCACTGGGCAGTTCAGTCGGTAGCCAGGAGGAATTTATCAGCCTCTAGGTTGTCAGCATCAATGCAGCAGGGATTGGCCAGCCTCTAGGTGGTCACTGGAAGTGGGCAGTTCAGTCGGTAGCCAGCAGGTATTCGTCAGCCTTTAGGTTGTCAGCATCTGTGGTTGGTTCAGTCGGTAGCCAGATCATTTGATTATAAGAGCCGGCACACGGAGACGCCCCATTATTGTAATGATGACAGATGCGTCTGGCTCAGATGATAGAGTGCCGACCATAAACAGCTCTTGCAAATAGTTGTAATCTTTAAAATGATTGTGCCGTGATGCAGGAACAGAAGCGACTACAGATTTCAGTTGACACTCAGGAAATTATAATTATAATTAACAGATCGCGTTTTAACTGGAGGTGTTACGTCCATTCGTGTTAATTTTTGAATTTTGACTGACGAATATTGTAGTGTTTTTAACTATTTATAATTTCTCTAACAAGCCTTCTTGTGACGTCAATATCTTTACCACAACTTGTTTACGTTTCAGACGCAGGTGTTTTTAGATGAGAATAATAATTTCGCCCAGCGACTGGTTTGTCAATATTTTGATTTTTTTTCCGGCTTGAATCGCCTAGTAACCGATTATTTTGATGCATTTTTCTACTGGCAAATTTTATAATATTAAATGCAATAAATTCGTGTTTTCATGTTCGATACAGTGAGTATTTTTGCCATTTGATCTTTAGTGATTTTTAAAGACGGATTTGTAATGGTAGTATGGATGCCAGTAATCTCTTCCTTGGCTTTATTGAAAAGTGTTTCATTTGTATTCATTTTGGAAGTGGAATTTGAAACAATTCTTTTTTGAAAAGAAACTCTTATTAGGGCGAGTGGTAAGAGTCACTGCACACAGAAATTAATTAATAGTTTTAAGAATGTTGGCACTAAAACTTGTTTGAAAACACCATATATTTAGTTTTATAAATTTTTAAATATTTTGAAAAAATATTAATTATTCAAGAGCAAAACAAAACTCGATAGCTGTCATTGACATGTTATTGTTGTATTCACAAACATATTTTTATATAGTTTATTTTTATTTCCGATTGTGAAAACACCCACGCAATTTTGTTTACATTTTTACTGCTGGATTTGAAAAATCTTCGAATAAAAATAATATGAATGAAAATTTAGTACGAACGTTTTACATTTTAGAATAAACGTTTGTTCTAGAAAAAACAAATATCTACCCACACTAAAACAGTTTTTTTCTTAGATATATTTTGTGTGCGTGCGAGCAGAAGTCACTTACTCCAAAAAACTATACGGAAAGAAATAAGTATTGCTAAATTATTAATAATCTCTTCAAATTATTCGAAATCCGTCTACAACGGAATTGCGTCCCTATAACGAATGAATTGATAGGTTTACTGATAAGCTTTTAGTAAAATACGAATGCTTAAAAGAGCTATAAAATCTAATTTATTATATGTATTTATTTTTTCATTGAATACATACATTAAATTTTAATATAAAAACTCATCTAGAATTAATATTTAATGTCAAGATATATTTGCTTGTCAGAGATATCCTTGAAAGTGAACAGAAAATATTCGATACTAAAAAAATTTAAAAAGTGTAAAAAGTGACTTTTGCCAGTCAAACAGCTTTACTTTTTCTACGTAATCACATTCAAATATCAATTTGGTTAAAAATGGAGTCAGATATTTCTGTTTGCACGGTCGCGATTTAACCCTGTGAGCACACTAACGACACTAGTGTGAGACACATTAAAGCACGCGGGCTTTCTCTAGAGGACTACTTGTCTTGCGGGTACAAGCGACTTGTCTCAAGGTACAGTTGTACATCTGTACAGCGTGTACCTCTGGGTAGTCTGTGCTGTGTTGTTATTATTGTAGTATCAAACTAACGAGAATTGCGAATCCTTGAAGTGATTCCAATCTTCTTAGGGAACACGGCACGTTGATTTTGATATTTGGATGGTAGTTGAGATTAACGTGCTTATTAGTTGTGATATTTCCTATGATCGTATTTTCGTTTGTCTAATCGAATTTGTGATTTATTGGTGAATAAATATTTTCGAGAATAATCAATACCCCCTAGATCCCCACTCGGTGCTACCGGAATAAATCTTTTCCAACCCCTTAAATCGTTTTCATTGTGCTTTGAAATCTTTTTTTTTTATAATTTGATATACGGTAATATCATCAAAAATAATTTTGAACACTACCTTTTTCTATCTGATTTTATCAGTTCCCTCCAAAAGCTTAAATCCAATCCTCTTCATCTTTATCATCACTTTGTATGTCTTATTCGAGTACTGATAGCATCCATTCAGAGCTCTGGTAAAACCGTAATCTGATTTTTGGACATGTTGGCATCGTGGGTATATGATGATATTGCGGGTTCCTTAGCTAAACAAGGAGAATCTAACTCTATTGTTACCCTAGTAAGCCACATCTGACATTTTTTCTATCCTCAAAGACAGATCTGCGATGTTTGGTCAGAGTATTGGCACATTGCTAGTTAATCCAATGGATCCTGCTTTGCCTCAGTACAAAGAACTATCCTATGAAAACGGTGGTTTAAAAAAAAAACCATTTCTCTAAAAAATAACTTTCCTTAGTTGTTCGAATGAGCATTGGACATTGCTTCTTTCCATCTCACTTTTTTAAAATTCACGTGCTTGACTCCTCAGATTGAACATTCTGTGGTCCAGAAGTGGGAACATGTTTTTCGGTTGTCCCTCTCTTAACAAATATCCTTCCTTCTATCTCAAGCCTTATCTAAAATTGCCTCCCCTACATTCAACATCTCACTTCTTCTAAGTCTCAATTCGATTCCAGTATATAATATTGAAATTTGCCAATTTAAACTAAATTAATTCATAAATTCACCTTCTTTCTCTGTGTAATTTGAAATGATGACCTAGAACACCCTTGAAAGGCGAAGGCCAGAAACATTTGATTAAAAATTTCTGAACTGGAATTTTGTTTTCTAAAAAGTTTAAAATGACGGTATTATTGAATTATCAGTGACGGTTTTTAAACTAAATTTTGTTGGTGATTTTAAATGAATTTTTGAAAAGAAGACAAAGTTATTTATCTTGCCTTCAATGTTTTTTTGTTGATTTTTTTGATGGTGGGAAACCATTTCAGGCAAAGTTTCAATTCCGAATGGTTGTCTTACAACAGGGTGATACTGAGAATATTTTCCACTCTGCAACGTGCCGGAAATATTCTTTATATTATTTTAAATGAGTAAATTGTAAAATAACACAAATTAATCTCATAAAATTTGCTCGCGCACGCCGGATTTGAACCCACGACCTTCGGCTTGCTAGACGAGAGCCATACCCTTCGACCACGTAAGACGTCTGTGCATCCCACGGTATTTACAGCCAATTAACTGCACGCCACTGCTAGTTTAGAAACCACCAGAAAGTCTTTTTCTAAAGCAATAAATGCTTTCTAAATACAGGGTTTCCCAATAAGAGGTGTTATTTTGATATTCAATCGTAAAAGATCAATGGTTTCGTTGCTTGTGTGGTACGTAGCGCCTTTTTGTTGAACGTAAACGCCATCCAAATCAATACCATCCAATTCCGGCCATAAAAAAACATTAATCATCTCTCGATAGCACAACCCATTCATCGTGACTGTTGCGCCAGCCTCATTTTCGTAAAAGTAAGGTCCAATGACTCCGCCGGACCATAAACCGCACCAAACAGTCACACGTTGAAGATAAAGAGGCTTTTCAACAATAACTCTTGGGTTTTTCGAGCCCCAGATGCGACAATTTTGCTTGTTGACCAGGCCACCGAGGTGGAAATGGGCCTCATCACTCAAGATGATTTGCATTTGATTCACTCAAGTGAATTTTAATAATTTAAATGCGTTGTTGAAGCGTGTATCGTTTCATTTTTATAAATGGCGTAATTTTTACTTGTCAAATGTCAAAAAATTTTAAGACAGCTTCAAAAAAAACATCTACCGAAATAGCGGACTATTCAAAATAACACTTCTTATTGGAAAACCCTGTATAAACATTATTGCAGTTTTTATGGGACTGAATTCCTGAGCTTTAAAACATCCAGAAAGCTGTTAAAAAATTAGTGATATATTGATTATTCAATGCTTTTATTTTTTTGCTCGTTTTTATTGTATTTATTTACAAAATAACATTTTTTAAATCGGTTTGTCACAAAAATATGTTTTTCTTCATATTCATAGAATGTCAAGTCACCCACCTGAGCTGTATATTATCCCTGACACTGCTATTTTTATAAAACCTTTGAGAAGATAACACGTTATTGTTTCGGTATGAATTTTCAAACATGATCCTACTGAAGTGTAAAGAAAATGTTATTATTTGCCAAGAAAGGTAATACATTATACTCTTGAACTTGACACGACATTGATACACCTTCAAAACACATCGTTATGTTATTATTTCACATTTAATAGGGTCACATTCTTGAGATTAAAGGTCTATGGATTCCAGGAAATCCTGTTGAAAGTAAGAGTCTTTGTAATAAGATCAAATAGATGTTTATACCAATCGAGACAATAGAATTCATAAAGATTTTAAAACGTTTTGAAGAATAATAATTCAGGAAAAAATTTATCTTTTTCACTTTTTAAGAAGATTATACCCATAAACGTAATACATCATTGAAGAAGAAGATAATACTAAATAAATATTAGAAAAAATAGTTGCAAAATGATAAATCTGTAATATAAAATCGACAAATACGACGTTTAATAAATAGGTCCCCATGGTCAATTTGTTTACGACGCCTGTCCCGATAAGACAAGAGATTCTGGGTTCAATTCCTTGATGTGACCGTTATCTTTTTGTTTTTCTGTGTCTTGTTATGTTTCACGTTTCGTTTAGAATTATTAGTAATATCTTTATCTTCAATTATAATAATTCATATTATTTATACAGTTTTTCGATGAATAGTCAATTTCAATTTGATGGTCGTATTTACATTATAAAATTTTAATAAAATACCTATCTACCGTATTTTCTGAAGTTTTGTGAGTTATTTATATTATACTAGCTGGCGTGTACCCGGCGTTGCTCGGGGTCATGAACGGTCTGGAGTAAAGTTTTGAGGTTGTGAATTCTAGTGTACCTGACAACTTGATCTATTTTTAAGTTGGAAATAATATTTTTCTGCAGTTTAAAAAAGATTTTGGTTTCATTTGATCGTGCCATGTCTTCCTCAGGCGTCCTTGACTTCCACCATTCACTAATTTATACAACATTGATTCTATTAATTAAACTACATGGTTTTCCAATAAGAGGTGTTATTTTGATATTCAATCGTAAAAGATCAATTGTTTCGTTGCTTGTTTGGCACGTAGCGCCGTCTTGTTGAAAGTAAAGGTTGTCCAAATTAATATCATTCAACTTCGGTTATAAAAAAATCATTAATCATCTCTCGATAGCGCAATTCATTCACCGTAACTGTTGCTCCAGCCTCATTTTAAAAAAAGTAAGGTCCAATGACTCGCCGGACCATAAACCGCACCAAAAAGTAACACGTTGAGGATAGAGAGACTTTTCAACAATAACTCATGGGTTTTCCGAGCCCCAGATGCGACAATTTTGCTTGTTGACTAAGCCACCGAGGTGGAAATGGGCCTCATCACTCAAGATGATTTGCATTTGATTCACTCAAGTGAATTTTAATAATTTTAATGCGTTGTTGAAGCGTGTATCGTTTCATTTTTATCAAAAACGTAGTTTCTACTTGTCAAATGTTAAAAAATGACAGCTTCAAAAGTAACATCTACCGAAATAGCGGGCTATTGAAAATAACACCTCTTATTGGAAAACCCTGTATATTATATTGACTTTTATTCGACTCCTCTCATTCCTGTGCAAAGATAATGCGTTAAGTCTTCCTCAGGCGTCTCCAACTTCTTTTAACATTCATACCACTCTCTTAACACTCCTCCTACTAATAAGAATTTCAAGTGAATTTTAATAATTTTAATGCGTTGTTGAAGCGTGTATCGTTTCATTTTTATCAAAAACGTAGTTTCTACTTGTCAAATGTTAAAAAATGACAGCTTCAAAAGTAACATCTACCGAAATAGCGGGCTATTGAAAATAACACCTCTTATTGGAAAACCCTGTATATTATATTGACTTTTATTCGACTCCTCTCATTCCTGTGCAAAGATAATGCGTTAAGTCTTCCTCAGGCGTCTCCAACTTCTTTTAACATTCATACCACTCTCTTAACACTCCTCCTACTAATAAGAATTAACTTTGAAATTTTCATCGAAATTGGTCTAGTAGTTTTTGAGTCTATAGGGGACAAAAAAACAAACATTCATTTTATATTAAAATATTGAAAGATTTTTTTAGTCGGTTATTTTTATCTAATTTGCTGAAATAAATAGATGTTTGCTGAGTGGGTAGGTACTACATCATCGTCCATGAAAAAGAGCATAAGTAAGTTAGATTTTTGAGTAGGAAATAGTAACATTGATCCCGGTTTTGCAGCCGAGTCGTCCATAGCGTCGGGTTCGTACCCAGGCGTCGCCGGTTCAATCTTCTGAGAGACCATTCCTTCATCATTTGTAGCAGTGCGTACTTCTGGACGGGCAGTTCCTACCCGATTAAGTTAAACATTGGTCAACATTCTACAATTGGCACTACTGTTTCGAGCTATGAGTGCGGAGCGCTCGTCAGCGACCTGAGTTGCTTGCTGGACTCGGTTTCATACGGTGTGTTCGTGCGACGCTAGAACAATGAGGGTCTACTGTGCAAACTACGAAAGGTCTTTTTCACTTATAACTTTTTAACAATGTACTTATAATTCAATTAGGGATTACTCATTTTAACTTCTTGCGTAGTTATTTTTATAACTCGCTGGCGCCCGCTCAGACATTCCTTACAAGATTTAAATGTTTTAAATTTATTAATGTTACATGTTCGTTAGTCAAAATCTTATCAAGATGGCGTTAAACACACGTTTATTCTTGACACGCCCGGAGATAGTTGTTTGATAGAGTCTCATGTTTACTTTATTTGATTAATTATTTTAATAATTGTTTTAATAAATTAGCGTCTGTTAATATTTAAAATATTCTTTATTTAATCTTCCTTATCAGTTCTCATCACTACCTACCTACATTGTGTTAGTGCGTGTGCGTAGATGTCTAGATAATTGTATTCGGTAATTTACCTATTAATGTCACAATTGAAAGATCCATCATTAATTAATACAATTATCCTTTCATCACCCATCCACGATTTAATGTTACAAATGGCAGCCCTTGTGGGTGAACCTAATTTTTTTGACTAAATAATAATGCGGTATTTTTTTTTCTTTCCTTGTTTTAATCTTGGATTGCGATGTCTGATTTTTTTTTTATGAATTTCTTGTATAATCCCTGAAAAAGACCTTTCGTTTTGCATGGTAGATGTTCGGGTGTTGTTCGATATACATCGTGTCACTGAGATTTTATTAATTCTTCATTTTACGCAGCTTTTCATCTGGCACAACTCATGACGTTTTTCGTCTTATTATCGTGTTCGTTAGTACGCTGACGTCACACTTATTTTATATTTTTTTGTGTTTTGCGGCGATTGTGGTTGTTGTATTGTTGCTTGCATGTTCTAATAATTTTTTTTCTACCTACCCTGTTAGTTAGGTATGACGGATTCGACCATTTTAACAAGAAGTCGTGCGTTAATCATGTCTAAACCAGAGGATGGCACTACTTCGGCAATTTCGGCGGTCGCGTCTAACACAGTTCCGGTTCACAAATGGAACTTAACCTTCGACGGTACTGGGAACGTGCATAATTTCATTGAACGGGTCAACGATTTGTCTATATCTCGGAACGTAAGTACAGCTTCTCTTTTTTCATCTGCGGTGGAACTTTTTTCAGGTCATGCTTTAGACTGGTTTAGAGTCAACCGTTCTTCTTTCAAGTCATGGACGGATATTGTAATTGCTCTAAAGGAAGAATTTGAGCTTCTGGACCATGAAAGACGTTTAGTTGCTCAGATCAGAGCCACGTACCAGCAACAAAAAGAGAACCTGGGTTCATTCATAACGCGGGTCTTGACTTTAAACAATCAATTGTCGTCAAAATTACCAGATGACGAAATTCTGGAAATATTGCAATGTAATATGTTACCGAGATACATACAAAAATTATCGCTCTCTGTCATCTCGGACATTAATTGTCTGAAAAAATTGGGAAAAATGATTGAACTTGCAGACGTTCGGTCTGATTCCAGACCTTCCCCGCCAAATGCAAATACTGTTAATTTTAATAATGTTTCTCATTCCTCCTCAAATAATGCATTTAGCAGAGGGAATAACAGAATGTCTCAGAATAATCCCAATTTCAGGAATCATCGTCAATCTTTTGAATTCAGTAAACGTAGCCCGTCAAATATGAGTTCTAGGGAGGTGAAATGTTTCCGCTGTGGCCGTCCTGGTGTGAAGGCGCCTTCATGCAACTGCCGGCAGGCAAAAAACTAGATGTCCTGGGGGTCCTGTCTGCGGGCGGCAAGTCGACACCGTTCGCTGACATCACCGCCAGGCTTCGGCTTGCTGTGCTGTCGGAAACCAGAACTTTCTTCAAGAACCTTTGTACCTCGAAGGTGGTGGGTGCGGCTAAAAGGGATGGCCGTCCACACATCATTTTCCAGGTTCTGGGTTCCAACTTTTCTGGCCTTCTTGACTCTGGTTCGCATATCTCAATTATTGGTAATAATTTTCATCGTAAATTTTTAAATCTAGGGTTAAATCTTTCTGTTCTTAAGAAAAAATTTTCACTCACTTCTGCTACGGGTCATACTGTGGAGTGCGTTCACAAAATTGCGGTTCCGGTAGTTCTTGGTAATGTTAAGAAAAATTTTAATTTTGTAGTTATGCCAGACATAAAATCTAACATCATCCTCGGTTGCGACTTTTGGAAAGTTTTTAACATTTGTCCCAAGTTAACTAAGTTAATGACTAATGACTCTGACAATAGTTGCGTGTCTGAGGTAAGAGGACTAGATAGCTTTGAGAACTTGGATTCATTTCAACAATCAACATTAAATAACGTTATACACGAATTTGAAGCCTTTTCTGGAAATCGTTTAGGTAGAACGTCTCTTGAAAAACATGTCATTGACACGGGTGATTGTCAACCTATTAAGCAACGTGTTTATCCGATTTCTCCTCATTTATTGCCGGAAGCTCACAGAGAACTTGACAGACTATTAAAACTGGGAGTAGTAGAACCCAGCAATAGCTCGTGGAATAATCCTATTGTTTTAGTGCCCAAGAAAAATGGTTCTTTTAGACTTTGCTTGGACAGTAGAAAACTCAACGCGGTCTCGCGGCGGGACGCTTATAGTCTACCGTTGATATCTGATATCTTAAATAGTCTCGGAGGAGCACGATATCTATCAACTTTAGACTTAAACGATGCGTTTTTTCAAATCCCGTTAGAGGTAGATTCTAAAGAGAAAACCGCTTTTACTATACCTAAACGAGGCCTCTTCCACTTTGTAACAATGCCTTTTGGTCTTCATGGTGCGAGTTCTCGGATGATGAGGCTTATGGACAAGGTTTTGGGTCCGGAGTTCGATGGGAAAGTTTTTTGTTACCTAGATGACATAATTATCATTAGTTCCACCTTTGAAGAACACATTGATCTTTTAAGACGGGTTAAACAAAAGTTACAAGCTGCGGGTTTGACTATTAACGTAGAGAAGTCAGTCTTTTGTCGTGACTCCCTTAAATACCTAGGTTTCGTGATTGATAAGGATGGGTTGAGAACTGACCCGGGAAAAGTGGAAGCAATCGTTGACTTCCCCATTCCAACGTCGCAAAAGAGCTTGCGTAGGTTTATCGGTATACTTTCTTGGTACAAAAGGTTCATTTTAAATTTTTCTTTAATTGCAGCACCTTTGCATAATTTAACCAAAAAGGAGTTTGCTGGTAAAAAATTTGTATGGAATGAACAGGCTGATGCTGCCTTTACTAAATTAAAGAATATTCTGGTCAAGGCTCCTGTTCTTGCTTGTCCCGACTTTAGTAAACCCTTTACAATTAGTTGCGATGCATCGAACACCGGTTTGGGGGCGGTCCTTTCTCAATCTGACGTTAATGGTATAGAACACCCTATTTCCTTTATTTCCAGATCACTATCTGCACAGGAGAAAAATCACTCCACAACCGAGAAGGAGTTAAATGCTATGATCTTTGCACTAGAGAAATTTAGGGGTTATATTGAAGGTTCGCCTATTCCTGTCAAGGTGATCACTGATCACTATAGTCTAAAATGGCTTACAAACTTAAAGTCTCCGTCGGGTAGATTAGCGCGGTGGGCGGTTAGACTTCAGCAGTTCAATTTTGAAATAATTCATAGGAGCGGTAAAGACAACATTGTTCCGGACGCACTGTCTCGTGACCCTTTACATGTTGACTTGATTAATCAGTCCTTTTCCACTTCCGACCGTTGGTACTTAAGTTTGAAAGAAAAATTTTTGGCTAATCCGGAAAAATTTCCAGCGTTTAAAGTTTGCAATGGTGTCATCTTCAAACACATTCAGAGCATGGAGGCTCTACACAGGTCTTATGACTGGAAGGAAGTTCTCCCAAAAGAGTGTAGGAAAAACGTCATCGTTCAAAATCACGTTCCGCCTTCTTGTGCACATTTTGGCATCTTAAAAACGTTAAATAGGATTAAACTTAAATACTACTGGCCCAAAATGGCAGCTGATGTGAAGTCATTTGTAAGCAAATGTCATACTTGTTTAGGTTATAAAAGTTCTAACTTACTGCCTCCTGGTTTGATGGGTGACCCGAAACTGGTGCAAAGGCCGTGGCAAATGATTGCGACAGATCTATTAGGTCCTTACCCTAATTCTTACAAAAAGGGTTATACTTACCTTTTAGTGGTTTCTGATTTCTTTACCAAGTATACTAGACTTTTTCCACTTAGGAAAGCGACGGGTAGTGTTATTGCGGAAATTTTGGAAAATGATATCTTTTATAAATTCGGTGTTCCAGATACGATTTTTTTGGATAATGGCCCACAATATATATCGCGTGACATGAAAGCGCTGGCCAATAAATTTCATATCCGTCACTTGTTTTATAATTGCAGATATCACCCGCAGAATAACCCTGTTGAGCGTGTAAACAAGGTGTTGGTAGCAGCCCTGGGTTCTTTTGTGGGATCTGATCACAGATCCTGGGCGTGCCATCTACCTGAAATTGAACTGGCTATAAACACGGCTGTTCATGAAGTCACAGGCTATACTCCGTTCTTCCTTAATTTTGGTAGAGAGATTGTAATTTCGGGAAATGACTACAAAGGTGTAGACTTTAACGCGGAAGACATTAGATTCTCTAAACGCGATTCATGGGCATCTGATTTACATGAATTAAATGACATTTTCTCCCAAGTTCGCACGTCCTTAAGACAATCATACGAACGTAATAAGGTACAATATAATCTGCGTCGTAGAGACGTTCAATATGAGGTTGGGGACATTGTCTGGAGAAGGTCCTTTGCTTTGTCAGACGCTGGTAGATACTTTTCAGCAAAATTAGCCCCCAAATTTATACGTAGTAAAATTATTTGCAAAATATCGCCGGTTGCTTATCAATTAGCGGATATGACAGGGAAACCTGTGGGAACTTTTCATGTTAAGGATATAATCAAGTTAGAAGAAGCTAACTGATCTTGGGGTGGGTTAATTGATGAACTATTTTTTTCTTTTGTTGAAATCGTTATATTTTATTTGAGAATTAATCCCTTTTCTCTTGTTATAAATTAGGTTATTGCTTACCTTGCCCTCAGGTTTGCAATTTTTCTTTGTGTTCTCTCATTGTGAGGACATGACTGGTATTTTTGTGTCTTCACATTGAGTGTATTTTAGTATAAGTTTTGTTTTGTCTTTGTGTACATGTGTAGTATGTGTTTTGGGGAGTAATTAGTCCATTCCGATTCAACGCGGGGGATTGACGTTTTTTAATCTCACGCATTGAATCCACATTTTTTTTTGGATTTAAGTGCAATCATTTTGTATTGAACATTTTGTAATCTCATGAATTGAATCCATTGTATCATTTTATGCGTTATCCTAGGGCAGTGAAGTTCACAATCTCAGTTGGCCACTGTTTTGTGCTATTTTTCTGTTCGAGGGATTTTTTAATAGCTAATTTTACTTTGTGAGATTATACTAATTGTTCTTTAATGAACTAAGTCCGTGATGGCGACTTGTTTTGAGGTACGGTTTGTCCTTTCTAGAGGGACATACTGTATTTCAATTATGGCATATACGAAGCTGTATTTCGGTTTAACAGCTCTGTACCGAGTTTGGTCCTCGTGTCATTTTAATTGTGTGCATGGTTGTTCTTTATATGTTGTTCCTTAGTACTTTAGTTTGCCTTGGTGTTGGTTGACTATTTTAATTCAATAATTTAGAAAATACTTCATGCAGTTATCCGCGATAGCCTCAGATGCTCATAACATTCTATTTTTCTCTGGTTTTAGGAAACCATTGGCATGGTGTTTTCTATGATTTAGTCATTGTTTAATACACTTTTCAAATATTTTTAAAAAAATGTTATGTCATAATAATTAATTTATTAATTAATTTATTTAATATTTATTTTGAAATTTTGTGTGTTTTCACTCGCTCAGGTTATTGTAGATTTACAGAATCTTTTTTTTTTTTTTTTTTTTTTTTTTTTTTTTTTTTTTTTTTTTTTTTATATATTCAATAATATTATTATTGGGTTTATAAAAACAGTTTATTTTTAAACAAGTTCTGCTGTGTAATTATTATTACGCGTGACAGCTGTTTCGCCCTCTGAAGGCATTATCAAACTGTCTGTAACAGTAACAGTAACAGTTTGATAATGCCTTCAGAGGGCGAAACAGCTGTCACGCGTAATAATAATTACACAGCAGAACTTGTTTAAAAATAAACTGTTTTTATAAACCCAATAATAATATTATTGAATATATAAAAAAATAAAAAATAAAATGGAGTTCTACAAATTAAACTTAATAACAATAAATAAAAATTACAGAATCATATTTTTAACATTTAAAAATTGCATCCTTTCAGGAAGTTTTTTACTTTTATTTGCTCTTAATGTCCTTGGCTTGAATTATTATTAAAATGTTATTTGTTCTTATTGTTAAGAATGTAAATGAGTAATTTTTTTAACTTTTTCTTTTAACTAATACTATGCGTTTTCACATGCAATTGCTGTGGCTTCTCTCTGAGCTCAAGACAAGTCGCATCAATTTCATTTGGACTTAGCTGTATTTTTGTCAATATTGGGTCATTAATATATGGTTCTGTTTGAGCCGGTCACATCTATCTTTTTATGAATTTGGGTTTGTTTCTGGGATAACTTTATAATTTTTCATCTCTGCTCGCAGAGGGCAGTAGCTGCAATGTGGGTTTAGACTTTACTATTTTCATTTAATAGCGTTTCTTTTAGCTTCAAATTTAACTTTGTTGGGCGCTCAGCTTTCACGTTTAGCTAGACTCGTTTTATAAAATTTTTTTAATAAATTTTGGTAGTCTTTACTACAGTTTATCTTTTCATTTGTTATTTTATTCAAGTTTTTGTTTACACTTCAGTAGTTGTTAAATTCCTTGCTCAGTAATCCATTTTTGTCAAGCATAGCATACCTTTCTTTTCACTTGCCTCAAGGAAGTCAGTCGCCTTCATCACTCTTCGGTTCTTCACGTCAAGATAACTCAAGATAATACAAAATTTCAAGATTTACAAACTTCTATCAATTCTTCGAGGAAGCAATTTTGTACAAGTTCGAGCCTTCAGGGAAGCAACATTCTTCTACGGGAAGAGTTTAATAGGATACTACCTGGCCGTTCACTGCTATCAGAAAGAGGGTGCAGCTTCTCAAGATTGCATTTGTTGTCAACATTGGAGAATGGTGATACAATTATCGGGGCTCATTATCTTCGCCAAGCAAGTTCAATCTTCTTCACTGATGTCAGAAGAGGGTAATTCAGATATTCCATCAGCGAGAATTCTTCCTTCTACTTCCTGGGTGTTGGCGCTTCAATCCTTGCTCAGCGAGCACATCACGGACTTCTACAGAACGTGCTGGACTCTTCTTCTAAGGCATTATCTGCATTTTGTGACTCTTTACCACTTATTGGTCTTGGATTTGGAGGCATATGGAAAATATCAAAAAAAAATAAAAAATTTATCGTGCCGAAAATTTTTTCCTTTGGAAGGGGGGTAATGTAGCAGTGCGTACTTCTGGACGGGCAGTTCCTACCCGATTAAGTTAAACATTGGTCAACATTCTACAATTGGCACTACTGTTTCGAGCTATGAGTGCGGAGCGCTCGTCAGCGACCTGAGTTGCTTGCTGGACTCGGTTTCATACGGTGTGTTCGTGCGACGCTAGAACAATGAGGGTCTACTGTGCAAACTACGAAAGGTCTTTTTCACTTATAACTTTTTAACAATGTACTTATAATTCAATTAGGGATTACTCATTTTAACTTCTTGCGTAGTTATTTTTATAACTCGCTGGCGCCCGCTCAGACATTCCTTACAAGATTTAAATGTTTTAAATTTATTAATGTTACATGTTCGTTAGTCAAAATCTTATCAAGATGGCGTTAAACACACGTTTATTCTTGACACGCCCGGAGATAGTTGTTTGATAGAGTCTCATGTTTACTTTATTTGATTAATTATTTTAATAATTGTTTTAATAAATTAGCGTCTGTTAATATTTAAAATATTCTTTATTTAATCTTCCTTATCAGTTCTCATCACTACCTACCTACATTGTGTTAGTGCGTGTGCGTAGATGTCTAGATAATTGTATTCGGTAATTTACCTATTAATGTCACAATTGAAAGATCCATCATTAATTAATACAATTATCCTTTCATCACCCATCCACGATTTAATGTTACACATTGCCCAAGCAACATTTTAATGATGTTTACTATGGAAGAATCAAGAATTGTTAGGTGGTTCCTTATCCGAGAATGTCCAAAATCATAATCTACATAATATTCCATGACGGCTTTTATTTAGTTTAATTTCAATACAATGAACATCATTCCAAGTATTGTTTTAGTTTGTATTCTATATAGTTTGTATTCTATATAGTTTGTATTATATATAGTTTGTATTCTATATAGAATAAAACCTATATAGTTTATATTCTAAATAGTTTGTAGTTTATTCAAAATAGGTATTTAACTCCCCAGGTTAATTTGTACGGCTTCGGGAACAAACACCTATTACTCGTAGAGTTAATTTGTTCGATTTCGGAACGGCTCTTATGGTTATGGAAATCGTTGTGTTTCCCTTACCGCCAGAGGTAGAAGTATGAACTAAATGGTGTTAAAAGTTGTTAAAAAACACCAAGCTTGAAATATAATTATGAAAGCGTTTAAACACAGTTTGATTAAAACAAACACCTCTATGAAACTAGAGTTCCGACCGCGATTTGAGAAAAAAATATGTAACTATGTGGATTATTAATTATTTTCATATGAAAAGATCAAAACAAGAGATGGCAATAATATTTATAATGTCTTTGAAAAGTTGTTTTTTTGTTTAAATTTACAGTAATTTTATATTTTTTTTAAATTATTATTTTTTTAAGTTTTTAGTTTTTGGATAACTTCAGAAATATACACTTTGTTTGGATTTTATTGAGAAGCGGAAATAAAGGTAAAAATGTCAGACTTTCTGACAGCATAGGTATTTAAAAATGGTCAATATGCCAGAAGCATGAAGGCCTTAATAATATTTGATAATTGTACGCACACGAAAATAGTGCTAATGTTAAGAAATTTAATTTTTACTAGTTGAAATCTGAGGCCACATGTTACGTAAAAATTAATCATTGCACCATAAATTTCCTGAAATTTCTATTCTTAAGATTTATTTTCTCAGTACCAAGTTATCCCGGTAAACTAAATATCAGACAGCCCTTTCCTCTCTTAAAATTAGAAAACTTTTGTAATTAGGTCACGTTAATGGACAAATGATTTTAATCACTATCCAAACTATTTATGCTACCACAAAAAGTGTGACATTTTAACGAGCTTGCTATAAAAATATTGGGAGAATGATTTTATAACTGACTATTCACCAAAACATTACGCCGTTTCTGCAAGATTAGGCAGAAAAGATGGGCCCCTATAAAACTATATCTTGAAACACACTGCAATCACATTATTCTGTCATTCATTGACTCTTGACATAACCTGATTCAAGTATTTGATTCACCTTATCGTGTATTGTCTACCTCGGGATTCCAGACTTCTTCCAGCATGTATTTTCTTCTTCTAATATCCCATTTATATGACCAAACCAAAGCATTCCTTTCTTAAGCATATTCATAAGACTGTCATAATTGGTTTTACCACACGTTTGCCTAAAGAATCTCATTATAATAGCATTCAGTTAATTTTGATTCTTCCTCTCCCCGTTCTAACCGCCACACATCAGGTCTGAAACCGTTCCAACAGGCTACAGCGTCATGATGAAGCGTCATAGAAGCCGCCACTGGCTGGTAAGCCTGCTGTCACCAACGCTGCCCGGCGTGACGTCACGCCGCCGAATTCACGAACATGTCGTTTTGGCGGTAAATCGAAAATAGCACATTTGAAATTGTCAAAGAAAATTTTATCGTCAATGTAAAAATAAAATAAAAATACCATTATCATCGTTATTTTTTTCTTCAATTTTTTTGAGAATTAAAAAAGACAATGAAAATACCCTTTTGTGGGCTATTTGTCTGTGGCGTTTCCTTTCATCATTCTTCTGCATTCACACTTCTTCAATATCCTAATCAGCCTTATTGTCATTTGCGAATAAAAAGAAAGTCTTCTTAAGGCGATGCACTACGTCGTGTAATATTTTAAATTGAGCCGCTATCAATAACAACCCTTACGTGGATGGTGATAAGGTTTAAATTCCCGCTTAACACCATCCGCCTGTTTTGATTTATTCAAGAAAAAAACATGGCCAAAAAGTGCCTTTTATTTTATTTTGTGGATGTTCAGGCATAAATATTTAAATTTTTTTCGATCATTTTATAAATAACTTAATTTTCCACTTTATACAATAAAATCATAACCGAAAATGGGTTCGTAAGTAGGAGATTTTGAACTTTAAAGCAGTTTTCATAGGCCTATACATTATTTTTTTCTGGGCTTATAAAAAAAAGACTTATCTAAAAAATACTCTATTATTTCAAAGGCCAAGATGTATTCTACTCACAGTATTTAATTAAAGCATCTGAAACATTTCTAGGCGACCAAATTTTCAAATCAAAAACACATGATTTTGCATTACTACGTATGGCATCGCCTTAAAGACACAAACTCATCTCCTGCTCCAAGTGCACATCGTTCAACCATATTGCATACTGTTTTTGTGCTCTCTATTTCGGAGACCAAGACTTCGAACGTACTTGCATTTATGATTACCTCGATCTGCATTGGGTCAGGAAGGGTAATAATGAGACGGAACTAAAATCTTTCATATGTAGGTATTAGCTTACTAAAGAATATAGTTTGTTATATAAATTTAATTTATACATATACAGGGTGTCCGGGGGTAAGTACAAACTTCGAAATGTGATTCTACATGATGGTAGAGTTAAAAATAAATAAATAACCTTTTTAGATATTCCATTGTTTTTTTTTCAACAAAAGTATTTACCATACAAACAGTCAAACAGGAAAACTAAATTAAAATTTTGGAATTTCGAAAGAAGTTATTTTTCTTTTTTACTTTTTTGATAACGTATCACCTCCTGAAGTTAGTGCACCTTGCCCCTTTTTTCTATTAACACCTTGAATATAAATATTTTTACAGTCATTATATTAAACATTTTTTCAAACAATTGTAACGATTAAAGGAGAAAAAAATCTCTGTCTAATTTATAACCTCGAGGTGGGGTAAAAAATACACTGCAGTGAAAAAAAAGACAGATATGGCAGGAGGTAAGTTTTTAGATTCTCACGGCCAAAAGCATTTTTGTTGTTTGTTTTTGGGGTGTTATGCCGTGTTGCGCTAACTCCTTCTTTAGCCGACGTTTCGGACAGCGTTGCAGTGTCCATCATCAGGGCAGATCCGGTAGATCCGAAGATGTGTGAATTTTGGTTGTCGAGTTTGTGCTTATTTATTTGTGGCCTGGGCCCATCCAAGTGCGAAATGCCAACGGAAGTGGCGACATCTTGTGGCGAATTCTGAAAGCTCAGTATTTATGTTAGCCTGGGTCCCGTCCAAGTGCGAAATGCCAACGGAAGTGGCGCCATCTTGTGGCGAATTCTAGAATTAGAAAACCGATTGACAGCGATTAGAGTAGATGTACCCAGTATCAAGGTATAAATGCAATGGTTTTATATTGTGTTATTATATGGTATTGGAGTATACTTAGACATGTTATTTGCGTTAAGCTTTGGTGTAGCCGTCAATTACCGGATACCAAGAGCTGTTGAGCTTAGCTCCGTCGTCTCTATTGATATTAAATGGATTTTTGTAGATTTCAATTGCCTCCATAATCAGGCGTGATCTATAAGTTTTGGGTCTTCCCAGGACCTCGGGAGCAAATCCAAAGTTGAACAAGACTCAAAAGGCTGTGCTTTCCTGCCTTTCGTTCACAATGTGACAGACAGAATTGCCAGGCTGTTGAGAAAAGAAAACATCAAAACTGTCTTCGGAACCACCACCAAAATCCAAGACCTACTGAGGTCTGCAAAGACTAAGTTTCCTCTGGAAGCAGATGGAGTGTACAAACTCAGCTGCTCTGGTTGTGACAAGGTTTATATAGGCCAGACAGAGCGGACGATTTCCAAAAGGATAGCAGAACATTTTCGTGCTTGTAAACTTGGCCACCCTGATAAATCGGCAATCGCCGAACACTTAATTGAAACCGGCCATTACTTTGGATTTGCTCCCGAGGTCCTGGGAAGACCCAAAACTTATAGATCACGCCTGATTATGGAGGCAATTGAAATCTACAAAAATCCATTTAATATCAATAGAGACGACGGAGCTAAGCTCAACAGCTCTTGGTATCCGGTAATTGACGGCTACACCAAAGCTAAACGCAAATAACATGTCTAAGTATACTCCAATACCATATAATAACACAATATAAAACCATTGCATTTATACCTTGATACTGGGTACATCTACTCTAATCGCTGTCAATCGGTTTTCTAATTCTAGAATTCGCCACAAGATGGCGCCACTTCCGTTGGCATTTCGCACTTGGACGGGACCCAGGCTAACATAAATACTGAGCTTTCAGAATTCGCCACAAGATGTCGCCACTTCCGTTGGCATTTCGCACTTGGATGGGCCCAGGACACAAATAAATAAGCACAAACTCGACAACCAAAATTCACACATCTTCGGATCTACCGGATCTGCCCTGATGATGGACACTGCAACGCTGTCCGAAACGTCGGCTAAAGAAGGAGTTAGCGCAACACGGTAGAGGTGAGTCGTACTAGCTCTTCTTGGTACTCGGAACAATTGGTACAAGTATGAATAAATACCTAGTCCAAATACCTGTTCCCTAGTATTTCACTTGCTCATTAGATGGGGGGGGGATTGTTAGAGAATTTCTAAAAAAGTAATTCCCACAAAAAAACGTGATTCCCACAACGACTTTTCAAATCCATTATGGGGGGGGGGTTTGCTAGAGGTTTTCAATTTCAATGGACTCTCCGAACGAACCGGTTTCGGAGATTCTCATCTTACCTAACCTAATTAATTTGATAAATGAGTCTTAGCACGGAAAACTTGCTATCTAAATAAGAGGCCCCAAGCCCCAAGAAGTTAAATTATTAAATGACTGTCATCCCATACAACGAAAGCGAATTTTCATTTTATAATTATAATGAAAATTAGAATTTTAAAATTTATATTTCCCAGATGCAGATTGCCTTTTATAGTAATTAAGGTGAAACAAAAGGACGACACAGTGCTACTAATAAACATGGACGCAAATAAACAACATGGCCAACACAGATACATCAATGAACTAAAAGAAGTGGTTTGACATAAATTTACTACTTAACACTATGTTTAAAAAAAAATTATTATATACAATTCTGCATAAAAAACAAGGAACACTAAAGAAAAATAAATTATAATCTACTCTAAGCAAATACACAACAACATATCTGCAATATCTTGTGTTTAGTGATAGAAAGCCAAACAGAAATAAAATACCTATACATTACAGTAGAAAAATTAATGGATAAAATCGTCCACACACATTAACGTACTCAAAGACAGAGTGAGGAAACTAAGATACATCATAGATTCAAAAAAATAATAATTAAAAAATAATTCCACTTAAATCATATAGGTACATATTCATCAGAACTTCTGTTTAAAGAATTTAAAGTCAGAAAACTAAATGCATTATTTTTATATCACGTAATTTTACAAATTTACAAAGAAAATAGTCTAAATAAAACTGTACCTTTTAAAATAATAGAAAACCCAGATAAACATCAACTCTCACAACTCGAAAAAGTAATTAAAAAAACAGTGCAATTCAACTATAAATATCTTGGAGTGAATTTTTTTTAATACATTATCAGAAAGTATTAGAAATAACAATAAACATTTTAAATACCACCTTAAAAATACACTGAAAATATAAACAGAATACTCATAGTAAAAATAACGAACATAATATTACACCCCCACATACACAAGCCAAGCTTTATTATGGTGATGCATCTCAACAACAAAGTTTTTAAATGCCAACAAAGAACACAGTGAAAATATTTTTTTATAAAGCCCTAATATTTTATTTCGAGATGGCGCCACTTTCGTTCACAGTTCGCACAAGATAGCTTCCAATTTTCGTAAGCGAGAAATAATACATTAGCCGTGCACTAATTATGTGCACTAGGTAGGAAGCGCCCGGCCGGACCTCGTCTCCGGCGATGCTTTTGTACTCTTGCTAAAACCTTTTTTAACTGGTGGACGCATACTGTCGGAATTTATTGACAATACCAGTCGAGATCGCGCTGATCGCGATCTACTAAATTCAGTATCATATCCTCTCTCGCTTACTCACCTACATAAGAAGAGTGTTTCCCTAATATTCAAAGATTAGGGAAACACTCTTCTTATGTAAGCGAGTAACGAGATGCCTATACATATGCCCCGCCCTCGGTATGAATACGCGAGACGCGAGACGCGCAAGACGTCCAATACTCGCAAGACGTGCAATACTCGCAAGACTCGCAAGATGTCCAATACTCGCAAGACGTGCAATACTCGCAAGACGTACAATACTCGCAAGACTCGCAAGACGTGCAATACTCGCAAGACGCGCAAGACTCGCAAGACGCGTAATACTTAAGAACAAATACTAAGTACGAAAGTCTCTTTGAAATATCTGTTCCAAATATCTGTTCTAGTAAATACGCTTCACCTCTACAACACGGCATAACACCCCAAAAACAAACAACAAAAAAGATATGGCAGGATTTTGAATATATACAATAAATAAAATGAGATGGCTTTGGTTAAAAAAAATCTTTGCTATTGAGAAGTTACTTTTACTAAGTTTAATGTTAATTTATGGTAACCCAATGAATATTTTCATAATGATCTGATTTTAGATTTTTACGACCATTTACGATTTTTTGATAGTTATTTATTTTTGGGTTATCATGCCGTGTTTCTTCTTCTTAAACCAATGCTCCGGAGAGTGTTACAGTGCCCATCATCAGGGCAGCGAGCAGGACATCTGACTTGATCATAGACACTGTAACGCTTTCCGAAATATTTGCTGAAGAAGGGGTAAGCACAACACGCCATAATAACCCAAAAATAAATCACGGTAAAAATTTCAAAATTTGTAAATATATCTAGCATTTCTTGGTTTTGTATTAAAATAGGTTATTCGTTATGTATAATAATGGTCTATTTTTTCCCAACTTTTTTACGGTCTCATTTAAACCCTCTCTCATTGGTCAAACTTCGTTCATCCTCGGGGTCTATCACGGTGAAATCGATATCTTTATAACATCAGATCGATAGGCATAACTACCGATAGCTTCGTTAGTTCAACTCCGTTCATTAATAAGCCAGTAATATTTTGCATAACGATTGATTTTAGCCAAAAATGTGTCAATGTTGACATTTAATCGAAGCTATTCTGATTATATGAAGGCGACGCTAAAATTAGTCTATCGGCAACATTTCGTATCAATTGTTGATCGTGCTCGCAAATATCGCTAACTCTCCATAGTGACGAATATGGTCGAAATCGTATTGACAAAGGGCTTTATCGATGGACGTGCTATATCTACTGGACCCGAGAAAGTGTAGAAAATAACACATCCACTGACTGTAAACTTATTCACTCAAGGAGAAAAATTATCCGGTTTAAAAAGTGACAGCATGCGAACTTCCTGATAAAATATATTAGTCCTTCAGAATAAATCTAAAACACGTGTCTTTTTTCTAATAGATATCATGTCGGATTACTACAATGTAAGTGTGTCAGTATCAATATCAGCATTTGTATTAAGACGACATATAAGTCTCTAATAACAAGGGTTTACTCGACGCTGACATTTTAATTATTTCTGATGAGGGAATTATTAAAATCTCAAATGTTTCTAGAAGAATCCTTACGGATGTAAGTTATTTATATTTATGATTAATCGAAATAGGACCAAACCATTAAAATATTTTATTTAATACGTTTTGAAAATTTTATAAAACGTTTTTCAACGAAAATATAATACAAGTAAAACTAAAAAATAAAATAAAATAAAAATAACAAAACGAACTCCCCAATACAACGGTTTTACACTATGAGAAACCAATACTTAGGTGATGTCGATATATTTAATATTAACTTTGCGAATTTTGTGGATTACGTAAAAGAATTATTTCAACAGTATTTCTAAATGGAAGTTATATTTTTGAAAACCAGTCAAATCGCTGTATTTTTTAATTTATGTTCTTGTTATTTTTTATTTTGTTTGTTGCATATATTATTTTTAATTTAATTTAATTTTTATTATTTCTTACTTATGTTTCAAAACTGTCATTAAAATTGTACCACCTACATGTAAAAGTCCTCGGGGCATTAATAATAATTATAATATAATAATAATAATTTATTCCAGAATTCACTTTATATCACATTTACTCCATTAAATAAATAAATAAATTAATTACATAAATAAATAACGTACTAGGTATACGCGAATTATACGTTAAAACACTACTAAACTACATTTTTGACAAACAAAATATATTTCAACATACACAAAATAACACTAACAGACCAGTTAGACAAGCGTACAAAGAAAACATAAAAACTCCGACAGTAAATTCAAGCTTTGGACAAAGACACTACCATTACCATGCTATAAAAGCTTTCAACAGTGTAAAACTTGTAATTAAAATTGAGGAAAATAAAAATAAATTCACACACAAAATTACAAAATGGATTAAAGAACAAAGAATGGATTAAAGACAATATTACTAAAATGTCATAGCATAAAATAAAAATAAAACCTACACGTAACACACAAAACCAATATAAACACACATCACCCACAAACACACAAGATTATATATTAAGACGTAACCGGGCGCTGATTTTTCCATACAAACGTAGTCCCCATTTATCTTTCTGGATTTTAACCCTAGAGCAAATATTTTTTTAACATAAAATAGATATCGGCGACTTGCGTGTCGGTAAGTTTTTTTTTTTTTTGATAAATTGCTTCTTATAGAAGTTATGACCTTCCAAAAATCAATAAAATTGCCTGATTTAAACGCAGTCAAAAGACGTTCAGTCTACAAACTAGACAATATATTTTGAAAAAAAGCAAAACGGTCCGACATAGAAAAGTTTCTTCTTATGTAGTTGGTAAAAAAAAATTGAAAATCGGTTAACTTTTGGAGGAGAAAAATGGGGAATACAAAACCTCGATTTTGAAGATTTTATTTGGGTATTTGTAGCCCGAGCTGCATGTGTCCCTTTCGCTCAGAATTCGTGAGGTAAGGGTCGGGGGACAGGGTTTAGATAAATACGTATGTATTTGTGCGAAGTGATGTCACGTAGTCATAAATCGATATTCGATATTCTAGTGTTGTGTTGTCCCGAGTAATCGATGTTTTTTTTTATTATTTTTCCGTTTGGTCACTTTTGTGTTTGTTTGGTGAAGTATTCCGATATTCTTACTTTAATTTCATATGTTTACGTAAAATAATATCTGTAAAAAAAACATCCGTTACGGCCAGACCGACTCCGAGGTGATTTCGTTCCGTATTGCCAATATGGATACAAAACACTCAATAGGATATTTTTTTTTAAAATAACTTTTGGGTAACTAGCATAATATTATAATTCTTCAATAACCTATAATGTATATTGTTATTTTATTAATTTAACTTCTATTTCGACAAATAAATATACAGCAAAGTGATGTAGCGTAGTATATCGAATTGTGTCGGTGCACTAGTGTTGTCTTTTCCCGAGTTATTGATATATTTTATTAGTTTTTTTTTGGTTTAGTGACTTATTTCGAGTATACCATACTTGCCGATCTTACTAAAATTGGACCAAATTCAATTTGTATACGTCAAGTACTATAATAATTTTCAATTTGGGAGGTGGTTATGGGTACCGACGCCCCGGGAACCATTTATTGGATAACCTCTGTCATAGGTCACCCCAAGTGGTTCGCTACTAATTTTTTTTAAAATATATATTTTTAAAAAGATGCCATTTGCGTGGTGATCTGTTATAACAAAACACAGTAGGAAAAGTTGCGCCGTTTAGTCATGACATTTTCTATTATTTTCGAGTTACATGGATATTTAAATACTAGTTCATTTTTACTCATGATCCGATTTTCAGAACCCCGACATGTCTGGAGGTAGAGTGGAAAAAATGGAGGTTTCCTCCACACCATCCGATTTGCAGTGTGGTGATTGGCAAGGGTGTTATGGCTTTCATGTCATTCGTCATTTTCAAAATTTCAACGAATGGCATTGGCGTTGGCTCTATTAACAAAACACAATAATAAGATTCGTAAAACAAAATAGCGAACAAAAAATTGCAATATTATATCGAAAATTGATCACTTGCGATGTTTACGTGGTAAAAATTGGTCATTTTGGCCAAATAAACATCGCAAGGGAATTAAAACCTGTTGATTTCTGGAATTTTACTAAAATAAAAAATAAATATTTAATTTTAATTCTTTTCCCTGTCTCAAACTACTTGAATTGTTTATTTAAGTTTTGATAAACAAAAAAGATAACTATCTGTCCAAACAAGTATTTTATATTATTTTTAATTGATTAATTTAGCAAAACGACAAAAATTAATTTAATAAAATTTACTTGCGCACGCCGCGACCTGCGGATTCGTAGCCAAGAGCCTTACCCTTCAACCACGGAGGCAGTTCAAATGTACGCACCTACATATTTTAGTAGGTGTACCTATATGGGTGGTAAGATTTTTTTAATTTTTAAAAGAAATACAAACATTCCCGGGTTACGAATAACCTAACATTTGAAAAACTCCTACTACCACCACACTAAGCGGAAGATATTGCTTGTGTTGTGATGGAGAACTTAGCCAGCCGAGGAATCGAACATGGGACGCCCGGGTGGGACCCAAACGCGATGCCCACTCAGCCACTGACCGGTCAAGTAAGTTAGAGCAATACAATAAATTATGAAATAATGTACCTAGGCCTCCTATTTTATTACGAAAATGTACCTATTTAGTTCCTTCAGTCTAAAACTGGTTTTTAGATTAGGCAGAATAGATTTTGAACAATTATTAAAAAATGTCATCTGAGGCTCATGTATCTCCGCTTTTATTTCTTGCGTGATATTTCGTGCGTGCAAAGACAATATGTATATAATAGCTTATTTAGGTGGCTAAGGATGGAACGTCCCGTCACAAGAAATTGATTGTTATTCTTGCACACACATGCAGATAGTCCTGTAGCGACTTGTGACTTGCCTCTAGCCGCCGGCCGGCAAACATCGATGTAATAATATGATACCACAAAGCGAATTGGTAAAGGAATAATTATTTGGCGGGCTTTCTCGGCGGAGTGCGCCACCAACGCGCATACGAGCTTCGCACACTCACACATCTACAGCACGATGACTGACCGTAGCACAGAGCGGAATAGCAATAATTGGGCTAAATACCTATTAAATAAGTTTCTGAATTACCGGGATTCCTCTTAAATGTATTATTTTCTCTTTAAATGTATTATGTAGATTATATTTTCATATTATAAAATGAAGGCCTCAGCACGGGCAAGCCACCCAGTGAGGACAACATTACTGGAAAACTTTGAAATGTAAAAAAATATTGTACCAAATAAAAAAAAATATATGAAATAAAATAAAATTACCGTTAAGCACAAGATTTTATCTTTCTAGACGGTGAATTAGTAACTTACCAAAGGGTTTCCATAGAAACATTTGAGATTTTAGTAGTACGCTCATCATAAATAAATAAAATAAATCCCACGGAATGATCAATTTTCTAGGCCTGCTAGGGCAAAGTCGACCATTGGTCCGTCCATTACGCCGGGCTGCGCGTCGCATATTTTTGTGCACGGCTGTTTCACTTACGTTGTTAAGATTCTGGCTTTATTTTAGTGTATTGTGTTTCACCGTCTTCACAAAATATTTGCTTTTGACTGACACTTTGTTAGGAACTCTTTCAATTCATTCTTTATAGGCCCGCAATCCCATATTTAACAGGAATACGAATAATTTAACCAGATTTATTTATTAATATTTAAAATTAAGTTTTTTCCGTCGTTGCTCCATCGCGCTTAAAATTTTTGCTTATTCTTATAAATATCCATTCATTACATTATTCATATGCCAAAGATCAAATCAATTACTGTCCATCTTTCGATAACAGCATTCACTGACTGAATTGATACAATGAAGCAAATTCTATAATCCGTCGTTTCTCTTCATTAAAGAATCGCTGCTATGATTAAACGTTCCCCGGCAACATAATTCATGCTACATTATTGAATCGTTTAATAAAAAAAATACCCTTCAAAGTGTAAAGAAAAACGGTGCGCCCTATCCGCTCCAAGTAACCTGGACTTATAAAATCTACTTTATCTTCCGTAATTAATGAGTCTTTGTTAGGTTAAAAAATGGTTCTGGCGCCCGGGAAGAGAGTTTTAATAAAACGCACAATGTAATTTATAAAAAAAGAGGGATGAGAGATTTGTAAGGATAAAACATTTGATTATTTGAATAATCTAAAAAGGAATATTTATATGTATATTTAAAAAGGTCCAAAATTTGAATATTATGTCAAGAAATAGATTTAGCGGGGATATAAATTTACCATGAAAGCTTTTCAATGTACATAAATATGGAATTAGTGCCACTTTAAAAAGCTGTGTTGTTTTTCATTCTATTTTACATTTCCGAATTTATGTAATTTAATCAAAGAACAATATTAAACGTATTTTTATTTGTTTGTTTCATTTTTGCAATCTTGGCCGAGATATCAAAGCACTCCGACTACAAAGCAAAAATGTTTTTTTTTTTTCAAATGAGCTTTGATTTATTATTTTTTCAATACCAATTTTTCTTATTTTGAACGAACATAATGGATTCGGTAAAAAATACCGTGTTAAAACATAAAAACAACTTTTAACTTCCTTCTACAACAGATAAAGCTATCACTGGAAACATCCTATTGTGAAATGATCTATTAATTTTTTTTTTGCAATTAAGTATTAATTATGGATTTAATTAAACAAACTGAAATTTTCTTTCATTAATCTGAAGGGTGTAAGAAATGCAAATAGATGAGGAAGAAGAAGGTTGGGAAGTATCTGGCTGTTCAGATTTGATCACCAAATGCAGCCAAACCCATTTTAAGTGACGCTTTGATTCTGATTGGCGGTTTTTCACCAAGGCGATTTCAGAAAATATGTACCAAAATGAACAGGCCGTGAAAATATATATCATCAAAATTCATCATATTTCGTATTGGTAGAATCTAAAAAGACTAGCAACATTTTTTTCTGCACAAGTTCTTCAAGTAGCTTACTATATTTGCTATGATGATCAACTTCCAACTCCTCAAAATACATATTTTTCAAGTAACTTGATGTATTTTATAGGATGTGGGAAACAAGACACATTTTGGTTGATTTGATTTTATTATTTTTTATTCAGATTTATTAATTGCATTTACATTGGTGATGTGCTGTGACTGTCTCTACAGGAACTCTTGTGTTGAAAGCAAGCCCAGTTCATAACATGAGCGGTTTACAAAAAAAAAAATACCAACACAATATTACAAGGCAAATAGCATCTTACCGTAGAAATTCATACTTGTTTAATATTGAAACACATTTATGGTTATTCCAACAATCCGGTTCGTACCTAAATTACCCTCACCTAGTTTTTATTCCATTTCCAAGAGATTTGAAAAATAGAAGGCCGCAAGCAAATGTCTTTTGTTAATTGGTGTAAATTTCTTCGTTGCATATGGTTGCATATTTGTCTCCCCTTCGTAATAATTATCGGAAAACCGAATAATTTATGAGCCCCAATCATCATACATTAAATAAATATTTTAAAATATCGAGAAATCAAAAAAACCGTTCATGTGGTGAAACAATACTAGACCACATAACATTCAAGACCAACATCTGAAATTCCAATTGAAGCCACAATATTCACAAGACCTCCTTTCCCACTCCTATTTTTCCTTGTTATAAACATGATTGTTCATTCTTATTTTCTTATTAAAAATTACAGTCTATTCGTCGAGTGCCAATCGATTCGGTACGCAACAGTACTAATAAGGGTAAATAGGTTTTAATAAAATCGTTAATGTTTGATCTGTCTTCTCTGATGATCCAAGACTACTTATTTGTGTTCTGACTAATGGCCAGTGGAAGTGAAGCCTTTTTACAAAGAATTTAAAATGTCTGTAGCCAAAAGTCAGCGAAGGGATAAGTAAGAGACTTTACCCCTTGGCTTGAGTGAGAATATATTTTGGTTTACTATGGGAAGAAATGATTTTCAGTTATTAAACGTAATGAAATTAAAAATATGGCATCTTAAGGCGAAGCTTAATGCTAAATCACTATTTTGATTAATCTTTATAACGAATTGGTGTGCATTTTGAATACCAAAAATATGTTTTAGATAAATTGAAGGTTTTCCTATCGTTCGCTTGAGTAGAATACAAATAAAAAAAATAAAAATCTAAGTGTTAACTCACAATTTTTTTTTCAATATAAATATATGAACTCGTAAAGGAAACAACTTTAACTTAAATACAGTATTATGGTTTAGATTGTCTGTGACAGTTTCACTTGATTAACTCTTTTGCTTAAATATGATTTAAGATTTTCACGGCCAAAAGTATTTTTGTTATTTGTTTTTGGGGTGTTATGCCGGGTTCATGGTTAAGGTTTGCCCAGGTCTTGGTGGCGGGTGCGTCGGCCCACCTTCTGCGTGGCGGGCCGGTTGGGAGATGCTGGTTGAGGGAGACCCTTTACAACCGGTTACCGCTGTCCGGGCCGCTCGATAGTACAGGGGCCTGACCCTCAGGCTCACGACTAAGGGTGGGCTGCCCCATCAGCGAGTGAAAAAACCCTGCCACTGCTGTTGTGCCGGTTCGTGACCGGAGGGGACCCAGCAGCAGCGTTTGGGGCGCATTGGATGCCCTCTCCAGCCGGACTCTCCCAGCCTATCGCCTAGCACCGCAGTGAGTGGGCTGGAACCAAACGCTCATCACTCTTGGACAGCCTGAACCCCATATTCCTACCCACCCCTCATACCTTTCCATTCCAGACCTTCCTTTCACTTCATACCCTTAAAAAAAAAAAAAAAAAAAAAAAAAAAAAACAAAATTAAAATCATGAATATACATAAAAACAAACTTAACATCATTACAGCGGCGAGTAGCAGGCGTCCCCGGTGCGGGCCAAAACTGTTGGTAAATTTTGCCAACATTCGCGGTCTGCACACTAATTTAAATTCAGTTCATCACCATCTTTTGTCCCAACGTCCCAACCTTCTTTTCCTATCCGAAACTCAGATAGCCGAGCCGCCAGACTCCTTCTATCTGGACTGCCCGGGCTTTACCCTTGCAAGCAAGTTCCGATTCAAAGGAGGAGTCTGCCTCTATAGTCGAGCTGACGTCAACTGTGTACGACTATTGAGTCTGGAAAACTCCAGATTCGACGTAATGTGGGTGCGCGTCAATCTTGCCAGTACGGCAAGATTCTACGCATGTCTATACCGCTCCCCGAACCATAGCGAATCAGACACTTCCGAGCTCTTCAAACATTTAAGAGATACTATTGATGATCTCTTGCCCCGCTACCCTTCGGCCGAGTTTATTGTTCTGGGGGACTTCAATGTTCATAACGAACCATGGTTGAAGTTCTCTGGCCCAACGGACTCGGCTGGCCGACAGGCGGAATCCTTTGCCATTTGCTACGGATTAGAGCAACTGGTACAGGAGCCTACAAGGGTTCCTGATGTACAGACTCACCGTTCCAATCTGTTAGACCTATTCTTAACAACTGTGCCACACGGTTATAAGATTGACGTCACAGCGCCTCTGGGATCATCTGACCACTGCCTAGTGACGACATCAATCCCCGTTAGCCTCAGACCAACCAATGAGAGGCTGAGGAGAAAAGTGTGGCACTATAGGTCAGCAGATTGGTTCGGTATGCGGGCCCATTTCAACTCTTTTCCGTGGTCAGCTGTTTGTTTTCGGACTTCGGACCCTTCAAGATGTGCCCAGGAGATTGGTGAAGTCATCAAATCGGCGATGGATGGCTTCATACAATCAACTACTAAAGAAACTGGTGTGGGCTCAAAGCCGTGGTTCAGTCGACAATGCTCCGAAGCAGTTCGACGAAAAAACGCGGCTTACTGAGCCTACAACACATCTCGAACGCCCGAAAGCAGGTCAGCATACAACAAATCGGCAAAGGAATGCAAGAGAATCATTAATAGGTCAAAATTCGAACACGACCTGCAGATCAGCAAAAAGCTGGCTGCCTGCCCGCATGGCAGCAGAGCATTCTGGTCCCTTGCGGGCTCAATAGGTCGGAATTTTTGCAAACCCAGTTTGCCACCTCTTACCAGACCTGACGGCTCACTAGCAAACACCGCCACCGAAAAGGCTAACTTATTAGGGAAAATGTTTGCGGAAAACTCGACCCTCGATGACGGAGGTGCTGTTCCGCCGTCGGTTCCTCACTGCGGCTTCTATATGAAAAAGCTGAGGATCCGGCATCGGGATGTACTCCACGTTATACGGGGGCTCGATGTTAACAAAGCTAGTGGACCTGATGGAATACCTGCCCTGGTATTGCAGAGGTGTGCTGCGGAAATAGTTCCAGTTTTGACAAAGCTCTTCAAAATGTCCCTGAAGTGTGGCACTGTGCCCTCTGGTTGGAAAAAGCGGTCATTCACCCTATTCCCAAGAAAGGTGACCGCTCCAACCCGGCCAACTACCGCCCCATAGCGATCACATCAGTTCTGTCCAAAGTGATGGAACGTGTGATCAACGACAAACTGCTCACATACCTCGAGAAGAACAAAATTATCAACGACCGTCAATACGGATTCCGGCGGAACCGCTCGTGCGGTGATCTTCTCGCGTATGTGTCGCATGTTTGGGGGCGGTGCCTGGAACGTCACGGTGAGACCCAAACGGTCGCACTAGACATATCCAAGGCCTTTGACCGGGTCTGGCACCGAGGACTTGTCAACAAATTGCCTTCTTACGGACTTCCCGCATCCCTGTGTACGTGGATTGCTGACTTTTTAAGGGATAGGTCGATTCAGGCAGTTGCTGACGGTTTCACCTCATCCTCACACTCTATAAATGCTGGCGTCCCACAGGGATCGGTTCTGTCTCCGACTTTGTTTTTGTTGCACATCAATGACCTTTTGACATGTGCACTGATTCATTGTTACGCGGATGACAGTACAGTTCATGATAGCTTTTTGTTTGACAAGCCCCCAAAGGGCACACAAACTCCAACGGCTCGGAGGGCTTTGAAGCAGAGAATGGACGGTTATCTCGAGAGTATTTCCTCCTGGGGTAAAAGTAATCTCGTCGAATTTAATGTTTCAAAGACCCAATCCTGTCTGATTACGTCTAAAAGGGATCTAAATGATAATCTAGTCTCCTTCAACGGAAGCAATCTTCCGAACAGGCCTTCCATTGATATGCTTGGTGTAACTATAAGTGACCAGCTCAGGTATGGGGGCTCCATCGAAGCCAGAGTAAAGCTGGCCTCTCAGAAGCTGGGCGTACTGTACAGGGCCCGCAGATACTTTAATAGTACACAACTGCTGACCCTATACAAATCGCAAGTGCGCCCTACTGTCGAATTTGGCAGCCATCTCTGGTCCGGAGCCCCTAAATACCTGAAAAAAACCCTTGACTCTGTGCAAAAACGGGCGGTCCGTTTGATAGATTCCCCAATCTTAACAAACGGACTGAAATCTTTAGAGCACAGGCGTCAGGTAGGTATGCTGTCCTTGTTCTATCGGTATTACAATGGAAGATGCTCTGAGGAACTAGCGTCATTGATCCCTTCGGCACCGGTGCGTAGTCGGGATACACGCCAAACGCGTGCCCAACATTTGTACACGGTTGACACTTGTCACATGAGAACGGGTCGCTTCTACGATTCGTTCTTAAGTTCAACAGCTCGGCTGTGGAACGAACTGCCGGCCTCTGTGTTTCCTCCCTCCTACAACATGGGACTCTTCAAGACCCATGTTCACTCCTTCCTCTCCACAAAAAGACCCTCCACACAGCATCCCCAAAGATGACATAGGCCCTGAGGGAAATGATTTTCTTCAGGGCCTCCTGTGTGGAGTTAATATAAAAAAAAAAAAAAAAAAAAAAAAATGCCGTGTTGCGCTAACTCCTTCTTTAGCCAACGTTTCGGACAGCATTGCAGTGTCCATCATCAGGGCAGATGTGTTATTTGAGGTTGTGTTAAAAATGTGAGCTTATGTATGAGGTTGTGATACCGTGTTGCCAGCTCCAACCCTCTGAGCTAACATTAACGTATCATTTTTTTTTTATTTTTTTTTTTTTTTATTTTTATTTTTTTAATTTAAAGTGGTTTTCTTCGTTTAGCTCTGGTGTAGCCGTCAATTACCGGATACCAAGAACTATTGAGCTTAGCTCCATCGTCTCTATTAATGTTTACGGGATTTTTATGAATTTCAATGGCTTCCGTAATCAGCCGTGCTCTATAAGTTTTGGGTCTCCCCAGGATTTCAGGAACAAATCCAAAGTAATGCCCGGTGTCAATCAAATGATCGGCAATTGCCGATTTGTCAGGGTGGCCGAGTTTACAAGCTCTGAAGTGTTCTGAAATCCTTTTGGAGATAGTCCGCTCTGTCTGGCCTACATAGACCTTGTCACATCCGGAACAGCTGAGTTTATATACTCCGTCTGTTTCCAGAGGAAACTTAGTCTTTGCAGACCTCAGTAAGTCCTGTATCTTTGTTGTTGTTCCGAAGACAGTCTTGATATTTTCCTTTCTCAATAGCCTGGCAATTTTGTCTGTCACATTGTGCACATAAGGCAGGAAAGCACAGCCTTTCGACTCTTGTTCAATTCTGTCTTCGTTTGGTGCAGATTTGGCTCTTATGATTTGCCTTGTCTGACTTGCTGGGTAGCCGTTACGCTCCAGTGCATCGGTCAGCTTCGTAAGTTCCGCTCCGATTTTATGTTCTTAACATATTATGGTCGCTCGGGTCACCAATGTATGGATAAGTCCTCTTTTCTGCGCTGGGTGGTGGTGCGAATCAGCGTGTAAGTACCGATTCGTATGGGTTGGTTTCCTATATACAGTATGCCCTAGGCTACCACAATGTGACAGACAGAATTGCCAGGCTATTGAGAAAGGAAAATATCAAGACTGTCTTCGGAACAACAACAAAGATACAGGACTTACTGAGGTCTGCAAAGACTAAGTTTCCTCTGGAAACAGACGGAGTATATAAACTCAGCTGTTCCGGATGTGACAAGGTCTATGTAGGCCAGACAGAGCGGACTATCTCCAAAAGGATTTCAGAACACTTCAGAGCTTGTAAACTCGGCCACCCTGACAAATCGGCAATTGCCGAGCATTTGATTGACACCGGGCATTACTTTGGATTTGTTCCTGAAATCCTGGGGAGACCCAAAACTTATAGAGCACGGCTGATTACGGAAGCCATTGAAATTCATAAAAATCCCGTAAACCTTAATAGAGACGATGGAGCTAAGCTCAATAGTTCTTGGTATCCGGTAATTGACGGCTACACCAGAGCTAAACGAAGAAAACCACTTTAAATTTAAAAAAAAAAAAAAAAAAAAAAAATGATACGTTAATGTTAGCTCAGAGGGTTGGAGCTGGCAACACGGTATCACAACCTCATACATAAGCTCACATTTTTAACACAACCTCAAATAACACATCTGCCCTGATGATGGACACTGCAATGCTGTCCGAAACGTTGGCTAAAGAAGGAGTTAGCGCAACACGGCATAACACCCCAAAAACAAATAACAAAAACTCTTTTGCTTTCTTATAAAATTATTTACAAAATAAATAAAAACCAGTTTTGTGCTTGAAATCGAACGTTTCTAGACTCCGTTTGTCAAACGATTTTAATGCCTATTACCTACCATATAAGGTATACCAAGAATAAATACATTTTTGGCTTGTAGCTTCCTCTTAACTGAAAAACAGAAAACTGTTTTCTAAAGTTTCTACTCTTATAATAGAATACCTACAATTCTTATTTCAACATTCAGTTCGATCTCCATAAAAATATTATTTTTATTTATTTCTCACCTTACTTTTAATTTCTTTTTTTTGCATTTAGTTTTATTTATTCTTATATGTTTTTATCTTAGATTTTCTTATTTTCATATTATTACTTTTTATCTGTTTATTATTATATTATATTAATGAAGTATTGTATGTATGACTACCACAACACGGGCATTAGCCTAGTGTGATAGTCAAAAAAAATGTACTGCATCATGGTGTAAATTTTTATTAAATAATTTTTTTTTTTTTTTTAAATATTAAAAACACTATAACGGTGAGCTCTGGCGATGAAATCTGCACTGTTTTTTCTATTTGTGGTTTTTGAGTTGGTTGATTGTTGATGCTTGTTTTAAAAGGGTAATAAATACTAATTATTTGTAATTATTATGAAAAGCGGGTTTTTTTTCTGTATGTGGCACAAGTTTGTCTTAATAAATAACTGTATAATATCTAAGACTCTTATTTAAGCAAATGGTTCTTTTGAGGAGTAGGTTGGCATTTAAATATGATTCTCAAAATAAGTTTTTGTACTGTAATAATTAGATTTAAAAAGGATTTAGCACAAACACTCTATCCCACAATACCATATGTTGCCACGGATTGCAAAAGGAAAAGAATATATGGAAGATTTTACAGAGTTTTTTTAATGTATCATTGATATACTGACCTACGAGTGTAATTAGTCGTCTATGATTGTTCCCAAATATTTAACTTCCTTTGCGGATTTAAAGTACTTAGATTGATGAACAAGAGTGGAACGATTAAGAAGAAAATCCTAAAATTTAATTACTATCCTGAAATGTACACGGAGAGAAATAAATTTTTGCCCTCGCCATAAATTAACTGGCTTTATTGATAAAACATTAATTTAAGAATGTTTTGTCTATTTGCCTTGATAATATATCATGACGATACAGAGAATTTTCGTTGTAATGCAAAATATTCGGATTTTCTTGAACACATGTTCCGATATCATGATAATGGTGACCGGATAAATCATCACAATGATTTTTGTTATTTGTTTTTGGGTGTTATGCCGTGTTGCGCTAACTCTTTCTTTAGCCAACGTTTCGGAAAGCATTGCAGTGTCCATCATCACATCCTTAAAAAGTTATATTAAGTCATGGAAAGTGATGAAACAAAAACTTTATTAACTGGGTTAAGTAGGTCAGGTTAGGTTAGGTTAGAATAAAAAAAAAAAATTTTTCATCGTTTCTAATGATTTTATATCACTTTTTAAAAGTGTGTTGAATTGTCACTGTGTTGAGTTATCATGGAACCGTTTTATTTAACTATATTAAAAAAATAACATTTGTTTTATTTAACTATAGTAAAGAAAGTTACACTGCTTTATTTAACTACATATAATAAATGACCACATAGTTTTACCTTCTTTCAAAAGTATGGTCCAATCTAGTGTATTCTTTACCAATGTTAGAATTGAAGATAGTGGGAGTGGTATATCCGATTAGTTTTATTTATCGATCTTAGCTTTAGCAAAATAATTATTCTTACTAGCTCTGAATGTCTTTAATCTTATCGATTTATATTTAAACGGGTGGCTAATCTGTAAGGCTTTGTTTAATTTAACAGTTTAGCGTTACTTTCGTATTGATAGTACAGATTTAACTACTGGGCAATTTGTTACAGGATACGGAGCGTCTGCTTTACACCTCCTGCGGATATTGTAGGAAACAATAAATTGTTCTTTATTTGTAGTTCCTCTTAAATAAAGGATTGCAAAGGGAGCGAAAGCTTTCGCAGCCAAGTTTCGTTATTATTTGCAAAGAATTATACAGAATTTCATTTGAACAATCTCGGCCACAACATGTTGAGTTTTTGTTTGAAACTTAATACCAGGAAGTAGTGTTAGTTGAGAACTTTGTCTTGGTTATAATATTTATGATTTCCGTCGTTTGGGGTTTATGTTTATTTGTTTTTGTTTTTGTGCCTTTTTTGGTACGGGATCAATGTATCTAAAGGTTAATAAAATCAGTTCAGTTTTAATGTCGGCAACCCGGGCGTTTATTTTATTTTAATTTATTTTTATTACAATTTTTTCTCAAAGGAGAGTAAGTAATATATTATATTCATAAATATATGTACAAACATATTATATAGATATATATGTGTATTTTGTATTGGAATTCCATTTACTATGATTTTTTTCGTATCGAAATGCTCTTATTTGTTTCGATAGTATATAACATTATTAAGCTTGAGAATCTCAAATAATATGATTTTAGTTAAAAAAATCTTTAAATTTTGCTAAAGATTTCAATCGGCATACAGCATTTACTTCTTGACAAAATGAGAAAGAAGATATCCGTTTACATTGAGAAAACATAATATAGCTTCAAACTTAATTAAATATATGTTTTTCGAGTAACGGAGAAGAGTATTATACGAATTCAGCGAGATATCGGATCTCATCAAAAGAGTACCTAAGTAGTACGATTGAATTTCACCGTGCGCGAATTCGTTCCATTGAAAGTGCCGTTAACTGTTACAAACAATAAAATGACAACGTTAAATGGTACTACAATGTTGACTGAATGTATGTTTTTACTTTATTCTTTTGTATTCTATCGCAATATTATTTGTTCACAATAAAATGGGGCATTTCGAATTATGTGACAAAACACAGGAAATGGGCTGAAAAAACATATTTTTTCACTCATCATTAAATTTTGAATAAAAAATCTTTATTTACAATTTTTCATATCTTCTGTGGCATTTAAATTATTTTTACCCTTTTTTTTACTTTGCCATAATGACTAAATGGCGTAAAAGATAATTTGTCCATCTGGGAGTTGAACATTTGAAAAAAAAAATTATGTCATTTACAAAACAACATGAATAGTATTGGTACCAGAACGGTGCCTTGTGGAATGCCAAAATTGGACGTTTCCTGGTCGCTGGTTTTGTCTTTGATTTCAAATAATAATTTAATATAAAATAAATAAATAAATTTATTTTTTGCATAAATTTTATCCATATTTTTAATTTATTTGAAAGGGTTTACAAACAAATCGATCTCTTCTGGTTACCGCCAAACAAACTATTTTTGCTTTTTTGCAAACTTAACTAGTTCAGGTTTTTCAGAGTTCGCGGAGCATTTAATTAATGAAGACCATACTTTTGATCGTGATACAGGTATCAAAGTCCTACATAAAAATGGAATAGGTTTAAGACTAAACAATTTAGAAGTTTTGGAAATAAAAAATCAGTAAATTCAAAAGTTAAAATCATTAATAACCAATTAAATTTAACTGTCAGCCAAATTCTTAGTATGTTCCCCATTACTTAACTAATCTCAAGTTCCCCTGCCCCATCTCTCTCCCACAACTGACGCACTGTCCCACTCTAGTATACAGTCTCTTTCTTTTTTAATAATTTATGTTATTACATCCAAATCCTAAAAAACTGGTTCGATACAAATCTACTTACAATTAACGCAAAAAAACAGTTTATATACCATTCACAATAAATAAATTCAAAACTTACCCCAACATTCATATAATAATACACAACAAAAAATGTAACAAAGATGTATGTAATAAATCATGTACCATACTAAACCAAACAACTGAAATAAAGTAGCTCGGTGTAATTGTAGACCAACATATGAAATGGAACAGACACATATGTGAACTTGTTAAGCGCATTAGAAAATGTATCTATATATTCATTAGATTAAGAAATGTTCTCAAGCTAAACAACCTGAAAAAAGTCTATTACGCACTAGTCCAATCATTACTTCAGTATGGAATCATTGGGTGGGGAGGTGCATATTAAAAAATTTTAAGCTCTGTAAAAGTGGTACAAAAACTAATAATTAAAGTAATTTTGAAAAAAACAACCAACATTCTCTTCAGCATCATTGTTCAAAATTTTCGAAGTACCAAAAATTGAAGACCTCTATAAAAAAGATGCAATATTACAAATATATAAAGAAACTGTAATAAAAAAACGTAAATTCAACTCATCCTTAAGGCATAATTTTAACATCCAAATTCCTCTATTTTCAACACAACAAATGCACAATAATTACATTTACAGAGGCATAAGATATTTTAATAGTCTTCCCGAAGAAGTGAAAAAAATACCAGATTTTATTTTATTCAAAAAAAGGTCAAATTTATCTTTAAAAAAAATTAATATCACCTTTCAAATGTTATAACTTCAATTTCATGTTACAACCAAAATTAACGTCACAATCCTCTTTTAAGTTTATTGTACTGTATTTATGTTAATTACTGATATAAACATGAAATAATTGTGAAATAACTCCTACGCCAAGCTCAAGAGCTAGCACTCTTCATTGGAGTAGAAATTCAATAACATATGTTTTTCACTATTACCTATTATTACCTAATTTTATGTACAATGTAACAATGTTATAAGTTAAACAATAAAATAAAAAAAAAATAAATAAAATAAAAAAATGTACTTCTGTATTTAATACCATAATTTTTTATAACTATCCTGATGATGGTACGGAGGGACTGAAACCGGTAGACAATGGAATTTATCAATAAAGTGACCTTAAACCAAGTATTTTCATTTCATTTATTTAAAAATTATGGTGTCACGAGAAATTTTAATGTTGTCGGTCATTCGTAATTTGGGAAAATATTTTTCTAAAATATGAAACGAAAATTCACAGTAAAGATTGTGTAATAAAAATAAACCAGAAGCCTAAACAATATATCCTATTAAATAATAATACATACTTTTTACAACATCACAGAGCATTAACACAGAAATGTTAGCATTTTTTCTATAAATGTAATTTTTTTCTTCAATAAAGGTCAACGGATTTGGTTGATTAATATTTCCGTATATTATAATAAAGTAATGTTTATCATTGAGATTTGAAATGAGAAAATCGTTCAAAATTAATTAATTTTTTTTTTCACGTGTAGCAAACACTTTGTGGGTATACATAACGATTGCGAAGCATTTTACATTGGTAAAACTGCAAGAAATGTTCAAACGCGGGTAGTTGAACACATGAGATGCTTAAACAACATAGGTTTTTCGGAATTTGCAACACATTTATTGATAAATATCACTCATTTGATAAGCCTTCAGGTATAGATGTATTACTTAGAAACGGGACAGGTCTACGCCTCAACAATTTAGAAGCACTCGAGATAAAAAAATCCTTAAAGTCAGTAAAATCAATTTATTAAATAAACAATTAGATTTAACAAACAGCCCCATTTTAAATATATTTCCATTCCCTACACCTATGTTTACCCCCTCTCTCTTACCTAAGTCTTCCACCCCCACCAAAGTTGATGTTCTCTCTCCATATTATATATATTATTTATATATATATATATATATATATTTTCAAACTCAATTAATACCTTCAGAAAGAACTTACACATACTTATACCTGATGATTTCATTTTCTTTACCAATCACCTACTTATGCATTAGCTCCACTATATATGATTCGTGCGTGCATATGTGTATATATGTTTGCATACAATATGCGTACAGTGTACACACTTATGAGTGTGTTTGTATTTAAATGTGTATGTACGCATCTATGTATGTGTGTATATATGTATGTATGTGTATTTATATGTGTATTTAGATGTATGCATGTATGCGTATACATATATATGTATAATATATTAATAAGTATGTAAGTTTCTTCCTAATAATTGATTTCGATCCTCATTGTTTTTATATACACTCTTTTAATTAAATTTATTATTACTGTAACTAACCAATTATTATTACACAAATAATATTGAGATGAATGTTGTGCTCACCTATAATTAGAATCATCATTATAACCATGTATAAATGTAAATTACTGTTAAAATTATGTGATGTATTCTGTTGGCGAGCCAATAAATAAATAAATAAATCTTTCAGCTTAACTATAAGTACCCATACACTTCTGTAATTAATTTAATATGTTTTTATTAACCCTGATGAAGGTTCGGGTTGAACTGAAACCAGTTGGTTATAAATATATACAATAAAGTGGTATTCAAACAAAGTTATTTTATTTTAATTATTATATTTAATAAAATATTATTTTTAAATTACTGTCAATTTTTAACATTCTCGACATTTGGGAAGATAGGTATACAAAAAAGTATTAAGGTTGTTGCTTGTATCAAAATTAATTAAATCACTGTTGTGAAAATCATTCAATAGCACCATTCCTCTTGTCATGTTTTCTTGTGCTAGAACATCTGTTCTGCTTATAGTATCTTGAACAAGTCGTGGCTATGATGACAAAAAATTAAAATTCTTCTTCTGAATGTAGCTAAAACGAACGAAAAATATATCAGACATTCTTGTCACATCTTCTGACGAAGAACTACAATACTTCTCCTTATGTATTACTTAGGAACACTAATTTCTTCTGAAGTTCGAACTAATTCGAGTCAAGTATCCCGTCCTGTTAGGCCTGGGGAGCAACAATCAGAAAGAAAAACACAAGAAATAACTTTCTGATTTCTCATATTCCATTTGGCGAAACAAGGAAACAAAACTTGCAAATTGATTCATTAAAAGAAACGTGGCAAAGTTACAATTGGCACATCTAACTTAAGAATATAATTACACCTTACTTAGGCAGCAGGGGTGTGATATTCTGAAGTCAGACTAGAACTAATAGCGAATGAATTATGTAGTTTTATGTCAATACCGCGCAGTCCCAACTGTTTATAATCTTCTGGAGCCAGTGAGACGATGACATCTCCTAATGGTGTAGGTATGTCATGAGGCTGAAGGTTGTGGGATGGAAAAAATAGGAAAGAGGAAGGTCTCTCACAACGCTGCCTAACCGGGTGGTAACATAGCTCCCTTGTACATGCACCATAGAGACGGGGCGCTATTGTGAGGTGTCACATAATAAAAGGAAAGTCCTGGCTATTCAGATCAGGCCATTAAATACGGCTAATGCCATTTCAAGCATCGTTTCAATTCTGATTGGTCATCTGTCTGGTCTAACCGAGGCTATACTGAGAGTATCTTCCACTCTGGAACATGAAATAATTGTGAAAGTACACAAATTAATCTAATTTTAAATATCTCTAGGGAATCTCCAATTCAAAGCGACAGTAAAATAAACATCTTTTGGCTACAAAATTTTCAGTTCGATTTTTTTCAATTCGAGATCATTTATTTAATTCACTTCACAATTTCTTCCATTATTGAATTTAATTTTTTGATGAATTAAGTTTTTCTTATTGAGCAAAAGCTAACATTTTTTGGCTTGAACTTCATATAAAATAAAATAGGGCCATAAGTCGAGCCCCGGGGAACACCTCCGTTTTATTTCTTAAGGCGACGCAACACGTCGTGTAACATTTGAAATCGGGCTGTTAACAATAACACTCTTTATGTAGATGGCGATAGGGTTTAAGTTCCTGCTTAACATCAGCCTGTTTCGATTTATGCTAGAAAAAACACCGCCCAAAAGTGTGTTATTACTTATTTCATTAAAAAATATTTAAATGTTTTTCAATCATTTTCTAAAGAAATTAATTTGGCACGTTATAGAATAAAACCACTACCCAAAATGAATTTGAAACATGTAGATTTTGAACTTTAGAGCAGTTATTATAGGTCTGATGCTTTATTTTTTCTAGGCTTATAAAAAGTCTTTTTTAAAAAGTACTCTATATTTTTGTAGGCTAAAATGTATTCTACTCGCAGTATTTAATTGAAGCACCTAAAATGTTTATAAACATTCATATTTTCAAACCAAATACACATGATTTTGCATTACTACATAGTGCTTCGCCTTATAGATAATCGGCTTATGATTTATATAAATATAAATTAAATATAATCGACTCATTGGCATAAATCGATTATCTCTAAAGCTTAGCACTCTGTAGTATATACCGAGAATATGTAGTAAATTCTCGGTGTATCGAGAACACGTAGGTTGATGGTATGCCAACAAGCATGGAGTATAACCTTGGCATTTACTTAAACACGTTCCTTCAATTTTTTGTGTGTTAAATCTTTAAATATACCCGCGAAGATAAACCATTTTCTTAAGATAATCTAAAAGAAAGCGAAGAGGTTGATTTTTCGATAAAATAGGAGATGTTTACTTCAATTTTAATCGTTGGGTGAAAAATATTCCCATGTAACAAATAACTTGGCAATATTTGGAAATTTCCTACTATCACGCACAGTAAGCGGAAAATGTTGCTTGTGTTGTGATGGAGGACTTAGCTAGCCGAGGATTGAACACACCACACCTGAGTGGGACCCAAATACGATGGTAACTAAGCCACTGACCGGTCAAAGTATTTAGCAGATGATAGTATTATAGACATATATCTAAATTACTATAATCCTTTTTAGTTCCATTAACACTTTAACAGCCATGCATTATGATTTCTGAACACTTTGTCAGTCGTTCTCGTGACGTTAACCAAACCGAACAACCAGGCAAAATATATTACTCTGCAACACTAATTCCGAGTCCAACTACCACGCACACGCAAACACCTATTTCTCGCCTTCATACACTTGGATACAAATTCACCTCAAATATCGACATATTTAATATAAGTTTACCAGTATTCTCTATTAGACCCGAATGATGTTTTTATAAAGAACAATATTATTATTTAGAAGTATCGTATAAGAGCTATCGCATTTATTTTAAATTCTTATTATTTTTACTGTTCACTTGTTCATATTCTTCTTACTGGTCACTTATTCATATTCTTCTTACTGTTCACTTATTCATATTCTTCTTACTGTTCACTTATTCATATTCTTCTTACTTTTCAAGTGTTTATATTTTTTTTAATGTTCATTTGTTCATATTCTTCTTATTGTTCACTTATGTTTTATGACCCTGCATAGTAATTTTTATACCATCTGCAATTTAAAAACTGGTCTCTGATTTTTTAATAATTTTTTTTCTCACCTTTCATGTGTTATATACATTTAAATGCAACTTTCTATCTACCATATATATAGTAATCAATTTATATATTTTTTTGTTTTCTAAACATTAAAAAAAATCTTTTTGTCACTGTATCATACAGTAAAATATATATCATGTAAAAGTCCATAAGGACTTTTATAAAAATTGTTTAAAAAAATTTATTCACTAACATATTTCGGACTGGACCGGTTTCGATATACTTTTAGCGTCTTCAGAATGTAACACGGACCTAGGTATTGATAATGCATTTTCAATGACCTAAAAAGTCTTTTTTTTTCCTACGAAATTAAATAATGAATTTGCAACCTTTTCTGGTTTAAATTTAACCGATTCATTCCCAAACTTATGAGTGAAATGAAGTTATTAAGTTTTTAATCGATGGATGGCCTACGTGGTCGAAGGGTGAGGCTCTCGATTAGCGAAGCTTCAAATCCAGGCGTGCGCAAGTAATTTTTGTTTAAATAATTTTTTTTCGTTGCCTGAAATGGCTTTAGCCATGTTTGGTGACCAGATCTGAATAGCCAGATAATTAACCACCTTCTTATTCCCCATGTCCTTCTCCTCCCCACTACCTTCAGTCTCACAACATACCCCAACTGGGGATGCTTTAGTCTCACTGGCTCCAGACGGTTGGGAGTAGTTGGGACTCTTGTTCGGTATTCTCATAAAAAAGGTATTTACTTCTTTTGAGGAAAATATCAAAAACATTAATGTTATCAATTTATTTCAAAACGTTCATACGCTTCTGTTCTCCAGATGATATAAGACAAGAAAACAAAATAATACACTCTTGGTACTTCTATGGGAAGATACACATTTACTTCCACCATAGTACATTTGTTTGTACTTTTAATTCCCAGCAGGGTTGCCACCGTAGCGGCGTGTGGGCCGAAGGGACAGCGGGCGGCATGTAGCGGAGGGCGGCATATAGCGGGGCGGCGTATAGCGGCTGGGCGGCATATTATACATGGCAGGATCTTCTGGGAGGCAAAAGAAAATAAATCAACAGTCAGTCTCGCTGGCCTTGCTACAAGCGCGGGAGGTTGTCGTTGAATTATGTACATGAAAAAATAAACAGGTAAAGTTTGGCTGGTCGGAGATTGCTATTGCAGTGAAAGCTGAGGTGTGATGTATGAGACTGTAAGAATACAGGAAAGAACTGAGATGAAAGAAGACTAATTAAAGATCCCCTGTGGTATGGGGAGGTTACTACGAGAATTTGCTGGATATGTTAGAAGAAAATATTTTCCTTATAAATAAACAAAACAAATCTTTCTTTATTTTTGTGAATTTCCTCTTCCAGTGGTTGCGAAAAATTTTAAAAGCCATAATGTAGATGTGTGTTCTTTATAATAGGCTAAAGTTATAATAATATACGTTGCCTGTGAGGATTTCTTTTCGTATTTGTTTTCGTTTACGCACAATCTAAAGAAGATTAATTTGGTTAATTTATTTTCATTAGATCGCATAATATATAAATATACGTGTTTTGGACCTTATGATATCGCGACAGAATTTATTGTAATGATTAAATATTTTCAAACATATCTTTGATTATTGCAACTTTTCAAAAATTTTATATTTTTTTCCTGAGTACCTTCCCCAAACAGTATTCTGAAATTTAATGAACAAAACACACACAATCGGAATTGAACAAAATACACACAATTGGATTGCAACTGAATGCATTGTTAAAAATTAAAACCGCCTGTAAACAAGATACTTTAAATGCGGTGACAGTTGGCTACGATTCCGAAATTCATACAAATTTTAAAAAAGGCTCCATAATCGCTCGTATGCGCATTTCCTTATACCGCAGTGGATTTTTTTATACCCAGAACTGTTGCAACGCAATTATCGCCTCAACTAAAGTCTCTCGCCTGAGGGAAAATATTTTCTTTACGATGTACGATTTATAGGCAGGCTATAAGCATCGTCGCTAGAGAATATTTAGATTTATCTTTGAGCGTTTCTTGGCATATTGTGCCAAGTTTACAAAAACGTTTTGAGCAATCGCTTTCCATAATTTTCCAAATTGAAATCAACGTGGATTCATTGGCTTTAAATGCAGTAAGCAGTTTCATATTAATATTTTGAGAAATTGTATTAATTAATTAATTTGGTAAAAGTATATATATGACACCAATCACTCTAGTTAGTATATAGTAAATAAGACATCCAATAAGAATACTGAACTTCATGTCTATATTCATGGATGACAATGCCTATATTCAAAGATGAAAATGTCTATATTCGTAGATAAAACTTTCTATATTCAAAGATGTCATTGTCTATATTCATAGATGACAATGTATATATTCATAGGTGACAATTTCTATATTCATAGATGACAATGTCTATATTCATAGGTGACAATTTCTATATTCATAGATGACAATGTCTATATTCATAGGTGACAATTTCTATATTCATAGATGACAATGTCTATATTCATAGGTGACAATTTCTATATTTATAGATGACAATGTCTATATTCATAGGTGACAATTTCTATATTCATATAAGACAATGTCTATATTTATAGATGATAATGATATTCACCGCACCCCTGTCTCTATGTTCCATTGTTGGCAAACACTCATGCCCCCTTCCATCCATCATGTGTAGATAATTTCATTCTAATGATTATCGGAAAACTTTTCCTGGAAATAAACACTTTACCACTTCTTGCTACAGAGTGTTAGTTGAACTACTGTACGTACAAGTATGCTGCAGGAAGCGAGAGATGTGGTATGAATCGATATAAAAAAAAATACAGCACGTATTGCCCAGTCATTCATGAAATAGTTGAAGAATGATATTCTGCCCGTCGTTCGCTTGATAGATCGATACTTTATTTAGGTTGACTAACTAACCAACCATCACGCCGTTTTCGCGCAGGAGTAGGCAGAGAGGAAGGACCGCCAAACAACTCAGTCTTGACACTCACTCTTTGCTTCATTCTTCTTTACTCTTCTATTTTAGGTTGAGTTGATTAGAAATTCTCTGCTTCTTTGTCATCCAAAAAAGCACTGTTTTTTTAAATTTATTTTAAGTAAAACATTTGTATTGGATGCAAAATAATAATATCTCATATTTCAGTGATTTAGAACTGGATAAAAAATTTAAAAAAATATATATATTTAACTGAAATAATCAGAAATAATATACCGTTTTTTTTAAATATCGAATTTGTTACATTAAAAATGTTGATATCATTGGTTTGTTCATTTGCTAAACTATGTAGGCGAGAAATAAGCGAGTTTGCCACATAAATGTTTGTGAATTGTGACATTGAAATAGGTCCTTATGCCTAGTGTGTCGAATAAGTACTCTTAAATTGACTAATTCGCAACAGTCGATCTGCGAATTTACAATTACAAAAAGAACACGCCAATCCTCAAGTGTATGTATTTTTAAGTTATTTAATAAAAAAGTGTAGTTAATTTGTTCTAAGGGGATATTTATACAAAATTAATAAATCGGTAAAAAAATCGCTAAATTCTTTCTACTCTTTTAATGGGGGATAACAGAAAACCATGAGGTGAAATAAAACCTTATTTATATTTAAAATCAATTGGTTTTAGACAGTCATTCCTTGATCAGGGCACACTTCATATAGGGTAAGGGAGGGCAAAGTGGAAGGGGCGGGCAAAGTGGAAAGTTCATATAAAACAAAAAATAGCGACTTCCCCCCCCGCTACGCTCACTTACCGCAAGTCACGTGTTGCCCTTATGCCCCTTCAGAAATTTAGTATAGCTACGGCGACCCAGCGCGGTGCACGTCTATGTTGAGTGATTTGTGCAGATTCCTTACGAAAACATTCAAACTTCAACGGTTGATTTTTCATTGAAAGGTAAGGATTTAGTTACATGCTATTTATTATTATATTGCATATAAGTATAATTTAACGTTATTTTAATACGTCTGTAATATTTTGATACGATTTTTCGAAATATTAATTTTTTTGTTCCTTTCACACCATTTGGGCAAAGTGGAAAGTTGTATGTGAGGGCAAAATGGAAACCTTTCCACTTTGCCCGCGCTCGTGATTTCTTAGAGACATCCAGTTTTACTCTAACGTAACCATTCAATTTTATTTTTTTATTTTCAGATGGTTAATAAATATATCAAGCGAAGCAATCAGGGTTCATGGAGCGAAGAAAACATGAGAAGAGCCATGGAAGAATCGAAGACTACTTCCCTATCTGCTGCATCTAAAAAATATGGCATACCTCTTGGGACGCTGCATCGGCATTTGAAAAGTGGAATATGTACTAAAAAATTAGGAAGATTTCGTACTGTATTTTCCGAAGCTCTAGAAAAGCTAATTTGTGAACATGCCAAAGAACTGGATAGTTGTTTCTATGGGCTAACAAAGGAATCCTTGCAAACTTTAGCCTACCAACTAGCTGTTAAAAATGACGTGGAACATCCATTTCAAAATGAGAAAGCTGGTCGAGCATGGGTTACAGGGTTCATGAAGAGGCATCCTGAACTAGCATACAGAACCCCGGAACCAACATCTATTGCACGTTGTGCAGCTTTTAACCAGTTCCAAGTGAATCATTTTTACGATAATCTGTGGACAATGTTGGCACAATTTCAATTACTCGCTCCGCATCGAAGGAGTACAGTCGCGAAATTTTGTAACAAGTAAATCAAAAAATATAGTTTACATTAATAACTCGCCCACCTGGGCGCTCCATTCCATCCAATATGGAAACTCAAGAAATTATTAAAAACATTAAAGAATTAATAAACAAGATCACTTCAGTGAAAGACTCAAAAATAAAATTAACACTGGAACAGAACATTATATCACTGGAAGAAAAAATTCAACATGAACTAATAAACCTACAAAAAAAGATTATAGAATTACAAGAAACTAATATTAAAAACAATCATCACTACGCACAGAAACTAGAAGAAATTCATAATAATAACAAAAGGACATATGCAAATGTATTAGGTGACAATAAAAACTTCGTGAATACAAGTGCACACATCCCAGAACAGAAGCACGCCATCATAATTACATCTAAAAACACCTTGAAGGCCGAAGATATAAAAATAAAAATTCAAAAAAACATTAATTTAACTAAAATAAAAGTTGGAGTAAATGGAGTAAAAAAAATCGGAGAGCAAAAATTACTGATTTCATGTCAAAAAAAAGAAGATGCAGAAAAGTTAACCGAAGAAATAAATAAGGTAATTGGAAAAGAAATATTGGCCGAAGAAATTAAAAAAAAGAAACCGTGTTTAATGTTGAAAAGACTGCAATGCCAATTGACTGAAGAGGAAATAATAGATGGGATTGTACAACAAAATGAAGGATTAACACTGGAAGACAAAAACAACATCAAGCTTATCAAGGAATTAAAAAACAAATACAATGAAGGAAAAGAAAACGACACCACTAACTACATTATTGAAACAACCGGTAAATTAAGAAAAACGCTACTAGAAAAAAACAAAATAAACATCAAATTCCAAAGAGTATACATAGAAGACTGTAACCCGCTTACTCAATGCTACCACTGCCTTAAGTTCGGCCACACAGCGCAAAGATGTCTCGCCAGGACGCAGCCCCCCATTTGCCCTCATTGCACAAAGGAGCACATTCTGTCTAAATGTGAAAATAAAGAACAACCTCCAACATGCAACAATTGCTGTGTTCAAAACAAAAGATTTAATATGAATTATTCTACAGAACACAGAGTTGATAGCATGAAATGTCTCTATCGGCAAAAAATGCTTCAACTAGCTAGAGAGCGCATCGACTATGAATAATACGGTAAATTTCATTTCTTTAAACTCTAATCTAAAACTTAAAAAATGAATGATTTTTTATGTAACGCATTAGATAAAAAAATGTATATTGAAGAAAATTTATGTCAATCTATGAAAGATTTTAACTTAATTTGCACTGAAAAAGGATTTACCCTATTTCATATAAATATTAGAAGTTTAGAACGAAACATGGATGAATTAGTTATAACATTAAAAGAATTAAATTTTTTCCCGGGCCTGATTGTCTTAACAGAGACACACTCTGCAGGCGAAATCAATTACACTATTCCAGGCTACACATACCATGCGACAATAAACAAAATAAACAAAAACTCAGGTATCGGATTATTTATTTCTAACCAGTATAATGTTCTCAATATTAAAGAAATAATTAATGTTAGTAATGTTAACATATTAAATATAGAATTTAAAGATGTTAATAAATATTATAACATTATTGCTATTTATCGTACGCATTCATCGATAGTACCTCAATTTATAGATGAATTAAAAAATATTTTGTTAAATTTTAGAAATAAAAATACTATTATTGTTGGAGATATGAATTTAAATATCGCAAACGACTATTCTAGTAAAGATAAAGACACATATCTAAATATGTTAGCAGAACTCAATTATTTATCGTGCATAAATTCTTATACTAGAAATGTTAAAGGTCAACGCCCCTCATGCTTAGATCACATTTTTACAAATATTCCTGATATCCAAAATATAAAATCAGCTGTTATTCATACAACTATCACTGATCATTATTCGTGTATTTTTAACTATAAATTAAGCAATCCAACTTTGCCATTATTTAAACAAAATAATTACTCAAAAAAAGTACTTAATATGGATAGATTAAAACACCAATTAGAATCAGAAAATTGGAATAAATTATTACAATGTAATGATGTCAATATATGTTGTAAAATGTTTGAAGAAAAAATATCTAAATGCATAAATGACTCGACAAATAATAATATAATAACCAAATCCAAAGTGTCGAACTTGAAACCTATAAAACCATGGATTACTCATGGTTTAGTAGTATCTGTACGACATAAGCAAGCTCTTTACAAATTAACTACTCAACAACCAAATAATAAAAATTTACTAAATCATTTTAAAGCATATAAAAACAAACTTTCATATATTATAAAAAACACAAAACAAAAGTATTATAAACAAAAGTTGAATCAGGCTGAAAATGATAGTAAAAGAGTGTGGACAGTTATAAATGAAATAATTGACAAGAAAAAAAACAAGAATAACGACATCGCTACTATATTTCATGACAACATGAAAACATGTTGTAAAGAAAATCCCTCAAAAGCTGCAAACATATTTAACACCTTCTTTGCGAACGTAGGGGAAAATCTTGCCAATCTCATTCATACTGACCCAAATATAACATTTCCAGACTGTAGTATTGATACTGACAATAATATAGCAACATTCCAAGTCACCACAGAGAACGAAATAATATCAATTATAAACGGTATGCAAGGAGGTTCTGCCCCGGGTTTTGATGGAATAACAGTTAATATTTTAAAAAATATTAAAAATCAAATTTCTAAACCGTTAAAACACATAATAAATGTAAGTTTCCAAAGCGGAGTGTTTCCATCAATCTACAAACAAACTACCATTACTCCAATATTTAAATCTGGTAACCCAGAAGAAGTTAGCAATTACCGACCCATATCAGTAATCTCGAACATAGCGAAAATTTTTGAAAAGATAGTTAAAAAAAGGATAAACCAATTTGTAAAATGTAATAAATTAATTAATGAAAATCAGTTCGGTTTTATGGAAGGTAGAAGCACTCAGGATGCAATTGCAAAATTAACAAGTCTTGTTCATAATTCATTAGATAAATCATTAAAATGCATTGGAATCTTCATAGATCTTAAAAAAGCTTTTGATAGCATATCACACGACAAACTTATAAGTAAATTAAGAAACATTGGATTAAGTGGTACAGCTATAGAATGGATAAAAAGCTACCTTTTCAAACGCCCTCAAGTCGTAAAAATCAACGATATACTTAGTCAACAAAAAACAAGTCACTTCGGCATACCTCAAGGTACAGTCCTGGGACCGTTACTGTTTATCATTTATGTAAATGACATATTCAATCAAAGATTAAATGGAAAAATAATATCTTATGCTGATGACACTATCATAATAATTGAAGGTACTGATTGGAATAATGTTAATAACTTAGCAAATACTGATATTAATATACTGAAAAATTGGTTCGATAAAAACCTCCTCTCATTAAATACTGCAAAAACAAAATGTATCCCATTCTCTATCAACAAATTTAAATCAATACCAGAATTAAAAATTATAATACATCACCTTAAATGTAACAGAACTAATTGCAATCAAGAATGTTCTATACTTAGTCTAACTTCTGAAATTAAATATCTTGGTATATATATAGATCAACATTTTAAATGGAAAAAACAAATTTGTGAACTTGTAAAAAGAATTAGAAAATGTATTTATATATTTATAAGACTTAGAAATATTCTTAGACTAGAAAACCTAAAAAGAGTGTACTATGCAATTGTACAATCTATATTACAATATGGTATTATTGGCTGGGGAGGAACTTATAACAATATATTAAATCCACTTAAAATAGTTCAAAGATTGATAATTAAAGTAATATTGAAAAAACCATCCAAATTTTCTACTGAGATTCTCTTTTCAATATTCAATGTACCCACAATAGACAATATATATAAAAAATATTCAATTCTACAAATTTATAAAGAAATACAGTTAAATAACTTACAATACAATTCATCAGCAAGATATCAAAAAACTATCAAAATCCCAAAACTTAATACAAAGCACACACAAAATACCTATCTCTATCTAGGTATAACATATTTTAACATCCTTCCATTATATCTAAAAAATATTGAAGATATTCAGGAATTTAAAATAAAATTAAAAAATTACCTAAAACTACTATAAAAGTCCATATCTTACTCTTATTATTATTTCCTTCAAATCTTGAAACTGTATTATTGATAAATCTTGCCTATTTCTTACTTATCCCATTGGTTTTGCAAATATATTATTTACTTACTTACATGATTCCATATAATTGAGCTAGGATTCACTCACCAAACACAAGAGCCTCGTCTCTTTATGGTGAGGAAAAGCTATTATTATTTACCTTGATAACACTGTATAATATGTATAATTGTATATTTATTGTAAAAAACTTACAAATATTAAATAAAAAAAAAAAAAAAAAATATATGATTTCATCAACCGCCCTGACGATATTTACAATATGGACGAAACTGGCGTCAAGACAACTTCTGAAAGACCTCCTCGAATAATATCAATAAAGGGTAAAAAACAGGTAGGAGTCATATCTTCCGCTGAAAAAGGCCAGTTGACTACACTTGTGTGTTGTTGCAGTGCTACAGGAAGATTCATCCCACCATGTTTTATTTTTGGAAAAAGAAAAAGGATGAACGAGCGGTTATTGGATAATGCTCCTAATGGTGCACAGGCATGGTGTTCGGATTCCGGCTGGATCGTCAATGATATATTCAATAAGTGGCTGCAAGTTTTTATTGAAAAGTCAAAACCTTCAAAAGAAAAACCCGTTTTACTTATCATGGATAATCATTCCACCCACCAAAATCTGGAAGGATTAAATATGGCTCGCGAAAAGGGCGTTATAATTGTAACCATCCCTCCACACACTAGCCATAAACTCCAACCTCTAGATGTTTCAGTCTACAAACCATTCAAAGTTGCCTTTGAAAGAGCTGTGGACACTTTCCAAAAAAACCACCCTGGAAGACGTATAAACCAATTCGACGTCGCAAAACTTGTTCGATTTGCCTTCGAAAAAAGTGCAACAATAGAAAATGCAGCAGCTGGTTTTAAAAAGTGTGGCATTTTCCCATATGAAAGGAATCTTTTCACTGATTTAGATTTAGAAAAAATAGCCAACAGGACGAAAATTATCAAGGAAAGAGAGCAGAAATTAGAAATATCAAAGAAAATAAAAATTGAGAAAATGGAAAAGAAAAAGAAAATTTTTAAAAACAAAAAAATTAACAAGAAAGACGAAGAAAAGATTTCTCGAAGAGAACCAGTCAAAGTGAAAATTAATTTTCAACCTCAGCCCGGCACATCGAAACAACAAAATTTGACACTTTGCATGTTTTGCTAAGAAATTTACATTGATCCTTCAACTGAAGAATGGATTCAATGTAATGTCTGTCAAGAATGGGCACATGAACTGTGTGTCGATATTGACAATGATGGAAAATTTACCTGCTTTAATTGCCAATCCCATTAGAGGAATCATTCTATCGCATTCTACATTTTATTGTTCTATATTATAAGTTTCCACTTTGCCCTTTCCACGTTTCCACTTTGCCCTGCTATGCGGGCAAAGTGGAAAAAAGTGAGGTTTTCAAAACTGGGTCTCCATTACTAAAACTGTTCGTTTTTATTATTATTTTGTTTCAATTACCAAAAATATGTAAGTTCCTTATTTTAATAAAATTTTAAAAACTTTAAAAAACTTACATTTTCTTAATTAATCTGTAAGCTAAATTTAAGTTTTCCACTTTGCCCCCCCTTCCCCTACTACCCTGAAGAAGTACCCCAGGGTAACTTTTTTAGTTATAATCGGAAGCTCAGGACAAGTAACAAATCAACCCACTTTATAAAATTATATAAAGTCATGAAAAATGATGATTTTTTTATAGGTTATTTTAGGTTTAGGTATATTATATTTTTATCACTTCTAAAAGTCACTTTTCAAAAGTATAACAAATTATTATTAGAAAATAAATTCTCCAAAAAATATAATAAGCAGTAATTGTTGATTAAAGTACTAGTACATATTGAATTATTTGGCGTGTCGGAAATAAGCCGACGTAGCTCAGCGGTCCAGAGCACCTGACCGGACATCAGACAGTGCGGGTTCATTTTCCGTCGGCGGCATTTATTTTTACTCGGGAGATATTTTCATTTTATTTGGATATTTCAGGCGAATAATTGTTGCTTATATTAATTTGTTATCCTTTGTGCTATGCATAAAAACCTTGTCTTATAAACATTAGTTTATCATTATAAATTTGTGTTGATTTGGCACTGTCCTGAGTTGCCATGGAACTAACCAAAATGTTTTGGAATTCAACAAGTGAATACCAGCTGAGACACAATCGAATTTAACTGAAAAATCTTTTTGTCGGTGAAAATAATATTATCCAGTTAAACTACTGTGCCCGAGACTTTCCAGAATAAAAGAAAAAAAAAATAATGTAGTAAGACCGATTCTTGTCGATCGTTTCATCGAGTGACTGGATCACTACTACTGTTACACTACTACAGTTAAACTACTGTGTCTGAGAGACTTTCCAGAATAAACGAAAAAAAAAATAATGTAGTAAGACCGATTCTTGTCGATCGTTTCATCGAGTGACTGGATCACTACTACTGTTACACTACTACAGTTAAACTACTGTGTCTGAGAGACTTTCCAGAATAAACGAAAAAAAAAAATAATGTAGTAAGACCGATTCTTGTCGATCGTTTCATCGAGTGACTGGATCACTACTACTGTTACACTACTACAGTTAAACTACTGTGTCTGAGAGACTTTCCAGAATAAACGAAAAAAAAAATAATGTAGTAAGACCGATTCTTGTCGATCGTTTCATCGAGTGACTGGATCACTACTACTGTTACACTACTACAGTTAAACTACTGTGTCTGAGAGACTTTCCAGAATAAACGAAAAAAAAAATAATGTAGTAAGACCGATTCTTGTCGATCGTTTCATCGAGTGACTGGATCACTACTACTGTTACACTACTACAGTTAAACTACTGTGTCTGAGAGACTTTCCAGAATAAACGAAAAAAAAATAATGTAGTAAGACCGATTCTTGTCGATCGTTTCATCGAGTGACTGGATCACTACTACTGTTACACTACTACAGTTAAACTACTGTGTCTGAGAGACTTTCCAGAATAAACGAGAAAATAAAAATAATGTAGTAAGACCGATTCTTGCTGATCGTTTCATCGGGTGCCTGGATCACTCGTCAAAATGACAATTCAACACACTTTTTAACACCAGTGATAATATAAAGTAATGAAACAAAAAACTAAGTTAAAGAGTTTAGTAAGTAAGGTTTATATATTTTTTGTCGCTTTTAAAGACTTAATATCACGTTTTAAAGGTGTGTTGAATTGTCATTGTGTAGAGTTACATTAAACCATTTCATGGTTACTCTACTCTTCGATAAAAGCAATATTGAAAATATTTAAAAGTGCACCTTACCTGTTGTTGGCAGGTCTTTGTCGACCGAAGCGTTAAGGATTTGTTGAGATGTGTAGGAGTATGTCTAACGGAAAAGCAAAGTCTTGTAGCTGAACTTGACCGAGCCGCTACGAATATATTTCTGACAAACTTATTTTCCCTACAAAACCAACATTGCAGAAGTTTATTGGCAGAATTCTGAGGCTTGAAAAGCTCCGAGGCAGGGCTGGCGATTCGTTCAATCACACGTTCATTCATCTGCTTTACAGCGAGCTCACGGCTCACAGGGTATGGAACCAACAAATATCGCACATATTTTCTTTTTACCCTGGTTTATCTCAAATACTGTCAGAAAATTTCTCATTTAAATCGCTTGAAGTATTTTTAAGGATGACTGGTTACTTAGCATTTTTAGCAACAGTAATATTTGTTGTCTTACAGCTATTGAATTACGTAGTTTTATGAAATATATTAGGTATGAGAAAACAAAACCTATTATCTAAAAGCCACGTTAGGTTAAATAATCCAGAATAATATTATATACCCGGCTTTACACAAGTTTCAACATCATTTTCATTAAATTCTTATCGATTTAGTCTATTATTAAAGAGTATAGAACCAAATGTAATATTTTTACATTTATGTAAACGTTTCTATGTTTCATTCCATATAAATACGCTACTCTAATAAAAAAGCGTTTTGAAAAAATAGAATACGAGCGTATTGTATTAGAATTTATAATTTTGTATTTGTAGTGCTTAAATTCAAGTACATTTATGAAATGTTTATATCAGGTTTGGACAAATACTATTAAATAAAAACATTCAATAATCTTTCTCACGATACAAACATAACATTTCATACACAAAATTAAAAGATAGATTAAAGAAAAAAAGCAAGATTACAAAAAAATTATAACGTAAAAGAATAAAACATATTTATGCTCGTAATATAATACCTTTACAATGTACACATTATTATATACAAACTCAACTTATAGTATTTGTCTATTTTTTTCTTTTCGTTAACGCCTTTATTATCGTATTTTATTATATTTTTTCGCTAAACCTTTATTATTGTATTTTGTTATATTTTTTCCTTGACGCGTTTATACGCGGGCTGCATCACGGGAAAAACACCCAGTAAAGCCGACATTATCAAATAATGTTTTAAAATATGTAAAGTTATTGTATCAAACATAAAAAAAATAATATTTATAGTGGGAAAATAAACAGCATTTAAAAGCAATATAAAATATTTCATCCGCCGCCCTTGGGATGAGCCGCCAAAAACCACATCCGTCAAAAGTTGGATTGACACTAGCCCCAGTGTATAAATATTATATGGAGCGAAAACTAAGTCAAGGTACGAGAGAAGAGACGCTTCAAATATTATATTGCTTCAGGAAATGTGTTTGTTTTGCCAGGGCGGTACGTAGTATGAGCGGAGAGAGCGTGGAAATGTAGTCGTGACATAACCCATATTCATATCCGGAACATTACTTGTGCTGGAGTAAAGTACAAATAAAAGTATTTTAGTAACACAAGGGAGTTTTTTTTGTAAAAATAGTACACTGTATACTCTAAAAGACATTCACAAAGAGAAAAATGAGTACTGCGAATCTGTTCAAATTATTTGTAATCCAGTTGAAAACGGGATTGCAAGCCGTTTCCTGATAAACTTTTGGTAAAATAGTGGGATGCACAATCCGTTTTTAACCGGATTATTAATAATTTCAAGAGATTCTTAATAAATAAGCGATAATATTTTTTCTATGTGTACTACTTGTAATCCTCGTAATACTCTCCGTGTATCGAACGCATTACGCAATGCTACCCAAAGGCCGCAAAGCAGATGTCTGACCATGGGAGGATAAGAAAGCTGTATTTACCCGGCCGGCGAGTACTGAGCACAACGCGCGCCAGGACACAGTATTTACGTAGTATCCCCTCCCCGGCTCGAGAGCACTGGGCACATCGCAAGCCATGGACCCAGTATTTACGTAGCATCCCCTCTCCTTTTCCCAGGCGAAGCTAGGCCAAACAGTGAGCGGCAACGGTCAGCCAATCAGCGTAAAGCCACGATAAACCTAGAAATATTTCTCTTTTCATATATAATTGCGCAAATTAATGTTAGATTTGCGTGCGTCTCGCCGCAACAATGCTAAATAAAAATATACAAGTTGAAAGGCTGGACTCGCGTCTATGTTGTAAAGTAATATTGAAATATGTAAACATTAATATTAAGTAGTTATAAGGATTTCCTCACACCAATGTCGGTCTGAGGACCCACTGATTCATATTGTACAATTTATTATAAAAACATTAAAAATGCTAGGGAAAAACAGTTTTCATGAGATGAAGCGGCGTAAAGAGTACTATTGAATAAATTATTTTAATATTGACTATTAAAGTCATATGAAAACACACGAAGCTGCACAAAAATGCACCTCGTTTACGCGGGGCGTTTTCAGACGCGCGCACACCGATGTGTGCACGCCCCCGCTAGTCCTATATATACCGCGCGTAAAGCGATCTCAAGTCTCTCTCTTCCGACATCTACTCTGACCGCTTCACTCTGGACTGCTTCTCCCGCTGGAACCACTACAACCGCCTTTGACTTCTGACCTTGCGCTTCCTTGGACTACCTACTACTCTCTCCTTGGATACACGACATCACAGCAACCGGAAAAGGCCCTGAACATAAAGCAGCTCACCGACTAGAAGATTCAGCACCCCTTATTTACAGTCAATGTAAAGGACTTGCGTCTGATACATTGTGTGGTCCTTCGCAGCCGCATTTTCTAGTCTCCAGCTGCCAAGATGACACCATCTCTACGCTCCGGGAAGAATACATTGGAGGGAACCGGAAAAGATGAGTCACAAGCCGCTGGCAGTACCCCGCACCCCGCCGGTCCCTCACAAGCCACTGGAATGGCGATATCGGACCATTCTCCGGTACAGATACCCATTCATGACTCATCATCAGACAGCGAGGCGTCGAATGCAGATTCTCTCAAACAACTGCAGCGAGAATTGAGAGCAGAAAGGCGACGTAATCGGAAATTACAGGAGGCCCTCATCGCTTCAATAGGGGCTCCTACGAAAAAACAAGCGCCTTTAGTGGAACCTGACACACATATAGAGCAGGCAACCACACATCAACAAGGCGCCATGCAGGGCGCCCTACAAGGCTCCATGCAAGGTGCCGCACAACAAAACAGCGCAGAGTACCGGTCTTCAGCATCCAACACCACGATGCGAGGCCAAACAACCCCTCTGCAGCCTGCTATCATCAACACGGAGTATCCGGCCGCAATATCCGGACAACAGCCGACCCAAACTACAGCTCAAGGGGCCTCGCAAATCCCCGCAGCATCCTACAACCCGGAATATCAGTCGGGCTCACCACATACGCAGTTCGGCCAGACACCGCCTGCAAACAACACATACGCGACATTCCCGGGCCATCCCACGGAGGATGACACGGCGCGACAAACCCAAGATTGGGTCAGTAATAGAACGGAACAAACGGCGCCAGCAAATCCGTTCTCACAGTTTGCGGCCTTTATGACGGAGGCTTTCCGCGCCTCGCAAAATGGCGGTACTCCGCGGCAGCAGCCCGAAGAAGAAAACCGCATGGCGTCCCTTATCGCACGCCAATCAAGCGCTAAGGACCTCCCATCATACTACGGAGACGCCGTAGAATGGCCAGCATGGCGCGCTCAATTTTATCAATCAACGTCTACATGTGGGATGACGCAATCAGAAAATCTAATGCGCCTTCAGAGAGCGTTGAAAGGCAAGGCTCGTGAAGCAGTAAGTCCACTCCTATTGGACCCCACACAAGTACCGGAAATAATGGACGTTTTAGAACATCGGTTCGGTGGTGCTCACACTATTGCATCACTGATGTTTGAAAAAATAAAAAAGTTGCCGCGGCTTCCCGAAGATGCATCAAACGACGCACTTATTGAGTTTTCGGGTACAGTTCAAAATGTGGTGGCCTCACTCGGCAGTCTTAAGTGTGATTATTTATCTAACCCCGCGCTGCTAAGTGAGATCGCATCGAAAATGCCTCTTGTGCTCAGAGTGGCATGGTTGGATAAAATAGCCGATCAAGTGATAAGTGCGACAATTCAACAATTAGCCGCATTTCTAAAGCGGCTCACAAACGCGATCCCGCGTTCGGGCTTAGTTGACAATGCTCGGGCTCCAATGCGACCGCGACGGGAACAAGTATATGCGCAAAATTCTCAAACTGATACGGAGAGCGAAAAGTGTGCACAGTGTTTAAATTCGCACAAAATTCACGAGTGCCCCGTGTTTTTGGGGAAAAATGTCCCCGGACGATGGGAAAAAGTAAAAAATTCCCGACTTTGTCATAAATGTCTAGACGCAAGACACCATACGAGAGCGTGCAAATATCGTGTGTGGTGTGGAGTGGGTTCTTGTCGGCTTCCTCATCATAAACTACTGCACGACCCGTCGCGTGTGAAATCATCTGCCGGTACCTCGCGCGATAGTGAAAACCAAACTGTAACCAGTACCACGTCGTATGGACATGAATCAGTGCTGTTGAAAGTGATACCGGTAACCATATGTGGCCCAAACGGGCAAGTGTCAATTTATGCCCTACTAGACGAGGGGTCAACTGTGACCCTTCTAGACAATGAAACAGCGGACAAAGTGGGAGCAAACGGGCCGACCCGCGGGCTCCGTATTCACGGGGCAAGTGGTATGTGTTCGTCGGATAGTACATCCCGGCGAGTTAAACTATCAGTGCGCGGGGACGGTGACGAATATGTTATTACGGCGAATACAGTGCGAAACCTGGACCTACCGCAACAAAACATAGCTGGTCGGTGCCAAGTGAAACCAAAAATATTATTGGGACAGGACAACGTGCATCTTATCGTGTCAAGAGAGGTGCGCGAAGACACAGAGAAAAGAATGCTGTCCCGTACTGCACTCGGTTGGATCGCGCATGGAGGCATTCATCCAGTAGAAAATATAACGCTGAGCATTATCGGTGAAGCCGAGAGTGGAGACCAACAGCTCTCAGAGCTAATAAAACAAAACTTTGCGATCGATTCACTTGGAGTGACGTCAGCGACACGCGTAGATGCGACCATACAGCGAGCAGAGGCGCTTATGGAAAACACAACTCGGCCATATAACACCGACCGGTGGGAAACGGGCCTACTGTGGAAAGAAGATAATACGCGCCTGCCTGACAACAAACAGTGCGCGCTAAAACGATTGTACGCATTGGAGAGAAAGCTTATGAAGAATGATACATTAGCAGCAGCATATAAAGTTAAAATTAACTCTCTGATTGAACGTGGATACGCGCGCAAATTAAATATTCAAGAAGCGGCCATTCCAAGCCCTCGAAAATGGTACTTACCGCATTTCGCGGTAGTTAATCCCAATAAACCGGGAAAGCTAAGAGTTGTTTTCGACGCAGCAAGCCGCTGTCGAGGTGTATCATTAAATGATAAACTGTTAACAGGGCCCGATCTGCTCTCCTCGCTATTGGGTAACATTTTGCGCTTCCGCGAAGGAAAAATCGCGCTCGCGGCAGATATTGCAGAAATGTTCTTACAAATAAAAATAAAAAGTGAGGACCAACCATCTCAACTATTTATGTGGAGAGCAACGCCAAATGAAGAGCCGAGCACTTACATGCTCACCTCTATGATGTTTGGGGCAACTTGTTCCCCAAGCAGCGCGCAATTCGTGCGAAACAAGGTAGCTGAGCAACACAAAGTGCAATATACCGCCGCGGCAACAGCCATACAGGAAAAATTTTATATGGATGATTATCTCGACGCCGTGGACACATCGGACGAAGCCGCCAAATTGGTACGGGAGGTGAGCGCAATCCTTGCAAGTGGGGGTTTTCTGCTCACTAATTGGGCTTCAAATGACCCTGCCGCCATTGCAGAAGTACCCTTTGAAAAACGGGCGAAATCGGCAATACCTATCAGCAGCGGGGACCACGAAAACGAGCGCATACTAGGCCTCGTATGGGACCCCATAGGTGATCACTTTCTCTACAGCTTCAGGGAGGCAGCCTCAGCCGAGATGATCCCACACCCAACGAAGAGACAATTACTAAGTATTGTCATGAAGATTTTTGACCCTATTGGTTTCGTATCATGCTTAACAATACGCTCAAAAATACTTCTACAAGCAGTGTGGAGATCGAATATAGGTTGGGATGAACCAATAAAAGCCGAGCACGCGAATAAATGGTCGGAATGGCTACTACTTCTCAGCCAGAGTAGCGTTTCTATACCACGAAGATGCCTCATTAATAAAAACGGCGATTTTGAACTCCACCTGTTCTGCGATGCATCGGAGTCGGCGTGTTGCGCTATTGCTTATTTAACCGAAAACTCCCAGGAAGGCACACACTCAACTTTCCTGGCCAGTAAATGTAAAGTGGCACCATTGAAACCCCTTTCTGTACCGCGCCTTGAGCTACAAGCAGCCCTAATGGCCGCACGATTGGCGGCTACAATCAAAAGGGAAAGCCAAATTCACATAAGAAAAATAACATATTGGACGGACTCAACGACCGTCTTGTGTTGGCTAAGGACAGACCCGAGGACTTACTCCGCATTCGTGGCCAACCGGCTAGGAGAGATTGATGATTTAAGTGAAATAAATAATTGGAGATGGGTACCTACTAAATTAAACCCGGCCGATATCGGTACAAGAGACATCGAGCCGCCCGACCTCTCGCCCACTAGCAGGTGGTTTTGCGGTCCTGCCTTTATTACCCACCCAGAAGCTACATGGCCCCGTGAAAAGGAGCCAGTCATCCGACCTGATAACCAAGTTTTGGAGGTGAGGCCTCAATATGTCGGCCTCACAATAATAAAAGGAGGCGGATTACCTCTTATTGAGCGATTTTCATCGTGGCATCGGCTCATACGCACCACTGGATGGGTTCTCCGCTTCATAAGGAGATGTCGGCCGAACCCCAACAAATCATCAGAAGGTCCTCTGAGTGCCGAAGAGACTCGAGGAGCAGAAACATTATGGGTAAAGAAATCTCAAGCAGACTCTTTCGCGGCCGAAATTTGCGCTACCCAGAAAGGCGATACACTACCCGCCGACAGTCGCTTGCGAACGCTAACGCCTTTCCTTGGCCCAGATGGCATTATACGAATGGGCTCACGGTTACAAGCCCTGAAAGGAGTTGCCAGCGGAGTACGGACACCAGTCATCCTGGATGGTGACGAGGCATACACTCGGCTCTTGATCCGCCACTATCATCAAATGGCGGACCATTCGAGTACCGAAAAAACCATGGCGGAAATCAGAGGCAGCTTTTTTATATTGAAATTGCGCACCAACCTTCGCCGAATAGCGCATGAATGCCTAGTATGCCGCATTAGGAGAGCTCAACCACTGCCACCACTGATGGGACCATTGCCGGCTGCCAGGCTTACCCACCACGTGAGCCCCTTCACGCACTGCGGCCTAGACTATTTTGGCCCTATGGAAGTAACAATCGGCAGGCGTCGAGAGAAACGGTACGGGGCATTATTCACCTGCCTGTCAACCAGGGCTGTACATCTCGAGCTAGCGGCCTCGCTAAGTACCGATTCAGCTATAATAGCAATGCAGCGAATGTCAGCTAGACGAGGCCAGCCCGAATTTATATACTCCGATAACGGGACTAATTTCCATGGCGCTGACAAAGAAATCCGAGACGCGCTGGAATCAATCAGTCGAGACCCTAGAGTACAAAACTACATTGCAACACAAAAAACATCGTGGAAATTTATCCCCCCCCTGTCTCCCCACATGGGGGGAGCTTGGGAGCGCCTCGTACGCTCTATAAAGAGAGCCCTCAAGTCAACTATGAAAGAGCGCTCACCGAAAGAAGAAACTCTCCTCACGGCCCTGGCAGAAGCAGAGTACATAGTGAACAATCGCCCGCTGACTCATGTCTCCGTCGACCCGAGAGATGAGGAACCGCTAACCCCTAACCATTTTTTGCTGGGATCAGCAGGAAAGCGGCCACACCTGTCACTGTATGCGGCAAAAGAAGAAGAGGTCTGCCTAAGAAAACAATGGCGAATCAGCCAGCAATTAGCAGATATGTTTTGGCGGCGATGGATGAAGGAATACTTGCCCACTATAGCCGCACGTCAAAAATGGCACCAGCCAGGTACCCCTATCAAAACGGGTGATCTTGTGCTAATCGTGGATCCCGCTTTGCCCCGCAATAGTTGGCCCCGCGGGCGAATCATTGAAACAATGCCCGCCGCTGATGGGCATGTAAGGACCGTTCGGGTCCAAACCAACACCGGAGTGTACGTGCGCCCAGCGGTCAAAATTGCCGTACTCATGACGACACCAAACACGGGCCCTAAATCACAAGAGGCCCCCCCACGCCGCCAAAAAGGAACCGGCCGAATGGATTGCCGCCGGACAAAAGCATCCCGTCATGTTCGAATTTGCTAGGCGCAGCCGATACTGCACCGGGGGGAGGATGTATCGAACGCATTACGCAATGCTACCCAAAGGCCGCAAAGCAGATGTCTGACCATGGGAGGATAAGAAAGCTGTATTTACCCGGCCGGCGAGTACTGAGCACAACGCGCGCCAGGACACAGTATTTACGTAGTATCCCCTCCCCGGCTCGAGAGCACTGGGCACATCGCAAGCCATGGACCCAGTATTTACGTAGCATCCCCTCTCCTTTTCCCAGGCAAAGCTAGGCCAAACAGTGAGCGGCAACGGTCAGCCAATCAGCGTAAAGCCACGATAAACCTAGAAATATTTCTCTTTTCATATATAATTGCGCAAATTAATGTTAGATTTGCGTGCGTCTCGCCGCAACAATGCTAAATAAAAATATACAAGTTGAAAGGCTGGACTCGCGTCTATGTTGTAAAGTAATATTGAAATATGTAAACATTAATATTAAGTAGTTATAAGGATTTCCTCACACCAATGTCGGTCTGAGGACCCACTGATTCATATTGTACAATTTATTATAAAAACATTAAAAATGCTAGGGAAAAACAGTTTTCATGAGATGAAGCGGCGTAAAGAGTACTATTGAATAAATTATTTTAATATTGACTATTAAAGTCATATGAAAACACACGAAGCTGCACAAAAATGCACCTCGTTTACGCGGGGCGTTTTCAGACGCGCGCACACCGATGTGTGCACGCCCCCGCTAGTCCTATATATACCGCGCGTAAAGCGATCTCAAGTCTCTCTCTTCCGACATCTACTCTGACCGCTTCACTCTGGACTGCTTCTCCCGCTGGAACCACTACAACCGCCTTTGACTTCTGACCTTGCGCTTCCTTGGACTACCTACTACTCTCTCCTTGGATACACGACATCACAGCAACCGGAAAAGGCCCTGAACATAAAGCAGCTCACCGACTAGAAGATTCAGCACCCCTTATTTACAGTCAATGTAAAGGACTTGCGTCTGATACACTCCGTGTAATATTTTTTTTTTTTTTTTTTTTTTTTTTTTTTTATTTTAGTAATTTGTACATTTAAGATTACAAATGACTAATTAATTATTACATTTAAATATACTATGTTTTTTTTTTTTTTTTTTTTTTTCTTTCTTGATATGGCTCCTACACAACATCTTAAACTTTTCAATTGGGGCAGACTTAAGGTTTTCCGGCAGCGCGTTATAGTATTTCATCCCTTTATATAATATACTATTCTGGGTATTCGCTTTGTCCTTCTTTGGTAGCCTGATTTCATTGCACGTCCTAGTTTTATGTTGGTGTATGTCCTTGTTGTATACAATTTGATTCGAAAAATATTTGGGTAGCAGGTTGTTTACTATTTTGTGTAAAAATATCATCGTGTTCAAGGTCAACATCTGTTTCACCGTTAGCCAATTTAGTTCGTTTAACATTTTATTTACTTTTGAATATCTATTTCGTCTGAGTATTGTTCTCATTGCCCTATTTTGGAGAATTTGAAATTTATTTTGCTCTCGGTCGTTACACAGGAAAAGGATAGTTGAGCAGTAATTAAAATGTGGAGCAATAATGGAGTTATAAATGGTGATTGCAGTTTTTTCGGACAGTTTTTGGCGAATTCTTCCCAAGAAAGATATCTTTTTTCCAATTTTCTTTTGGGTATATTCCGCATGTTTGTTAAAGTTGAGTTTGGAATCTATTATAACTCCTAAGTATTTTATATCGGTAACATTTTCAATAATTTCACCATCAATTTTGATTTTGCTTTCACTGGATGTCTTCTTATAACCAATTACCATACATTTTGTTTTTTTTGTATTTAATTTAAGCTTATTTATTTTTAGCCATCTTGATACATTATCTAGTTCATTATTTAAAATATTTATTAGTTCTTCATAGTTTTCTCCAATTATATATATAAGTGTATCATCGGCAAATAGTCGTACTTTGCATTTTGAAAATATTTTCACCATGTCATTAATATAGAGTATGAACAATAGAGGTCCAAGGACTGATCCCTGTGGTACTCCTAATTTATTTTCCATTGGTTTTGAAAATTGATTATTAATTTTTGTTACCTGTATTCGGTCTTTCAAATACTCTTTTATTAATTTAATGGCTAGAGTTGAGAAACCAATTTCTTTAAGCTTTCTTATCAATATTTCTCGATCTATGGTTTCGAATGCCCTTTGAAAATCCAAGAATATTGCTAAGATAAATTTATTACTATTCATTCCTTCTTTCCATTCTTCAACGATTACATTTAACGCTGTTTCACAAGAATTATTACATCTGAATCCCGATTGTTCTTGGTATAAAATATTGTGTTCATCTAAGTATTGCAATATTTGTTCTTTTATTATTACTTCAAGTATCTGTTCATATTTCGGTAAGGTGTTTATTGGTCGAAATTCTTCACATTTTCTGGTATTTTTAACCTTTGGGACCGGTATAATGGTAGATAGTTTCCATGACTGTGGAAATTTTCCCTCTTCAATTGTCTGATTAATAATATTTAATAGAGTAGATCCAATTACTGGAAAAGCATCTTTTATCAGACTAATAGTTAATCCATCTGAACTGTTTTTTGATTTAATTTTCTTTAAAATGTTAAATAAATATTCTGCAGTTATTTTTCTGAAGACCAATATTTTTTTGTTTGAGTTGTTATTATCATTTGTGGGGTTGAAAACAATGTTAGGTATTAATTTGTTAATTTGAGTGATGCTTTCTATAAAATATTTATTAAAGCTATTAGCCATGTTTTCTTCGTTTATATCTTTTGGGAAGTTTACTATTTTTATGTCGTTTTTGTTATCGCCATGTACTAATTCTTTAATGCTTTTCCAAATTTTTTTGGGATCCCCTTCTTCCGATTTTATTTTATTTTTTATGTACTCATTATGCGTTCTTTTTATGTCTTTGGAGTATTTATTTCTCATTTTTTTGTAGTTATTCCAATCCATAGTATTATTAGTAAGGCGTGCTCTCTTGTAAAATGTATCTCTATCATGCTGCATTGTGCGTAGTTCTTTTGTGAACCATTTATTATTGTTTCCTTTACGTATCTTCTGTTCTGGAACTACTTCATCAATGGATTTTTTAATGTTTAATATCATCTGGTCAGCTTTTTTGTTATATTCCATTTGATTTATTTCATTCCAATCAATAGTCTCTAAGGTCTGAATGAAGAGTTCTTTATTGTATCTTTTGTAATTTTTAAATGTTATTACTTGTGTTTCTTTACTGGAGTTGTAGTTTTCTCTGTCATTTAATAGAATTTGAATCATATTATGGTCGGTAATTTTATGTTTATCTAATACATTAACACATAGGTTAAATTTATTTGAGATAACCAGATCAATCAATGTTTTAGAGGTATTAGTAATTCGTGTGAAATCTTTAACTAATTGTTTCATACCTGCAGTTTGAATAATAGATTTCAGTTTTTTTGTGTATATGTCTGCATTTGCTTTAACATTTATATTGAAATCTCCAACTATGATGTTAATATTTTCATCTTGCAAATTTTCCATGCTCCATCTTTGAAAATATGTTAAGAAGTCGCATTTACTCGTGTTTGGTGATCTATAAATAACAGTATATACACCTTTCTTGATTCCTGATTTAATGCTGATGGCTAAAATCCAACAATGTTTTTCATGTTGGTGATTTGATATCACTTCATATGGAACTTTATTACTTAAGAGAATCATCACTCCTCCTGTATGTCTGCTATGCGAGTCACAACGGATGGTATTATAATCATCAAATATAATTTCACTATCTTGGATATCTTCAGTCACATGTGTTTCACTCATCATAAGCATAAAAGGTTTCTTCTCTTCTAAAAGTATTTTGACCTCTTCGTAATGTGCTATGATGCTTTGTATGTTCAAGTATATAATTTCATCTTTCTCGTAACTTTTGTTTATAAAAAAGAAATTCTGCTCATTTTTGCTTCAAGTTTTCTTTTATAAATTGGGCATTCCTTACTCATGGCTGAGTGACTACAATTTAGTTTCAGTCCTAATCTTTTACTTGTCATTATACAATTGATGCACTGAATATCCTCATCCATGCAATCTTTTACGTCATGATTTTTTGCGCATTTTGGACAAGATTTTAGGTTTCTGCAATCTATAGCCTTGTGGTTGAACCCATTACATTTAAAACATCTCATGATATTTAAATTGTCAAAGACCCTGCATCTGTCCCATCCAATATTTATTTTTTCTGCTTTTAACATTCTGTCGTAAGTCTTTCCGTCGACGTCGGCATATATAGTAAAAGTTGTTTGATTTCTTTGGTTTTTTAGTTCTTTCATATATGTCACCTTTATTAATTATTATGCACGTAAAAAATAAAGTAACAACTTTAAAGTTTTATTTTTTTGTGGTCAATTTATGAAAAACAATCTGGTTTTAAGCGTCAGATTCTCATCCAGAAGTGTCGCTAATTTTACCCTCTTCTAGCGGTCCTCCATCATTATATAAGAACCATTTTTAGGCTTATACTGAAGGTAGTATAACGAATTTTAATACTGTTAGTGTTTCGTAGCGCCATTCATCCTCGGTAGCTTTGTTCCGTTCTCACCATAGACCTAAGATCCAAACCATTAATTCTGAAACCGCGAAATTATTGCGATAAGTCCGCAACGACTTTGCACCTTATAGCGACGTGAAAATTTGACGAGAATGCATCGCCGTTAAAACGTTCAATTTACGTATTGGTTAGTAATTACTGGTCCACTTCGATGTAAATGCTGTTAAAAACATAATCATTGCAAGTGTCGATCGCCGTGTGCTTGTGTTGTAGTGATAAGTGTTTTAACGTGCCTTGTGATCTAATTTATCTTAAAATCAACAGAATGTGGACCCACTTAACACATCAAAATAACCAAAAGCTGGTGAGTAAAATACTTTGTCTTTTGTATGGGGCAGTGCAGTCCTGTATCGGGATCACAGGTTTGCATTCGGCAGAGAGAGCACCCATTCCTTTTTTTTGACCCGTACGTGACGACAGCTACCGCGTCACCATTCTGATAGGTTATTCGTAACTTGGGAATGAATGTTTTCTTTTCTTTTTTTTAGTTAATAAATACTGTATCTGCGTAGAGTAATAATTAGATAATTTATATGGCGCAGTTTTTTTTTTGAAAAACCACCTCCAGGGCGCTGTTTAATTAACTATAAGTTCCAACGCATAATAAACAAAACTAAAATACAACCCGTATTAAAAAACAGTAAATTTACATGTTTTGTGGTTTGAAAACGCACCATCAAGTTACTAAAATACTAGATTAAAATTAAATCAAGATTCGGAAAAATATTAAAGAATGTATGAATCTGAATGAAGTGAGAAGTGCATTAACACACCGATTTATTTGGCGTTGCATTCTTTTTATCCACCCCTCACCAGGAGTGGCGTAATGGTGAGCACGATAGTAAGGGCAGACATGGAAAAATTAAATTAAACAACTTGAACGCGTTATTTCTCCGGTCAAGACTTTGAATGAACGACAAAGTTCTGTTTTTCAAAGAGAGTTTTATAATGAAAGCCATACAAAGACATAAAACGTTGAGGGGTGAACTTTTGAAGTTCTTAAAAGACAGTTTCCTGTACTTTCAACTTACAATGAATGTTAACAGAGTGCAAAAGTTATAGTATTTACTGCGGTATTGTAAGTCGCTTGAACAACGAAAAACATTTCATAATATTGTAATACCAAGAAAAAAATGCAGTTTTCTGATTTTTTTTACCAACGTATATGGAATTAAATATTTAAATATATAGTATGGTAGAATATTATCCACAGTCATCTTCACTAGGGATTCCTGCTCTTTGGTGGACAGGTTGTCATCATGATTTTCTCATCTTCATGTTTATCGATTTCATCTTCGTGTTTGTTGATTTCGTTATCTTAATGTTTGCTGATTTCCTCGTCTTCATGTTTATCGACCTCATCTTCGTGTTTATTGATTTCCTTATCTTCTTGTCTGTTGAATGTAGGTTATCTAGGTGTTACTTCATAAAGTGTATGATTTTCCCATTAGTGTATTTTATTTCAGTGTTGACGAAATATTATACATAACATATACGGATCATTTTTGTTAAGATTTGAGAGCTTTTCCCTTTTAACGTACACCATTTTCACAATTCTAAACTGAAGTAAAGTAAACAAAATCACCTTTTTAAGTAAAAATAAAAATAAAAAACTCCTTTTCAACCATTTTCCGACAAGTTCACGTATATAGTTATTTATTTTATCAATTTATTTGTATTTTTCTTCATCTTACTTGTCTGTCATGTTTTATACAATATTACGAAAATATTTCGAGAACGTTAACGCTAACAAATATAATATATTCATAGATAACATATTATATTTTATATGTTCAATTTAGAAGTTATCTGATTAATCTGAAAATCAGCATAATTCTAATTATTATTCTAGTGAATTTGTTAGCCGGTTGAGTATGATACATAATATGGATATAATTATAAATAAATATATTTCTTCATTTCGAACAAGTTTCGAAATAAATTATGTACGTGATATGTTTTGCGAATTCCGAAATACTAAAATATTGTTTTCGCTGACATCTGAAATGTTTGCTTAAATGTGTACGTATATGTACATATTTTTGAAATGTTGACTTTAAGGAAGTTTGCCTTCTAGATCATAACTCAAATCCATAAAATTGATTTGTAACCGATTTGCAGTGACAATTCAAAATTTTGATAATGTTCCATCACGTGCCAATATATTTCAAGAAAATAAGTGCGAAGCTTTCAACTGAAAACAAACTACTCAGGCCTCTGCCATGTTTTGAAAGGCGGTCGAGTATTTCCGCTTTGCAATAAAATCCAATTAGATGAAATGTTTCTGAACATATCCGTAAATTAAATACTGTGTTTGAAAGGTGATAAAATATGCTCTCAAATTTTATTATTAGAAACAAAATATTATTTTCATAAGCTATAATTATTAAACTGAAAGACAAATTTAAAATGAAAAAAATCTTCAAGAAAAAAATACATGCCGCCGCCTCGATGTTTTTTCAATTTATATTTTGGTTTCAGGTTAATAATAGTTTGTTATCATTTGTGCTTTGCATAAAAACCTTATCTTGTAAACATATGTTTACCTTCAATATTATTTTTGATTAGTTAAAAATTTTTATGCGAACATAACAATGGTTAACGCAAAGTTTTTTATAACTAAAATTTCTGATAACGAAAAAATATGTTAAAACACACGCACTTTATTAGATTAATGTATAACAAACTTTAATTATCTCTTCGCTTTTTTGTCGTACCATATAAAAACAGTGACCGGATAAATCATCACAATGATAATTCATCACATCTTTAAAAAGTCATGGAAAGTGATGAAACAAAAACTTTATTGACTGGGTTAAGTAGGTTAGGTTAGGTTAGGTTTAAATATTTTTTTTCATCGTTTCTAATGACTTTATATCACTTTTTAAAAGTGTGTTGAATTGTCACTGTGTTGAGTTATCATGGAACCATAAAAAATAATGAATTAATAAATTCACAAACTTTCATTTTTTTTAATTACCTTTAGAATCTTTGATTTCATAAAGGTGCACAATTTACTTATTCTGTGGTAAAGTTATTGAATTTAACCATTGAATATAAAGCGTGGTGTTTTCTCTTTCTAACACAGTTTTCTTTTTCTTACACCATTTCTCACCACGATAATAAGTGCGATCCAAGAGACCATATGAGTCGATCCCAAAATTAGGCTACAAATAAGCCTGAAGGGTTACACCGCTCAAGAAATTAGGGAACTTATTTTAGTTTTTTTGTACAAAAAAAAAATATTTTCAAATTACGAAAACTCTCTAAGTAACACTTCATTGCAGTTTTGATGAAAGCTTTGGGACGTAAAATTTCTAGATATTGAGGAGTATTTGACTGCCCTTTGATTAATGTCTTTGATGTGATTGGACAGTAACATTTCGCTATTAACGTTCATTGGGTTATCAGTCCTCGTTTATCTTTAAACCCCAAGTTGAGAAATTTCAATTGAAAAGGAGTATTAACAATTTTATTATTATCGAATGGAAGGGATGTGAACAGGTTTATACATTTCTCGGTGCAAGGGGTACGAAAGGAGATTCATTTATCGAACCGTACACATAATTTCCGGACTAACGATCTAGGGCAGTGGTTCTTAACTTGGGTTCGATCGAACCCCAGGGGTTGGGTGAGTCAGTCTCGGGGGTTCGGTGGAGGTCAAGGCCCCCGACTTATATAATAATAATAATAATTGGATTATTTGTAGAGCGCCGTTTTTGTGAAAAATCACCTCAAGGGCGCTGTAAAATTTGTTTCCGAGGATCTACATTTGTTATTTAGACCAACTGTGCCAACACGAGGTTCGTCATCCGTTCAGGCATGTGTCTGCCGCCAATATAGCGCTGACATGTGTCTGCTGCCAATAAAGAGCGCTGACACAACATCCTCACATAGATAACAAACCTTGGCAGCACCGCTGTGACGTTCGACGAAGACAAAAGATGGAGACTCTGCTGCAAGAATCCTAAGTAGCGAAGGAACTGTACCAGCTGCTGCAGCGAGAGAGACTACCCCGTCCACCAACTGTGCCAGCACGAGGTTCGTCATCCGTTTAGGTATGTGTCCGCTGCTAATATAGCGCTGACATGTGTCTGCTGCCAATAAAGAGCGCTGACACAATATCCTCACATAGATAACAGACCTTGGCAGCACCGCTGTGACGCTTGACGAAGATAGAAGATGGAGACTCTGCTGCAAGAATCCTAGGTAGCGAAGGAACTGTACCAGCCGCTGCAGCGAGAGAGACCACCGCGCCCACCAACAGTGCCAGCACGAGGTTCGTCATCCGTTCAGGTATGTGTCTGCTGCTAATATAGCGCTGACATGTGTCTGCTGCTAATAAAGAGCGCTGACACAATATCCTCACATAGATAACAGACCTTGGCAGCACCGCTGTGCAAAATCACCTTATCCTAGTCTATTTTAGTCTCTCTAGTCACTTCCTAGCCATTCATGCCACTTAGTGTATCCTCTCGACCCTTTTAGACTCTTTCCTGGCTCCAATAGCTAAATAAAATCCAGCAAAAAAAATTACTTCTTTCTTTTGTCGTGATCCGACGATTTCACCTCTATACGACGATTTCACCTCTGTCTCAGACCTTTAGGGCTCGCTTATCGCAGGCTATCATAAGCAAAATCTTGCACCAAAGTCAAAATGACGTGTATGTGTGTCATCTGTAACAAATACATAAAAAAACAGAAAATAAAAACAAAAACAAAAACTTTAAATAAAATATGGCTTATCTGTTTTCTAGGTAGATATCCTCGGTTGAAGAGGTTCCGTAAATCCCGACACCACTTGACACTTGAGGGGTCAGGTATAAAATCTTCGACTGTCTTGAAAATCTTTGTTCTAGCTTCACTTTCAAAATTTAATCGGCTTAAAATGCTATAATAATTGCAAATTCCAGCTAAACGGTAAAAGTTACGCGCATTTCGTGAAATAAGAAGGTAATCACTATATAAAACACGGATGCTGAACATTTTTCAGCGATCTCTTAACAATGGAAACCTTCTGAAAGGATTAAACAAACCGGAGCAGTTAAAACACGTCCGCTCTCGTAAGATATCAAATATGAAAAACGATTCGTGGTGACACGCCCCGCTTGAAATCATTGAAATTCAGCAGAGCCAGGTTCAACAGCAACTTTTCAGAACAACATCGCTCTCAACGTTTTGGTGTCAACAAATGGAAACATACCCTATTATTGCTATGAAAGCTCTGGCGATTTTTATACCGTTTGTTACAACATATCTTTGTGAGCAATCCTTTTCGAAGATGGTGGATATAAAAACGAAGAAGAGGAATAGACTTTGTTGTGAAAATGACATGAAAGTGGCACTTGCCAAGGTAAAGCCGCAAATATCTGAATTGGTTTCTGAAAGGCAACAACAGAAGTCACACTGAATTAAAGTAAATAATAATTAATATAAAATGAAAACAAACACTTAGTTTTAAACCACTTTATTTTGGTGTATATTCGTCGACCGGTTTCGATTGGACTCAATCTTCATCAGGACAATAAAATATAATACTAAATTATAATACAGAGCAAGGTATAAGGTAAACATGAAAGAAAGAGAAAGTATGAAGTAGAGAGAGAGAACATCAGAGACTGGTTGGTGGAGGGGTAGAAGGAGGGGTTGGGGGAGGACCAAAGGAAGGGTGGGGGTTACGGGTTAGGTTGAAGCAAGGAAACAACTTTAAAATCGGGCTGTTAGTTAGTTCTATCTGTTTATTTAAAATTTGGGAATTATTTTTAATTGATTTAGAAATTTCCAAAGCTTCTAAATTATTCAGGCGTATTCCTATTTTATTTTTATGAATTATTTGGACTCCCGTATTTTTATTAAATGTGTGGTTAGTATTGATTAAATGTTGGGCAAATTCTGAGAAACCTGTGTGTGTTAAGCACCTGATATGTTCTTTAACTCTAATATTTATATTTCGCGCGGTTTTACCTATATAGGTTGCTGGGCAATCGTTGCAATTTAGTCTATAGATGCCAGAGTGGTTTAATTGATCCTCTTTGTCTTTAGAATTAATTAAAATTTTTGCTAAGTTATTGTTAGTATAGAAGGCCGGCCTTATTTCTGAAGGAAGTTTAGATATGCAAAGAGAAGACAATTTACTTATAAACAAAATTCTACGCCATTGGGTGGCAGCATTATTATTATCAATAGTTGGGAGGGCATTATATAGGAATTTATTTTGTTGTGATTCGGCGAAGTTTTTTTGAGAGGATTTTATCAATTAGATCGTAGTCATATCCGTTGTTGATGGCAATTTGTTTAATTGTAAGTAGTTCAATAGAAAAATTATTATTAGTCAAGGGGATAGTAACAAGCCGGTGAATCATGCTGTGGAAAGAGGAGTGTTTGTGTGACATAGGGTGGTTGGAGGTATTATGTATTATAGTGTCGGTAAATGTAGGTTTTCTATAAATGTTGAAGCTAATTTTGTTGTTAATAATGGTTAAAGAGAGATCTAGAAAATTTAAGTTGGAGTTTATGCCTATCTCTAGTGTGAACTGGATTTTTGTGTGGAAGAAATTAACATCATTAAATTTAAAATAATTTTGATTTAAACACAAATTAAAAAGTCGAGATAAAACTCTAATATTTATTTTTCGCGTGGTTTTACCTATATAGGTTGCTGGGCAATCGTTGCAATTTAGTCTATAGATGCCAGAGTGGTTTAATTGATCCTCTTTGTCCTTAGAATTAATTAAAATTTTTGCTAAGTTATTGTTAGTATAGAAGGCCGGCCTTATTTCTGAAGGAAGTTTAGATATGCAAAGGGAAGACAATTTACTTATATACAAAATTCTACGCCATTGGGTGGCAGTATTATTATTATCAATAGTTTAGAGTTAAAGAACATATCAGGTGCTTAACAAACACAGGTTTCTCAGAATTTGCCGAACATTTAATCAATACTAACCACACATTTAATAAAAATACGGGAGTCCAAATAATTCATAAAAATAAAATAGGAATACGCCTGAATAATTTAGAAGCTTTGAAAATTTCTAAATCAACTAAAAATAATTCCCAAATTTTAAATAAACAGATAGAACTAACTAACAGCCCGATTTTAAAGTTGTTTCTTTGCTCCAACCTAACCCGTAACCCCCACCCTTCCTTTGGTCCTCCCTCAACCCCTCCCCCTACCCCTCCACCAACCAGTCTCTGATGTTCTCTCTCTCTACTACATACTTTCTCTTTCTTTCATGTTTACCTTATACCTTGCTCTGTATTATAATTTAGTATTATATTTTATTGTCCTGATGAAGATTGAGTCCAATCGAAACCGGTCGACGAATATACACCAAAATAAAGTGGTTTAAAACTAAGTGTTTGTTTTCATTTTGTATAATCTCAAGCCACAAAGTGTTTGCTTTCTTCGATAATTTAATAGCAGTGAGTACGACTGAAAAAGCAAAATTATATAAAATATGTTCTATTAAATACAGAGTAATATCTCTCAATATTAATTTTTATCAACAATGCATCAAGTTAAAAGTCTTCCCTAACTATTTAAATGCAAACTTTAAAAGTGCCTCCATCGGTTCTTCTTCCATAAATCAAGCTAAAATGGCCTGGTTAAAAGAAGATTTAAAAAGTGCCTATAAACAGCGAAATAATATTAAATTAAAAATTAAAATCCTACACACTGAACTGGTACATGATCTTCACCCAGTAGAATGGGACTTATTTGACGATAAAGTGAGAAATTATGTGTCCAAAAAAGGTTTTGAAAAACGTGTAACCTTGGAAAAGAAACTAAAAACCCTCTGTGAAATAAATAAATCAATTAATAAATCACCCATAATACCCGCAAAAAAATTTTACGACCGCGTACAAAATCTTTCGTCAATCCAGTTTCTCCCACAGGAGATGGCCCTCCTGTCGAAAGGTTTAAAATATAACCTCAACTACACCGAACGCAACTATAGTGATGCCATCGAAAATATTGTAGTGGATGTGGAAACGGCGCTACATAAAGCTCCACGAAAATTCCAGTATCAAAGTGCAGAAGTGCTTAAAGACCTGATCCCCAAAAATATCCCTTCATTCAATCCAGAAACCTTCCATGCTAGGACCATTCGAAACAAGCTAAATACCGAAAACTTAATATTAATAAAGGCCGATAAAGGCAACACTGTAATAATTATGCCCAAAAGTGAATATAACTCTAAAATTGGCAATTTTCTTAACAACAAGGCGTTTGAAATATTACGTTCAGACCCCACTAATAAATACCAACAACAAGTAAAGAATGCTTTGAAAGACTGTAAAAACCCAGTATTCATAGATTTGTCATATGACAAAGTTAAATTACTCACTAAAAACCCTAAAATCCCCAGATTATATGGGTTCTTAAAAATTCACAAGAGTGACCCACCAATTCGCCCAGTAGTTGCCTGCTGAAATTCCGCAAATTTTAAATTAGCCTCTCTTGTTACTAATGTGTTTAATAATTCCAATGTGTTTTCCCCTAATTATACAATTAAGAATTCCATGGGATTGGTGAATCATTTGAAAGACTTAGTTCTCCTATCTAACTCTAAACTCATTTCATTTGACGTTATCAACTTATTTCCGAATATCCCTGTGTCTGAATGTAAAACTTTAGTATCTAACTTACTTAATAACTCCCATTTATCTAATGACCTCTCTAATGATCTCTCTCGACTTTTTAATTTGTGTTTAAATCAAAATTATTTTAAATTTAATGATGTGGTGTACCAACAAAAAGATATCCTCGCGATGGGATCGCCCACCAGCCCGGTATTAGCTGAAATATTCATGGATAATATCGAAAACAAGATATTTGAATCTATATCCCCTTTATTAAAAATGTTCTTTTGTGGAAACGGTATGTTGACGACATAATTTGTATTTGGACGGGCTCAGACCGTCAACTCAACGCCTTCCTATCACTCCCTAATTCCTTCCACACAAAAATCCAGTTCACACTAGAGATAGGCATAAACTCCAACTTAAATTTTCTAGATCTCTCTTTAACCATTATTAACAACAAAATTAGCTTCAACATTTATAGAAAACCTACATTTACCGACACTATAATACATAATACCTCCAACCACCCTATGTCACACAAACACTCCTCTTTTCACAGCATGATTCACCGGCTTGTTACTATCCCCTTATCTAATAATAATTTTTCTATTGAACTACTTACAATTAAACAAATAGCCATCAACAACGGATATGACTGCGATCTAATTGATAAAATCCTCTCAAAAAAACTTCGCCGAATCACAACAAATAAATTCCTATATAATGCCCTCCCAACTATTGATAATAATAATGCTGCCACCCAATGGCGTAGAATTTTGTTTATAAGTAAATTGTCTTCCCTTTGCATATCTAAACTTCCTTCAGAAATAAGGCCGGCCTTCTATACTAACAATAACTTAGCAAAAATTTTAATTAATTCTAAAGACAAAGAGGATCAATTATACAACTCTGGCATCTATAGACTAAATTGCAACGATTGCCCAGCAACCTATATAGGTAAAACCGCGCGAAATATAAATATTAGAGTTAAAGAACATATCGGGTGCTTAACACACACAGGTTTCTCAGAATTTGCCGAACATTTAATCAATACTAACCACACATTTAATAAAAATACGGGAGTCCAAATAATTCATAAAAATAAAATAGGAATACGCCTGAATAATTTAGAAGCTTTGGAAATTTCTAAATCAACTAAAAATAATTCCCAAATTTTAAATAAACAGATAGAACTAACTAACAGCCCGATTTTAAAGTTGTTTCCTTGCTCCAACCTAACCCGTAACCCCCACCCTTCCTTTGGTCCTCCCCTAACCCCTCCCCCAACCCCTCCCCCTACCCCTCCACCAACCAGTCTCTGATGTTCTCTCTCTCTACTACATACTTTCTCTTTCTTTCATATTTACCTTATACCTTGCTCTGTATTATAATTTAGTATTATATTTTATTGTCCTGATGAAGATTGAGTCCAATCGAAACCGGTCGACGAATATACACCAAAATAAAGTGGTTTAAAACTAAGTGTTTGTTTTCATTTTGTATAATGTCAAGCCACAAAGTGTTTGCTTTCTTCGATAATAATTAATATGTTTCATGTTTTGATTTAACCATTAAAATGTAATGTTTTGATCTTTGGTGAATTCGCATTTGTAACTGATGGGGTTCGGTACCTCCTAAAAGGTCAAGAACCACTGATCTAGGGTTTGCATATATAATTATCCTCTCAGCGTCACCGCAATAGACTACCTTAGGCTCTTTTTATTGTAAGGAAGGAGAGGAAGTTCGGAGAAGGAAAGAGGAGGAGTCTGTGTCCAGGAATGACGGACGTATGAAACCACCCCTCCCACTGCGGTGCGGGGAAATGGGTCAAAAGAGTCCGGCTGAAAAGACCTAGACAAATCCCACCCCATTAATCAAGTCACCCCTGCTAAGTCACAAAACGTAGCGAATCACTTGGGTTCGACCTATTAACAATATTTTTAATGTGATTTCCGCATAATAGTCCCATATACTCCCAACCGTCTGAAGCCAGTGAGACTATATCATCCTCAATTAGGTATGTTATGAGGCTGAAGGTAGTGAAGAGGGGAAGGATATATAGAAGAGGAGGGTGGGAGGGAGTACTTAGATATATAGATCTGGTCACCAAACACGACTATAGCCATTTCAAGCAACGTTTCAATTCTGGATGGTGGTCTCACAGCAGGCCGATACTGAGTGTATTTTCTTGTCTGGAACGTGCTTCAAATAAACAATATATTATTTTAGAGTAAATAAATTGTGAAAAAACACAAATATATCAAAATTAAAATTTACTTACGCACGCAGGGATAAATTGGCGACTTATCCCTCCACCACGAAGGCCGTCAAGTTATAGGGTAAAAGCTAGTTTTTGTAATTATAATATTACGATTAGTCGGGAATTAGGTACTCATCAATATTTATGAAATATTTTCTCAGATTTTTTTACGCCCCCAGATAATTTGACATTAAATCCGATTGTATTCATTACGTCTTAGCCAGTAGACTTCCACCATTTACATTAGCTAGTCCTGTAATATTTACAATCCACGTTGGGCTGAATCGTGTCCCAAATATTAACTAGCCAACTAAAGTTTCCGCCGTTGTTTTGTGTACAGCATTTTTCCTGAAAGTTAAAATTAAATGTCGTTTCAGGATGGGGGAAAAGTGAAGTCATGCCTTATCTCCATAATAGACTCTTGACTCGAGTTCCCGGCCTAAAAGAATCGCTGAAAATAATCTGGTTTCTCTTGACAACAAAGTGAGCGACGCCCAGTTGCCAATAAATAAAAATGGAGCTTTTTCTCCTTGTGTTTTCTTTGCTCAATGACAATGCAAAGCTGATGGAAAAAGTAATATCTTTTTTATGAAAATGATGACGTAATCTTTGAAATGAGAGATTTTATTTCGTGTATGTGTTTGTGATGATGTATTTGCTAAGACTCTCGCACTCTCTTTTCAGTGCTGGAAACTAAGCTTTCCAAACAAAAATGTAAAATTTTATAGAAAAAATTCTTTTATGTGTGTAGTGTTGTTATTTGGTTGTAGTTTCAACGCTGCCCACCAGATGTCGGGAGAGTGTTTAGATCAAAGTTATTATTATACAGTTTAAGTTGTTTTCAGATATTTCCCAATGTGGCAGCACTTATGTCACATGACAGAGGCAATATGTCGGCCATACCCTAGTGATTACGAGTACAGCCGATGCTAGCCGATCCCTAGGTAGGCAGCGCAGTTTAAGTGGAATCCCTAGTCAGAATAACTCATAGTTTTAGAATTATTCATTATATCTAACGATAATAAAGTGACTCGATCTTCGAGGGAACAAAATATTAATGAAAACTCCCGATTTTAACTGTATACCATACTAAGAAGACAATTATACTACAATATACCTGCAAAATTATACAACAATATACCTGCACATTACAATTCGACTGTTGATGTAGATACCAGTTAAAACAAGTAGGAATGAAAGAACGGTGTCTCTAGTAAAAAAATATTGAGATGAATTAATAGTATAATTTCTTGGAATAATTACTCTAGGTTTTGAATGGTGACCAGATAAATCATCAAAATGATAATTCATCACATCTTTAAAAAGTTATATTGTCATGGTAAGTGATGAAACAAAAACCTTATTAACTGGGTTAAGTAGGTTAGGTTAGGTTTAAAATTTATTTTTTTTCATCGTTTTAAATGACTTTATGTCACTTTTTAAAGGTGTGTTGAATAGTCACTGTGTTGAGTTATCATGGAACCGTTTTGAATAACTTATAATTACTCTAGTTTGATTTTTTTTACCAAAATTTTGTCATAATGCAAATGGCTCAAGTGCATAAAGTAACTAACTTTAACAAAAGATTTTTCAAAAAAGATCCCCACACAGCATCCCCTAAGATGACATATGTGGAGATAATGTAAAAAAATGGTATTGGTGAATTGACTGTTCTATTTAAAATGCTTTAGAATATGTTTCCTCAATTGAATTTCATGTATTATCCATGCTGACTACGCAGACAATCTTTTTTATACATTTTTCTGAGAAAACCTCTTCGCACTCTTAACCTTTTTTAACAGTTCATTTCGATTTCTTCCTAACAGTGATCTTTCTATCGGAAACTCCTTAAATTATTTTGATCTATTCAATAGGTACTATTACGCCAATAAGTAATGCGATAAAGTGAGTGGATTTGAATATAAATATTTGTCATAAAAGCACTCCTATCTCTGTTTGCGTCTCTGTTTTAGGTACAACATTATTCTGTCGAACGAAGCTCAATTTGTTTCATTCATGTTTCGAGAAATTTTATTTGTATTTTTTTATTATTTGTATCACACAAGACGCGGTCAGGAACAGACTTTGTATATGTTACTCAAGTTTTAAAGAATTCTCTGAAACGGTGGGAAGTACAGAAGAAAGATTAAATTGCTTAGAGAGCCTGATGATATCACAAAACATTTTGCAAAACTGTTCTAATTTGAGAGGCGGGTATGGGTACCGCCGCCCCGAGAACTATTTATTGGATGACCAACACCGTTTTAATAGGTCAACCCAAGGGGTTCGCTACGTTTGATGACTTAGCAGGAGTGCCCGGGTTCATGAAGGTGACGTTTGTCTAGGCATACCTGCTGTGTGGGGGGCCGGATCGGGACAGACTGGTTGAAGGAGACCTTTTGACCTCTCCAGCCGGAAACTCTCGACCCACCGCCTTGCATCTCAGTTGGAGGGATGAATTCATTCGTCCGTTATCCATAGACACATTGACCCCCAGATCCATAACAACCATCATACATTTTTCCTTCACAGAATTTTCTCGCCTTCTTTTCACTAAAAATATCCTCCATACAGCATCCCCAAAGATGACGTAGGCCCTGAGGGATTTTTATCCTCAGGGCCTCCAGTGTAAAAAATATATCTTAATATAAAAAAACAGTTGTAACTATGTTTGTACACGCTAATCTCCGAAACCGCCAAACGGATTTCAATGAAATTTAGCGAATGTGTATGGTTGGTTCCATCCAAAGATATTAGAAGAACGAGATATGCTATGTTGGTCGCCGGACCGTAGGCGGAGTACTACCTAATTAGGGTACTTTGAACGGTATCGGGACGTGTACGCACAGAAATCTGTTCTATGTATTAGTGCGGATACCTTAGCGTAAGCGAAGGTGTGCAGTAGTATTGGTGAACAAAACCGGCGACACTCGGCAAAGAAATTCTACACAGTATGAACTGCTCATAGCACATCTCGTTCTTCTAATATCTTTGATTCCATCTTGAAAGTTTTGGACCCGATAGTTGGGGCTGTTGTCAAGGTCTTTTTAAAAAAAAAATTTTTTTTTCGATTTCTCATCTAAAAATATATATAACCAAAAAAAAATCGTTCATCATCGTTACTGAGATTTTTTATAGGAAAAAGGGTACTAGTTAACTTTTAAGTTGTGTAAGATTTCAATAGATTATGGTGTGTGGCAGGACAACGTCTGCCCGGGCCCGCTAGTATTTATATAAATTTTAAACACTAAAATAGTTACTAGTATCTTTTTTTTTCTATTTTTTAAAAAAAGAAAGATAAACATTCTCGGGTTACGAATAACCTGACAATATTGGAAAATCTCCTACTACCACCACAGTAAGTTGAAAATGTTGCTTGTGTTGTGATAGAGGACTTAGCCAGCCGAGGAATTGAACACACTACGCCTGGGTGGGACACAAACGCGATGTCAACTCGGCCACCGACCGGTCTTTTATCTTTGGTTTATTTATATTGTATAGAATACATCACAGAAGACATAAAAGTATTTACTTAAGATTTATCTTTGGGCTTCTGAAAATGTGTGCATAGAAAGTTGGATTGTTCTTAGATGGAGGGAAATGGAAAGTAATGCGAAACAATAGAGGATGAGAGGAAGTTTGATTTTGAATAGGGCAAAAATAATAGTAGGTAGGAACATTAGATAGTTTAATATTACACAAGTGAGGAAAGTTGTATAAGGTACATAATTCAGAACAAAATATATTTGATAAGATGCAGCACGGAGAAGTTCTGAATATTATATCAAAAATGTATTACCGATGAAGACGCAGTGGTGATGAGTTATGAATAGTTTGAGTTGCGATTGTCGTGGTGGAAAAGATCGTGTCAAATATCTAATACCGTTTAATACAGAAGAAAACTAGAAGTGCATTCCAAACAAATTTAAATGGAATCAAATGTCACCACTGACTTAGTACTTTTGGTTCTAGCTCATTTAAGACGCGCTGTGCGATAATAGCGTAGACTATCGAGACATGGGTTAGATTATAATGGTTATAATCTATGCAGGTATGTGCCTATATAAATTAACGCTCCGTTCGCTGAAACAAAAATATATGTATTCGCAAATGTGACTTACGGAAGAGTTGGTTGTGATGTTCGATGACATGGTTCTTTTGGCAGCGCTCGTATGGTGGAGGAATTCACAGGCTTTCGTATAAAATGAACTAATTATAACTCCGGCTAAGAATCGGATTGACACATCGGTTAGTTTCGCTTAAAGCGCTTCTTGTATTCTTCTTTATTCTATGTCTAATACGTGTCCCTATATTTAAAGCACTTAACATGTCAATGAAGTTGTTCAATAGACCGAGTTTCACCGGGCAAAGGTTAGTAGCAGTTTACGATTGTACCTCATTTGTACTTTCTCCAAGCGGCATAAGTTACAATAATAAACAGGAGACCGCTAGGAGTTTGTATACTCTAGCTACGATTTCACAAGAGAGCAGTGAGGGAGTTTCATTGACTTAATTTATTTTCTCTTACATTGGAGTCCTGAAAAAACCCTTGTTGTAAAAGGGATGAAACACAGAGGCCGGCAAATTGTTTCACAGCCGAGATGTTGAACTCAAGAACTAGTCATAGAAGCGACCCGTTCTCGTATGACAGATGTCAACCGTAGTTCTTCGAAGCATCTTTCATTGTAATGCCGGTAGAAAAAGGAAAGTATACCTACCGGATGCCTGTGATCTAAAGATATTAATACAATTTGTAAGATAGTGGAATCTATCAAATGGATATTTTTTTTGGGTATTTTGAGATTATCCCCAGACCAGATGCGGCTGCCAATTTTAACAGTGGGGCGCACAATGTTATGAAAAATCATTTCGTCGAATCAGCGGTATGTTTATCAATTAAATAAATGTTAAGGTTTAACAGATACAAAAATTTCACTAAACAAACGAAATAATTGCCGGGCAAAGTATTTTCACAGAAATCAGACAAACGTTGTTATGGTTGGAATCACAGTCGTCGAATAATATTGTAATTCCCAAAACATAATTAAGATTTTCAGATAAGCTTCCTAACAAAAAAGATACCCCATTCATACATCCTTCACAATAAATCGCATCATTTACCCCAAACAAGCCCTTGGAGGTAATATAGGGATGCTTTAATCAAAACAACCCCATGAAAGAAAAAGCATTCGATTGTTATAACAAGGGCATGTATGAGATGTACTTAACCTACGAATTCGATATCAGGATGCTTGCGGTAGCAAGGATAAAACCCTCTCAAGTATTTTGTTTACAGTAGTATCTTATGAATAATTTAAGATTACATTCAGCCCACAACACTAGAGATAAAAAACAAACCCGAAAAAATATTTGGGAAAGATTTAAGACACTATTTATCTGTAAAGGCTAATATAAGCGATGGTCTTTCAAGCCATTTCGTCCGCTTTGATATAGCGCTTTGTATTTCTCTTCTGTGTTTGTCTGTCCTATCCTTCCATCCGTCCCCACTTCCTAAATAAATCTTTACAAATTGAGATTACCTTATATTTGTCTAGAATTTTAGTAACGGATGCTGTGTTTATATTATTGCGGAAGGGGGAGTTAAAGATGATATAAATCGCCGCCGCTGGAGGAAGGCAATAAGTCTTCGATATTTTTTACAGTTTGAAGGCAGAGAGCATTTGGGTATTGTTGGAGGGCTGGCATTGGTGATAAATTGCCGGCATTTCGAGCTAAGTTTTATATCAGCAATTTGCAGATTCGACTTTAAGCAAGGCTAAAATTTGAAGAATACTTTTTACATGTTCGCAAAAAGGCGTTACATTATGCCATGCTATTTTTGGTGATTTCGGTGGTGTGTCTATATGTAATGACTTCTAGAACTAGGAGTGCTTTAATTTTCAAAATTGGAACTGATTGTCGGAACGATTCAGACAAGCGATAAAGTAGACGCCATAATTATTTCATTGTTTATGATTCCTTATTTCAAATGTATATTTCTTTTGTTAATTTTTCTAACGGTGTTCAATCTAAAGGTAATTTTTTCTGTCTTTAAAGATAAATTTCATCTTTTGAAAGGTAATAATCCTTAACATTCACATGTAGCAAACACTACGTGGAAATACATAATAATAATAATTAGAATAAAAAAACTTTATTTTATTAAAAAGTGTTATTCCAATACATTTTATATATATTTTCAATATATAAAAACAACCGGTTTTGGTTCACCACGAACCTTTATAAGGGTTATATAAAACATATATAATAAATAACAGAGTTATATCGTATTTAAAAGTAAAATAGAAGAGGGAGAGAGAACATCAACTTTATCAACCCAATAAAAATAATGTAATTATTTATATTTCAATACAATCAAAGTACATTCATTTGAATATATAATTATGTTTATTTTTCAACAATGCCATTATCACTTTGTGACGTCATTTTAATTTAAATAAAGTAAATAATTTTGAAAACACCACTATTAAAAAAACGTCAAACAGGATCAAATATAATAATACACAAAATAATAATAATAAAAACTATACATAAAAATGCGAAAATCAGTTATTTTAAATACATGTAGGATTACGAAAGATTTAAAAAATATTTATATTGATGGGTCAGTAGGATTTATAGGTCCAATTAGAAGTTCTACCGAGCCGAACCCTCTGATATGAAAATATCTGGAGTCAGAGAATTATTTTCCCATTTGATCTCTGGTGAGTTTGACGTGTTGTTTTTGTATTATTTTGTATTTATTATGCTTATATAATGCACTTTCATAGTGTGGATTGTCTAGATGATCATTTGTGGGAAAGTGTGTGGAAGGCTTTAGTTTTTTTCCTGTGGGGAAGGGCTTAGTTTTTCCTGTGGGGAAGATTTAACCTAGACATAAAGTCGGAAAAAAAAATTTAGATCTTTATATAGCGCCGTTTTTGTGAAAAAACACTTCAAGGGTGATGTGAAATTTATTTCGACTTCCTGGCTCTATCTAATTTGAATGTTTCATTATTGTATGCAATTATTTTGTGGTGTTTATTTAAAAAAATATATTTATTTAACAAATTTAAACTTATAAACACAGTTTTTTTTAACTGCTACTATGGAATATTTTGTAATTTATCTGTGTGTTTATGTCGGTAAGAAGATCATTGAATAATGTTATACCTTAATATACCTACAAAATGATGTTGGGATGCTTAATATATTTAGATATTGGTTTGCTCATCCTAGTTTCCGCTCACCGTGCAGAATATCGAATGAGAGCGTTGCCGTCGATACAATATGGTTGTTTTGAAGGCATAATGGTGTGGTCTCTACCTTGCTAGATGTTCAACGTACAAACCATCTACTAGCAATATCCCGGGAATGAATTAAGCGTAGATCATTTCAGGGAATACCCAAACCGAACAAAGCTAGATTGAAACCCGTTTCCTAATTGTATAGGGTACTAATGAAACTAATAAAAAACCGATCGCATGATTTGATTTTCGGTATCAATAATTTTCATATATCAACTACTTGATGAAAGAATTAAAATTAAAAACTCTTTGATAGAAGACTCGTTCACGACTTTATTTTTAAAATTGTTAATGGAATTATAGACAGCCCTAATTTATTGAGCCTAATCACCTTCATTATACCAACTAGAACTACTCGACCGAAAATTCTTTTTAATTACAACAACAATATCAGGACTGTGGCGTCATTTAGATATTCACTTGTACCTTGATTACATGCAGTTGGCAATAATTTCGCAGAATTTTTTTCATGTGTTCAACTGTTCGGAATATAGTTACAAGAAAGCTATAGTAACATACCTCAATAATTGTAATATCTAAACTAAGCATTATATTATTCTTCTGCATTGAATTTCTATATAACTAATTGCAAAGTTTTATTTATTTATTACTGTTGCACTAAACTATTATTTATATCAAATGTTTGTAAACACCCATACGGGCGTAGAATATATATATATTTTTTTTTATAGTGAATACCTCACAAGAGTCCCAACTGATCCCGTCTGGAGCCAGTGAGACTATGGCATCCCCAATTGGGGGATGTTGTGAGGCTGAAGGTAAGTGGGGAAGGGAAAGAGGAAGATGGGGAAGTACCTGGCTATTCAGATCTAGTCACTAAACACGGCTAAAGCCATTTGGAGCAACGTTTCAATTCTGAATGGTGGTCTTACACCAGGGCGATACTGGTAGTATCTTCCACTCTGGAACGTGCCGCAAATATACTATATATTATTTTAATTAATTAACTGTGAAATAACACAAATTAATCAAATAAAAATTATTTGCGCACGCCGGGTTCGAACCCGCGACCTTCGGAATGGCAGTCCAATGCGTTACCACTGGACTATGCCGGCCGTCAAATAAATATATGTAAAATATAAATATATATAAATATATGTAGTTATAATAATTTCCAAATTTTATATTTTTCGAAGCCCATCAAAACAATCGAAATCGGAGTACGCGTGACGTCATACTTACCTCGGTTTTGTCGGTTAACAGCAATATAATGGTTAATCCCACTCGGTTCGGTATAAAATCAACAAATCCCAATTCAACGAGATTTCAAAAAATATGAACTCTTTTGAAATAATTATTCTCTTTTGGTTTAAATTGTTTTTAAATGTTGATAGATTAATTTCACGTATAATTATTTAAAATTAAATAAAACTTACATAGTCAGAATCAGCGTTTATTGATCTATATTAATTGTTTTTTAAGCAATCATAATTTTCACTCAAAATTGCTATTGTATCGATCTGTCGTAATTCAAATCATTCGAATTTGATTGACATTTTGCACGTATCGTACTGCAACAGGGTCGACAGAGGATTGCATCTGATATTGCACACCCGTCACTTGCGCTCTTCGAATAATAAATAAATTAATTCTGGACTTAAGGTCGTCTATAATGATAATTAAATCGAAAAATTTTGTTAGATGTCTTTAATTTAATTTAAAAACCCTATTTCTAACGTATATTTTTCATCTTCCAACACAAATCTTCTTTAGTTGTGCCATTCAATCAAAGTTACTACTGTTTACAAAGGATTTTATTACCGACGAAAGGTCAAAATAAAATACCTGTAGATGTGGAATTGTTGAAATGTTGAAATTTTTCGTCTATCCGGAGTCACTGGAACTATGTGCAGTCCCAATAAGGAAGTTGAGTCCATTTTTTTATTTTCTTTTATCAATGTTCGCATTCAAACTTAAATACTGGTATTTTTTTTTTTAACGTCTGTTTTCATAATTAAATTAATTCTCAAAGTTTAAATTTTATTAAGCCCGCCAAAACGGTCGGAATCCGTGCGGTAAGAGGCGGGGTGTGGGTGTGACATCATTCAAACTGTGAGAACCACGTCGCTTAAACATTTTGTATGGAAAAAAAAAAAATTCTTCAATAAGGAATTCCAGTAATTTTTTTACCAATGTTAACCGTCTATTAGAATTGATGTTATTAAAAAAAAGAAAATTGATTAAGATTTCATAGTTAAATTAATATTTTAAGTTAGAATATTTGCTTCTCCCGCCCGGCACGGTATTGAAGACGCTACATGTTGACCGCCGCGCAGAAAAGTAAGACCAAAAGTAAAATAACGGTTTACAGCCCAGTTCACTGTGAGACTTTTCTGCGCGGAGGCCTGAAGTGTAATCACATGTAATGTGACATGTATAATAATAAAAACTTCTAAGCGATGCAATAAACAACATATTATTATAAAGCACTATACGAATATGTATCTTTAGAAATCCATTTTATATAATAATAACAACAAATACCTACATAAATATTTGACAATAGATGGGAGCTATTTTTTCACATAGATCCTATTGACAAAGGGGTTTCTCCTGGAATGCAGCTGGTTTTCAGCAGTGCCTTATTATATGGTAAACAAAAGATGAAATATTTAAAAGCCATCACCACATTATAATATATATTATAATGAGTAGAGAATAAATATCATGTCATGCGAAATCAATAAATATACCTGCACAAAACTAGCGGTTATGGCGAAATGTCAGATGGGTAGATACGCAATGATTATTATACTGTAAAAATTTATTATATTTATCGTAACGTACAAATGAACACAATTAATAATTTGATATACTTACTTGGAAGCTTTAACTCCACGACCGGCTGTGATTTGGCCCAAATAAACGTTTGGCCTATACACCCCTCTCATCTAAACCGACCATCTCTCATGTAATAGAAAGAGATGCACCATACACACAGCGGTGACCCGTTCTAGGTACAAGCGACGACACATGTGACGTCAGAATTCTTTCGACCAATCGTGGAGCGTATTCAGTTTATTGCTATTTAATGCTTTTTCAAGAACTTTTAACTAATTCTAAGAATAATAATATAGAAATATATTTATATATCTTCATGAACATATTTTTATAAGTCAAAATATTTTTCACTCAACTTCCTTATTGTGGTATATTGTTAGGCTGGAAAAAGTGGGGAGATGGAGGAACACAATTATAAAAATAAAGTTTGGGAAGTAGAGTATTAAATTTTGTAATTTTTTTTGAAATATCTCTTTTTTGTGTCGTAATTTGTTAAAAACGGGATTGCAGACCCTTAACGAATGAATTGACAGGTTTCCTAGTAAAGTTTTAGTAAAATTCGAATGTAATATCATGATGTCGGAAGACGTGTTTATACATTCTTACATGTGCATGAACAGGTATACCGATATATTACGGTTTTTCTTATAGTTTAACAGGAAACTGCCTGAAATCCCGTTTTTAACCAGATTACCAATAATGTTATGAGATTCTTAATAAATAAGCAATATTATTATTTTTATCACGTTTCTATCAATATTATTACGATTATCGCCAAGTAACGTTTCGATTCTGAATGGTGTTCTTTTCTCAGGACTCTGATCGGGCGCGGTGCTTTCTTTCTATAAAATAATATTAACTTTAAACAGTGTATGGAATATTACAGTATAGTGAAGCATATTATAAAAATCATTTAAAAGTTCAATAGCGCATGCTGGTCGCATGCTCTAAGTTCATAGCAGAGGTCGCATATGTTATCATTGTGCACATTCAACACATTGTAGGTTTCTCGATTAAATATACATTTATTGTTGGTCTCTCAATTATAAATACATTGTTTTCAGATATATGGATTTTTCTTTTACTATTCTCCTTTTAACGTGGTTAGTTTTAGTTTTTTAGATGTGTGGTTTGCTACAAAAACGGTTTCGGACGCGGAGTGCCCGCAGCATTATTAGAATCTAGCACGCGCCCGTTTTGCGCGTGTGGACGATCACCACCTTGGTTACTACTCCACTATGTCTGTGAGTAACACCTCCATGGCCTCACAACTCCTGCATCTCCTGGGACAACCTATGTAAGCGTATACTAAACCCTTTTCCCATTATGTGCCTTCTTTTAAATGTCTGTTAAACATGCCTGCCAGTCAGAGCAAATACGAGAGAAATTGTTCAATTCAATCAACCAGGAAATAATTTAGGATGTATACTGTGTCCCCATTTGTGTTATAAAATGTACCTGTTGACTGTAAATACACCCATTTATCATTCCCATAGGAGTTTCATTTTACGAGGAAAGTGGAGTCTAGATTGTTGAAAGTCCCCCGTGTAAAGGCATCCTTGCCAACCCTAACCTGAATAATTAGATTCCCATGATTCTACCTCTGATCTGCCAAAGCCGGCACTGGAACACCACGCGGCCCATAACACTGGGGCCCCATTCTTTACACTGGCGCCCTACGTAATTCTTTAGAACTTATTAGATAATAGTGGGATTTTCATAACTTTGTTTTCCGTAAAACGTGTGCTGTGGCTGTGCACTAGTGGTTTTTGTACTAACTTCCTCCCCAGTTATCCATAATAATAAAAAAAGGCATTGAATTATAAGTAGACCCTCCAAACCGTACAATAGTTGTGCTATTCTTTTTTGTCTGTATATATATAGGGTGTGACAATTTTATCACGATAGCGATTTGTAAATTTTGTAAATAGTATTCCCCATTTTAGTATTCCGTATCTAAGGATAGATTCTAACAAGGAAAAATATATAAATGTACGTGTTATGGGGCAATATAAATGTTAATTTATAAAAAAATATTCGCTATAGCTTTTAGCTGGTTACAATTTATAGACATTATTCACTATAGCTCTTAGCTGGTTACAATTATAGAAATTATTCACTATAGCTATTAGCTGGGTACAATATTTAGACATTATTCATTATAGCTCTTAGCTGGTTACAATTTATAGAAATTATTCACTATAACTCTTAGCTGGTTAAAATTTATAGAAATTATTTACTGGTTTCATATCATTTTAACTTAATGTCTCAACATACATTAAATTACCTGAGTGATAACCCAATAAGATAAGTTTATTAAATGTCTCGAAAAAGCACCTGAAAGCATATTTTGATTTTGTTAACGCTGTAATTTGTAATTCGATCCCATGGAAATTATAGGTAGATTTTAAAAGGGTTAAAATTTCAGCCTCTTTGTAGATAATTATTACCTTTCACAAAGACGTATACAAATATGTAATTATACCAAATGAGAGGGGTTTTTGTTTCAACTTTTAACGAAAGCAACTTCCGATAAAATTGGCCTGTCAGAAACTCTGGGTAGTAAAGTAAAACGTTATTCTTGTATCTAAAATGCTTATGTATCAGTGAGTACTTTTATTGAAAAAGTGTGCCTGAAGCTCAATTCTCGTTAATTACCTCCATGTTCATATTTATAATTGGATCTGCTAACAGGAGTGCCTAATGTCTACTTTAATAATACGAAGAGAATGTCTTGTATTAAACACAACATTGTTCTTTCCTTATTATATTGTATCTATTATTATGGTTTTCTTTTTAGTATATTTAGATTTAGTATAATGTCGATGGTAAATTGAATTTTTTATAATTTTAACGCCCTGTTGTTTCGTACAAATTCAGGTGTGAAAAAATCAAATGGCCATGTTTGTTGTTTTGAATCTTGAAAGGTCCCCGTTAAACCGTTAAAAATTTAAGAGCTTAAACATAAACTAAAAACGAAAAAAAAAAGTTTCTTTGAACATAATTTCTGTACATATTAATCTGAGAAATTAGCTCAATGGAAAAAAAATCTCAAAAAACACTCCAAATAATATTCAAATTTTAAGTATGAAGATCCAAACCGTCGCTTTAAATTCTACTTAAAACATTTACCGACTGATTTTTCGTCTAATTTAAACAAGTCTAAGCTTTATTAAATATTATCACACATTCCTGTAAATTAAAATCGTTTTCAATGTACCCTCTAACATTCGAATTTACAAATCTCCGTTACAAACCATATTCTTTTTAAACTCTTACTGTAGAACCTTATGCATAATGCCGATTCCTAACCCCGTTTCAGCTTTGGAACAAATTGTGATCAGCGGAAGAGGACAATAATCATGTTGTCAAGCTTGTCGCTTATTACAATTTGATAGAAATCAGAAACGCACCTAGAATCGACGTTTAACGGAGACATTTCAAATTTTTAAAAAATATTTGAATTGCCTATTGATGACAATGTTATATTTGAATTTCTGCGAAACAACTGGGCCTAACTTCTTACAAATTGCGATAAAATAGACAATCAAAGAAGAAAACTCTTGAAATTGTGATGTGTTTAGGGGTCTTATGAAGGTTCGTATTATTATATATTCACTTCGACCACACAGATGTTTACGTGCACGTAAAAATATATTTTTTGTTTTATTTGATTACCACACAAGACTCCCAACTATCTAGAGCCAGGAGACTGCGGTATCTTCGATTCGGGAATGGTAGGTAGGGGAAGGAAATTGGGGAAAAAAAGGCGGGGAAGTTGCTTGCTACTCAGATCTGGATACCAAACACACTTAGAGTAAGCAATATTTTAATCGATATTTGGATTCCGAATTATTATTATTTCTTAAACTCGGCTATCAAGGAGAGGATTTATCTCTATGTTCCCGTCACCGACAGCATAGACAGTTTTATCTCCAAGCCTGCAGGACTAACTTGCCAATGGTCATGCTGGTGGAGAGAGCAATCTTGCTATTTGACCGAATCAATTCGGATGTCGACATATATCAACATCAATGAAGCTGTAATTAAAAGGCAAGCTCTGTTACTACTGGTTTAGTTAATAAATAACCACTGTTTATATTTATGTTATTCTCCTTCACAAGTGTATTTAAAAACGCATTAAATTAACAATTTTGTAATGTTTTAAAATAATAAAGTGAAATTAATTGAATTGAAATGCCAAGGTAAAGTTTTTTTTTTATCTGGGTAGTGGTCCATAATCAAATCAATAGTGAAAATATCTTACATTCCCATTAAATTTCGTTGTTTGTATTGAAAAACTGCAGTGTTGATATATAGTTGCACTTTCAATACCACTCGACAGATGTCATTGGAGTGTGAGGATTTAAGTTATTGATATTTTTTTTGATATTCATTATGAAAATCGCATTGCAAAAACACTCGTAATTATTGAAAACTCTCGATAATCGAGTGTTTTACCTAATTAAGAAGAGAATTAACACACTTTAAAAACCAAAATAAAATGCAGTGGAAGGTAGGTAGGTAGGTACTATAAAAGAGTTTGAGAAGCACAACTCTAGACAATATTTATGCGCGCAAACTTCGATATTTGAATTGATTACCTTTCATCTTGATGTCAAATAATATTTTGTATGTAGTTTGGTAATTTTGTCAGCCTGGCCCCTGATTCATCTGCGGTGGGGTCGATCCGCCGGGTGGTTGGAGGGTGCGAGGAGGGCTAGGGGTTAGTGATGCTAGAAATCTGGTTAATCTGATCGTGACAGGTTGACAGCGGACATCCGCCACTTCCGTCACCTTCCACATCTGCCGCATTAATCTCTTTCAGCACCCTTCCCTCACAGTGGGCTGCTGCGATGCGACGCATATATATATTACGTTACAGACAGGGTTGTTTTTTAATGATGGATTGTATGATTTGTGATTTAGCTCGTTAATAAGGAAGATTAATGGTTTTTTATGTTATGAACCCAATATAATCCTAACTCCCGAAAGTAAGATCACAGATCTTGGAGGGTGATTTCAATATAAAAAGGGTGGAAGCAGAAAGTAAAAAACAAGTAAGTACCGACTATTTAGATCCGGTAATCAGATATATCTGAAACAAAACATGAATTGACGCATTGCTTGAAATGGCTTTGGCCGTGTTTGGTGAGCAGATCTGAATAGCCAGGTACTTCTCCACCTTTCTCCTCCGCGTCTCTTTCGCCCCCATTACCTTTAGCCTCACAACATACACCAATTAGGGATGCCATAGTCTCACTGGTTTCGGAAATTTGGGAGCAGTTGGGTCTCTTCTGCAGTTAAATTTTTTCATAAAAAACCATTCTAAGCAATATTAAAGGATTGCGTTTCGGCAGAATTAAACATGGTTACAAAAGTATCTTTCATGGAATTTTTTATTTGTTTTTAATTGTTTTTATTTTTGTTAGATAGAGCAATCCCGGTGAGTTACAAAACTCATTGTAGGATCGGAGGTAGTTAAAAACATAGGTGGAAGTTAATTACAAGGTACAATTTTACATTGGTATTTTGATATCAAAAATTATAAGTTTCGAATACGAAACACTACAAAAATTATCAAAATTATAAGTTTGACTTACAAAACACTAGAAAAATAGAATAAGGAAGCTTAAGTAGAACAAACAAGAAAAAAGAAAAAAAAAAGAAAGATATACAGATAAGCACAAAGCCAAGGTAAGAATTAAAAAAGGTACGTATTCACTAATACATTGGGAAAAATAGATTACGCTCGATTATAAATACAGGGAATAGAAAAGGAGAGAGAAAGAAACAAGACAAAATACAAGACGACAAAAATGACCTATTTTCGTTTTTAAATGTTATTAAAAAAAATCTTTTAAAGCATTACTTCAATTTTTTTTATGTGTTGCTGTTTTGTAAACATATATGGAAGAGAGTTATAGAGTGTGTAGGTAATATAGTTAAGAGATTTTATCCCATATTTTGTAGTGTGTAGTTATTATTGAGTATTATGGTTGTATTTGTCTTGATTGTAAAGAAGCTTGATGTTAGTGTGGTTTGATGGGTAATTTGTAGGGTGGTGCTTGTGATTTCATGTTTGGAAGGGACTGCGATTGGAAGGATACCGGAAATTGAATAGATCCTAGACATGTGTGTCCCATGGAAGACCAAGAATTTTCAGAGGTCGTTTTTGGATCACCTGCAGGTCAGCTTTCAGTTTCATTGAGACAAAGTTAATAAATGAATAGGTAGTAATCCTTGACGCCTATATAGTACACCACTTAGGGGGTAATTTTCTCCTTCACATAATTTACGTGGAGATCCCACGATAGATGGAAATCTGCAATCAGGCCCAAATATTTTGTTTTCGTTTTCGTTTCGTGAAAGTTGTCAACAATTTTGATAATGAGGCTGCAATTTTTCTTGTTTCCGAAAAGTATGATTTACGTTTTTTTTTTACGTTTGAGGTCAGTTTGTTTATTCTAAACCATCTTGTGAGATGGGAAACATCAACATTCATTTCCATTTCAAGTTCCGCTAGATAAGGTCTGTAATAAAAAAAACTTACCGTGTCGTCCGCATAAAGCTGTAGAGTTCCTTCAATACCCCACTTTGTTATGTCATTAACATAGATTAGGCAAAGCAAGGGTTCAAGAATTGATCCCTGGGGCACTCCACATGCTATATTACTCTCGTGACTCCACCCAGTTATTCTGCCAAAAATCCATAAGATTCGTAAGACTGGAAAAGTTCCAGGGGAGTGCCGACAATGCCCAAATGTTTCAGTTTTTCGATCAATACGTCAAGATCCACTGTGTCAAAAGCCTTCCGCAGATCAATAAATATTGCCGCCATAAAATCATCACGACCAATATTATTTATTGTTATCAAGTTTAATTTGTAGAACTCCATTTTAATTTTAATTTTTTTATATATTCAATAATATTGTTATGAACAGTTTATTTTTTAACAAGTTCTGCTGTGTAATTATTATTACGCCCTCTGAAGGCATTATCAAACTGTGGGTAGCCCACTTACAGACGATACATTTGTATTATTTCTAGATAGGTATTTTAATTTCAATTACTGATTTCCTAATTGATTTCTGAGTAAAATGTTAGAAATTATTAATGGTTATTACCCCAGTAAAGTTTCCCCAAATACTGTATGTTTAAATTTGACTGGAGGTCTTTATGTTAGTTATTCCCAAACGATGAATCATATAGTTATTTTAAGATCATAGTTAAGTACTTCATAATGCACTTATATTTGCACTAGGTTTGAAGATATCTAGTAGTGGTTCCACCAATATGTTTCTGTAGATTCGATATGAAATCGAAAACTGGACATTTAGTGTTCGACCGTCCTCTAAAACCGTTTTGTTTTGACGTGAGAATTTTGTTGTGTTCTAGATATTTCAATAGTTTTTGTTTGATGACACATTAAAAAATTTTAGAGACAGCTGGAAGTATCGAGATAATTGGAAGTATGGACGATAATTTTGGATATTTTTTGGATAGTCTTTATGTGTAGGTATAATTTTCGCAATTTTCAGTTTGTCTGGCAATATACTTTTTGACAAAGATATTTTTATTAGAGTACGAAGTCATGCACCAGTTTGTGTTTGCAATTTTTGAGAAGGAGAAAGGTTACACCATCGAAACCAGCTGCCGCTTTAGACTTATGATTAGATATGACCCGTAAGATTTCTTTTCTATTTGTCCTGATCATGTTAAAAGATTGTATTGATTGAGGTTCCATGAAGATTGTATTTACATCAGTTTTAGACGTTTGTTTGAATGGTGCTAAGTTTTCCCCAACTGAAAGAAAAAAATCGTTTAATACGGTTGCAATCTCCTTTGGTTCTTTTACTTCTTCGTCATTTATAACTAAAGATTTACAATCTAATGTTGGGTTTTGCAAGCTGTGTAATAGAATGGAATTCATTATTTTCCAGGTTCTTTGTGGCTTGTTCATGTTTTCATTAAGTACTTTTGTATAATGTTTAGATGTAAATGGAGGCCTCAGTACGGGTAAGCCACCCAGTGAGGCCAACATTACTGGATTGTACTATTAAATGTAAAACATTGTACCAAAAAAAAGTATCTTCTATAATTGGTGACAGTATTATGAGCTTTATTTTTTTCTTTTGTCAACGGAATACTTTCTTGATATGGTTTCTAAAGTTTAAATATGCTATTTCGTCTTTTAATGAGTGTATCAAGTTTGGCATCAAACCATGGAGTATTGTTCAGTCTGTTGTCTCCTTTATTAGTTTTTTTCTTTTATTTTGCATGAAGTGAGGCATGGAACTGGCAGCAAAAGGATGAACGTAGACTGAATGCTGTAGAAATGAGATCCCTGAGGCGTGTGTGTGGTAAAACCACGTATGATCGTGTGAGAAATGTGGAGATCCGCAACGAGTGCAAGGCTGATATAAGCGTAATGAGAAAAATCAAAAAAAGGAACGAATAGATGATTTCGGCATGTAGAGGGAATGTGCGAAGAAAGGAGTGTAAGGAGAATATATGATGCATATGTGAATGGTAGCAGAATTCAGGGACGCCTGAGGAAGATATGGCACCATCAAGTGAATCAGATACTTGAGTCGGGCCATGTTAAGAGTCAGAATAATAGAAGAGTATATTTGAGACCATGTATGAATGTGAATGAGGCAAGGAGTGTGTGCCAAGACCTAGTTTTTTGGTGGTCCTTCCTCTCTGCTTAACTCTGCGGGGAAACGGCGCGATGGTTAGTTAGTTAGTTATGTAGTTAGTTAGTTAAGCGAAATTATTATAATTTTTTTTTAAATCGTCGATGAATGGGTGAATTTACAATTTTTAAGCGAAGTATTTAATTTTTGTTATTTGTTTTTGGGGTGTTATGCCGTGTTGCGCTAACTCCTTCCTTAGCCAACGTTTCGGACAGCATTGCAGTGTCCATCATCAGGGCAGATGTGTTATTTGAGGTTGTGTTTTTTTTTTTATTTTCTAGATTCTTATATTCCATGAAGTGGTGAATCATTTAAATTTACTGAATTTAAAGTTAATGTTCTTTATACAAATAGAACGGCGTCATATGCGCCACACAATTTTTACCTCATATGGGTTTATTCAAATATTACCTGGCTTTTATAGACTTAGAGGCCTTGTATTTTCTCGGTAGGGAAAAAATTTGTTACCTAAAAACCCTACTAAAATTGCATGTTTTCATCCAGCATCAGCACCACCAGCGACCGACAGCGGCCATATACTACATACGTGTCTGTTTGTGTTGTGTTGGGAATGGGGGGAGGAAATTTCGGCTGCGCCCTATTGTTGGGGTCCTTCCGCATTTGCCGTTGGGAGTAAGGAAAATCGCAGAAAACCTTACCCGGAAGGAGCGGCCGAACGTCAACTTGAAACGTATTCGGCCTTCAGTAACATCGGTATATGATGTCCTGCATTTTTGAGATGTGTGTGTGTGTGTCTGTTTTTATGTTAATATATACTTATGGGAGGATAGAAAATAAACATACATATACATACAAATTATAAAAATATTATATAAATATATAAATAGATATATAAACATTATATATTTAGGAGGAAAGTCGGGAGTTTAGAAAATACCTACTGCTCGCTATTCGTCCGCGTCTGATTCTGGTATGTACCATATGTGGTCATGGTCCATGAGGATGTGTTTAGGTAGTCTGTGTGTGTATTTGAATGTCAGGTCGCTCGGAGCGTTGTATTGTCCTATGTCTCGTATGAGTGGATTTTTACTAAGTGTGAGTGATTTGTAAAAGCGTGTAGTGAGTCTGTGTGTGAATTCGAATAGAGTTGGAATTTGTTCTCGTTCGTGTAATCTCTTCAAGTTTGTTCTGAGTCTCGTGTTGTATGTGATTTTAATGCAGAGATTTTGAAGTGTCTGTAGTTTCTTGTGGTCTGTGTGTGAGATGCTGCTCCATACGGGAATCGCATACGAGAGTACCGGACGAATGAGCGAGTAGTAGACGAGGAGTTTGGTTTTGGAAAGTAGCGGACTCCGTCTATTGAAAATTGGCTTCATCATGCCGATCGCTTTTCGCGTGCGCGCGTGCATCTTTGCTTGGTGAGATTTCCAGTTGAGGCGGGAGTCCATGGTCAGGCCGAGATATTTATAATAAGCTGATCTTTATTGAATGAAATTTTTTTACATTTTTTTTTTTTTTTTAGACAATGTATAGATAGTCCCACGAAGCTGCCACATGGCTGCTTGTCTGCAGGTTCTATCTCAGTATACAGTTATAATACAATAAATAAAATAAATAACAGACTCTTACATACAATCGTCCCAAGTACACTAACACTTTGAATGACAATACGATAACATACATTCAAAAATACAAGACAATATAGCACATAGATAACACACATTCAAAGTAAGACATATACGATAACACAATGTAATAGAATTAACATAACACAAATAAAAAGCTTGCTAGTGAACAAAAAAAAAAAAATACATTCATTTATATTAGAATTTAAACTTTCAATTAATGTCTTTCCTTTTCTTATTTGTTTGCTCTATTTTTTATAGATATACAGATTTTTCATTTATAAGCCACATCTTTACAGTTTTCATGCTTAAACTCTTATTTTCTGAAAAAACAAATTTATTTTTGAGCTTATTAAAAATCACTGGTACACAGTACTCCAGCGTTCGGCTTCCATACTTATTTGTTATTTTAGGTATTTTCAGCCCTTTGTTTTCTGTAAGACGTGTGCTGTGACTATGTACCAGTGGTTTTTTATAAGTACTATCGCCCCAGTTATCTTTAATGGTAAGGAACCAAAATAAACCTTTTATTGGGAGCAGGCCCTCAGCACAATATAAGAGTTGCACATTGTGTCTTTGTCTATACATATTAGGTGATACAATTTTTTTAATGATAGAGGTTTGCAAATTTTGTACATACTTAATATATGTCATGCTTGTATTTCCCCAGCTTCTAATTCCATATCTAAGAATAGATTCTACTAATGAGAAATATACTAGTTTGAGTGTGCTATGAGGCAAGACAAATTTTAATTTATAGAAACTGTTTGCTAGAGCTCTTAGCTGGTTACATATTTTAGTAACTTGCTTATCCCATTTAAATGTGTTATCTACTTTTAATCCCAGATAAGTATACTCGTTGACAAAATCAATTTTCTCACATTGGCAGTTGGATATTATTTTTCTATGGATGCATTCAAAGTTATGTGCGGTTAGTTTGGGGATATTCCACATTTTCAAACTTGGTGATCTGATATACATGCATTTTGTTTTCTTTACATTTATAACCAATCCTACATCGTGTGCCCATTTTAGCAGTTCATCAAAGTCGGTTTGCAATTCTTGAATCGCTATTTGAGGATTTTCATGAGATACTACAAGTGCGGTGTCATCTGCGAAAATGAATCTGCGCGCCTTTCTAAATAGTTTCGACATAGCTATAACATATATAATATATAATTTTGGGCCCAAAATTGACCCCTGTGGGACACCAGACCTTACAAATTTAGATTTACTCATCTCATTCAATATTTTTACCCTCATTTTTCTATTTGATAAGTAGTTATTAAAAAAAGTTAGCAGTTTACCACGGATTCCAATAATTTGTAGAAATTTTATTATTTGTTTATGGCATAGTGTATCAAAGGCTTTAGAGAAATCAATAAAGAGTACAAGTACATGTTTTTGAGAGTTGAGCTGGGTGTTTATGAAATTAGAAAAATTATTAAGTAGTGCGTCACAGCTTTTTTTTTTCTGGAACCCGTACTGACATTTGTCAATGATACCAAATTTATTTAAATATCCATCTAGGTATATTGCTATATATTTTTCGAAAATTTTTTCCAAGGCAGGTAATAGGGAAATAGGTCTGTAATTATTTATAATTGAATGATCACCGCCTTTAAAAATAGGTCTAACAATACTAGTTTTTAATTCTTCAGGTATTTGGCAAGTATCAATTATTGTGTTTATAAAATGAGTAATTACTGGGCTCAGTATTTTTACATGTTTTTTTATATCATACATACGTATTTGGTCCAATCCTGGTGTTTTTGAGTTTTTCAATATTCCGATAATAGATTCGATTTGTTTTACGCTAGCTCTGGGTAGGTACATAGAATGCGGTAAATCGTCTAGCTGGCACGGAGACGCACGGACATCACATTTGTGTAGTAACTCATTTACTCCCTCATCAAAGAAGTTAGCAAAATTTTCTGCAACTTCATCCGTCGGTTTGGTCTTCAAGAAGAATTTAGATATAACTGCGTCACAACTGGATTTGTTTTTTCTTCCTAATATTTTGTTTATTTCGTTCCACGTTTTTTTTATATCCTTAAAACAATTATTGAATTTGTTATTGAAGTACGTTTTTTTTGCATCTAATATTTGCTTATTTAGATTATTTCTGTATTTTTTGTAGTCTTTTTCATAATTCTTGTTTGTTGGCATGTTTTTCCATTTTCTCCATAATTTATCCCTCGTTTGTATATTTTCTATGAGAATATCGTTCATCCAACTTTTTTGATTATGGCGATACGTATTTTTTACTAATTTTGTGATACTGCTTTTTTCGTAGATTTTTTTAAAGTGTGATTTAATGTCTTGATATATGATATCCGGATCAGTGTGAATTTGAATTGAGTTCCAATCAGTTTTTGTAATCATTTCTCCAACTTTTTTTTCAGATAGTACAGTGTTGTATTCATGGTGCGATATTTTGCTTTTGTCCTTAGTGTAAAGGTATACTACAGACACGGCAGTTATATAATGATCTGCTATCCTTGTTTCGCATACGCATGAGTTAATTTCACACTTTTCTTTTTCTCTAATATATATGTGATCCAGACACGTCGCAGTTGTGTAGGTATTTACCACCGCTTCTCTCGTAATGTCATATATACATTTCACTAGACCGTAATTAGCCATTAAATTTTCGTATTGCAGAATTATTGAGTCGTGTTTATTTAATAGGTTTAAATTAATGTCTCCAAGTATCAAGATGGTTTCCTTAATATCAATGTTTCGTATTATATTTTCGAGCTGTTGTAGGAAGGTTTTTTTGTTCGTGTTCGGGGGTCGATATAATGCAAATAGATGTATACGTTTGTGTTTGTTTACGGAGAAGGTTCCATAGACGCACTCGAATGTAGTAGCTATTATATCTTTTTTTTCGAATGTATGGTTTTCTTTAATATAAATCATAATCCCGCCTCCCGATCTTTTTGTTCGGCAATAATAGAACGAGTTAAATCCTGATATTTTGTATAGATTTACACTGTTTTCGTCTATCGAGGTTTCACAGAGTATTATAATATCAATTTTATTTAGTTGACTATAAATACTTAGTAGGAATGTATTCCAGTACTTGGAGATAGACCTAATGTTCAAATTAACAACATTTATTGCTTTATCGCCTGTTTCATGTTTGAATTGGGTCCAGTTTTCGAACTTTTGAATCCGTTCGTATTCTATATCTGAGGTCTCAAAATCAATATTAGACGCCATAGTCAATTTTAGCTAAGTCCTTTTGAAGGGCTGCCTTGTAAGCCGGACAGTCCCTATCTCCGGACGGGTGGTTTGCGGGCTTGTGAAATCTCGTGCATGTCGCGCAGACTGGCTCCGTAGTAGCAGAAGGGCATGTCTCACGGGTATGTCCTTCCCGGGCACAGTGCCCACATCTCGTCGTCTCCTTGCAGAACTTGTAGGAATGTCCTATCATCTGACACTTTGAGCACACAGTTAATCCAATAAAATCACGAACACCGCAAACTGTCCAATCAACAAATACGCGTCCTTGCTTGACCAGTGCATGTCTCAGGTATGTGGGGACCACGTAGATTCTATGGCATGCAGGTCCAGTTCGAGGGCCAGCTAGATGACTAAGCTTACATTTCTTTATGGTTTCATTTGTCTCCTCGATATTTTGTATTCCATTTAGGGCACACTCAAGAAAAGCTTCATCAGACAACTCCCTTGGAACGTTAAAGAAAATGACCCTTGGTAGCCTCTTTGTTGGGGGTCGGGCGCTCAGAGTCGCAGATTCGGTTACTATTTCCGACCTTAGTAGTTTCTCTTGTTCCGCAGCACTAGCCGTATGGATGATTACTCCTTTGTTTCGTATATTTTTTACTCCGGTAATTCTTACTCCTAGCTGGGATGGCTTCAGTGCTTCCCTGATTATTTTCTTTGTTTCTTCGCTATCTTCCACTGATGGTAATTTTGGAAAGAAACAGACGGATGGCCTCGGTTTTCCTATGGGGACGTCCAAACGCGATAATGGTGGAGGTAAGTTAACTTTTTTACTTGCAACCTCTGCAAAAGAGAGACTCGCTTCCGTAGCATCTGCCACTCTTTTCATCACTGGTCCTAGGTCTAATTCTAGCTGAATAATTTTGGATTGGAGTTGCTTATTTTCCTGTTTTACCACCATTTTTTCTGCTAGCATTACTTTATTTTGCGCTTTTGCTAAGGCGAGTTCACCTCGGAGAGTTTCTCTCTCCAAAATTAGTTGCCCAACAGATCCCAGGACGCAGGCTATATTACTGGCAATCTTCAGCTGTTGCTCCTTGGAAACCTTTGTATTTCCCAAGGTATCTTGTAAAGTTTTGAGGGCATTTTGAGTTTCTTTTAAAATTCCTTGTGAGTTCAAGGGGATAAGGTCATTCTCATCATCAGAAGCTTCAGATTGCGACATTGTTTTTGAATTTATAATGACAGTTTCGATTGTAAACAATAGGTATCACAGATTCGCAGCACAATCGCAACCAATAGGAGCCTTGAGAAGTGAGCTCATAATTAATCGTCCAATCCGCGCACTTGATACGTTGTACACAACACTTCGGTTTGGTAAACAGTGAGATCAATTATTTATAATATTAAAATATCAATGGTTAAATGTTAAAAAAACACGGGAGAACACTACCACGTGATAAACTTAAATTGTTTTTTACTACGATATAGTTTTTTCTTCCGGCGGAATTATTAAAAATTGTTTTCCATGTATAAAACGATAGCTTGACAGAGCGCGACGCTTTGTAGGTACGACGTGAATTGTTACTTAATTGTTGTTATATGTAACTTCATCTTTCCATTCAATGCTGTGTCCTCCCATTTCGATGTTGAAGTCAGGTGTTCTATTTATACGTTTTCTCGTGAACATGATGGCTTCGGTTTTCGCCTCGTTCAGTTTCAGGCGCCATTTCTTGTAGTACTCTACGAGCGCGTCGAGCGCCCTCTGTAGGTAAATTGCGGCCATGTTCGCTTTCAGCGAGGAAACGTATAGTTTGACGTCATCTGCGTAGATAGACAGATTGCATCTCTCGTCTCGGGGGATGTCGTAGGTGAACAGAATGAAGAGAAATGGTCCCAGTAAACTTCCTTGCGGCACGCCTTTTGGAATCTCACGCATTGAAGATAACACGTTCCTTATGAACACTCTGAACGATCTATTCTTTAGGTATTCCTGTATCAGTCTCGTTAGGTATATGGGCGTGTTGGTGCGGTGCAACTTATGCACGAGCCCGTCTATCCATACGGTGTCGAATGCCTTCTCTAGGTCGATGAGCGCAGCAGCGGTGAAGCGATGTTCGTTAAATTTTCTTGCGATGTATTCCGCTACTCTGGTGAGTTGATGGGTCGTGGAGTGCCTCTTTCTGAAGCCGAACTGCTCGTCTGGCAAAGTCTTGTGTTCGTCGTGGTGTGGGACAAGCCTGTTTAGTATAATTTGTTCAAATACCTTGCTCAACGTAGATAGTAGGCTAATCGGCCGGTAACTTGTCGGCTGCGTTCTATCTTTATTCGGCTTTGCGAATGGCAGCACGGTCGCCGATTTCCAAATCTGGGGAAAATGCCCAGTCATGAGGCAGGCATTGAACAGTTTTGTAGTGTAGATGATGGCTTTTTGAGGGAGATGTTTGAGTAAAATGTTGTGAATTTGATCGCTTCCCGGCGCCTTGTTCGTTCTGAGTCGCTTGATTGTGACCGCAATCTCGCTCGGCGTTGTGAAATGAATATCTTCAGCGTTTGTCTGCTCTGCTTCGTTCAAATCTCGTAGAGAGTCAGCTACGATCCGGTCCGTAGCCGGGTCGGAAAGGCCGTCTGTAGCGGCGTAGGCTCTCTCGAAGCCGTCGGCGAGTGTGTCAGCTTTTTCTTGTAGCGACAAAGCCGTCCCGGGGCCGTTCAATTTCTGTAGCGGGGGGATTGTGAAATCTTTATGTCTCAGCGCGCTAGCCATTTTCCATAATGAATTATCCTTCGGCGTGAGCGACGCGACTTTTTTGTCCCAAAGTTCCCAAATTTTTTTCAGTTTTCTTTTCTTATGTTTTACTTTTTTTGTTATCTTATACTTCACATGCTGTCCTCTTTACAGACTATGCAGATTTTATTTTTACACTTTCAACTTTGTTTTTTTTGGCACTTTTGGATTGTTTATTGTTTTCCTTTTCTCTTTTCTTTTCTCTTCTTTTATATGTTTTTTTTTTCTTTTTTCAGTAACGGCAACGAGTTTACAGGCTAGAACTGAACTCCGTTGTTTGTCTTGTATTGTTTACTTCTCCCCAATAGGGGTTGGACAACGGGCCTCGTCCCCGCATACCTTGCTGGAGCTTCTTTTATTTCCTTGTTTTTACCGGGGGACTCCGCCAATCACCTGCGTCACCCCTGAGGAGCGTTGGTGGTCAGAAGGGCGACTGTGCGGGTTGGGGTAACCTCCACCCTGCCTCCGACCTCCTGACGCTTCTTTCCCCTAGGTTCTTTAGGGTTTATCCCTCTTTTTCCCATACTTATCTTCAGGGCTCCACCGGGTGGTTGGCTAAGGGGTGTGGAAGTCCTGACCTGCGCCAGTCGCCCCAACCACCACCAATCTCTCAACAGGACTGCCAGTCGTGGTTCGGCGAAACTCCCCCGTCACTCTATTATGTCACTTATTTCTTCTTTGTGTTTACAGGTACTGGAGTGTGGGTTCCCTCCACCAACTATTTGCCTGACACTTTTTACCTGATTGTTTGATGTTTATTGTTCTGTGTTGTTCTTAGACTAGTACCTGTAAGCGCTCGCATTACCGCTTCCTAACACCGTATGCGGGGACATTGAAGGTCTAGCTTCATTTTGTACTTTGTAGAGCCGTTTATTCAAAAAAATTAGATTCATGCGAGAGCTCCGAAGGGGTGACCATAAGTCACCTATACCGGGGTGGGACAGGGTGGGTGTAACCTTCAATGTCCCAAAGTTCGCGCTTGAGTTCTGCGATTTCGGTCTTGATTTCCCTCTGCAGGCAGTTGTACGCTGTCTTGAAGTATTCGTCACGCGTGCGGTGGTACATGCGTCGCAGGCGATTTTTGTCCTTGATGAGCGATAAAACGTGCTCGGGAAGCTTGATCGTGTATGAATGTACTTCTTTGAGAGGAATGTGTGTATCTTGTGCTGTTTGAAGAATCTCTGTGAGAGTGCTTGTAGCTGCGTCGATTTCTTGTGGCGAGCGCAGAGTTCCCGAAGTGAGATGAATTCGTTCGTTGACTTCCTTTTTAAATCCTTCCCAGTCCGCATCCTTATAATTGCGCTGTTTTCTGGGGGTCCTTGAAGTTGTGCCGCCTATAGTAAAGCACACGGGCAGATGGTCTGAAGACAGCTCGTCTAATGTGCGCAGTGGAGATATTGTCTTAACATTTTTCTCGAGTACTATATCCAATGTACTCGGATATCTAGAGCGTTGCGAGTAGTACGTAGGTCTGTCGGGCGCCATTATCGAATAGGTATTTGTCTGCATGTGTGTAAAGAGCGTATTTCCGTTCGCATTACCTCTGTAGTTATTCCAGTAGTTGTGTTTGGCGTTCAAATCGCCTCCCATCACAACGATTGGTCCCAGATTGAGCAATTTATTGAGATCTTCTCTCACTAGGTTACTTTGGGTGCAGTATGCATCATAGTCTATGGATAGTGCAACAGTAAACACGCATCTTAATCGCTCCGAACAAACATTTAAAAATATATGATTTTTAACCCATGAAATACAAAGTAAAAAGTTTTTGCGGTGTTTGAAGTGTTTACAGTGAAGGATTTCAATTCAATTCAATTCAAAAGTGAGTTGTGTACTGAGAAACATCAATAAACATTTGTAATCCAATGATAAAGTGAAGTGACAATCAAAAAGTGACAGTTCATTGTCTGTTACCAGATACGATTTCAAATTGTCTAGCGAAATACATCAAATTCTATTGATTTAAAATTAGCTAACAATAATTAAATTATTATACGAAGTGTTTTTGAATCGGTGAAGTAGGAATCATCTCTCTAAAACAAAATTAACAGCAATCAATAAACACAACATTATTATTATTTCTCTTTAAATATTATATTATTTTGCCTACTCAATTAGCATCTACGGCGTACGGAAGTAATCTAGTGTGTGAAAAGTTTTTGTGCCAAGACGAACAACTGGTAAATAAACCAAAATTTAAAAAAATAAATATCACAATAATTAAATCTGTCAACAGCAAGTGATAATCTCATACGCACACACACGTTCTTACCGAAGTGCAATACATACTAATCTAATAACTAACAAGTACTAACTAAACGAACACATCAATATGAATAATCCTTGCCATACGTGTTCAGAGCCTACTGTCTCGGCCGAGTCCGTTTTTGTGTGCGCCCTGTGCAAAGGGACCTTTCATTTACACTGTGGTGGAGTGGCGGAGAGCTCTTACCGTAGACTCAGTAAGGAGCGCCGCGCACAGATCAGATGCAAGCAATGTCTATCGGCAGTACCTATTGTTAAAGCCAGCGGTACAACACCTCCGGAGAGTGAACTACTTACCAAACTAATGGAACAAAACACTCAAATTCTAGCCACTCTGGAAACAATGAGTAAACAATACCAAGAGATTCTACTTCGCGTTCACGACCTTGAGGATAAAAATAAATCACTTGAAAAAAAGAACTCTAACCTCGAAGCGAGACTTGAAGCCATTGAAAACCACGTGGAACAGATGGATAGACTAAACCGATCAAAAAATGTGGAGATTAGAGGAATCCCAGAAACCAACGGCGAAAACCTAAATAATATTATATTCAACATAAAAAAAACCATAAACTCAAACGAAGCTACCAATATCGATACGGCGTACCGCACTACACTAAAAGTCTCCAAAGATAAATGCAGGCCCATCCTAATAAAATTCAAGTCCAATATCGACCGTGATAATTTTCTGGAAGATGTAAAAAGGTTCAATAAACAAGCTGCAAATCGTGAGGACACACTTAACACCACCCTAATCGGAATGGCAGGACCAGGTTCCCATATATACATTTCCGAACATCTAACATTTCAGGCGAAGCACCTGTGGTTTCTTGCCCGCAAGGCCAAACGTGCAAACCTTTTCAAATTTGCTTGGACCAGAGGGGGTCAAGTCTATGTACGGCGAGATATTGGGACACCTGTCATTATTATTAGTGACAAAAATAAACACCTTTTGTCACCCTCACCCATTAACCCGTAAACAATGCTCGCTGAGCAACATAATTTTCTTTTATGTATTTTTATATTATTATTTAAAACTCTTCATTATATACAGCAGTAAATTATTATTGTATGTCTCTAGCCCAAAGATACTATTTTTGATCATAGGTCTTGTTATCACCACTGTCTTAAATGTTAAGTTGAATCTATCATATGAATATGTGGAGCCTCTCATTTTTATTTTAAACGATGTGTCAAAATCATTGCTATTTTTTATGCCACTTACTGTGTTTTGTTACAAACTTTATAAATGGTAGAAATAGCCGATCAACTAGACAATTTGTCTCCAATTCCATGTACAGAAACAAACAGTTCTCTAGAAGTTCAACAAATATTAACTCTATCGGCCCTAAAAATTTTCTCAATGAATATCAGAAGCATAAACCATAATTTTAACGAATTATTGATAGTTCTCACAGACCTGAACTCCGACTTTGACATAATCATTTTGAGTGAATGCTGGATCAATGAAAATTACCTTCCCAAAAACATAACAAACTACACCCACTACAATACACAGAATAACATAACCCAAAACGATGGAGTTATCATATACATAAAAAATCACATATCTCACTCAGTAAACGAAATCATAATCAGTCAATCTAACTGTCTCAAAATTGTAATAGATAAACACGTAACCATATTTTCTATATATCGATCACCAGGCACGTCTAACATAACCCCTTTTCTAAATTCACTAAACCAATTTCTATCTTGTGTGAGTGATTGTGATAATCTCCTTATTATTGGTGACCTCAATATAAATATAATTAATTCTATGCATCCTCAAGCCAATGATTATATAAATATGCTAACTCTTCATGGCCTCGTCCCAGCCATAACAGCACCTACAAGAGTATCTGGCTCGTCTGTAAGTTGTATTGATCATGTTTTTTCAAAATGTAAATTAAAAACTATATCTCTTGTATACCAATGCACCATCACAGACCACTACGCTACCATAACTTCTCTTTCTTACAAAGTAGATAAACCACAACCGCATGAAATTCCAAAAAATAAAATATCCTATACCAAACTTTTTGAGCTGGTCTCACAAGAAAATTGGTCAAATCTTTACAAACAAAATGATCCTAATTTAGCCTGCGAATCTCTTGTCGAAACACTACATAACCACCTAACCAACGCTACATCCAGCACACCACACAAAACAAAACATTTTGACACTAAACTCAAACCTTGGATAACTGTAGGTATCCTTCATTCTATACGTAAGCGTGATAAACTCCACGCGCTCTGTAAAAAAAATCCAAACGATCATGAATCCTACATATTTTACAAGAAATACAGAAATGTCTGCAAAAAAATTACCTCTAAGGCCAGAGAAGATTACTATAAAAAACAAATCAAAAACGCCGAAAATGACAAGAAAAAAATATGGAGTATTATTAAGGACATATCCCACACTAGACAAACGACTACACCTATCAATAAGATTAAAATTGAAGGCCGATCATTAACAAATACACGTAATGACTCAATAAAAATCGCAGACCATTTCAATGAATTTTTCACCTCAGTCGGATCTAACCTTTCCAATAATATTCTAACTAGAAATAATGTTTCGGAACATGACCTTGCAAACGAAATAACCCTGGCTCATCTCAGTTATACTCCATTTATGTTCACACCTACCACAGAATTGGAAATTACAAAAATCATCTCAACATTAAAAAATAGTCACTCAACAGGAATAGATAAAATCTCTACTAAACTCACTAAACATTTAAAAACCCTTATTGCCAGCCCTCTCAAACATGTTATTAACTTAAGCCTCCAATCCGGTTTATTCCCAAAATCACTTAAACATGCCTCTATCATCCCTATTTTCAAATCAGGTGACAGATCTTCCCTAAATAGTTACAGGCCTATATCGCTATTGAGCACTATATCCAAAATCATTGAAAAAGTAGTAAAAATAAGACTCCTCAAATTCCTCGAGGACAATAAAATCCTTTCCAAAAACCAATACGGTTTTCGCAAAGACTGTAGCACTGCTGATGCAATTGCAACCTTTACCAATATTATATCAGATAACCTCGATAAAGGCAATAAACCTCTTGCTGTCTTTCTAGATTTGTCTAAAGCCTTCGACACTATTTCCCACCACATTCTTCTAAAAAAACTGCAACAGATTGGGATAGAAGGTACTGCCCTGAAATGGTTTAAAAACTACCTCACGCAGAGATCACAAACAACCGTCATCCACTCCGATCAAGAATACAGGAGTAATTGTTTACCCATCTCCTACGGTGTACCCCAAGGAAGTGTTCTAGGCCCGCTCTTATTTCTAATATATATGAACTCCTTGTTGAATTTGGATATTGAAGGTAATATAATATCTTTCGCTGATGACACGGTAATCATTTTTACGAGTAAAATGTGGAGAACAACAATTGAGAAGGCGAATTCTGGACTGAGCAAAATTAAAAAATGGCTGGACTCCAACCTCCTCACCCTAAATATTAAAAAAACACAATATATACATTTTTCAATCCGAAAATTAACTCTCTCAGAAAACCTTCCTAAACTAATTATTCACACTTGCCCACAAAATCTAGACACTCCCCCACTATCTCTCACTACAAGCTGTTCATGCCCAATTATTAAACCGTCAACTGAAATAAAATACCTAGGTGTCATTATAGATAACCATTTACGCTGGGAGGCCCAAATCAACTCCATAACAAAAAGACTCCGTAAGTTATGCTATATTTTTTATTCTCTTCGATCAATCCTCGATATAAAAACACTCAAAAGTGTTTATTTTGCTTTATTCCAATCTATAGCTACGTACGGCATTATAGGATGGGGAGGTTGTGCTGCATCCATTCTCTACCCTCTAGTGACTGTTCAAAAACTTTTGTTAAGGATCATCTTCAAATGTTCCCGTTCTTACCCATCAGAGCCACTCTTCAAGAAACTAGCAGTCCTGGACATTCGTCAACTATATATTAAGATAGTTCTCATCCATATCTGGAAAAATGGTTTGATAAATTCTACTCAAAAAGATATACATACACGCTACTCAACGCATGGAAAATGCACAATCCCCATAACAAAAACCACTTTCTCACAAAGACAATACACATACATCGCACCAAAAATATACAATTCACTAAATAACGACATCAAAAGATCCAGTACACTTACTCACTTTGCAGCCGGTGTCCAAAAATGGATATCCGGAAAGGGTCGAAATTTCTTTAAAGAATTTCTTTGAGGTATTTCTTTAAAGAATTTCTTTAAAGAACGTAGGTTATACCACCAATAAAAGTTTTTGTTTGTAAAGAACTATATATAATTACTATAATATTAATGGCCGAAAGTTTAAAAACTTTAAATAAACTACTTAAAACTGTTTGGCACCACTGTACCTACGGCATACAAGTTCCATGTACCTACTGTACCACCTTAGCTACCAGCTGACTAAACCACCGTAACAATAATAATTGACTCCAGTGTTCAGTGTAATTCGCCGGACTTGAAACTAACTTTCTAACTTTGATTTATTTGTACAAAACTGCTGCAAAATAATGTACCTACCAATTTAATCAAGCACATATAGATTTCCATAGTAAAAATAATCCTTTCTCATTTGCCTACTCTATAGTACTATGTTTGATTTTATAACTATATCCTTTTTATATTCTTTTTTATGTATCTATTTTACTTTAGGGAAATCAACAGTTTACAATGTGGTTCATTAATACATATGTAATTTACCTAAATGAGATTTCCTCAAAATACTATTGTATTATGTATCTAAAAATAACACTTACAACAACTAAAAAATATTATATTATTATACTACTATATTATTATACTATATTATATTATTATATATATTATTATATTGTACTATTATATTATATTAATATTATGCTATTATATTTTTATATTCTACTGTATTCTTCCATACTTCCTTATATTACTATAGTCATTTACATTATTTTAAATATGTTATTTTATTTTATATTCCCGCACAATCTTTATGTTAATGTATAGAAAAACGACCACCATAACACGGGCATGTGCCTAGCATGGTGGTCGAAAAATTCCTCAATGCATGTAACTAATAATTTTATAGAATAAAGAAACTTTAAAAAAAAAAAAGTATACGGAGATGATGGTATGCGCTCTACCCTCTATGGTGACTTCGATAATCGTGGCTTCAGCGTGCTTCAACTTCGGAGTGGGAATTCTTGTGGACGTCATTGATTGTCGAACGAATATTGCGGTTCCTCCGCCTGATCTTCCCTGTCGGTCGTCTCGGTAAATCTCGAAGCCTTGCACTCTCAGCGGTACGCTTGGATTCAAGTGGGATTCTGATAAGAGAATTATGTCGGTGTTTAATTCATTTGCCAAAGCGAGCAGTTCGTCTGTCTTGTTGCGCACGCTAAATGCGTTCCATACGAGGACTCTCACCTTCTCGGGATTAGACATCGAGGGTGGTCGTGAGGAGCTCCATCAGGACGACGAGCTTCTCTGCTCTTGATGTGCAGCGGGCGAGCTGCGATCGCATCCTCAGGAGGCCTTGGAGCAGGGCCATGATGTCCAGGTCGTCCTCTGTAGTGGTGGGCGCGCGCACGGGCTCCTGCTGTGAGCGGGGCTGGGGGCGGGGCTGTGGGGGCGGCGCGGTCTCGCGCTGCTCTTGGGCGGGGGCGGTGCCTCCGGCTACGTTGGCCCATGTGCGTCCATCCGTCCTCGGCTGAGGAGGTGGCCTGCTCGGGTTCTGTTCTGCCAGCGGGCGTTGAGTCCTTCTGGCAGGTCGCTGCTGGATTGAGGCGACGTACTCTACCCGCTTGGGGCAGCCTCTGTAGTTGGCGGGATGCGGGCCTGAGCAGTTGCAGCATGCGGCGGGCTCGTCTCTCGTCTTCTTGGGGCATTCTGCCGAAGCATGCTCCAGTAAGCATTTTACACACCTTGCTGTGTGCGAACAGTTTCGGGACCCATGTCCGAAGTCTTGACATCTGTAGCACTGGGTGCCGTGCTGAAGGTGATTACTCCTGTGCTTCTGGAGTCGAATGCGGCAGTGGCATAGGTATTTGACGGCCGCGCGCAGCTGTCCCATGTTGACTTCCTTATTGAAGTGGGCTAAGTATATGGGATACTCATTTGAGGCGGTCATCTTGACCACCTTCACAGCTGGGAATCCTTGCGATTCCAGATCCGCCGCGATGTCTTGTACTTCTACTAGTGGCAGGCCCTTGATCACGGCCTTCTTCATTTTTTCGGCTTCGGCCGTGAATGTGTGGAAGCCGCGCGCCTCCGCTCGCAGTCCATTGGTGAGGGCGCGATGGTCCTCCATCGTGCGCACGAAGATGTTGGCCGTGCCGCCCCTGTTGTACCTAAAAGTAAAGAGCTTACCCGCCCCCAGATGTCCTTGCACCGCAGCTGTGATCTGCGCGTGTGTCATGTTCCCCAGGGTCATCACAACCGGGGGAACACGGTCTTTCCTTCCGGTACCTGCGGGGGAGAAAGAATTATTAGTATTGGCACGCTTATTACGCGGCGCGCCGGCGCCTTCGCTTACCTCGGGCAACTCTTCAAATCGGTTGCCACACTGGAGCGGTTGTGGTCCCCGTGGGGACATGGGCCTCTTTGCGGGGTTAGACGGCCTCGTCCAGCCTCCATCCTGGGGGGCAGCCGTCTCCATCGGCTGCTGGGGCCTCGGGGGCGCCACGTAGGCCGACGCTGGGCCTATCGGGGGGCGCCTGGGGGCAGGACTGGGTCCTGTTGCCCAGGAGGGGCCTGCTATGGGCTCCGTCATCTCGGTTACGTCGGGCGTGGTGGCAGTCGTGGTGGTGGATGGTCTCCGGGTCCTTGGGTCCTCGGAGCGGGGCTGTGGTGCGGGGACCGTAAGGCGCATGGTCCCTGTCTTCCTTCGAAGCGCTATCTGATGGGCGCCAGGCGGTACCACGACCGGGGAGTCCTCGTGGTCAGCGGGGAGCATCCTCGTCGGGAACATCTTGACAGGCGGTAGTCGGTGCCTCCTCTTAAAGAGGGAGCACGTCTCTGGAGCTTGTGGGCGGTTTGCGGGGGCCAGCGTGAATCTGCGTTGTTTGAGTATAGCGAAAGTGTTGCCTTGATAAAGGCAGTTGGGTGGGCGCGAGCGCCTGCTCGGTGGGCCGGTGGGATCCCTCCGGCCGGCAAAAGTAGCGGGGCCTGGCTGATTACTCAAGCCAGACAAAAACGACTTCTGTGGTTATGTCGCAAACCACAAAAAACGACTTTTCTCTATCTGCTCTATCTCGGCTCTATCTGTGGCTCGCTGGAATAGCTTTGTGCTGTGGCTCTCATTTGAGGTTGTGTTAAAAATGTGAGCTTATGTATGAGGTTGTGATACCGTGTTGCCAGCTCCAACCCTCTGAGCTAACATTAACGTATCATTTTTTAATTTAAAGTGGTTTTCTTCGTTTAGCTCTGGTGTAGCCGTCAATTACCGGATACCAAGAACTATTGAGCTTAGCTCCATCGTCTCTGTTAATGTTTACGGGATTTTTATGAATTTCAATGGCCTCCGTAATCAGCCGTGCTCTATAAGTTTTGGGTCTCTCCAGGATTTCAGGAACAAATCCAAAGTAATGCCCGGTGTCAATCAAATGCTCGGCAATTGCCGATTTGTCAGGGTGGCCGAGTTTACAAGCTCTGAAGTGTTCTGAAATCCTTTTGGAGATAGTCCGCTCTGTCTGGCCTACATATACTTTGTCACATCCGGAACAGCTGAGTTTATACACTCCATCTGTTTCCAGAGGAAACTTAGTCTTTGCAGACCTCAGTAATTCCTGTATCTTTGTTGTTGTTCCGAAGACAGTCTTGATATTTTCCTTTCTCAATAGCCTGGCAATTCTGTCTGTCACATTGTGCACATAAGGCAGGAAAGCACAGCCTTTCGACTCTTGTTCAATTCTGTCTTCGTTTGGTGCAGATTTGGCTCTTATGATTTGCCTTGTCTGACTTGCTGGGTAGCCGTTACGCTCCAGTGCATCGGTCAGCTTCGTAAGTTCCGCTCCGATTTTATGTTGTTCACATATTCTGGTCGCTCGGGTCACCAATGTATGGATAAGTCCTCTCTTCTGCGCTGGGTGGTGGTGCGAATCAGCGTGTAAGTACCGATTCGTATGGGTTGGTTTCCTATATACAGTATGCCCTAGGCTACCATCGCTTTTTCGCATCACCTCCACATCTAGAAAAGGCAGGATTTTATCTTCGTTTTCCAGTTCCATTGTGAATTTAATTTTGCTGTGGAGAGAATTAAGATGTTCCAGGAATTCGTTTAGTTTCTCCGTTCCATGAGGCCAAATGGCGAAGACATCGTCGACGTAGCGCCACCATACCTTAGGGACAGCCAAAGCTGTGTCGAGTGCCACTTCTTCAAACTTCTCCATAAAAAAGTTGGCTAGTACTGGCAATAACGGACTGCCCATCGCAACTCCCTCCAATTGCTCAAATAGTTCACCCTGAAACGAATATCTCCTTCCTCAGTCTTAACTTTCTTGAGCTTACTAATCAGATCAGCTCAGCTTTGACGTCGTGTCACTTTTCACAAATGTGCCTCTAGAAGACTCCATGACAATGCTCAGGGAGATATATGAGGAAGACATTTGCAAACTTTTTGAACACTGCCTCAAAACGGGATACTTTGCGTAAGACTAAGTTTCCTCTGGAAACAGATGGAGTGTATAAACTCAGCTGTTCCGGATGTGACAAGGTATATGTAGGCCAGACAGAGCGGACTATCTCCAAAAGGATTTCAGAACACTTCAGAGCTTGTAAACTCGGCCACCCTGACAAATCGGCAATTGCCGAGCATTTGATTGACACCGGGCATTACTTTGGATTTGTTCCTGAAATCCTGGAGAGACCCAAAACTTATAGAGCACGGCTGATTACGGAGGCCATTGAAATTCATAAAAATCCCGTAAACATTAACAGAGACGATGGAGCTAAGCTCAATAGTTCTTGGTATCCGGTAATTGACGGCTACACCAGAGCTAAACGAAGAAAACCACTTTAAATTAAAAAATGATACGTTAATGTTAGCTCAGAGGGTTGGAGCTGGCAACACGGTATCACAACCTCATACATAAGCTCAAATTTTTAACACAACCTCAAATAACACATCTGCCCTGATGATGGACACTGCAATGCTGTCCGAAACGTTGGCTAAAGAAGGAGTTAGCGCAACACGGCATAACACCCCAAAAACAAATAACAAAAATACTTTTGGCCGTGAAAATCTTAAATCATATTTGAAGTATTTAATATTTGATAATTTATTTTATAAGCGTTTAAGGGGTTTCTTATTGCTGCAATAAAATAACTTAATTTAATTTAGGTGCAATATCATTATTAGGTTACGGTTGCAACAATACCTACTACCAGTGAGTTGATTATTCTAGACACAGTTCATTGGACCCGAACGAACCACATGCTTTTCAGCTTGAAGAAACTAGGAGAGCAGGATTACTGTGAGCAAAAATGAATTTATTATTATACAAATGTTGTTGCTAGTGAAGAACATTACACATATATTTAGCAATATTTTATATCAGTAAATTTTTTCCGTGTATAATTTGTAATTTAAGGATCAGATATCCTTTTTTGAAGGTCATATGAAATTACAAGCACTAGCCTTCAGGAATTAAATTTTGTATCTGTGTTCAACGTTTCCGCTCTAATATTGTAGATTAGTTATTAATTTTTAAAAAAAACATCATTATATTTTAATTTCATATAAAGTGAGAAGGGAATAATTGATGTCTACCTTCAAAATTGGTGCTCAATTATGTATTTTGGAAACGGTAAAAATTAATTTAAAAGTAATGTCGTTAGCAAAAAATCGATTGGTGGTGCCACCAGAATATTGGTTTCCACTTTAAACGATTTTAACATATTGCGAGAAACGAGCATTACAATGTTGACATGTTTACTTATGCGATTGCGTTTGGTTATCTAATTTGATGAAAATATCTTATAATTAATAATTTACTTGACATTTGTAAGCCGTTTCGATTTTATTGCTATATTTTGTGTTATTCGAGTACATCTACAAAACGCCATACTAATTTCTATTCTTGTGAATATAGAATAAAATATGGACATAGAACATACCGAAACTGTTATTGTTTTATGAGATATATTCTGAATATTGCTTTTTTTTCGTGTACAATGTTCCAGGCAAACGACTCAATGCCATTGGTCGAAAAGAATGTGGAACAAACCAACAGGAAACAAAAGCGGGGAAATATGAATTTTGACGAATAATTAGAATTATTTATTCTACATGCGGATATGGAACAAACCAATTCAATACATAGTTTTTTTGGATTAATTGTTGTTTTTTTAACATATTTCGGTCAGCATTGTCATTTTTATGTTTTTCTTATAATTAATCTCAGTCTTGGGATTATCCCCTTTCCTGTTTGATAATTTGACAGCTACTTAAGAAATGCCGTATCTTCTTTTCTGCCTTGCGGTAAAAGAAATGTATACGTGACAAGTTTGACAAACAAAAACCATAACATTTTTAGTGGCTATTTGGCTTGCTTTATATTTGCCTCTAGCCTTAAAAACAACTTCTAGCGGCCAAATCCCATCTTCCGTGTTGTATTTATTATGTTTAGTGAAGGTTAATACCAACCATAAACGTGTGTTTTTTATACTAAATAAGACATTATATTAGAAATTCTCTTGCGGTTAAGTCTATTACAAAGAAATCCTTCGTTGAATGGCAAAAATTAAGATAGTTTACCAGATACAACAAGAGAAAAAAAACAGATGTGAAGCGATCAAACCAAAATTTCCAAACTTACGCAGAGAAAAATGTATGAAAGGCGTGGTAAAAAAAATTGCCGCATTTTCTAACTTCAGTCAAGGCTGATACGAGTGCAGATCCACTGCAATGTTACAAGTTTTGCAGGGTTAAGAATTTCCTGAAAATAGACAGGGCACTGGAAGAAGATGCCAGCATTACAAAGTTTTGGTAATTTTGTTTTTACTTATTGTTAATAATTTTTTTGTTGTATACATTTAATAACAGATCATAAATACCATTTTTTATGAACGGGAAGAAAAAAATATAGTTGACCCAAAATAAAAATAGTTTGAATTAACAAAAAACATATTTATATTCATTGAAATAAATATATATTTTAAATTTAACCAATACATCATAATCATGACAATTCTTAAAATATCTACATGAAATCATCATCAACACTTTTGGCTCTACAACCCCTGGTGGGTCTTGGCCTCCTCAAGAGTCTTCCTCCACTCATCTCGGTCCCGCGCCAGCTCTCTCCAGTTTCCAAGCTCCAAGGCAGACAAATCTTTGAGGACATTGTCGCTCCATCTTAACCTTGGCCTTCCCAAGCTCCTTCTCCCTATCGGTCTTGAGCTCAGCAGGGACTTTGGTTCTTGATGCTCGGTCATTCTCTCCACATGACCTAGCCACCGAAGTCTTCCCAGTTTTATAAACTTTGTGACGTTTAGCTCCTTAAACAGAGTATAGATCTCATTGTTATAACGTCTGCGCCAAAATCCATTTTCTAGAACCGGTCCGAAGATGCGCCTCAAAATTTTCCTTTCAAAAACGTCCAGTGCTCGCTCGTTCTTCTTAGGTAGAACCCACGTCTCGGCTGCGTACGTAAGCACTGGTCTAATTAGTATTTTGTACACTAATACCTTGGTGGTTCTGGAAAGCAGTCTGGATTTTCTAGTTCTGGATCTACATGAAATAGCAACATAAAAGAGAAATAGAATACTGTAGTCCTTTTCACCAGGAGATCCTGTGCTGGGAAGAACTTTAGCGACTTTTTTGATTCAACTTACATTAAAAAAACGAACATTATTATAAAAAAAATTGACGTAATTTATAATTTACATATAAAACCATGTACAATGTGACCTCAGAACAAAGTACCCCAGTAGGGTCAAATTCATAAAAAATGAAACATAATGGTTTTCTCAGTAACTTCTTTAACGTTATTAAAAATAGTAGTAATTTTTTCGATAATTTCTTAAGCCTAGACTAGATGGATGAATATTTACGTATAACGTGTTTTTGTAAATATTATAACAAAACATCCCAAAAAGCAAGGCCGGCGCGTGGGTGTCAGCTTTTTTTAATTTAATACAGAAATTAGGGTTATTTTATACCTTTTTGTCATTTCATTGTATCTTTTGAAACTAACTTAAATGTATAAATCTTTAAAATTATCTAAATATGGAGATTCGGAAAGAACGCAAGGCTGAACAATATACGACACTTACGAGAAACGGCGCGATGGTTAGTTTTTTAATTAAAAATACAAACACATTCAAAGTTTATCCAGCGACCTTGCTTTAAACCCCTAGAACCTCTGATATTTTGCAATGTATTTCTATTGTGCGAACTGTCAAAATTCTGATATCGAGGAAATATTTTAGCATTCCATTTTATTAGTTATTTCAAACGTATTCCAAAATAAAATATTGCCTTTGAAAGCAGATGAAAGAGTCTTTCAGATGTTATTATTACAAATCGACATAGGGAATTAAAAATATTTAAATTTCGAACGCAAACGTAGATAAAATGTCTAAAGTCGCTTACCGATGCTTTTTATGACGTACACAGTTATTACCCCTTTAAACGAAACTAAAAAACGTATCTAATTAGGCAGAGATATATTAAAAATTATTTAAGTAAGTAAATTTTGCACTAAAAAAATTATAAACCATGACACATATTTTTAAATGCTAAACGTTGTTTTATAGAATTAATTCATGTTTATCGAAGCGTCCGTGCTAAAACTTTGTAAGTAAACTAAAAGCGTTGTTATTTTTAATTATAAACTAATATTTAAGAGACAATCTATTTTATGCAAAGCACAAAGGAGAACATATTATTTTTAATTAATATTTATTAGTCTGAAACACCTATATAAATTGAAAAAATACACGCCGCCGACGGGAAATGAACCTGCAGAATTGAACATAATTTTAAAAATTGAACTGGGTTCATTTCCCGTCCGCGGAATGTATTTTTTCTCGGAATTTTTTTCGAATTTATAATTATTGTTTCAGACTTATAATTATTACTTTAACACTTAATATCCCTCACCGTCATATAAGATGAGATAGAATGAATTTAATGAGTTTATATCTGGCTGGAAGAAATATCTCCTGAAATTGCTCTAGGGGTTAAAGAATCCATTTTTAATTAATATTTTTTAATGTATATAATGTTAATCTTAACCCACCATAATTAGATGACAAATGTTATCTGTTATTATAAATGGACAAAAAATTTTAAAAATAGTTTTGAAGGTGCATGACAGAAGATTCGTGTACGTGTTAGAAGGTAATCAACATTTCCGGGAGATACCTGTCAGAGACACAATCCATGCAACTGAGAAGCTTAGGGAAAATAGCGCAGTTCCTGTTTTCCTTTGTAAGGCGGTCGTTGTGCATACAGATAATGGGCACACTTCGTTGACGCGAACAAAGGAGAAAACTTAAACGCGCTTTAGTAAAATAATAGTTTTTTTAAGTCCATGCGCTTTTAAATAAGGGAAGCTCACTCTACTTCCATTAATTTTAATGTAGGCATAGTGGACGAAACTCCACATAATTATTTGCGCACACTACTTGCTTTTTTTACATTTGTATATGGTACTCATATAATATGATTTTATTGAAGCCTTCATTCATGGAAGTGAGAATTGCTCAGACCTCAACAGCCCTTGGGCTTAATCTGAAATTTTCCTTCCCAAATACTCAACAGAATCTGCGCTGGGTACGATGCTTTCACGAAGGGATCTGATTTATTTAAATCCATATTATGTGACCTAAGAGACAATGCTGAAAGTATTTATAAAAACGCCTTCGATTGAAATTTTCAATAGATTTGACGTACCAAATGTAAAGAAAATATATTGAAAAAATATACTATTGAAACCATTTAAAATACAAAATCCTCTACCAGACCGCGTATCTATCATCTGGATCGAATCAAAATGACATGAAAAACAATTCATATTAAAAAAAAATCACATTAGCACAAAGGAAATCAATTATTTTGCAAAAAAATTCAACAAAATCCTTTCCATATATACAACGAATCGATATGTTTAATGAGTACAAATCATGAAATATTTTGCTTAAAGAGGTCAATGAGAAACTCTTAAAAAACATTAAAAACGACATAGAAGCCAAATAAAATAAATTTTGTCCGCCTCATCACAGGATAAATAGTGAGGAGGACTAAAAAAAACCATTACAATACATAAATTCACCATAATATTTTGCAAGTGCAATGTTTTATATAGTCACCAAAATTATTTAAAAAAAAACTATTTAATCATTGATCTCCGTTTGTTTGCTTTGATTCAAAACAAACTACTTTATATGATTGGAAACTTCATGTCGCAAAACTTCTGTGTGATAAAATATAATATTAATGTATTTTATACTTTTTAAACGGCTTTTCTTCCGGTTAACACTCGTTAAATTTTAATAACACACTATAAGTTACTCAGTTACAGACAATTTGAGTTTAATCAATAAATTTAAACTAGAAAAATTGTGGTAGGTAAGTACGTATCTAAAGCAAGTCTCACACGTACGCTGGACTCTCATAGTATATTATGTTGGCTTGGCCTATCACACCATACTGCTGGCCATAAATTCCAAATGGGAATATGTGCTTTCTAATAGTATAAAGCATATGGGTTACATTTTTACACACGTATTTTCCAAAAAATCTCGTTATGATTTCTTGGTTTCTTATCAGAAAAGAGAAACTCTTGTGCCTGATAAGGGAGCCACCATTGTTACTTTGGTTGTACCTTATAATATTTTTATTTATTTATTATTCTACGTTTGATACTGAAAATATGATAACTAAAACATTAGGCCAAATAATTTAGTAAGATATTGAATTTGTGCACAAAGACATATATTGAAAAGTACAACGTACGTCAAGGGTAAGCTGCAATACAGGCATGAATACATTATGGCCCAGTCAACATTAGTTACTAACTAGACAGTGCCTGTTCTAAGAAACTAATCATGGCCTAATTTTTTTTGTTGTTTTGTGTGTAATATAAAATTCTAAATTGAAAAAAATTACGTTTTATATTAATTTGGTACAAAAGTAATATACCAAAGGCGATTAGAAGGTAAACATTAAAAAAAATTGAGAGAAAATTTAAAAATGTGTTTTGTAAAAAATAAATAATAAGTATTTAATGTAAGTTTTTTTCAGAAAAGATGTTTAATTCTAATTATATGTTCTGATTGGTTGAAAATACAATGCGATTCAGAAGGGAGATAATTTTAACTTTTTACAGCTTGGTAAATTTCATGGTTTTGCATATTTGTTGTTTTAAAAATTATGTGTAATATTAATTTCTATTTCTAATTAGTTTGTAATTTTATAGATAATCCTTGATATTTTTTTCTTTAATAAAAATTGATAATGAAAGCTCGCTTAAATATGTCATCTACTGGAAACAGTTTAAGAATTGATTTCGATAAAATATGTATGTAACAACAATTTTATTTTGTTTTTGTTTAGCAAGGCTTAACATGGTTTATAAAGAGATAGCAAGGCTTAACATGGTTTATAAAGGATTATAAAGAGCTATGGAAATTTATACTCAATTTTTTAAAAGTATTAATTAACGTTAAACTGATAAACTAAATAGGAAACAATTTGAGTAAAACATGTAAAAATAAAATGAAATAAAGTAGAAACTAAAATCATACCACGTACAAGACAAAATCACTAACACTACATTACCAACGCTACTATAATTTGTAGAATTCAACAATGTTCTCTTATAGATTACGCTGAGTTCTATAAATGGATTTAGTGAATATATCAATAGTACCACCAAATTTGTTGTCTAGATTATGCTTCCTATTGGTTATTGAGTGTGTCTGATAGTTCGTTGTCTATGTATTGCAGAAGAATGTTACACTTTGTATTCTGTTCGTAGTCGGTATGTGAGCCGTATGATTTTATATATTACATATATGACAATTCGAATATCGAAATCGTTGCAGGTTTCAACACAACACAACACAAGTTGCACAACAATTTAAACTAGCAGTTAAAAACCCGCTCCGCGGGTTTTCTTGCTGCTGGGCCCTGCGGGCGGCACTCGGTTGGGCTTCGCCCAGTTTAAGTGATACTAACAACAGAAACGCTTAAAAGGAACATATTAGATCATTCACAGAGAGAGGGTGAGTATAAATGGTTAATAGATTATTACAATATAGCGCCCCTGAGGTGATATCTCACAAAAGCGGCGCTATACAAATTGTCCAATAAATAAATAAATATAATGTTCACATTTTATTGCGTACATATGCATTGATATACAACGAAAATAGATAAAATAATGTAATCTTACTAAACTTTATTTCAAACACCAATAACTTTGTTTACATCACTTTATTATATACAACCACTATATGTTTCATGAACAAAGTTCACCTCATCAGGAGTAAGTATACTCCGAGGTCAAAAATTTAATATAGATTACAATTGGAAAGAAGAAGTGGAAGGAGGGGCGAGGAGCGGGGTTTATCAGAATTAGGAATTACAATATCGTTAGACGGGAAAGACCAGTTGAGTGGGAAAATATTTAAAAGAGAGTTTACTAAAAAAAATCTTGTTAATTATATCTGCTTTTATATTAACATGTTTTCTAATTTCTAAAAATATGAATTATTTATTTGCGATGCTTTATATCCCGTGTGAAGTATTTTAAGACCTGAAAACACAAATAGCATATAACCATAAAGCAATATATTCATAAAACAAATAGCATTTAATAACGGTTATTCTAATAAATTGATAGTTGAAATAATAAATAAAAAAAATAAACATGATCTCTTCAAATGGTATATTTACCCTATTTCTAAAGATAGAAATAAACAATGGCGTAGAATTCTATTTGTGGATAACGATATTTTCAAAATTATAAATAAAAAAACATTCGTGGTACATTCAACCGGCCTTTTACACTACTAACAAAATGAAGAAATATATTCTTAATAATAAAGATAGCGATAATCAAACAAAAAAATCATGAGTTTATAAACTCAATTGGGATGATTGTAATTTCTTTTATAAAGATAGAACCAATAGAAACTTTGAAGTCAGAACTAAAGAACATCTCGGAGCTCTAAATAGAAATAGTGAATTTGAGTTTGATCATCTTTTGAATAATGATCACACTTGATAAAAATTCAGGTCTTAAAATACTTCACACAGGATATAAAGCATCGCAAATAAATAATTTTGAAATTTTAGAAATAAGAAAACATGTCAATATAAAATCAGATATAATTAATAAGCAAAAAAAATTATAAACCCTCTTTAAAATATTTTCCCACTCAACTGGTCTTTCCCGTCTAACGATACTATAATTCCTAATTCTGATAAACTCCGCCCACTCTTACCCCTCCCCCCTACTTCCACTTCCTCTTTCCAATTGTAATCTATATTTGATTTTTGACTTCAATGTATACTTACTCCTGATGAGGTGAACTTCGTTCATGTAACATGTAGAGGTTGTATGTAATTAAGTGATGTAAACAAAGTTATTTATGTTTTAATTAAATAAATAATGCCGTCACAAAGTGGTAAGCTTCCAGAAGAAATCTTCTTACTAAACGCTTGTTAATGGTAATAGGCCCTCTGGTAATGTTAGCTGCATATTTAAAAAATCGCGTCAGTCATTTGGTTCGTTCTTATATGGCCAGAGGGGCAGAGTGGTCGAATTTTGCCTGCCGTTTCCCTATTCGGGATTTACCCGAAACATACGATTTGAATTCGACCAATCAGAGGGCCTAGATCGTCCAGACGCTAGCGTAATAATACTATCAGATGATAGAATTTATAAATGCCTAAAAACGAATACCTGTTTGTGTTAGTGATTATGTTATATATTCATTTTTTTGTTATGTATATAATATTCAGGAATATTCTTAGATACAGACGCCGGAAAGGCAAAAGGGCATAAGCGACAATTTAGTCAAAAATGAGTTAAACGTCCAGTTTTGATTAGAATTTTTGTCTAATCAATACTGTATGTTTAACTATTTTTTTTTTCAAAATTGTCACTTACACTCTTTTACCTATTCGGCGTCGATATATATATAAACAATATAGGTATTTTTTGAGGCACTACTGAAAACCAGCCGCATTTCGAAGCCGGTTTGTATAGTGGAGCAGTGACCTTTTTGTTAATATTGTCAAGTCAAATAATATTGTGTAGAAATTAGAAAAGCGTAACAAGCATGCATGTATTCTTATTACTTATACGACTATAACCTTTTATAACTCCACAAAAAGTAACAACGGATAGATATATTATAACAAATTAATATGCAAAAGAAGTTCACATTATTAAGGGTCGCCTTTTAAGACCTTCGGTCAAAAAAAAAGCCATTGAATGATTTAATAAACCCGCTGTACTATTATTTCTCCGAGATTCTTCAAGTATAATAGAATCCCGGGATTCCAAACCGCCTAAACTCTAAACAACGGAACCAAAAGTTGTGTCCCGTAATAATTATTACCGAGGAGATTACTTGTTATCTTGTTTTGTTTTGGAACTTTCTTATGTTGCTCGCTGTTGCTTCACGTACAGTTGTTTCTTTGCGGAAAGCATTATTATAATACAGGCATGAGGCGACATCCACAAGAAGACATTATTACTGCAACTCTATTAAGAAAATTATTCTCACAATAATAATCTGATATTTTCATAATAAGACAAATTGTAAAAATTAATGTTTTTATACTAGCATACATCTTTTTTTAAATGACTTTAAAAACTAATATTTATATATATATATAAATATATATTTAAATGGGTTAACATCTGTACCAACCTCGGGTACGAGCAAAATTTTGGTCATATATTAACTGTTGTAATGAAATCCGATTTCAGAGAAATTCGTAAGGCCACGTGTGTACACCAAATATATTGTTTCAAATAAAAAAATACTTTACGAACGGGACTCTTGTGTGGTTTCACATTAAAAAAAATTCTCACTGTAAATTTTGTGCTACCATTTGATTAATGTAGTTTTTATACGATAACATAACTATATTCAGCTGGCAAACCTTATTTCCATCACTGCTAAGTAGTCTTAAAACAACTTTTCACTTTAAAATTTTTTCACCAAACACTTTGCTCTATAATTATCAATATTTAATTGTATTTTAATAAGATTCGACATATAAATTATAAAACACACACCTAATTCTGTTTTTTTTTTATAAGAAGATTACAAAAAAATTTCTTTGTAAATTTATTGCTTACATAGCTTTTCTTCAAAGCCTTTCTTTTTCTTAGCTTGAAAAGTTTATCCCTGCTTTTCAGCTTAAAAAAATAATCTCTTTGACTTGTTTATTTACTATGTTGATGTTTACTTTGTAGGTGTCCTTAATATTTATAAAGATGGATTAAAAATATACACGGAGAAAAATGAGTTTTGCTGATTTATTAAAAATCTCTTCAATTTTTTGCAGGCAGGCCTTAAACGAATTAATTTACAAGATTTCTGGTGAAATTTTAGATAATTTCGAATACATATATTAACATCTGATATAGAAATTATAAGATATAAGTGATAGATATAGAAATTAACTAAAAAAATATTAGTTACCGTGATAATTCATACGTTATAGGTCTGCAATCCCGCTTTTACTAACGAAAAATAATTTGAAGAGATTCTTAATAAATCAGCAATATTCGATTTTTTCTGTGTGAGTATATGTGTTTAATTTTGGCAATATCAGTTCGCTTACAGAACCAATTTTGACGTTTTATATACCTCATTTATTAAGAAAATTAAAAACATTAATATATATTTATCCAATTGAGTGAATACAATATAGCAGTTTAGGTATAAACATGTTCATGTGCAAACGATTGATCAATCAAACATAAAACCATAAATTTAATATTTTCGCGTCCCTAAAAATATGCTTTTTTGACTCTCTTTTTTCTCATTATTATTAAACATGAAAGTACATACATTTTTTGAACATTAGTATATACTGAATACACGGAAATTAATAAAAATAAAAACGGACTATCTGCTACAGAAATAAAATAAGAATTATTAGACGGTGCATGATCATTAAAGGTGTAGGAGGGGAGTATGGTGAAGATAATTTTCTTAAAGACATTTTGCTGCAAAACAATGAACTAAGTGATGCCCCAAATGATTCAATCAAAGTAACTAAAATATTGAAAAACAAAAAAGTGAACATCTGCAAAATATAATAATAAAAACAACAGGCCCAACCCGAAAGATATTACTTGATAAACAAAGGGTCAATATAGGTTTTTTCCGAGCGCACATAGAATATTGCATTCCCCTAATGCAATGTTACCACTGCATTGGTTTCGGACATACTACCCTAAAATGTCTGAAAAAAATGAACAAGCCCAGATGCATACACTGTGCAAAAAATCAAAGCACTTATTGTTTATTTTCAAGTTTTTATAATAAACATACTAGTTTAAATGGGAGGCTAAAATATCAATTTAGTGAGCATTATTGTAAGTATAACATATCGACTAGAACCAATATATTTCGAAATATAATAATTATAATAATAAAACCTCACTTATTTTCCTATAGAGTAATACATATTTATTCACCATATTACGTTGATGACGTTGGTCGCAAAAAGGTCGCTGCACAGCTGTCCATTCCAGGTCCGGAATACAGCTGATTTGTAACAGCTTCTCTATAATACACTATTTAATAACAATCAAAAAAACAGTAGTGTGATGTTTGGTAATTAGGTTAAGTAGTTAATTGATAGATGGCGGTAGACATAAAGCTTACGCCAGGGATCGCCAGATGATGCTAGTATGGCAGGTACTAGTGAGAGATATTATCGGACAGTGCAAGCGTCTGGAGGCTCAGAGATTTACCTATCCTCGGGTAAGTGTAGTTGACCACACAGGTTATGTAATGTAAATAAACGCAATTATATTAAGAACATTTTACTGTTTTAAAGAGTTTCCAACACCCGAAGTCTGCATAAGTAAAGGCAGACACAACAGTAATGTAGGTAAGTAGCTATCCATTTCAGCAGACATTTATCAATGTTGACTGTACAATCAGCAACCATTTGCTGAAGAGCTTCTTGAATCATGTCAAAAAAAAAACAATGGGGCAATTCGACAATAAATCTCGGAGGAAATTTTTTCAATACATTGCCAGAAAGTTACTGAAATCTGAATAACCACAAAGATTTTAAATTTCATCTACAAAAACACCGAAAATATTAATTATACTTTTACATATAAATAAAGAAATAGCGAACATAATAACACATTCCCCTCTACACACAAGCTTAGCTTTATCATTGTGGTACATCTTATATATAACGTTATGTCAAATGATTACTATGAACATTGTAACATATTTTCAGTAAATGATCTAATATTATCTTTTTTAATAAATAAAAAGAAAAACATGACAATATTAGGATAGAAAGTGGTATTTCATTCCAAGGTTTTCTTAAGGAATAGCTGTAACTCTCCTCAAATACAGAATATTGATGTCTGGAGAGAACAAGTAAATAGTTAATTAACTGAGGAATTAACTATATCATAGCAGTATTATACATAATATAGCGAATAAAAAATAAACAATTTTCAGTGACCTTGTCTTATAATATGCCGAATAAATAATTATAATAAATATAAGTTTGAAACACCTACATAATTTGAAAAAATCTTCGTAGTTGAATCATGGAATTGATGTTGAATTTTGGAATTGAAGTTGAATCCGCAGCCTTCTGATGGCAAGGTGCTATACAAATCAGAAGGCCGCCGTATTTTTCTTGGAAGATTTTTTCAATTTGCGTAGATGTTTCAGGCTAATAATTATTGCATAAAAATTATATGTTATCCTTTGTGCTATGCATAAAAAAAACCTTGCCTCTTATATATTGGTTTATCATTAAAAATAATAAAAAGTCAATGTTTAATTACCTTCCTTTTTGTGACAAATGGAGATAATATCTTCACTGGGATCTCCCGTGCTGAGGATTTTATTTAAACACAATTAAAAGTAAGTAGTATGAATAATATAAAGAAACAGTAAATAAATTATGCAGTGTTTTTTCAAAAATAATTATAAACATAAATCAAGCTGTTTTTAGTGCAGTTGAGTGGATTCGGTTTAGGTCCGAATTCGGTATCGGTGTATTTTATATTTCTGTTCTCTTTACGTTTTGTATCCAGCTTTTTAAATTTAAATTTTGTAATATTGTGTTATGAAACGAACCTACTTAAAATTAAAACATTCAACCCCGTAATATTTTCTTAAAATCAAGTACTTTGTATTTTTAAATATTTTCATATGTTAACCCCTTGGGGGCGTTGACTATTATCGGAGGAGGCGGGGCAAAGGCCAGTCCTCAGCTCCGAATGAAGGGAGACCGGCTCTCTTTGATTTTAGCTCTGGTAGCGAGAGGGTGTTACGTGCTCCGCTTTGAATTCGAGACTTACTTTGCTAAACAGTGTTTGTCAATTAATTACTAGTATATTTCGATTCATTCTTTCTACAGTGTTTGTCAATTGATTACTAGTATATTTCGATTCATTTTTTCTACTGCCAGCCCCCTGGACGTCTACAAAACTACCTGCGGTATCGTTCCATGCTTTATTTTATTAATTTCTGTCTCTGCTTTCTTCCCATTAATTTAACATAATTTTTTCAGTCTTTTAACCGTCCACAAAGAGATTTAAGCTTTTCCTACGCGTAGATTCCAGTGCTGTAATATAGGTCTTCTTGAAGGCATTTAAAAGCACCACAATAATAGTGTTTTATTTCCAAGATATCCCTTTGTTCTGTCCACTCCTAGAAGGCGTCTGATCTCTCTTAACTTAAACGAACTAAAAACACGGTACCTGCTTGAGCTAGCCAGGTATTCTTGAATATATGTTACATTTCTATACGCGGTTCGATTCCGTGGAAACGCATTATCTAACAATTGTTGTGATTTTTGAATGAGAGTGAGATTTTGTTGTAGACTTTTAGTACCATATTATAATAATATTCGATTTGTATTTGCTTTTTGGATATGTTTTTGACTCTGAGATCTAATGTTCATAATTAACGTATTAGTTGTTATTTCTTGTATTTTGTATTTATGAATAAAAAAGAGTATTGATTCAGATTGGGGGGGGTTTAATTGACGTGATATTAATATCGTTGAAGATTTGCTAATTAATGCCATCTTAAAATAAGTTAAACACATGATTAAGTGATGGCATTACAATACTAGATGATGAAGACCCCTTTTGTCTTTGACAAGTTTATTCTAATTACGTGGTGCATTACACATTAGAAGTTCATGTGGCCTCTCGCATTGATAAGACGTGTAATGCAAACCCTGGAAGACATACGGTCGGTATCAAGTTTGTTGGTTTAGCTCCGGACAACGAGGATAGCTCGGAGCGAGGAACACAGAGCTCGTAGCACGTAGCTAAGTTTGGTTTACTTGACACCGTGTTATCCGACGTGGGAAAATTCAGAGGGTGGAATTACGAGATCAATGTGAATAAACAAAGTGTATTTTTAGAGCAGCATGTTTTCAATTACAACAGTTATTTTACATTCAGAATAGACGAAGTTGATTTTTGATGCCGAGTGAGTTTTATAACTAGTAGTTCTGTGAACAGTTTTGTAGATCCCGCCTCCAAAAATACGTTTCGAATTTTCTTATATTTTTTTTAATAAATAAAATTAAAAAAAAAACAAAATTTCCTCTGAAATCATAAGATTACTTACCTACTTATACTTGCCTACTTAATTATAAACCATATATTTCATGTAACATTTTTATTTTAAATTTCATATAAGGCTTTTTTTTCGCTTTATAATCCGAGCCTCTTCAAGACCCGCATTAATAAATTCTCCCTACAGCCCCTACCTTTACCCGCCTCACAACGCCGCGATAACCGAGTGCACCATAGCTCCCTTGTCTTTACACTGTATATACAGGGGCGCTCTTGTGAGGTGTCACATAAAAATAATATATGCAATTTTGTCCAAAGAAACGGCACTGGCAATATTCTTTTTTAAACATCCTTCGAGCATGTAGATATCATGATATTGACAAAAAATGCCAACAAGAATGTTTGAATAAACTCGGCGTTAGTTTGAAAAAACAATTTTAATGAACCATTAAAACGGCCACAACGTACATAAAAAAAAATAAAAGACATATGAAATGCAAAACTGTTCAGTTAAAATATGAATTCGCTACGCTCAGTCAATTAATACACGTGCAGGCGGAAACACTTGACGAGAAAACAGATTGAAGTGTTTTGTGAGCATTTCCAAAAGAAAACAGATTGAAGTGTGTTGTGGGCATTTCGACAAGAAAACAGATTGGAGTGTGTTGTGAGCATTTCGAAGAGAAAACAGATTGAAGTGTAACAAATAATTACAAGAAATAATTAGTCGCCTGAAATATCAATTAAATATCAAATAACAAATTTAAAATATCTACTAAATAAAAATAAATGCCGCCAACGGGAATTGAACCTGTGCCTTCTGATGTCCGGTCCGGTGCTTTGAAACCACTAAGCTAGGTCGGCTTATTTCTAACCCGCCAAATGAATCAGTATGTACTAGTACCTTAATCAACAATTACTGCTTATTATATTTTTTCCACCTGTAAACAACTTTGTTTTTGTAGGAAAGGCTTTGTTAGTGATAAATTTATCACTAGATGGCGTCGAGACATATATAATATTTCAGGCGACTAATTATTGCTTATAATTATTTGTTATCCTTTATGCTTTGCATAAAACCTAAAGTCTTATAAACATTAGTTTATCATTAAAAAATAAGATGAGGTGTGTTGTGAGCATTTCGAAGAGAAAACAGATTGAAGTGTGTTGTGGGCATTTTGAAGAGAGTTCTAGGGATTTTTTGTGGTATTATGCCGTCTTGCGCTACCTACTTCTTTAGCCAACGTTTCGGACAGTATTGCAGTGTCCATCATCATGGCAGATGTGTAATCTAAGGTTGTGGTGAAGGAGGAAAAACGAAACAGATATATACACATAAGCAAAAAGCCAAGGTAAGAATTTACAAGAAGATACTTACCCACTAAAACATAAGTAAAATAAATTATGATCGATTAAAAATACGGGGGGGGGGATTAAGAAAATATACAGAAAGAGACAAGACAAAATATAACACGACAGTAATAACGAATTTCATTTTTTATATGTTTTGAAAAAATGTTCTTTTAAAGTCTTACTTTGAATTTTTTATGTGTGCTGGCTGTTTTCATACATATCTGGAAGAGAGTTATAGAGTTTTTATATGGTTATTTTATCCCACATTTTGTAGCGTGTGTTAGTGAGGGTTGATTGTTGGGTAATTTGTAGGGTGGTAATTTGTTTGGTAAGATTTCATTTTCACAAATCAATATATTTTCATGCTTTACGTGTACTAGAAAATTGACAATTTTTCCAAAGTGAAACACCTTCCTATGAGTAGGCCATAATTTTTGTATGTTAACGTATCTCCCCCGGTAATGTACAAAAGAAACTCTATTTCCGATTGCCAATCAAAAATTTTGTTTTATTCTTTTTCGTGTCTGCATAGTTAAAATTTTTGAATTATAAGCCTTTGTAAATTATTTTGTTTAGATATAAGTAGGTACTAATCTTCCAAAGTAAACAATGACCAAATATTTTTGAATTTGTATGTCAATAAGAAATATTTTAGTTCTGAATTAAAACAAAGGATATCATTTCTTTTTCAGAAAATTTTATTAGTTTTAAAATATGTAAATATTTTTAATTTTTTAAAACATCTCAATTTTCTACTACATTTTATATAAAGACGGCTTTTTTATCATATTATGCATCACATCAGTTAATTCAATGTTCATTTAAAGAATATTGTAAAATATTAACTCCGATTATTCTCTTAAAACCAATGATATATAACACCCATAGAGGACTAGATAGCCAACCTGGCGGCCATTGCCGTAGGAATTTGAAGCCATCTTGTAAGAGTCAGATCACGGCGGGAATTCAAAATACATGCATTCTATCGTACATTAAGAACATATTTGTTTAAACACCTCTTTATGAAATGTATACTATATTTCTAATTAAATATTGAGTAAATGATTAGTAAATAAATAAATGAATTATTAACCGACTCACGGAATGTGTGACAAAAGGCTTTTCTAATTATGGTTTAAATACATACCGCACCATCATTTTAGGACTCAACCTTTGCCAAATATATTAAAATAAGTTACTGTGAAAGAAAAAGGATTGGATTTGACAAAAATTTGATTGGGAATTGGGAAAAGAGAAAAAATGACGTATTATATTCTAACAGGATAGGCTCCTGGGTTTTTATTAGAAACTAGAATATGTACACTCATTTTTCAAAGCAACACAACTAAGCATAACAAACACTGTTTTGAATGGTAACAATTATTTTATAAGCAATAATTATTAGCCTGAAACACTCATCCACATTGAAAAATCTCCTGATAAAAGATACATGACGCCAATGGGACACGTGTCCTTTCGATTTCCGGTCGACAGCTCTGACCACTGAGCTATGGCGGCTTATCTCTTATCCGCGAAATAATTCAATATATACTAGTGTTTCATTCAAAAATTACTGTTTGTTATATTTTTTCACCTGAAAACAACCAACTTTATTTTATTTGTTGCGTTGGCGTCATGTATCTTTTATCAGGAGATTTTTCAATGTGGGTGAGTGTTTCAGGCTAATAATTATTGCTTATAAAATAATTGTTACCCTTTGTGCTGTAATGTTTTTACGTTCTCCCTCCCTTGGGTTTATATCGTAGATTATATCAAAATTGAATTAATATAATTTCTTCCGTAAGCTCCCGGCCACGGCAGCCACTGAAATGACTCTAATGTTTTAGTCGTGTATGATTTGGGTAAACTATCCCTCTCTCGCGCAAAACGAATCGCTGATTCTCTCTCTCTGATTTGCAACTTCTCGCGGTACATCGACCCTTCAATCTTATCGAATTAATATGTCACGTTGTGTCAGTTTTTTGTTTCGACAGTGATTAATTCATTGAAGGATCTCTTTAATTGGTTGTGGTAACTTTGGTTCTTTTTAGATGAGGCGTGTTACATTCTGTATGGTTTTAAAATAAGACAATGACCGACTACCCTGATTTTAACTACCTTTTTCCTACCTTGTTTGCTCGCCAAAACGTTTCCGGTTACTGCAGTCGATGATGAGCTAATACAATGGGACAATTAAATGCAAGTACATGAAATTCTTAATAGACAAATTCAATTCAAGATGCACAAGATTCTAGGGTAATAATTTGACTATAGATTGTTAGTTTTGTGAGTTATTTCTACGAGTAGGTATTTTTGGGAATAGCTAGAGACAAAACATGTGTTGCTTTCGATTGGTCTCCGTTTAAATCCCATCCATCAACGTGACCAGCTCGAGAGCAGCCAAATTGATGGTCCAATCCCAACTCCTCCAGAAATTAATTGAATATCGCTCAGCGACAGGTGAAATAATGACATGTTTTGCCTCATGCCGGAGGGTGATGAAGGTAGGATTCCTTTGAATTCTGATATGTGGGTCCTTGGTGGTAAATGATGATGTTGATGATGATGATGATTGATGAAGATTCATCTTATACCGTTAGGTACAAGGAGCTGCTCCGGTTCGGTGGGCATGATAGCCTGATGTCAGGAACCATTAGGGTCACGTGGGTAGCGCGAGGTTTAGGTCGCGTCAACCTCCCCCAAATCGATGATGAGTTAAGCTCCGCCAGCATGCCGAAAGTTAGGAGTCCACTCTACTAACCTCAAACATAAACATATACTGAAGTGGTAAGTTTTTAGATTCTCACGGCCAAAATCATTTTTGTTGTTTGTTTTTGGGTTGTTATGCCGTGTTGCGCTAACTCCTTCTTTAGCCGACGTTATGCCGACACGGCATAACACCCCAAAAACAAACAACAACAAAAAATATACTGAAGTGGTTTGCATCAGCAACGTCAGGAGTTCGGGAGTCCCGTGAACACCCCTCTGGTTTACGCTCGTAAGAATAATGATGAATTCAGCTTCAGTTTATTCGCCTTCGCCTCTGCAGTCACGTTACTCCAAATAGCTCCTGGTTCCAGTCTATACAGCTTCTCGTTCCAGTAGAGGTAATGACACATGTTTATCATATGTGCAATACAGAACATACTTCAAGTCTTTCGTCCACACTCAAAATAGTCATATCAATATTTAATTTGAATGAGGGCATCCATCCGACATAACGAATGTTTCCGGGACGAGAGATCTTACTCCACTTTTAAAGTCATGGTCACTCGCTCTATCGTTTGTTACCTTCCGCCCGCTTCAAATATCAAAGAATGGTAGAGAATGGTATTCTCGACTTCCGGCGCTAAGGATCAGAGATACTAGAATCATCAGGTCGTGAATCTGAAATCATCCGATCGCCGTCACCTCAAACGGTTTCAGTCAGAGTCAATTCCCAACCTAATTCTGGATGACTTCTCCTCCTATAGTGGGGTAAATATTTATTGAATTTGACAAGAAGGACGTCAGAAATCGCCGAAACAACTTCATATTCGTCACAATCCCTTCGTTTTGTCAGCGAAAAAGTCCTCCCATACGTCAGAAAAGAATAACATAGCCATTATCCGCTTTGTTCCTTCGTCTACCAAGCTAACTCAAGTAGGAAAGCCCATTAGCAATCTTTGTTCCCTTCGATTGGAACTCCGTGAAAGCGTCCTCTCACCAGCTGAAAATACTCAGAACAAGGGTCTATCCAGGGTAACCATCTCAGGCTGGTCCTCCAACACCTTCCACAGAAACCGATGCTTTTACAGGAATAACTCAACCACACCAAGAGCACGGGAAAAGCCGGCGCTGCCCTACTGAAATAGACGCTCCTCTGGTATCCAGGGTTATCGACTTTGCTAACACAAAAGGTTCCTATTAGGCAAGCCAATTACCAATTTCGATTCCTTCACTTTTGTCGCTTTGATAAGATAGAACAGCCTACGGAAAATTCGTACACCTCGTCCCAAACCAAATTTATGTGAATGAAAATCTCACTTGATAGAATAGGGATACCAGACAGATGCATTCTCTCGGCGACTAACTTCAATCCGCTGTGTTAATTCCGTGAAGAATAAGTTGAAATCCCAAGGAGGATACGATAACTTATTGCTAAATAACAGGTATTGAAGCATATAATAAACCGTTCTATCCGTTACTATTCCGCCTATAGGTATCTGATTGTTTCGACTAATAACCGTTCGCCGGATTATGAAAACATCGCATAAGTACAATGGTTTATATTTTATAAATTTTTGACGCTAAATATAACTACTGGAGAATTATTTTAAATTACGAAAAATACCTAACTCCTAAATAATGCCTATTGCTCAATAATTTATACGCGTTTTTAGAGTAACCGCTCTTCGTCATTTTTGTAATGGCTAAGACCCGGCCGGTCTTTTCACAATATGTGATTTACGACCCCTTTTTGTAAAAGGGTCCGGACTTAAAATTCTTCTGCTGAAGATTTTAACATAATTACCTATTGTATTCAAGTTAAATACCCTTACTTCAAAATACAATTGAATTATTCGGTTTACATAAGGGAAATAAGGGTTATTAATTAGATTATAATAAGACTTACCAATTTCATCTTAGTGCAATCCAAATAATTATAAAAAACAAACACAGTCACATGCAGTAAAATACACATGCTGTTAGAAAAATCACACTTCCTACACTAAATGATATTAGCCGTGTTCGTGTCCCGACGATAAATTCTTTGTTGGCGCGCCTCGTAGCTTTTAATCGCCTTGACTATATTACAACGTTGACCGATGCTGGCTATGCTTGACCGTCTCCCAAACCTTGAATCTCTGACCCCCTTGACTCTATTCTGCTTGACTCTATTTGACCGCCTTCCAACGCTTTCAAAACCTGACTCCTCGAACCGCTCTTTTACCCTCGACTATCTTCCCCCGCTCTTCCACGCTGACTATCCGCCCGCGCTTTTTAACTACGACTATCTTGACTCTATTTGACCGTCTCCCAACGCTTACAAAAACTGACTATCCGCCCGCGCTTTTTAACCACGACCATCTCCTTGCGCTCCTGAATCTAGACTCTCCCATCTCCTTGCCCGTCTCCTTCCCCAAACCAACCCCGCCTTTCGCCATATGGGATATCTAATTTATGTCTTTCGAATTCTGAAAACTTTGTGTATTCAAAGACAGAAATGCACTAAAAGACCACATCAATTATGAGCTTTAGAACCCGTCACATTAATTTAAATCGTTTCAAAACCAATAACTTGTTACTTCTCAAATAAACTGTCCAATTATTTGTTCAAAGGAATGAAACTAGACCCTTCCAGTCCAGTGGCGTGTCAGCCTACCAGTTTGTTCGGCTCCCAAATTAAAAGTCTTTTCTTAATCATTAGTTTACCAAAAAAAAATACTGTTTTGAATGATTTCTGCTTTTACGTTGTACTTAGAAAGTTTACAATGGGGTAAGACAATATGCTGCAATAACGTTTATAGGCCTAGTCATAGTCATATAGTTACAGGTTTAAGACTGGTAACGTAAATAAATCAGGATTTACAGATGTATTGTAATAATTGATAGGGAGTGACTTTCTTAGGCAAACATAAGTTACCGCTCACATTCAATATTGGAATACCGGTAGGCCTATATCAGTCTTTGCCTAAAATTAATGTAAATAAAACATTATACAGTACATATATATCTTATAAATATAAACAAATCAATGTAGATAAAAAAATGTAGGCAATATTACCTAAGCAATTGGAACCTGATTATATTAAAAAAGTGAATTTGCACATAGACCTACATTTGCTTCATAAAGACTTGTTCAGAGCAGACAATTTTAAAAATGAAATCCTTTGAATAAAATCAAAGGCGGCTTTGCGGCCAGCACCTAGGCACTAGGCGCTTCTTGACCGACACCGATGTTTGCGGCTACATCTGGTCCAGCTTTGCCGGCAACATGGTGGTCCGCTTGACAACAGGTCTCCAATCCTAAATATTTAATTAAACTTGATAAACCAATTCTCCATTGTACACAAGCAGGCAAATCACGCTGGCTGACCTTTACAAGATGGCGGATCGGCTCTTCAAATCACTACAGGCGCTGCTATACGGGAGGTAGGGTGATTGGCGATCTAGTCCACTATGGGTGTTATATATCATTGCTTAAAACTGACTCACAAAAAAGTTTTTGAAGGTATTTCTCTTTGTAAAAACTCTCAACTGCTGTAAACTAAATATTGTAGTATGAAAATAATTATAATCTCCAGCTTGTAATAAGTGACTCGGATTTTTTTATGCAAAAAAAATGAAAAGATAACATTTCCACCAATAAAGCTTTGAAAATGTTGGGATTTATTTTAAGGGTATCTAGTGATTTCAATAATGTAAATACTGTAAAAACATTATATATGTCACTAGTAAGGAGTCATGTAGAATACAATTCCACGGTTTGGTCCCCAAATTATGAGGTTCATTCACATGCGATTGAAAGAATCCAAAATAAATTTTTAAGATATGTAAATTTCAAAATGGGCATTCCTAGAGAAAACCTAAATTACGATAACTTACTTTGTTCATTAAATTTAATAAAATTATCTGATCGCAGAATTATTTCCGATTTAACCTGTTTGTATAAAATCATTAATTCAATGTTTGATACCCCTGATTTATTATATGTAATTTCTTTTCATACTCCAAGCAGGTCGGTTTCAAGACAGTACCTACCATATTATTGTAGCAATTCTATGTCAACGTCCCAATATCATACTCCTATGCGACGGATTCAACAGCTAGGAAACAAATACTCAGATGTTGTTGATATATTTAGTACATCAATTTCAATATATAAGCATACCCTATTGAAGTTTTTTTTTTCATCGAGTAGTGGAATATTTTAATAAAGGTACTTAACTTGATTTGACTAACATATAATAATTTTGTCAACTGAAATAGAAAAAAATATTTTGGATTTTTTATATGTTGTGCCTGCATTCTGTGTAGATCAAGTTGAGTGATATTTTGACTTTATATTTATTTTTCTGCAATTGTTTTAGTAGTCGTTTCCTGCACTATTTTCATGTATAATTTCGTAAATATTTTTTATATATATGTATGTAAAAGCCTTAATAGGCGTGAAATAAATAAAAATAAATAAATTTCAGATTCTGAGATTTCAACCCGTTTTATGAAAAAAATTACGACACGGCACTGGTACCTTCCCCTTGCTTATCAATAATAGTAAGAAATCTGATCTGGATTTTTAATTGCAAAATCTCATTAGTTTACAAGATGAAACACCTTAACAACGAGTAAAGTAAAGCAGTAGATTGCTTTGAACTAATAATCAAGCCTTTCTAGGAACAGCCAGTATAAATTTTCAACATTTTAAGTATTGGGTGCGGCAAAACAGACAGCTGCAGTTTTAGCTTAGTTTAAGGGCTATAAACGGCGCAACTTACAGAAATGTGGTTTATTTTATTTTACTCGGTACATCATGCCGTTTTATTCAGCACGTCCTGAAGATGACACAAGAAAGATGATGGCCCCCAACAGCGATACATTCGGCCGCAAATTGAAAAAATCTAGACGGGTATAGCGGCGATTTCCTCCTAAATTTGATTTTTGATCTCTTCCAAAGAGTGCAATCGATGTTTGAAAAGATTTTCGTTCAGGTGGCACCACAGGAAGAAGTCGCAAATTGCAGCCTGAAGAAACATTTTCAAGAAACGTGCAGACGGCAAAGACCCGGTGTTGCCGTCCAAACCATGGTATTGACTGAAAACGGCACGACCCTCCCAACATAATGTGACCCTTCCCAGGTTCGTACCCCTGCCATACTGCTATTAAAACTGCACTGTCTGTTTTGCTACATCCTGTCATTTAACAAACGCATCCTTATTTAGTTGGGTTAAATTATTACATTCGAATTTCCCCAATTTTTTTTTCCAAATTTTTATTATTTTATGAGTGCCAACTGCTCCCTGCCATCTGAAACCAGTGAGCCCATAGCATCCCTAGTTATGATTTTTGTGAGGCTAAATGTAGTGGGGATGGTAAACGGAGGAAGATGAAGGGAAGTACCTATTTATTCAGACCTGGCCACTAAACATGGCTAAAACCGTTTCTAGCAAAGTTTCTAATCTAAATGCTAGTCTTTCACCACGGCGATACTTAAAATACCCTGCCATACTGAAAGTACCTGCCATTCTTGAACGTGCCGCAAATATACTTTTTAATATTTTATATCAACAAATTGTGAAATAACACAAACTACAAATGAAATAAAATATAATTGTTTACGCCGGGCTTTGAACCGGCGACCTCCGGATTCGTAACTCATTCGATACATATATTATTTGCATATTTTATTTTATGTATAGTTTTATACGTTTTTAATGGTAAGTTTTCACGCTTGATTCATGCTCGATAGTTTTACTTCTAATCGAACATGTCTCAAGGTGTATACCATCTCGCTCGGTGCTTTTTGCTTCGATATTAAGGCTTAATGCGAAAAAGACAAGAACGATATTTTTTATATATTTATTTAGCTAAAAATTTTTATAACTATTACACACCAATTTTAAAACTACTATAATAATATTCTATTACCTACATACTAATAATTGTACTTTGAGACACAACATTCAGACAACATACAAAAAGCTTGCTCGATGTTCGACAGAAATTTACGATTTGACTGAGCAAGTTGGTGGAATATCTATGGCGTCCTTTTCGAGCTGCTCGAGCGTGTGAACCCAACAACGAGCATAGTTCTATGTCAACATTTTCAATCTAGTCAAACTGTTGAGCAAGAATATACGTGTGTGTATATAGCTTTAGATTTTTGAAAACTGGATAAAATAAAACAAATTCTTCTCATATTTTAGAATTCTGCGTAACGTAGGCTAGCAAAATTTTCGTAAAAGTTTATAATTTATAACTTTCTTTTTGTAGCAACTCAACTTTACCAAATCATATTCTATAAATATTTTAAATGTTTCATTTAACTTGGTCTACCTTTCGTGGTCAACAATAATAATATCAAATTAAATTTAGCACAATAAAGTGATGTTCACCCCAAGAACGCTTTACTATAATGATATGAAGCACACACGTACCTAAAAATAAAATCACTATTTTATAAGCATAAAAAATCTCAGTTTGCCAACCGTTACTATGACCTTTTTTCTGAGGTGAATATTGAATAACCTCTCCCCTTGACGTCCTCTCATAGACTGAATAAATATAGTCCGAGAAGCTTTTTAAATATTAAAATACTGTTCTTATTTATTTAAGGAATGTTTAAGTGCCTTTTAAAATATTAAAAATAGTGGGGAGCTTAGACATCGTTAGATGGTGTAAAAATTAATACTTTTTATATTTCTCCTGTATTTTGAATTAGTCATTTTAGAGTTTCTGCACATATTTTTTAGAGATATTGTTTTAAACATTGAAACACATTTTCATCACCCGAGGTATCGAAAAACAAATTATTTATTTATTTTATTTTTTTTTTTATTAACAAAATTTTTGATACATATACAATTTAGGTACATACATAGTAATATAGAAAAAGAGTAACAAAAAAATCCCACAAAGGCGAAGCCTGAGCGTGGGTATTATAGTGTAAGGATAAAACAGTGGTGTTTAAATTTTTTTTTTTTTTAACTTATAAAAAGTATCTATAGAGATCAATGTGATTGGTTTTTTTTTACAGTAACACACACACACCCTCACACACACACACACACACACACACACACACACACACACACACACATAAAACATAGATGCATGTATATTTCTTTGATTTACAGAAATTAATCTTTAATTTACAGAAAGACATGTGGTATTTTAGTTATTTAGAAACAGATAGCTTAAATTATAGAAAAAAGTTACTCGCTTCGAAATTATTTCTTATCCAACTTTTAACATTTTTATTATATAAGTTCAGGTTTTGACACATGTTGATGGAATTGGGGAAAGAATTAAACAATTTTGGGGCAATATAGTTGATGTGCCTTTGGCCATTTAAAATTTTAAATCTAATTTTATTTTGTGATATACAAATTAAAATAAAATTCTAAGCTTTCCATCGAAAACAGCTGTTTTGCTATTTGGAGCTAAAATAGTCTAAGTATCCTAACATATAAAATATATATTAAACCTTATTTTGACGTGAATATTCAATGATAAACGTTCAAAAGAAAAAGAAGGTTTCTCGAGACGGTTCGAAAGGGAGATAATATAAAATATCATGATAATACGAATGGCAGAGGGAGCACGCTAAGTGCTGACTGTTGTGTAAATCCAAGAGTATACATGAAAAAAAAAGTTTTTCTAGTACGCGTTCCTTCACCATTCATCAGATTTCCCTGAAAATTTTGTTCTTTTAAAAAAGTTTGTTCTTAATAGTGCCATGAGTGTTTAGAGAGTCGTTTGAATGGTAGAATAAGTCGAGACGCTCGATAAAGACTTTTGAATTTCTCTTTACTCATCCAATTTAATAAAATTTTCATTTTAAATATATTTGTAAAAGATAATTCTTGCATAAATATAGACAGTGGATATACTAACTATACTTGTAATAACAGAGCTTGCCTTTTAAAGCTTGCCTTTTTTTTTTTTTTTTTTTAATTTTGAATATATTATTATGTATTTTTAATTTTAAATGTGTAATTTTTCTCATTAAATGTATTATGTAGTTTTTTTTATATTATAAAATGAAGGCCTCAGCACGGGCAAGCCACCCAGTGAGGCCTACATTACTGAAAACCTTGAATTGTAAAAAATATTGTACCTAATAAAAAAATAATAATAAAAAAAAAAAAAAGGTAGCTTCATTGATGATAAAAATGTCAATATCCAAATTGATTCTGTTCAACAGCAAGATTGCTCTCCCCACCGGCATGACCATTGGCAAGTTAGTCCTGCAGGCTGGGAGATAGAGATAAGCAGTCGAATTAAAGTAAATCTTGCAAAACTATTTATTAGTCCCCGAGCAACGCCGGGTACATGTCAGCTAGAATTTAATAAAACAAACTATATTATACGGCTTGTTAAACTACAGAACGAGGTGAGTTTTAAAAAGAGTGATCTTTATCCATTAAGTGTATTACAAGTTCTGAAAAACCTACACTATTTAGGCACCTGAAGTGCCAACCACCCTCGTTTGAACATTTCTTGAAGTTTTACCTACTGAAATGCTGGGCAATCATTACATTTAAGCTTTTAGTTGCCAGAATGGCTTAAATTATTTAGTTATTATTTGAATTGATCAAAAGTTTGCCTAGTGGTATATTTGGTAGAGAGCGCTGCTTTAGTTTATGTTGGAAATTTTAAAACACAAGAGGATGAAAAATGATTAATGAATAAAATTCTACGCCTGCTGCGCTTTTTACTGATTCTGGTTTTGGATAAACTATTATAAAGTAATTTATAAGTAGATTTATATCGTAGTTTTTTTGGAAAGATTATATCAATTAAGGTATAGGCATATCCGCTATTTATTTTTAAGAGCATAAAAAATAATGTAGAAATTTGGAACGTGGGTCTCACTTTTAAAATGTAAAATAAATCATTAATTTAAAAAAATATTATTATTAGAACCCCTAGTATTAGAATTGTAAAATTTTGAGGTCAAAAATTCGTTAAAAATAAAACTACGCATTTAATATTTCAGATTTGACAGAAGAGATCAAATCACAAAGCGTTTTCGGATTGGATATTCCGCCGACGTGCTCGCGGACACATTCACGTCGGTGACGTTTTATCCCGTGCCGGATGCGGCCAAGTTGCAAGAATCAAAAGTCAATACTGTAGCCACCACAACATACTAATGCAATTAGTATCCGAAGTGTGTTTTCTCGCCAAATCCAAAGCTCCAACAGACGGAGCTTCAGCCAAATCCAAGACACATCATAAAAATATCTGATTGTTACGAAAAAGTTAAAATTTCGGTGAGTGGTGTATATGACCCTTTTTAGGAGTGATTGTATTACTGGCGGTTAACTCGTGCTTTTATAAACCTGGTTGTCAAATGTTTTGGAAAACTTCCCAAATTTAGGAGTTGATTTCAAATGCGTTTAAAACTGGATTTAAAAGCTGCTTTTGAGAAAGGCATTGTAAGTGCTAACTCTCTCACTAGATGGCGTCGAGACAAATTGTCTACATTTTTTGGTGAAGATACTTGAACTTGTCAAATATTAATTATTATTTTTTAGTGAGAGAGTTAGCACTTACAATGCCTTTCTCATATAAAATAAAGTTGGTTGTTTTCACGTGAAAAAATGTAATAAGCTGTAATTGTTGAATGAATCACTAGTATATATTGAATTATTTCGCGGATAAGAGATAAGCCGCCATAGCTCAGTGGTCAGAGCTGTCGACCGGAAATCGAAAGGACACGGGTTCAAGTCCCGTTGGCGTCATGTATCTTTTATCAGGAGATTTTTCAATGTGGATTAGTGTTTCAGGCTAATAATTATTGCTTATAAAAATAATTTTTACCCTTTGTGCTATGCATAAAAAATCTTGTCTTAAACATTAGTTTACCAAAAAAATAATAATTAATATTATCTTTACTACTAAATTTTAATAATTTGTAAATAAAATCCTCAACACGGGAGATCCCAGTGAAGATGTCATTTTATCTGCTTGTTAAAATATTAAAACATTTATTATTATTGTATAAACGTATGGTCCCTGTTTCATTGTATGTTTTGTAAGGCGCCCTTGTGGTGGTTTATGAAAACGATAAAAAACATTGTTTTCATTTGTGGATAACATACTTATGCTAATAAGACCTGGTTTTTATGCAAAGCACAATGGAAATTATTATAAACAATAATCATTAGTCTGAAATACCCACAATAATTGAAAAAATCTTCCGAGAAAAAAAATACCCCTGACGGGAATTGAAGCCGCAGCCTTCCGAATTTTGGTCGAATGCACTAGCCACTATGCTACGTCAGTTACTAAAACATTATTTAAATTCATCCACATCAGAAATTATAGTCATAGTAAAGATGTAAATACAAATTCCATTATCATGGTTGAAGATACTCTCTGAAAGCAGAATTTAACGTAACCTATAACAGGATGGACACATAACCTATAACAGGATATACACAGCTCTAATGATCAACACAGTTCCGTCATTGTGGAGTTCGGCTGACCATTTGCACAATTAACTTGGAAAATGATCACTCCCTCGTTGGATTCTGGAATATTGGCCAAGTTTCCCCGTTGTTTAGATATATTGCGGTTCGTTACCCGTGCAACCCCGGCCGAAGTGTCCCTGACATACACCAAACACACACCGCAAACATTCATACATCCATACGTACATACATACATGCATCCATGCATCTAAACATTCTACCTAGACAAAAACACCCACACCCTTACAAACGTGTATATCAACTTGTCCATACTTACACTACTGCACAGCTTCATACGCGTTTAAGCTAAGCTTTTACGTATTAAGGTACTTTTCTATGAGTTTTTGAGGGAGTTAAAACTCATGTCAGATAAACCAGAAAAGAAAAGTTGCATTTCGCGACAATTTTCTTCCTTCCTTAATCATTAGGGTTGATTAACAGAGTTGTAAAGTCAATGTTGCGAGAACCATCATGCTTAAAAATCGACATCACAACGCCAAAAATCTCACATGTATTATTATTGATGAAAAACCGGTATAAATATTTTTATTTTTAACCATCCAGGAATTTCTTTTTTCCTTCTGTCAGAGAGACTGGCAAAAAATAAAATATCTGACCCAAAATGGACTTTTTCTAGTATCATCTCCATTTGGACGTTGGCTCCCATCAGGAATATCTTTACATTGCAGACAACTAAAGCCAACAAAGATGATAATAAAAATGTTAACGGAATGATATTGAACAATGCAATATTTTTTAAGTGTTATTAAGTGTTGAAGGCCTTCGTAGTTGAGGTAGCATGCTGGAAGTCGCGGGTTCAAATCCCAGCGTGCGCAAGTAAATTTTATTTGATTAATTTGTGTTATTTCACAAATTACTCGTTTCCAATAATATGTAGTCTATTTGCGGAACGTTCCAGAATGGAAGATTATTCTCTATATCGCACTGGTATAAGACTACCATTCAGAATTAAAATTGAAACATCTGAACAGCCAGTTACTTCCCCACCTTCCTCTTTCCAATTTCATTCCCCTTTCCGTTACCTTCAGCCTCACAACATACTGAAATTGGAGATACCTTAGTCTCACTGGCTCCAGATGGTTGAGAGCAGTTTGAACTCTTGTGGTTTTTCACAAAAACAAAAAAAAACATAAAAATTCAAACGTCGCGTAAACGAATAATAAAAATATAAAGGCGATCTAGGAGGAGGGTACACTATATCAACAAATAAAGCGGAATATGATATCGAATTGTCAGATTTGTATTTTTTTCTGTATTATCATAGGCTTAAAACTATGTTAGTAAGATACAATACCCAGAATGCTGCCCCTGTGTTTAATTTTATTTGAACGGTCCTTTGCGATAGTTCTTTTCACGGTAATCAATATCCACCATGGGATAGAGAACCTCCATCTTGCCAAGGAAGTCTCTCTTTTTTATTTTTAGCTAAACCATGTTTCTATCACGGTTGTGGGATGTCATTTTCTTGTACAGTGTTCTTGACGTACAAAACTGAAGTACTAAAGAAGATGGTGAAATTGTCGATATAGCACATGTATATTATGTGCAGCAGTTGGATGAACCAAGCGAGGGGGTGGAAAGGTGAGAGACGTTTCCGAGAGACTTGATCTGTAGGGTCATTAAAGAGTTAACGTTAACAATGAGAATAATATATTTAAATATTAATTTAAAAGTTAGAATTCTTCTAATCGTCAACTTTTGGGGTGAATTTATATATTTTATTTTGCAAAAATAGTATATAAACCAATATATTGTAAAAGCGATAAAGAAAATAACAAAAAAATTGGCATTATAAACACATACCATTTATAAACATACATGTGGGAAAGATAGATTACAAGTTAAATTTTAAAATATCAAATAAAACTTGAACTCTTTGTATGATATGTGGAAATTGATTCCATGATAACTCAACACAATGACCATTCAAGACACCTTTTAAAAGTGATGTAAAGTAATTAAAAGCGATGAAAAAACCAAACTACAAACCAAACCTATATAACCCGTTTAACCTAGTTTGTCGTTCAATCACTTTTCATTTTTAAAGGTGTATTGATTTTTCATTTTGATGAGTTTTCCGATCACCGCGGAAAATATCCACATTTCCTACGAGGCAGTTAATCAACCAAGTGAATCTTCCCAGGGATATCACCACTAATAACTTAGTTCTGCACATGAGAAGAATTAAAAACCTCTGTTGACGGCCTCGCATGAATTTATATGGGACATAGAATTTCATTTTAGCCAGAGTATCTGGTATTTTATTTTGTTACATATATCCAATAAATTGGTCAAAAGATTATAAACCATCAGCAGTAATGCGACATCCCTCCTAGAACTTAGGCTGTAGATACCCAGAATTCCCGAGATATGTGCTGTTGGAAACAACCATGGGTAAAAACCGAACTCTCTCGTGCGGTATCTCAGGTGTGGTAATTTATTTTTATATTTTCTAGACATCTAGAACATAGACGGTGTCTTCTGGTCTGCCATACCCGAGATTCGCTCTCGAGAATGTTACTCACTAAGCAGAAGTATGGCAGCCTTACAATTGCAAGGTTGGTCAACTCCTTTGAATTGTTTAAAACAAAATAGAATTTGTGAGATGGTTAAGGTTGTCTTGGTATTTATTAATGTATATTTTTGTTACCTAAAAAATTCGCAAAGAAAGCGAGAACTTTTGTGACAAGACGGCAACCTTGTTAGATATTGTAAATATTTATTTCTCTTTAGATTTTATTGTTATTTACAGAAATTTTCCTCCACGCTACCCTGTGTTGTGAAGAAAATTTTCAAGAGTAATTTACTTTAGTGTAGTGGAAGACGTCAAGACAAAAATTCAAAAAAACTTTATTCAATTTAAAAAATATATTAATATTACAGCCGTACAATTACAACACAATAAAATTTCGTCATTTGATAATGGTGAATTGAGGAGTAGGATGCAATAAGGATACATTACTTGTACCCACACAAGCTGTTTGCTCCCATGCTTTTTGGTATCTCCAATCCCTTCTTTATCTACCATGCAAATATTACTTTTGTATATAAAACTGTCTGCAAAATATATATAAAACGTTAATAGTAGTAACACTGGTTTTAAGTTAATATTATGCATTTTACTTAAAACAACAAATTTCATAAAATGTTGATATTGCATCGAGTTCCTCAATTGTTTTTGTACATTACTTCAAAATAATTATTTGAAAAAATTTAAAATTATTATAATAATAATAAGAAAAAAATATTTCAGAATGTATACAGGGATAGTGCAGTGCAATGCAATACATTCCATATTTTGAAATTAAATGTAAATTAATTATTTATTTATTAAGTCAAGTAAAGAAATGTAAGGTCATGACGTTTATGGAGAATATTTGGAAATCTCCCGTCTCCAGAGGGCCATAATGGGGACTCCATCCAGGCAACCATGGCAGTGATTATTGTGTTATTTGATTGGCGTAGTCAGCGCCATAAACTTCCCATGTGGTGGCGGAGGTCCCTCCAGGAACATTTCCGTAGCGCTGCAGTAACTCGGTAGGCGGAATAGTTGGCGATAAGCATTATTGTAAGCAACTTTTGGCTTTTGCTATTGTGATGCAATGTAATCCACCCACAGTACTGACTAACAAAAGTCCACATTTCGATGCGACCTCAAAACAAAAAAACAGGTCATTAACAAAAAATAAAACCCTGAATAAACCGATAATACCACCTCACACGGGCAAAGAAACTTTAAGTACCACGCTATCCAACTTTATAATTGCATGCCCACCACCCTCAAACTCTTTCTTACAGTGAATATTATATTTTCAAAATTTATTCAGCAAAATATATCACTGTCTGGAGAAAAAACAGGGTATTCTTTTATTTACATATCCGTAGAGGAAAATAGTTTCCCTAGTGGCCTATGTCATCTTTGGGAATGCTGTGTGGATTAAGAGGGGTGGGTAGGAATCTAGGAATTAGTGTGTCCAGGAGTGACGGATAAATTATCTATCCCTCCCTATGCGGCGTAAGGCAATGCGTCAAGAGAGACCAGTTGAAGTAGTCAAAGGGTCTCTCCAACCAGCCTCTCCCGATCCGGCACGCCACGAAGATGATGGGCAGGCGCACACCTCACCCGATGAACCCGGGCACCCCTGATAAATCACCAAACGGGTGAACCACTTAGGGTGACCTATGGAAAAGGTGTTGGTTATACACTAAATGGTTGCCTGGGCGGCGGTACCAAAACTCGCCTCCTAAATTGCATTTACAGTACCTATCATACCATTTTTATTTTGACACGTCAAAAATCTGTATATTATTGCCTTTCTTTTATTATTTAAAATAATAATGTAATTATGATAATATTTCATTTTTATGATTTTTTCAAATACCGTTTTAGGCTCATTATGGTAGATGTACGTGATTTAAATTTTAATGTATTAAAGCGACTTAGAAAATAGTATTTTATGGAAACAAATAATAAAACATTTGAAAAAATAAACATTTAGGAAAAAAATCATACTATACAAAAAAATAGCAGAAATTAAAATTAAAATTAAACTGGATAGTAAAAAAAAAATATTTAAAAAAATAAATATAAATCTAAGTATTATTTCAGATACCGCAGTTCTTTCAACATGCTAGCGGTGGGATGAGTTTCTTGTTTTACAGCCCTCATAAGAACCCGGGTGGCAGGATTACGGGACAGGATACACAACTCCGGAAGTCCTCATTATAGAATCCTTAGAAGCCAGTTTCCGCATCGAAGAACACTGGAGAAAATTATTGACCCCATCAATCTCGAAGAATGTTACGGACCATAATGGTACCGTCACATGACTGTCAACTTATACTATAAAATGTTACGGACCATAATGGTACTGTCAGACAACTGTCAACTTATACTATAAAATGTTACGGACCATAATGGTACTGTCAGACGACTGTCAACTTATACTATAAAATGCATTCCAAAGTCGACGTAGTTTTTTAACAGTAACATTGTGGTATACAGTAGTGCATGGTGAAAGAAGTCCGAGGCGCCCAAGAAAAACATTATCAATAGCAAAACATTGCGGGGGATCCACTAGTAACATTATAAAAATCAATGTGCATATGTAAGGAAATATAATCTTTATTATAAAATTGAAATAAATTATTTGTAAAATTAATAGAAATATATAATTAAAATTAAACAACATAAAATATCGACTTTTTTCAAGCGTAAAATGATTATTTTCAGTGGATTACTTTAAATCAATTCTATTATAATAATGGCGAATTATTTGTTTGAACTCAATTTAACATTAATATTTTAGACGCCGATCTGGTTTCAAAGGATAGGGTACTTACTTAAACGCGTACACGAGTACCAACGAATAAGGTTTGAGTTTAAAATATTTAAAACGGGTGATGTAGCACTAAATTATAATTACATTTCGTGTGGTGTGTAATAGTGCATGGAAAATGCGTCATCCCTACCTCTCTGCTAAATCTTACGGAGAAATGAAATAATATTTAGTATCTAAGTAACTTTTATATGGAAAGAAAAAAATAACATTTATTTTAACTTAAGAAACTTTATCAATACAAAGATCGCTATGAAAAAAAGCTTTGAAGTCGAACTTTGGCAAATATTGTAAAATTAGAAAACCGGTATAAAAGTTTCCGTTCGCCCTTAAACGCTAAGAACATTGAAATAAATTTAAACTCGCAGATATTTGATTCCAGTTTATAAATGGGGGATGTTTGAATAGTTTGAATGGGAGTTGGCAATTTATTATGCATTATTAGGCATTCGTCGGTGGAGGAATAGTTCCCTGAAGTTCAGTAAAGTTTTAGTGCAGCCAGTGGGGTTAAGGCCCAGTGCAACGGTCATCGTGAAATAGTTAAGCTGTACATCAAAGTTGTTGCCAAACGATGCATCCGACAATCTAATGTCATTTCAAGTACGACTGTGCTTTAATTGAATTGTTTTTAACAGTGGAAAAACGTTTCATTGAAGCATTTCTCAGACTGTCGTAGTTTCTTTGAAACAGTTAAATTATTTTCAGGCAGTCTGAATGAAATTGAAAAAAATCACAACTTTTTTCGAACAATTCATTGCGAAATATATATTTTTTAAGCTTATTTTTGTTTCCGATATTCTAAACCATTGAGCAAAGTGGTATGAAACAAATAAGTGATAACATGTATAAAACTTACCATTAACATCCTCGTGCAAAGTATTTAACTTCCACTAACTCATTCAAATAAAATGATTCAATATAATTTATTAACCTTCTAAACTTCCATGCATATAGTAATAATTCCAAATGTGTTTTAAATTTCTTAACTAAATTCATGCAACTAAAAGGATGCAATTCAAATTTTTCCAACTTCTTAACTTTCACTAATTTATACAAATATGACACAACATAATTTTTTTCAACTTCCTTAACTTCCACTAATTCATTCAAATAGACGGACAAAATATATAGATTTTTAACAACTTCTGAACTTCCAGTGATTCATACAAATAGAAGGACCCAATATGTTTTTTTCTATCTTCTTAACATCCACTAAATCATACTAATAAAATGACGCAATATATTTTTTCTATCTTCATAACTTCCAATAGTTCATATAAATAGAAGGACAATATATTTTTAACTAATTTATACAAAATAAAATGACAAAATCCTTTGCAGCTGCTTAATTTCCAATAATTCAAGCAAGTAAAATAAGCCTGTTCAGCCAAACCTACAAAACTAATTTAATATCCCGTAAAGTCACAATTTAATTAAAATGTAAAACTCATTAAATAGTTCGTTGAAGATTAATAAATAGATAAGCCACTTAAAGTATCGATGTCTGACTTTGAGACTATCGTAACTAAAATAAACGTATTGTTTTGTGGGAATGAACATTACCACAGTTTGAGGACAGCGTTTTAATTGCAAAGCATGCCATTAGCATTAACGCATGTGGGCGTCTTTGATAGCTCAATTGATCAGAGCACTTATCACAATATCTTGGTTCCGACAATAATCTAGTTTTTTTGCAATAAATTTATAAAATCTATACTTACATTCGGTTCGGCAGTACATATAATGTATCTATGTTGTTTGCTAAACACTTCATTTATAATATCTACTAATCCATAATTTAATCGGTAAAGAGGTCACGTATCGGTTTATCCCCAAGTCAGGAATAAAGTGAATCCACGAGTTGTGAGTTAAGATCACATTCTGGCCATAAAGAAGGTAGTAAAACTCTGTTTTGTGTCAATTCGGTGAATAAATATTTCATAAACAGCCGCAAATACGAACAAAATTTTAAAATTGCAAGAAGAAAGGTCTGTTAACTGACGGCCTTTGAGCTGCGCCCAATAAAGAACTGAAATTGCCACTGAAAATTTACGATGAATTTGTGAAAAGGTTCCGCAGGCTTCCTTTGAAGCAATTACTCCATCGGTATTTTCCCAAAGTTTGAAATATGAAATGTAAGAGGTCATTTATGATACACCGCGGAGTGGGGTTACTCAAGGGGAAGGGTAACTTGGCAGTTCATTCTAACCCCCGTTAACTTTTACGTCATCTGAAGGTTATTTATTTCTAATTTATACCCCGGCATTTGTGAGTACAACCCAACAAAGTTTCACTTGTAAAGTGGCTTTTACATGAACAATACAAGATAATAATATTATTATGTGTATCTCGCTCGGAGATGAATTCTAACCCAATTCTTACCCTTTCAAATTGAGTACTGAAATACCCACTAGTATTTTAATCTCGCGTTTCTGCACCAGTAGGTATATAACTTTGAAATATTAACTACGATCTCCATGGCAGAGTAGAAAGATCCCTGGTTCGGGATCGTATCCAACGATAGTTAAAAAAAACATTGTATTTTAAGCCGGTAGTTAAAAAAACACTGTATTTTTCTTACTTCAAATACCTATGTATTACTATAACAAATATTAATTTCACGAATACTAGCAGTAAACCAGGTGCCATTTCATCTGTAACTTTTTTTACCACGTTCCAGTTTCGGTTCAAGATGGTGACCTTTTTATCCCGCCAACCTCTGCAGAGGTTACATAATCGTGGTTCTGAATACTTGTTGTCTAATCAGAATATTCAATAATATGAGGTCTACTATTCACAAAACTACTAGTGGTAATCGGAGATAAAATATATTTCGTATGAATTTACGCATTGTTCTTCAGTATCATTCTTTATCTTATCTTATCAGTTCTTCAACTAAAATTATGGGAAACTCCACGTGCCCTTCTTTTCAAAGAAAATTGATATTTAAGGAATAAATTGCAAACCTCATCATTTTTTAGTTTTTTGCATATGTGTTATTAATTATTTTTCAATATTATAAAAGTTTATTTTAGAGGATGGAACTTCGTGTACTAAGTAATAATAAGGTAAATGTTTTTTTAAACCGGATTTTCTTTTGATTTTAAAAACGTTGAAACTATTCTTAGAACTTTTAAAATTATTAAAACTTTTTTACAATATACAGAGCGTAACAGCATGTACCTGAAGTATTTTAACCAGGGATGCATGAGCATATTTTTAGTAACAAATGTACACGTCTCTTCGCTGTCCGATGAAATATTTTTTTTAATAAAAAACAAAAAAAAAATATTCATCAAACCTTACCAGTGGGTACATGGGAAGAGTCTAGTGGGTCACGCGACACGCACTCTGTCTCTTTCCACCAGCACGATGATGAGACAGAGTGCGTATCATGTGATCCGTCCCGCGTCTCGTCTTTGATCAGCGGAGAGGAAAATATGCTTTTTTTGTATTTATTTAAAAAAAAATAATTATCGGTCCCCAAAATGACATCTTCTACGTTTTTAATTCCAAATATATACTCAAAAATTGCTGGATAAAATTCTTCGGGATTGTGCTTCTACAGCCTGTATATTTATATTTATTCATGATTTCATGCCCGTTTAAGACATTTACATAATAATATACTCATGAACCGTTCAGTAGACGAGTATTACTGATATTAACATAGATATTAAGTGGCCAACAGCTCCGTTAGATATGCGAACATAGATATTTAAAATTATTTAATAAAAAAGAAAATTTGGTAGGCAAATAAATTTAAGCAATATAAAAGTATCAATATAATTTGACACTTATCTATCGAAGCTTAATTTACTCATTCAGAGTTAAACAGTTCCAATAAGTAAATTAGCTTTACCAGTTGAAAAAAAAGCGTTAAAGTTATATTAACGAAGGTACTAATTACTTTTAATATTTAATTAAGTATTATCTGACGTCTACCCGGCGTTGCTCGGGGACTAAACTCGGGGATAAATGGTTTGGTGTAAAGTTTTGAGGTTATGAATTCTAAAGTACCGAATAACCGGGTGCATTTTAAGGTGGAAATAAAATTATTGTATCGTAATAAGTATTTGTTTTACTTGATCGTGCCATGTTTTCTTCGTGCGTCCTCGACATCTTCAACTGCACTTGCACGTCATACATTCTCATTACACATATTTCTTCGTTCATCACTTGCGTCTCACCAATTATTATTTGATTCATGTCTTCGCATCCCCGACTTTTTTTACCATTCACTTCTTGTAGTATATTGAAATCGCTATTGTTACTGTGAAAAAACTACATTATGACGATCTTAATTCGATTCCGTATCTTATTAAAGTGCAGAGACAATGCGTTAACCCTTCAAGCCTCGGAAGGACATTACTAGCCCACAAACATCATATTCCGTTTGAGGCTTTGGAGGACAGATCTGGCCGGGGCGTCCATGCATTATAAACGTATTTTTTTTTTTTTTTTATAAGGCGTGGTTATGTGATCTATTCGTTGTTGGAAAGTTAAATAAATGTTCTTTTAAGTTTATCTAAAATATTTTTGTAAACATACAAAATAAATTAAATAAATAAAATCGGGATATTAACGGGAGTTTTTCACTAAAGGTTTAAAGTTAAAAGCTTATTTATATATTTTTATTGTATGAACAGCATAAAAAGTGAAGTGACAGTTTTCTTACTTATTTCTTATACAGAAGAAATGCGTTTTCTAAATATAATTTTTTTTCAAAATTATCGTTGTTTTGAGTTAAAATGTAGCGGTAAGTTTTTTAAAATAATATCAAACATTTTCATGTTTTTTTTTAATATTTTGAGGGCACGGTGGAAAATATCAATATCTTTAAGGGAATTGTAAGATTTTTGCCCGCATTTCGATTTGAAATGTTCTTCTTCTTCTTTCGTATGGTGGAGGGGTCAGAGGGGGACATCTAGGTCTGCGAGCCATTCTAGGGCCTCAGCCGTCGCCATGTGAACCTCAACAATCTCGACGGGGAATGAATGGAGCGGGCATTGTTCATTGCGGGCATCGGGCGACCACATGTTCGGTGGTCTGCACCGCAAAACATTCACACATCACTGGATCTTTAAGGCCCCATCTGTGCATCATGTGGACACAGCGGCTATGGGAGCACCTTATCCTATTGATGGCGGACCAGGTTTTGCGAGGCAATGAGAACCCAGGCTGTCTATCGGTGGGGTCTTGTATGAGGTGGGCATTTCCCACGTTCGCCGTTTGCCACTCAAGTTTTCACCTATTTTCTGGGTTGAGAGTTAATCGGAGGAGCCTCTTTCCTTCCGCCCAGAAGGGCTTTCGGGACTTCAAGTGGCATGCCGGGTGGGAGACGACATCTTCGTGCAAAGGTATTGCGCTTTTTTGCAGCGCCTTCTTGTTTTCACTCAGTGTTGCAATTACGCGCCTGATGTTTAGCGGGGTTATGTTTGCAACTCAACACAGTGACAATTTAACACACATTTAAAAAGTGATATATTTTTTTTTTTTTAATTTCTTTATTTAATATTAAATTTACAATTACATGTTATTACATTACATTAAGTTTATTTTCTTTTATTTCAGTACATCGTGATACACCTTTTTTAGAGCAAATGCTCGTGTTAAAAAGGCGGAGAAACGCGTGTAAATAATAATTTAACATGTTTTTTCAGAGAGTGGAAAGATAATGAAAAGAATTTTTGTTTTTTAATATAACAAAAGAGAAAAGGATGTAAAAGAAGGAAAGAGATAAGAATAAGAAATAAGAGAAAAGGATTTCAATATAATAATAATTGAGAGATTATATTGTATTTTTAAGTATAAACGATTTTAATATGCTATTGATGGAGTGTTTTTATTGAGCTTTTGAATTTTTTATAATTCGTTTCCAATCTTAAGTTAAGAGGTAATTGGTTAAACCATTTGACACCAAAATATTTATAAAATTGTTGGGCTGTGGTGGTGTTACAGCGCGGGATAGTTATAGAGCGAAGAATACTTTATCTATTGCTGTTCGAAAAAGTTATTAAGTTGTCATTGTTAAAACAATCTTTATGTAATTGAAAAAGAGTTATTTTTTTATAAATAATATGAAGTGAAGGGACTTTAAATTCTTGAAATAATTTAATTGTAGGGTAAGCATACGGTTTTTTCAAAATTATTTTTACTAATATTCTTTGGATGATTTCTAAAGGTAAGAGAGAAGTTTTGAATGCTCCACCCCAACCAACAATTCCATATTGTAATACTGATTGAATTAGTGAAAAATAGATAGTTTTTAATAATTTAAAATTTAGTATGTTTCGTATTCTAAGACAAATGTACAATAATTTTCTTTACCTTTCTACTATTGCATTGATTTGTAATTTCCACTGTATGTTACTATCTATAATTACACCTAGATATTTTACATTAGTTTTAACAGTAAGTACAGAGCAGTCAGGTTTACATAAATTTGAAATTCTATTACAATTACATGAGTGTATACTTATCTTTAAATTATCAGGGAATGAATTTTTATTAATGGTGAAAGGTATTATAAAAGTTTTTTCAGTATTAAGTGTTAACAAATTTATATCGAACCATTTTTTTAGTATGTTTATATCTAACTCTGCTGTTCTTTGGGTTTCATTCCAAGTTAATCCCTCAGTTAAAATTGCTGTGTCGTCAGCGTATGAAATAAGTTTAGACATAATTGAGAGTTTAAAAATATCGTTGACATAAATGATGAAAAGAATTGGACCTTGAACAGTTCCCTGCGGGATGCCAAAATTTGTGGTCTGCGTAAAATCTGATATAAAGTCAAAAGAAACGCGAAAAAAAATAATTTAAACCTCACCTAACCTAACCTAACCTAACCTAACCTAACCTAACCTAACCTACCTAACCCAGTTAATAAAGTTTTGGTTTCATCACTTTCCATGACTTTATATAACTTTTAAGAGATGTGATGAATTATCATTTTGATGATTTATCCGGTCACCGTTTGCAAGTACGGGGAGCCAAGGGAGAGGAGTAGATTTTAAATTTTGTATATAAAACAAGGAAATGTTGTACATAAAATTTGAATTTGTAATCTTGTATATAAAACAAGGTATTCGATCTGGTATTGCGTTAAGAGCAACGAAATGCAAACCTTTCGAAAAGAGCTGGCGGGTCAATATATCTAAATATGTCAACAATATCGGAGTATTATTTGTTTCTAAATTTTTTTATCCGTGGCATTGCAGAATAATATTGCATAGCGTATACCTAGAATGTATAAGTATTTAACATACTTAACCACACTTATTAACATATTTAAACTAAAACTGAAGTTACACTTTCAGAAATAATTAACTAAATAATTGCCTGTTTTTCCCTTTATCGATATTTGTTTTCAGTCTATACTCATCTCCACTATCTTTATCAGTCTATACTCATCTCCACTGTATTTAGTAGATGAGTATAGATGACATATTTATACTGACCCGCCGGCATGCCGCTTGAAGTCCCGAATACAGTGGAGGTGAGTATAGACTGATAACAAATATCGATAAGTACAGACTGATAAATACAGTGGAGATGAGTATAGACTGATGAAATATCGATATTTGTTATCAGTCTATACTCATCTCTACTGTATTTAGTTTAAATATGTACAACATTTCCTTGTTTATACTCATCTCCACTGTATTTATTAGTCTATACTTATCGATATTTGTTATCAGTCTATACTCATCTCCACTGTATAAACAAGGAAATGTTGTACATATTTAAACTAAATACAGTGGAGATTAGTATAGACTGATAAAAAATATAGTAAAGACTGTATAGACAAGTATAGACTGTATTTATCAGTCTATACTTATCTATACTTATCGATATTTGTTATCAGTCTTTACTCATCTACACTGTATTTAGATGTTCCTAATTACTCAATAATTAGTATGTAACAGAATACTATAAATGTACAACTATACATTTAGGTAATCCAGAAGTTTCAATTGTTCCTATTATATATATAGTTAGTCCTATTATATATATAGGAATAACATATAAATACTTACCTATAGCATAATGGTATTCTATTTTTCTTATAATTAGGGTAACTCGCTTACCAAGCACAAGAACCAGTATCTTATACTTATACATATTAAATAATAATAATCGTTTTTTTAAAATATTTCTAACGATATCTTATACGTACATATATATGCTTTCAAAAATGGTAAGGTTAGGTCTTTTGAAGTCAGTATTTCGGTATTTCAGTCGTCTTTTATGTTCCAAATAAGCACCTTCTTTTGGTTTCATTCAACCTGAAACCTATTCAGAAAATAGATTGACTGGTGGGAACATTTCACAGAATAAAAAGCCCACACTTTAGGCATGGTCCATACAGTGGCGTTAGATTATCGCTAATATAAATAAGCACTACCCACAGACAGAAAATAGATAAATGTGTAAAAGTTTTCGAAAAATATATTGGTGAAGACTTCAACTAACATATATTTTATTTTAAACGTTGTAATAGGTTTCTGGCTTTCACCTTTCAATGGCGTTCAAGGTCTTCATTTCATATAATAGAGAGAGGGATGGTAAATTTATGTATTAATTTTGTTTAAATTGACAAATTATTTTAAAGATTGTAGTCGAATTCAGACTAAGAAGAGAAGAGATGTTGAATGGAGGGGACGGGGGGCATTTTAAGATAAGGCTTGATAGAAGAGAGGTTATTTGTTTAAAGAGGGACAGCCAAAAAAAAAACTGATGTTCCCACTTCTAGACCACATAATGTACAATCTGAGGAGTCAAGCTCGTGAATTTAAAAAAAATGCATAGGAATGGAACAATGTCCAATCCTCATTCAAATAAGTAAAGAAATTTCGGTTTTGGAGAAATGGGGGGTATAAAAGGTTTCAACACAAAAAATTATGTTGTTGTGGTAGGGACAGAAAATTATTTAATAATTGAAAAAACACACGTAATATACCACTTTTTATTGAATTAATAAATCCCAGCCATCAGATTTAGCTTTTTTTAAGCTTCGTCAGGGCTATTATATGAACTAATTTTAATTATATGCAGACACATATAAATATATATATTCCACTTTTATATACATGTATATATATAAAAGTGGAACAATCACTGACTCAGTTTGTGTTTTTTCATTTAATATACAGGGTGTATCGGCAAGTACCCGACAAACTTTAACCATCTATTCCTCAGCACATTTGGAGTAAAAAATGTTATGGGCGCTTTGCTGTCCGGTAACATTTTTTTCCATTAAAAACAAAAAATAAATAAAAAATCCACACTCCGTCACTGTCATTTGCATTGTATCTCGTGTTCAGCAGCTGTTATTAGCAAGTGTGTCAAAAAGTGTCCTCGCTCTTTCGTACACACTAAATAATAATACGCTGTCCTAGTTCTTGTATGTTCAATAGACCTTTTTTTGCAAAACTGAGTTATGAATTCCAATATGTTCATTAGCCTATTGCGCATTAATGAAGCTCAAAAAAACCATATTTTTTAGTTTTTAAGTGACATTTTGAGCATTTTTCGAGTGCCAATATCCACTCACGGAATAATGTTTCAGTTCTTATTTGTTCAATCTCCTGGATATTATATTAACAAATATAATATCCAGGAGGTACAGGTACTATTTGTTATATTAACAAATGTTATATTCAGTGCCTAAATTCATAAATTCATTTCCTTACTTGGAAAACTATACACAGCCTGCCTTTGGTCATCGAGCACAGCGCGTCACTGCTTGTTTCATATAACGTGTTGGCAGTCAACAAGCTACATGGAGCAAAAGGAGATAACATATTAGGTACAAATTGAATTACCCATTCATACCCTAAAAATTGAGTTTCACTGTATTCTCAATTACTGTAACCCTTTGATCCGATGTACAATACTCCAATTTTCTGTTTTTGTTTTCCTGAGCTGCATATGCTGTAATTGAGATAAACATATCTGCACATCGGTGCGCGCCTTTCCATCAAGTCACTGAATTCCAATGTTAATAACGGAGAACACCGGTGAAAATATATTGGCTTAAAATATTTATTCATATAGATCACCCAACGCCGATTATGAATATATAAAATTTATTACATCCTAGCGAGACGTGTACCCGGCGTTACTCGGGGTTGTGAATGGTTTTGAGGTTGTGAATATTGCGCCCGAAAATATTTTTTTACGGCTTGTGAACATCGACTTTTCTCTACTTTTTATAAATACAAAATGCATGTTTTATATACATAGTGAGGTGTTTTTGCACAAAAACGGCGCTATACAAGTCATCCAAGTATTAATTTTATTTTAGAGTTAGTTAGCGCCCCTTGTGGCAGCTGGACGCGTCATGCCGTCTTCCAACCGCTTTGTGTTTTTTTAGTATGTTCAAGGGAAACGAGGCAACATCCGTTTGAAATTATTTTAAAAATCAGTGAATCAACATTTTGAATAAACTTACCAATTAGTAATCAGAACTTTATAGTAATGTGATTAGAGTGCAGTGTTTTAAAAATGGATAATCGAAAATTGTGCTAAAAATATTCTAAATTCGCTGAAGTTGAACTTGGGACTAGAATCTGTAACTGTAGGTACGCCAGATATTTTCAATTGAATTCTTGGAAACTCTGAAAGCCCTAACAAGCTCCCAGGGTAATTTATTATCCCGTCCGTCGCCTTTTATTGCGGGACAATGCACCAATAACATAATCACCAGGAACAAGTGTACAAGGAGATGGACTTGCCGAACGTCACAGCGGTGCTGCCAAGGTTTGTTATCTATGTGAGGATACTGTGACAGCGCTTAATTAGCAGCAGACACATACCTCGACGGATGACGAACCTCGTGCTGGCACTGTTGGTGGGCGCGGTGCACTCTTTCGCTGCAGCAGCTGGTCCAGTTTCCTCACCAACTAGGATTCTTGCAGCAGATTCTCCATCTTCGTGTCACCTGTTTCTGTACTTCATTTTATTTAACTTAATTTTAATTTCAATTTGTAATATTTATATATTTTTTTGTAATATCTGCATTAACTGTAAAGCGCCCCCGAGGTGATATCTCATAAAAGCGGCGCTATACAAATCATCCAATAAATAAATAAATAAAATAGTGACGATGGCGACTTTGTTTTAAACTATTTAGAGATTATGCGTCGAATGAATAAATTGTTATTAAAAAATTAATAAAATACTATATATTCAAAACGCCCTGCTTGGTTGGTTGGCATTGAATATTTCACGTGGAGTCACGCGGCAAATCTACGTGGATTATAAATTCTCGTATTGTATGAAAAATTTTATGTTTTTTATCAGACATTTGTGAATCTAATTGATTCGCTGTTTTTGAATGTACACAAAAATGAATTATTTAAAATAAATTGCTATTGAGTGCCTATAAAAGACGCTTTCAGAATATTAATATTACAAACGGACAAACGCAATTACAAATACAAAAATCCTAATTTCAAAGCGGAGGAAATTTTTTACGATTGTTTTGTCGCTGACCTATTGTTTTTTTTTCTTTTTAACCCTTAACTAGTTTTTGTATCTTTTAAGATAAAATTAATAAAAGTGCTCGTTAATCTTTCCTACTCATTGCCTTTATGGTCATATTTTTATGGTATTCTACTGTGATGTTGAACTAGTGTTAATTATATATTTTTAAATCGTTTACTGATTGCCATTTATCACATAAATGGTTTTAATCACCCTCAAACTTGACTCTTTTCATTTCAACATTTTTTTGCAGAGGCTGTTTTTAAAAATGCAATAAGTTCACAAATCAGATATTTTTGTAGTTTCTGACATTTCTTCTCTCACACATTTATTTATTGAGAAACAATATTTGGCAATGTAAAGCAACAGATACAATCAGAAAAACCTACTTACATTGATATTTTATAAAATAAATTTCAAATAAAATTGCAAATATAGAAAACCTAGCTTAACAAATATTTTTTTTATTTGAATATTTCTGTCCTTGCCAAGTTAAGGGTTAACTTTACAAATACCAAATTATATTAAACTGAAAAACATATTTAATTACACATAATTATTTTTGTCAAAAAACATAAACTTTAGCAAATCTTTCGTTAACATGTAAAGTTTTACGGTCTATAACTTTTTGGAATATATTATAATTATTGTGAAGTGAATGGTGAGTTTTAAGATACAATGACACAGTTTGGTGTTATTTCATTCTTACACTGCCTGAATTATATATTTCACAGTAATACAAAAGGAAATATAACACCTATATTATGAGCCTGACTCAGTTTAGTACCTTTTGATACAAAAAATAATCTTCATTTGACGTCACGTTTTAGCGGACATTGGAAAATTGAAGCTTGGATAATTATTTTAACTCTTAAAACTATCAATAAAAATAAATAAATATACAGGTGTTTAAGTGAGAAGGACATGTTTGATTAAAAAATGAACTGCAGTTCCTCATTATTACGAGAGTTTTAATTCCCCCTTTCCCGCAATACATTATGATTAAAAGATTATTGATCGGAATTCGTGACTAGGTAACCTTTCAAAAATAAATTGAATATACATTTTGTCATAATATGTCATTATTTACGAATCGCAAATTGATTGAATAATGCAGGAAGAAGCAAAAAGATTTTCCGAGCAAAATAATAAATATTCCAAGAGCAAATAAGCATGATAATTAGATTCATGAAATTATTGCTTCAAACATGTTCTTTTCTATTTTCCTTTTATTTGATTTTGATTGGCTAAAATATTTGTTTTTAATAACATGTCGAAATTACCAAGGATATCGAATTTGCGCTAAAAAAATAATTCCTTAGAAAGTTCCACGAAATATTTTTCAAAAATAAATCACATCAAACGTGAATAGAAAAAAATATTCTGTGATCATAATAATATTATATCTCTTCAGAAATTACAGATATTTTCAATAAGTACGTATCTGTAATGTTTTTTGTAAATCAAAAGCTTTGATTTTAATATCGTTTTAATTCTTTGAAGGTGTGGACGAGGGGTAAGGTCTCAACTTGCAATCCGGGGACCGCGGGTTCAATCCCAGTGTGCGCAAGTAAATTTTATTTGATTGATTGTGTTATTTCATTATTTAACCATTAAAATAAAATAAGGTATATTTGCGGCACTTTCCAGTGCGGAAGATACTCACAGTTTTGCCCAGGTGTACGACCACCATTAAGTATTGAAATACATATATATATATATATATATATTTTAAATTTAACATTTATCAAATTTAATAATATTATTATAAAGTTATGCAGTATTTTTATTTTTATTATTAATACAGCTGTTTCGGCTTTTAAGGCCATTTTCAATCGTTTTGCCGACTTATATAAATGATTCTATGTTACCAATTTAAATTGGATGATGTCTAAAATGATATGTTAATTTGTTAAGACATACACAGTACAATAAGGAACAGCTTAGGATATTTTTCGTTATTACATAGTTGTAGTACCTATTACGTATGTCCATAAAATATCATTACGTTATTTCGCCTGAGATTGTTCTGAAAACTTAACTAATGATTTTAAGATGAAATCAATGAATTTAAATTAAAATGAATGTATGAATAAGTAGGTAGTATTTATAACTAACTAACTAACTAACCATCACGCCGTTTTCCCGCAGGGGTAGGCAGAGAGGACGGACCGCCAAACAACTCGGTCTTGCCATACACTTCTTGCCTCATTCACATTCCTTATAAATAATTTCCCTTACTTTATTAGTTAATGTAAAATTAGGGTCATTGGTTCGTTTAATGATTTCCAATTGTTCAAGTAAATTTTATCTAAAGCCATTTCTTTCGATATACAAAGAGTGTAAGCTCGTTGTTTTCAAGTGGAACATGATAATTCACTAAGAAACTTTATTCGAATTTTAAATAAGTGTATTTTTATTGTAACATCATATTTGTTCTTTGAATCTAGAAGAGAATATATAAAGTATTGAGACATTGATTGAAATGGCTTAAACTATGTTTGATGACCAGATCTGAATATCTACGTACTTCCCACCTTCTTCTTCCCCATCTCATTCTCCTCCCAACTACCTTCAGCTTCACAACATATCACAATTTGGGATGCCATAGTCTCACAGGCTCCAGACGAATGAGAGTAGTTGCGACTCTTGTACAGTATTCAATAAAAAAAATAGTAAGAAATTTCTTAAACTGATTCGGTCAAAAAGAATTTATTACTGTTGAGTTTTGTATTGTCCTTTTTTAATCTGCCAATCAAATAACTAGCCTTAAGGCGATACACTACGTCGTGTAATATTTTAAATTGAGCCGCTATCAATAACAACCCTTACGTAGATGGCGATAAGGTTTAAATTCCCGCACACCATCCGCCTGTTTTGATTTATGCAAGAAAAAAACATGGCCAAAAAGTGCCTTTTATTTTATTTTGTGGATGTTCAGGCATAAATATTTAATTTTATTTTCGATCATTTTTTAAATAACTTAATTTGCCAGATTATACAATAAAATCATAACCGAAAATGGGTTTGTAAGTAGGAGATTTTGAACTTTAAAGCAGTTTTCATAGGCCTTTACATTATTTTTTTCTGGGCTTATAAAAAGACTTATCTAAAAAATACTCGATTATTTCAAAGGCCAAGACGTATTCTAGTAGCAGTATTTAATTAAAGCATCTGAAACATTTCTGGGCGACCAAATTTTCAAACCAAAAACACATGATTTTGCATTACTACGTATAGAGATAGATCACCTACACAAGCAACATTTTCCACTTTCTCTGATGGTAATAGGAAATTTTCAAATTATCATCCGGTTATTCGTAAGCCAGGAATGTTTATCTATCTAAAAAAATAAATTATATAAACTAATTTCTTATTCTGAATTCTTGTTTTTTTTCCTAATTTTTTTCGTTTGTTATTCCCGTTTGTTTTAATAAAAATGTTATAATTTCACTATAAATATGGAGCCTAGGGAAATCGTTCATGGTGAAACTATTTTTGGTATTCAACAATATTATTATTAAATTTCAAAGAGTTATTATTGTTAATTGTTTTAGTTTTATTTTACAAACTAACGTTCACGAATTGTTTACGATGTTTAAACGATTTGTATTATAATGTAATATTTCTTATTAATTTTGCTCCGAATGAAATGTTTAGATTCTATGAAATACTTAATAAATAATGGGATATCTGAAAAATTCCATTAAACTAAAAAAGTGAAGTTTTTTGTCCTAAAAACCATTTTCCCAGATTATTATGATTGTATTTAGCATATTTTGAGATCGCTACAGGCTTCTTGTAGGAAAGCTTCGAAGAGCTTGTAAAATAAGCAAAAAAACATTGTTTTTTTAAGTGTTCAGCTTATGCAGATCTGAAGAAGATGCAAATAGGAAATTTAAATGAGTTTCGGTTTAAAAAAATTACCCAATTTTTGAAATATCTCTTTGTTCTTTAATCTTTAATGTTCCGTTAATTCGTTTTCATTTATAAAATATGTATATGAATGGGTTGCTAAAGTACGTTCACTAGACTTAGTTCATTGATCCACGCGCATTATCTCAGTATCGTATCTTCGCTCTATTGATTTATCTTAGTATTCTGTAAAGTTTTTGAGAAAATAAGTAAAAATTAATAAAATTATTTTGAAAATCGCTGAGTTACGTTGTGTTATATCTATTACTAACTGACATCCAAGCCTTCATAAGCACTTAAAATTTAAAAAAAAAATCGCCTTAAAAACGACATAGGTGCTGAAAAAAGGCAATACCCATACATTTTTACATTAGCTCTATGCATGAGGCCCTCAGGAAAATAATTTCGCTTCGGGCCGATGTCATCTTTGGAGATTGAGGGTATTTTGGAAATGAAGGAGAGGAGGTTCTGGGAAGGAAAAAAAGATAGGGGAGAGGGGCGGGATGTGCGTAGTAATCTAGGGGTCAATTTGTCCAGGAATGACAGACGTATGAATCCATCTCTCCCACTCGGCGCAAGGCGATGAGTCGAGAGGGTCCGACTGGAGAGATCAAAGCAACCCGCATCCGGCATCTCTTAATCCAGCCCGACACATAATTGGTGGACAGACGCATCCGCTACCAAGACCTGAAAAAATCTCACCCCACGATACCGGGCACCCCTGCTAAGTCACCAAACGTAGCGAACCACTTTGGGTGTCCTATGGCAAAGATATTGATTATCCGTATCTAATGAATTATTCCCGGAGGACTAAATTTACATTTCAGTGCGAGTGTTTTGTTCTGTTAAATTTGCAGTGAAATATTATTTGATTATGATATAAGGAACCAAAGAAAACCAATAACCAATAAACCAACAACAATAAATAAACCACTCACCCACCACATAAATAAACCTGTTCACATTAAATAAAACATTCCCCTGTTCACCCAACAACTGTCAACGAGCGTAACAGTGCCACAAGTAGCTGTATGTTTCTAATGCATTGTCTATATCCTATCAAAATAATTAACTTAGTATAATAAAATAACCCTTAAGCCTGTGACAGACCACGCTATAAGCGCGCTATATTTTCCATACCATGATATAAGGCCATGCTGCGTATAGCGTAATGTGCCTGCTACCTGCTTATGTTTATTATAAATAGGTTTCAAATTCGTGTGCATTTATCTTGTACGAAACAAACATAGTCCAAATCACTGGCCTGTATATACAGGGTTTTCCAATAAGAGGTGTTATTTTGAATAGCCCGCTATTTCGGTAGATGTTACTTTTGAACATTTTTTAACATTTGACAAGTAAAAACGACGCCATTGATAAAAACGAGACGATACACGCTTCAACAACGCATTGAAATTATTAAAATTCACTTGAGTGAATCAAATGCAAATCATCTTGAGTGATGAGGCCCATTTCCACCTCGGTGGCTTCGTCAACAAGCAAAATTGTTGCATCTGAGGCTCGGAAAACCCAAGAGTTATTGTTGAAAACCCTCTCTATCCTCAACGTATGACTGTTTGGTACGGCTTATGGTCCGGCGGAGTCATTGGACCTTTCTTTTTCAAAAATGAGGCTGGAGCAGCAGTTACGGTGAATGGATTGCGCTATCGAGAGATGATGAATGATTTTTTATGGCCGGAATTGGATAGAATTGATCTGGACAACGTTTACTTTCAACAAGACGGCGCTACGTGCCACACAAGCAACGAAACCATCGATCTTTTACGACTGAATATCAAAAGAACACCTCTTATTGGAAAATCATGTATTTAACAATTTGTACAGCCCTGTCTTTGTCAATCGTTATTATATTTTTGTGTCCAGTCGCCTATATCTTTCTTATTTTGCGCTGCGTATCACTTTCTCACCCGTATGACTTTTTTGTACGAACAAAATATGTCTGCCTTATAAAATGAGAGGCACTAAAGATTATCGGCGCCGCGTTGTCAGTAACGTCAGTGGGCTTAGGTTAGGGAACTCAGTTCAAAGAACAATGATCTGCGGTCGAATTTTACGGGTTCGATTGTCGCTCGATTAGGAAGGTATACGGATTTGCCATTTTATATCAAGGCGCTAGGCGTCGTGGAGAAATTATTGGGAATAAAATAATATTTTAAACAATGTTGCTTTTTAATTTTTGTAATATATAATAAATTTATTCTCGCCGGGGACCGACCCTGCTGACATTCTCATAAAACTAGTTCAATCTACTTTTCCATTAAGATCAGATATTAGAAAGATAAAAACCAAGCTTTCTCATTTGCATGTAAAATTTTACCATTTTTAAATATATATATAGGTAAAATAAATATATAGGTATCAATATATAGGTATAATAAATATATAGGTATGTTAAAAAAATGATTATCATGAGGGGAATATTTCAAAATAAATATTAAGAAATTTGACGAACTCGCATGATATCATATTGTTTAGGCCCGAGGGGTCTGAATTGTGCTCATTTAGGAAGTGGACGTTACATTGACAATTTCATGATGCAAGAACTCAATTTTTAGTAAAACGCCCGAAACAAATTTTCTGCCCCACCATTAAGAAAATTTTAAAAGATTTTAAAAGACGAATGTAGTGTTTATCCGAAAACCTAGATGTCATTTTTAGTTATAGGACAGAATTGTGTAAAATATGAATTTTGCATTAAGTTATGTAGAGGATTTATTGGCATATCTTATAAATAATGGTAAAAATAGTGTTCATTTCTTAGTTAAATAAATCTTTTGAAAAACGTGTTTGTATTGTAGCGACTTTCTGATAAATATGAATATTTTTGGTGGAATTTTATGCATACAAAAGATTTTTTTAAATTGATAAAACATAGTTATAATTCATATGTATAAAAGATATTTTCAAAATTATATATCTACATTTTTTTATTTAAAGATGTACCCCCATAAAACCTATGCTTTTGTTTATGGTATGGTTTTGTGTTAATTTTTAGTAAATGTTTATCTTTGTATGTGCTCTGTAATGTGAGTTTTACCAAATTAGTGAAACGAATGCATTATTTCTATATTGTTTAAAAAAATCCTTTTTAGCTGATTCTAAAGCATCGGACATATTGTGACAAAATTCTCACATACAAATTTTTTTAAATTTATTTTATTTTAGAAATAAAGTAAATATGATGTTTAGGAAAACCTAGTTGTACAGATCTACTTACTATGCAGTAAGTAAAGCTATTGTCATTATGAGACGTTGTTGAATGCTTCAGAACGATGAATGGTTGTCTTCCAGCCAGTTCGTAGACCCGGGCGAAATTAATAGTATCTTCCAATATTTATTTATAGCCTCTATAGCCGAATTGACTTCATCTGTGTGCGACTGTTGAATCTGGAAAACTCCAGATTTGACGTAATGTGAGAGCGCGTCAGTCTTGCCAGTACGGCAAGACTCTAAGCGTGTCTATACCGCTCTCCGAACCTCAACCAATCAGACTTATTCAAGATATTAAAAAAAATATTAAATTTATTTATTTATCATTAAAAAAAAAACACGATTATAAATATACGTAGTATTCAAGTTAACATTAGCTATATAATAACAGTAATGGAAAATAATGTCACAGTAATAAAGCTACAATAATAGTACATAGGTATATTTAAGTTGGGTATAACATGACTCACCACTCACCATCACCAGCACAACTCAATTCCAGAACCTGTATTGAGGCAGAAATGTTACAACACATAGAAAATAAGTTCATATAAAACCATTTATTTACTAGAAGGTACCAAAATTCTTAACTCATGGTCCATAATACAATAACCTTATACAAAATTTGCTAGACTTGGGTTCTCTGGTTATTGCATGACCTGTGTTGTATATCCATTATTTAGTGGCGATTTTAAATTGATTCAAAAGTTTTATTTGTATTTTTTGTCGGATAGGTTATTACATAGCTTAGACGCAAAATATCTAAAGTTTTTTTGTCCAAATATAGTTAATGTTTTGGGCTTCAGAAGGAATTCTTTTGATTTGACTAATTTTGTAGTATTTAGAGTTTTAGGTGAGTTAAGATTGTTTTGGTGTAAATTTGCGAACATCTAGGACTTGAAGTTTGTGAAAGATATCTTCAGTGCTTGTTTTTAAAAGGGCTTTATGGCAAACTTCCATGATTAGTTTTTGCACCGTTTATAGTGAATTTAAGGCCGAGAGCGTTGTCCCACAAAAATTAAAAATTCGAGCACGATCAACGAAAACTGGCTGCCTGCCCACATGGCAGCAGAGCACAAAATGGGTCTCTTCAAGACCCATATTCACTCCTTCCTCTCCTCAAAAAGACCCTCCACACTGCATCCCTAGAGATAAAACTAGCCATGAGAGATTTTTTTTTATATTTTAGAAAAAAACAGTACATTGGTTACAGTGATGAAACGATTTGCAGACATTAAATATTTCAAGTAGGGAAGCTATGATATATTTCTGTGAAATATCTTATAATATGTTATTTTTAGTATTTACCGGGTGACTTGTGTAGTGTGTGAATATGTGTGAGTGTGTGTGTAAGCGCATTGAACAGTTACAATCATTTACATGATGCTATATGTATTTTACACGTTTTCTACGTACCATTATATTTGGTTTATAATTCAATTAGAAACATAATTTTTTTAACGCGAGCATTACTATTCATTGAATAGACGAATATACCCATCACTTTCAAGCACACTGAACTTTCACAGAAAAACGAGTGTAATGACCACAGAATTTTTAATTACTTCCACTGAATTGCAAAGGAGAAAAGTATCCGTTAAAAAGCTTCAGGTGGAACCCTGACCTGAAAAATTGCAGGTCAGGGTTTTCATTTTTTTATTAATTTTTTACAACAGATATTTATGATTTGTGGTGCAATATGAAGTTATCACATCAAATACACTTTTTCTTTATTCGAGAAAATATCAATTTAAAAAGTTACGGAAGGATTTAACAATCAAAGACACTGTGCTGACACCTTAAAAAATATCACTTAAATTAGTGACGATAAAAGTAAATATCACCATGTGTTATGTGATGTACCTACATATGGAATTTAATCGTTAAATTCTATTCTCAAATTAGAGATAATGTAGTTTCAAGATTATGCCAATAATACATATACGTATATATACACACATATATACACACACACACACACCCTCTCACACATACATTACACACGTCACACACATACCTATGTACTGCATACGTCACCTGGTAATTAAGTAATAAACATACCACTTAGCAGACATGACAAGGAAACATATCATAGGTACCCAACATGAAGTATCTTATTCCTGTATATTGTTTCATCTCTGCAAATCGTGTACTGTTTGTTTCTATAATATAAAAAATAAAGATGAAACATTCCATAACTTCCACAACGTTTTCAGCATAAAATAATGACATTATATTAATACATTAAAGGTACCTATTATAAAAAAACTGTTATTACCAACAGTAAAGGAAAGGATCAGGTTATATAAAACGATTTTTCCAAAACAGTGGAAAAAAAGCTATCTTACGCCTATTCATAAAAAGGGAGATAAAAGTGATGTATCAAACTACAGACCAATATGTATATTGTCCGCTATTCCCAAACTATTTGAATCGTTAGTCCTAGATGTAATATGTAAACAAATTAATAATATTATTGTACCCAACCAGCATGGCTTTATCACAGGTAAATCCACCCTAAGTAACTTGATCATATACGAAAATTACATAACTGATTCTCTTGCCTTGAAGCATCAAGTGGATTCAATATATACTGATTTTTCCAAAGCTTTTGACAAAGTTAGGCGACATATCCTTGTACAAAAATTAAGTATGTTGGGTATCAAGGGTAATCTGTTAAGTTGGATTGATAGTTATCTTAGTAAAAGAGAGCTATGCGTCAAAATAAAATCTGTGGAATCTTACATTTTCGAAGCCACAAGTGGGGTCCCTCAGGGGTCTCACCTGGGACCAATTCTTTTTTTGTTGTTTATTAATGATATTGTTAGCATATTTAAAGATGTAGAAGATCTTTTCGCAGATGATTTGAAAATATATAAAACAATACGCAGTTTAGACGATTGTTATACTTTGCAACTTAATTTAAATAAACTATATCGTTGGTGCATCATCAACTCTCTGTTTCTTAATATTAAAAAATGTCAGGTCATTCGTTTTTGTAAAATACGAAATCATACAATTTATGAATATTCGCTTAATAATGTAAAATTGACAGCTGTCACTCAAATCAGGGACTTGGGTGTTATATTTGATGAACACTATATCAATAGCATATTAAAATCGTTTATACTTTTAAAATACAATATAATCTTTCAATTATTATTATATTGAAATCCTTCTCTCTTATTTCTTATTTCTTATCTCTTTCCTTCTTTTACATCCTTTTCTCTTTTCTATTTGATAAAATTTTGTTACATTTAAAAAAATTATTTTGTTATATTAAAAAATAAAAATTCTTTCATTATCTTTACACTCTTTGAAAAAATATGTGAAATCATTAATTACACGCGTTTCTCCGCCTTTTTAACACGAGCATTTGCTCTAAAAAAAGGTGTATCACGATGTACTATAATAAAAAATAAAATAAACTTAATGTAATGTAATAACATGTATTGTAAATTTAATATTAAATAAAGAAATTAAAAAATTTTTAAAATTTAACATTCAATCCGCATATAAATGAAATCACAAATAAAGCCCTAAAAATGCTTGGTTTTATATGTAGAACCGCATGTGACTTCAAGTCACTAGAATGTTTGAACACACTGTACACATCTTTAGTAAGAAGTCAAGTAGAGTATAATTCGCCTATTTGGTCCCCGTTTTATAAAGTACATTCCAACAATATTGAAAAGGTACAACACAAATTTTTAAGATTTATTAACTTTAAACTGAATATTCCAATCCAAAATATAAATTATATCCAACTCATGCATCAACTAAATTTGATTACGCTGTCAGATAGGCGAATTATCTCCGACCTTGTTCTACTAAATAAAATTATTAATTATAGAATCGACAGCCCTGAAATTCTTGCCACAATAAAATTATTTGTACCTTCCAAAAATACGAGACAAAATTCCACCTTTTTCTGTGACGATTTCAAATCTAATTATCAAGCGCACATATCGTTAAATCGAATACAAAATTTTGGTAATAAATTTGGTAATGTTGTTGATATATTTAGAGATTCCGTAGCAGTGCTTAAACGAAATCTACATAAACACTTTGCCAAAATATATGACTTCTCCACTCCATAGTGAAAAACCCATTTTTTAGCTTCTGTTTTTTCACTCCTTTCTTTTATGACTTTTCAACTTTAATATATATGTTTTAACTTTACAAATTAATATTGAAATTTAAATAACAATTCGAATATGATTTTAAGTCCCTACGAATGCTGATTAATTTCAATCCATTTATTTTTCTAAGTAAGTAAAAAAAAAAAAAGAAAAAAAAAAAAAAAAAACTGTTCTCCATAATGGTATTCTGTATTATTTGTAAAACATTTATGTACTACAGATATAATAACTATTTTATTTATATATGTACGTAAACTTTTAAATGTCACATAGTTAATGTAATAACACTAATAACAATGTATGTAAAAGCCCAATGGGCGTTTAAATAAATAAGTAAATAAAAAAATATTATAAAATGAATTAATGAAACAATTTGACGTTGTTTGAACCACCATGTTTTTTTTTTAAATTTACGCCGACCGGTTTCGGAACAACCGTTCCTTCCTCAAGGCAAAATAACATGACATCACAAAACAATCACAAAACATAACAAGTGTTGAACTTGGGGTAGGAATTAGAGAAGAGTGGACGGAGGAGATAGAACGGAAAGTGAAAGGGAACATTGACCGGTCGGTGGCCGAGTTGACATCGCGTTTGAGTCCCACCCAGGCGTAGTATGTTCAATTCCTCGGCTGGCTAAGTCTCCCATCACAACACAAGCAACATTTTCAGCTTACTGTGGTGGTAGTAGGAGATTTTCAAATATTGTCAGGTTATTCGTAACTCGGGAATGTTTGTCTTTCTTTTTAAATTTAAAAAAATAAAATTAAAATGTCCAAGATGGGGCTGTACCATCTACTCTCTATTCGATTTGCGGGACAACTTACTGAACAGCATGCTGGGGTTTTGCGAAACGGATTGCGAATAGATTAAATTAGACGGTATTTGACGGACGGTATAGTCCCATTTTTTCCCTGTTCTTTATTTCTCCTCGCCCACTATTCTCTTATCCCAAAACCGGCAGTAGAATTATTATTATTCCCTTTGTCGGAATAATAATAATTCGATTAGCGGTCAACATGCTGTCCTGGAAGCAGTCTTGCAAATCGGATGGTGAGTAAGGGTTTTTCCTTCACCTATTCCTTCCTTCTATTCCCCCCCCCACTCTTCTCTAATCCTTAGTCACGCCTCCACCCCCACTTCAACACCTAGCATAATATATATATATATATTTTTTTCTTTATTCTTAACAATATATTTGAATACAGTTTTTTACATGCTTTTGAACTACCACACCAGACAATACATGATTCATTTGTTAATATATTATTTTGTGAAATGTAATGTATTTGTGAAATAGGTAAAATAAATAAATAATAATAAATAGGTAACTGAAAATAAGAAAGAGATGAAAATATAGATAAATTAATTAATTATTTTAAAAATAAATTTTGCACAGAATTTAAATGAAAGGAAAAGAATAATAAAGCAAATGAACTTAATTTAATGATTATATTTAACCATTGTTTTGTACAGCCAAGGTAGTATATTTCACCCCTATGAAGGAACGGTTGTTCCGAAACCGGTAAGCATAATATTAAAAAATATAAACATTGGTTCAAACAATGTAACATTTATTAATAATATTTAGTATAATATTATTTACTAAAAGTATTATTTTATTGTAAATTTTAAATTGACGGAGATAAATTTAATTAACGTTCTTTAAATAGTAAAAAATAAAGACGCTATTTGCATCTGTCTGTTTGTGCACATAGTTATTCTAAACTACGCAACGGATTTTTATAGAGTTTTCACTGTCATTTAGTGAATTTCTTCCAGTAGGTTTTCACTGTCATTTAGTGAATTTCTACCATTAGGTTTTCACTGCCATTTAGTGAATTTCTTCCAGTAGGTTTTCATTGTCATTTAGTGAATTTCTTCCAGTAGGTTTTCACTGTCATTTAGTGAATTTCTTCCAGTAGGTTTTCACTGCCATTTAGTGAATTTCTTCCAGTAGGTTTTCACTGCCATTTAGTGAATTTCTTCCAGTAGGTTTTCACTGTCATTTAGTGAATTTCTTCCAGTAGGTTTTTACTGCCATTTAGTGAATTTCTTCCAGTAGGTTTTCACTGCCATTTAGTGAATTTCTTCCAGTAGGTTTTCACTGTCATTTAGTGAATTTCTTCCAGTAGGTTTTCACTGCCATTTAGTGAATTTCTTCCAGTAGGTTTTCACTGTCATTTAGTGAATTTCTTCCAGTAGATTTTCACTGCCATTTAATGAATTTCTTCCAGTAGGTTTTCACTGCCATTTAGTGAATTTCTTCCAGTAGGTTTTCACTGCCATTTAGTGAATTTCTTCCAGTAGGTTTTCACTGTCATTTAGTGAATTTCTTTCAGTAGGTTTTCACTGCCATTTAGTGAATTTCTTCCAGTAGGTTTTCACTGCCATTTAGTGAATTTCTTCCAGTAGGTTTTCACTGTCATTTAGTGAATTTCTTCCAGTAGGTTTTCACTGCCATTTAGTGAATTTTTTCCAGTAGGTTTTCACTATCATTTAGTGAATTTCTTCCAGTAGGTTTTCACTGCCATTTAGTGAATTTCTTCCAGTAGGTTTTCACTGTCATTTAGTGAATTTCTTCCAGTAGGTTTTCACTGCCATTTAGTGAATTTCTTCCAGTAGGTTTTCACTGCCATTTAGTGAATTTCTTCCAGTAGGTTTTCACTGCCATTTAGTGAATTTCTTCCAGTAGGTTTTCACTGTCATTTAGTGAATTTCTTCCAGTAGGTTTTCACTGCCATTTAGTGAATTTCTTCCAGTAGGTTTTCACTGCCATTTAGTGAATTTCTTCCAGTAGGTTTTCACTGTCATTTAGTGAATTTCTTCCAGTAGGTTTCCACTGCCATTTAGTGAATTTCTTTCAGTAGGTTTTCACTGCTATTTAGTGAATTTCTTCCAGTAGGTTTTCACTGTCATTTAGTGAATTTCTTCCAGTAGGTTTTCACTGCCATTTAGTGAATTTCTTCCAGTAGGTTTTCACTGTCATTTAGTGAATTTCTTCCAGTAGGTTTCCACTGCCATTTAGTGAATTTCTTTCAGTAGGTTTTCACTGCCATTTAGTGAATTTCTTCCAGTAGGTTTTCACTGTCATTTAGTGAATTTCTTCCAGTAGGTTTTCACTGTAATTTAGTGAATTTCTTCCAGTAGGTTTTCACTGTCATTTAGTGAATTTCTTCCAGTAGGTTTTCACTGCCATTTAGTGAATTTTTTTCAGTAGGTTTTCACTGCCATTTAGTGAATTTCTTCCAGTAGGTTTTCACTGTCATTTAGTGAATTTCTTCCAGTAGGTTTTATCATAAATAATACATGCATATTACATTTTCAGAAAGTAGAGAAAATTCAAGCAACACCGGGATAAGACAGCTAGTATCACTATAAAACAGTACACATTAATTAACAATTTAATAAAAAATATGGAGAAAAATTAGTTTATCGTTTACTTTAGTTTTTGAAAGGGTTTCTTTGTAGCTGCGAGCGTTTCGCAAAAAAATAGCAAAAAAGTTTGTATTAGTTTTTCTGGAAACTTCATCAAAGTTGGTACATAGCACTGATGGCGCACCTAATGCTGTTATTCCTGATTACCCCGGCAAGGTAAATAATGCTGAGAAAACTTTGCCAGTATTTGTCGTCTGCCTCTTAAAATATATACACAGTAGAGGCTACATTTACCTTATACCTGTACAACGTGACTGTTCCGACTCTCAAACATTCTCGTGTTGACACTGTGAAATCATCTCGAATGACTACTTGCCTTCGGAAATGCATTCAAAAAGCCTTTCGGAAGATAGTTGTCCAGTCAGTATTTCTGAAAAATGTAGTTCAAGATTCTTTTCATGGGATATTAAATATATAGTTACACACGGTTTCATACTAACTCAACACAGTGACTTTTCAACATTTCTTTAAAAAGTTATCTAGAAGTAGATCTAAAAGTTAATTATTACTTATAAAAAGTCATGAAAACGATGAAAATTTTTATTTTTTTAACCCAACCTAACCTAACCTAACCTACTTAACCCAGTTAATAAAGTTTTTTTTCATCACTTTTCATGACTTTATATAACTTTTTAAAGATGTGATGAATAATCGTTTTGATGATTTATCCGGTCACCCATTTCTCTATTTGTTACAATAAAAGGAAGATAATACAATATTTATTATTACTATAAATCACAAACACTTAGTAAGTTAAATATGTACCTGTTGTCCTGGCATATATCTGAAGACCTCCTGATCATCCTTGAACCACTTGGCCGAGTAGAGGAGGTCGTTGCCCATGCGGTACCTGCAGCTGAGGGTGGCATTCTCCCTTGGGTCAGCCAGTACGGGCACCACGAGGTCTATTATCTCGTGACCTCCACTGGAACCTGAAATTATACATAAACGAGACATTAATGTCAGATTTTTATTACAAATCCGTTTGTTAAATTTTTGTTGAAAATTCTGGCAAATTTGTCAAGGATAATTATTTTTCGCCCAATTAAACAATCAAACGTGCAAAATATCGTCGAGAACTATTTCATCTTATTTTGTCATGTGATATATGTAAATATTATGGCAAATTTACTAAGAATATAACATTTCATAATGCCTTGCCCTATCCATCACTCGTTTCGTGATAACTTTATTGAGTAAAACCTCAAATTGTTATATTTAATTATTGAAAACAATATAAGCGATTTCTAAACGAAAATCTGAAACAGAAAAATCAGAAAAGGATACGGTCACATCTAGGACTCGAACCAAGAATCCTTGTCTTTCTAGAACACCCACTTTCCTTGTGTCCCGGAAAGACAAGGGTCCTGGGTTCGAGTCCTAGATGTGACCGTATCCTTTTCTGATTTTCTGTTTCAGATTTTCGTTTAGAAATCGCTTATATTGTTTTCAATAATTAATAATCATTTTGATGATTTATCCGGTCACCATTGCACACATGTGTTCAAAACCACTACGGCTCAACATCATTATAATTTTTTATGTTTTAAATATTAAAACAAATTATTGTTTAATAGCAAAATTAATCTAAAATAACAAATTAAGTATGAACAATTTAAATTGCAGATAGTCTTTGGTTGTGGTTCGTGAATTATTAATAATATGATAACTTAAATAAATCCTTAATACGTGAAACTGATAAAAAAGAAATATCCTCCAAAAATCACAATATAATTTATTGATATTTTGCCTTTTTATTTTATTTAAAATAATTAATCCTTATATTGTTATCTACGTGCCCTATTATTTCATTTATGTCGCGTAACAATTTTGATATCAAAATACTAATGTAGTAAAATTGTACTTATATTTATTAACTCCCGCCTATGTATTGTAACTTCCTCCAGTCCTACAATGAGTTTTGTAACTAATCGGGATTGCTCTTGTGCACACATTATTATATTATGCACTTAACTTAAAAACTGTAATAGCACTACTCCCCATCTTAAAAACGAGGATAGATTTATCAACTGAGATAGGTAGTAACTGTTAAAATATGTATGTGGGTGACCTACCGTAAAGACGAATGAAAGAGATTGTAGTATTGCGGTGATTTCTTAGTGTAGGCGTGTCGGTATGCATCACGATGGGATGCATGTAAGTCACATAACTGTGGGATGTGAATCCGTGCTCAACACGCGGTGGGCATAGACCGGATGATGAACTTCTCCAGACCGATGTTCGACAGTGTGGTGGAGATGATCGGTGGCGAATTTACCAGGCCGATGGTCAACACCGTAGAAGCGGAGATGAACGGTAGTGGTCGTGGCGATGTAGTCGGTAGCTCTACGTCATGAGGGCAGAAGCTATACTTGAATGGTGATGTTTATCACTGGTGGTGAAGACCACGAGTCTTCCTGATGCTCCAGTGAGATGATGTTCGGTCCCCGGGCCTGGTCGCAAGTGTTGCCGGGCGTATGCGTAAACTGTGAACACTCGAGGTATACTGAGTTCTAAAAAATTACACAAAATATTAAAAATTCTTCTAAACAAATAAATAGTACAGATAACTGTTCCAGGCTCCCGTGGCTTAACCATAATATCAATAATAATCTGAATGACATTAAATCTGTCATGGTTGTCTAAATATAGCTAAGTTCTGTTTCTGACTACTGTTCACAGAACTACTAGTAATAAATTCTTAAAATACTTTTTATTGTCGAATCGGTTAGGAATAATTAATTTAGGTATTATCACTAGTAAAGTAAATTCAAAACTTCTTTAAAAATGAGACTGAACTGTTATAAATATTTTTAAATTTTTAAATGTTTTTTTAAATAGTTTATTTTTAAATGTAATTTTAACATGAAAATAAGGCACAGACTAATACGAAATAGTTATTTCATAGATATGTTCCGTAAAGCGTAAAGATGTGACGAATTCGGGAACTGAATCATGAACTTTTTGCTCTTCGGGTAACTGCTCTACTTATTGAGCTATTCGCCTTAAAATATATAATATTAAATTTGTTGAAGAGCCATTAGAATAAATGTAGGGGACATAAGTAGGGACATAAGTTGCTGAAAGCTGTGTGGTCTGTTTTATTTTTCTCGCCATATTTCTTATTTTGCGATGTGCAATTTGCACAAACCGGTGTTTTTTCTCTTTCAGGGCATTTAGCAAAAGTATGATCACCCGTGCAATGCGGGCACACCGATGGATTCATTCGATTTAGGCATCTGGAGGCTGTGTGCATGAATTTGCAGCAGTGGTAGCACTGGGTTAAAGGATCACAATCCACTATGTTAACCCTTTGGTACTGGATATTTATCTTTTCCAAGGATAGCAAATTTTTTCGTGTTGTACCGCTGGTTTCCACGATATAGTTCGAGAATTTGATTTGTTCTTCATCTTCTTGATCCCGAGTACCACGTTGGTATTTCTTAGAATGTTTGTATTTTATTTCAGTAATCAAATTTATTTTATTTTCTTCGTTTTTCGTTACAATGTCTTGAATCCCTTCGTTTTGTGTGAGTATCCCATTTACTATTTCCTCTTCCGTCAAGTTCGATTTGAGTCCTTTCAAAATTAATTTGGGTTTTTTCTTTTTTATTTCATTTATTTCTAAGTTATAATTGAGTTTTTTAATTTCCTCCGTAAGAGTGTTGGTATATTCTTTTTTTGGGCAGGATATGATTACTTGCTCTTTATTTGTTTTTCTTAATCCATTTATTCCAATTTTAAGTTGATCTAGTTTGATGTCTTTCTGTATCTTATCACATATTTCTGCAGCTTTTGTTGTTTTTTTAGTTGATGATATTATTATAGAGAACCTCTCTTCTTTTGAAATTTCTTTTTTATTTGCTGTTAGAACTTGCGCGTAAGATGGTATTTTATTGTTTTTTTCTACGACTTTTTCAATTTTCTTGTGCACACCTATAGACGATTCAAATGCTCTTTAAATCATAAAAACAATGTTAAGATTTTTGTTTGATTTGGTAGCATTTGTTAAGTAAACATTAATATTTTATATGCTGAGTTATGTAGACCTTAACAAATTCAAATCAGTGAAATTCTAAATACATCGAAGATTATTAATACATAAAATATACCCCGCATACATACAATGTACAAAAGAGTATAGCTAGGAACTATAAATGTGAGGTTTACCTACTGTACAGTGTATAGAAAATACAGGCACTCTCCTGATGGAGACAGCATCCCAAATGGACCGTTTCATTCCTTAGTTTTTTCACGTCGAATACAATAAATGCTCTCAGCGCGGATGAAGAATACGAGGATAAAGAGAATCATAAATTTATAAACATATTTTTTTATCAAAAATCCACAACACAGAAATATTTTTTCTTACAATTAGCATCTGGATGGTAAGTAACAGCGGGGTGTTGTGAATTTTCAAGAGCAGCCTAAAATATTAACGTACATAATTTTATTTCTCAAAGAAGATTAAAGTTTTTTTTTACCATCAGTTTCAGGAAAATAGAAAAGTCAAAACCCTTGTATTTAGAGATAAGGAAATTTAAATAAATTTCTAAATTTATACGTCAGTATGAAAACAGGGACCTTCATTTTTTAACCCTAATCTAACCCAACAATAATTTATCATAACGGTATTTTTGTGCCCTTATATCTTGGTAGGTTACTCGTCACTTCTTCCAATTCGATAATCAAAGCCGCATGTTATTTTATAATTTGGGTATTTCACATAATTCGTGTTCTCCAAAAAGCTAAAATTATTAATACAAATAATAAAACTTGATAAAATTTCTTCAGGACAATAGAAACAAAATTTATTCAAACTACATCTTAGTTACTTGTTTCAAAAATAATAATTCATATTTCTAGTAGAATAACCCATTTTAATTAGCACAGTCTAATTAGAAATGTTTAATCAAATTAGTATAAAACTAATTTTATTAGAATCGTTGAATAACTTAACAGAATAACAGAATTTTTATGTCTTGGGCATCATAAATATTTTTGTTGAGCTGCCTAATAAATAAGCCAGTAGCTATTTTGATACATATATGTTTTTTACTTGTTGCCATTCAATTCCTCAGGCTAATTTGTTCCGTTTTGACCGGTAGAATAATGTTGTTCTCTTTTGGGAACACCTCATATGGCCTCATGGAAATCGTTGTATCTCCCTTACTGTCACGGTGAGAAATAATAACTAAACAGCGTTAGAAAGAGAAAACACCACGCTTTATATTCAAAGAAGATAGCCACAGAAGAATTAAAATGTGTATAGGTACGTGTATTTATGAAAACAAAACTCCGAACCGCAATTAAAATTGAAATTTTGTAAAATTCTTATTAATACTTATATATGAAACTACAAAATTATTAATATATGTTTTTCATTATCAGCAATATTATATTAGTGTTTAAACAAAAAAAAACTTGTGATGTGCCATTTTTTAAACATTTTTATGTTTGATATCAAAATTTAATTTTTTGAAAATTATATTTTATTTCTTTTATTACCTTTTATAAACAGTTTGTAGTTTTCGGATAGAAAATGTTTTATGGCTGTTTCAACATCTACAGCAACAATTTCACCTGCACTTTCAACTGTATTTTTTTTTTATATAAGAAAGGCTGTTATATAAGCCTTTCGATAATAAAGACATTAGCTGTTGAGGAACTAATATGATGAGTTTTTTGCTCTACCGTAAAGTTTATGGTGGGCTGTCACTTGATTTTGAGAAAGGATTTTTATTGTACGTTGATTTTTTAACATAAACTAATATAAATTTACATAGAATTACATAGAATGACAGCCCAACATAAGTGTTGCGATAATGAGTCCATTATCAATAGAAAATATTATCTTACAGTCCCATCTTAGACATGTTCCCTTTCACCGTCCCTTCATCTCCTCCCCCCACTCACTCTTCACTAAACCCCAGTCACACCCATAACCCTACTTCAATTAATATATTGTGTTCACCCATAGTTGTGCAATGTTGAGTTAGTATTTATTTTGCCCTAATGAGAGAATGATTGTTTCGAAACCAACAAAAAATAAATATATAGTGGTTTTAAACAAAGTTACATTGTTTATTTATCTTCAACATAGGTGCAGGGAATGGAAATCCATAAAATTAAATAAAATCAATTTATTAAATAAACAATTAGATTAAACAAACATGCCATTTTAAATATATTTCCCTTCCCTGCACCTATTGTACCCCCTCCCTCTTACCTTAGTTTTCCAACCCTCCCCCCCATCAAATTTGATATACTCTCTCCTTTTTCAAGCTTAACTAAGGTACCCTTACACCTCCGTAATTAATTTAATATGTTTTTATAAACCCGGATGATTAGAAATATATATAATAAAGTGGGATTTATATAAAGTTATTTTATTTTAATTATGTATACCCACAAGTGTTTGCCACAAGTGAAAAAAAAAATTTTTGAATTTATTCATAGGTGTAGTTTTTATGGCTTCAAGACAGCGTATCATAAAATGTCATCCCTTTTAGAGTAAATTGTTTTGCGTTTTACACTACATTTTTTGCAGTGTGATTTCATTGTACGCCCTCGTTTTATATCTGTGAGTGTTCCTCATTGTATATAATTTTGTTTGAAAAGCATTTTCGTAACTATCACTGCGTTCAATGTCCGAATCTAATTTATTTTTAGCCAATATATCATTTAACATTTTAGTTACTTTTGAAAATCTATCTGGCTCAATATTATTCTCATTGATTGCTTTATTTTGGAGAATAATCTATTTATTTTTTTCTCTGTAATGACACAAGAAATGAATCGTTGATTAGTACTTAAAATGTTGAGCAATAAGAATGTTGTAATTAGTGATCGCAGAAAACAAATAAAGCAAATTAACATACGTAATTGTTGTGTGTACCAGTTTATTGTTACGTAGATGACAGTACAATCCATAATAGCTTTTTTTTCGAAAAGCCCCCAAAGGATACACAAACTCCAACATCTCGGAGGGCTTTGAAGCAGAGAATGGACGGTTACCTCGACTGGGTTTCTTCTTAGGGTAAGAATAACCTAGTCTACTTTAATTTATCAAAGACCCAATCATGTATAATTACATCTAAAAGGGATCCTTCAACGTAAACAATCCTAACAAATTAATATAAGCAATAATTAGTTGCCTGAAATATCCATGCAAATTGAAAATATCTCCCGAATAAAAATAAATGCCGGCGACGGGAATTGAATATATGGTTCAAAGATAACTCAACACAGAGACAAGTCAACACACTTTTAAAAAGTGATATTAAGTCATTAGAAACTATGAAAAAAAAAATTTCAACCTAACCTAACCTAACCTAACCTACATAACCCAGTTAATAAAGTTTTTGTTTCATCACTTTCCATGACTTTTTACATATAACTTTTTAAAAATGTGCTGAATTATCATTGTGATGATTTATCCGGTCACCGAATATATGTACTAGTTCTGAAATCAACAAGTACTGATTATTATATTTTTTCACCTCTCAACATAAAACACGCATATGCATAAAAAACCTAGTCTTATAAATATTAGTTTATCATTAAAAAAATAATAGTAAACAATCTTTCCAAGATGCCTTCAATTTATATGCTTGGTGTAACTGGTGACCAGATCTAGCACAGAGTCAAATTAGCCTCTCAAAATCTGGGCATACTGTACAGGGCCCGCAGATACTTTAATTGTACACACCTGCTGACCCTGTACACTAATGAATTTGGCAATCACCTCTGGCCTCGAGCCCATAAAAAATACCTGAAAAAAAAACCTTGACTCTGTGCGGAAACGAGCGCTCCGTTTGATAGGTTCCCCTCTTTTAACAAGCGGATTGCAATCCTTAAAGCACAGGTGCTAGGTAACTCAGCTTTCCCTGTTCTAACGGTATTAAAATGGAATATGCTCCTAGGAACTAGCGTCATTGATCTTCAAGATCTATTGTTCGCTCCTTGATCTTTATATATATTTTACATTTTAAGTATATAAGTACCTACTAATATACATGGTGTCCGGAAACTCGTAGTACAAGCCGGAAACTGGAGAATGTATACCACACGGGGAACCCAAATAAACATAAGGTTTTTTGATTTGAGCATTTTTATAAAAAAAAAAAAAACCAAAAAAATATATTTTTCGGCTATTTCAGGGTTCAAATTTTTTCGTCATTATTTGTTTTACTTTTAAATTTTTAAATAGTTTTAATTAGTTGGGTACTTTGATCTTCAGTAATAATTTATAAGAATTTGATCAAAAAAAAATCAACTTCTGACTCGATTTACTCGAAAACGAAAGCTCAAATCAAAAAAAAATATACTACAAAATCGACTCCAAATGTGATGTAGATTCACCAGTTTCCCGCTTAAACTACGAGTTTCCGGACAACATGTATAATATACAGGTTGGGGCAAAAGTAATCACCCAATGTTCTTTTGCTGTAATTTTTTTATGTTAAACTTAGGTACTGCTTGTAAAATTTGTTTTTTTTTTCGGTAAACCGATTCAAATCGATTTGCATTTTGCGTTTGTTTTCTTTCCAAATGTCAAAACCGAATTGACATTTGGCGCCATTTGCAAAAGTTATAGCGTTTTCCAATAAAGTGATTACTTTTGCCACAACCTGTAGAGTACAAAAAAAGTCCCTTAAAGAGTGGAGAGTTGATTAAAAATAATAATGAAATGAGTTTCCTGATCTGTCAAACCCCTCAGAGTCTGATTAGAAAATCTGGAGAGATGTGAAAAGAAAGCGTCTAATAACTTGGCCGTAGCTTTAGCAGCAAGTCTATGGTTTCAAGCTTTTTAATTTTGTTTGTATTTTGTAACTAACTTTGATACCTCCCTGCTAACCTTTTCAGGCAACACTCACAAAGACGGGATGGAGTAATGAAAGGACTTATTTTTACTTTAAAAATGTCAGCCAGAATGAATTATTCTTTCTGTGCAAATAGTAATTGGGTTTGTTCTGCGTAACAAAAACGAGTTTCATTTAAATTCGTAAGGTCATCTTGCCTTTTATATTAAGCGGGTTTTTTGCGCCACTCTTTTTTGTAATGCCGCTTCTTTTGAGAGAAAAGAACTTATTTTATTAGCATTCAATGCCGCAGCGTCTTCATGAGATTAGAGGTTTAGTTTCTGAGTGGGTGTGGTTTCCTAATTCACCCGATGTTCATAACCCAAATACAGAGTTCCCTATAATGCGAAATGGTCGTAACCATGATAAAGATTATTATAGAATTCGTAAGTTGAGACTTTTGATTTTTAGCCATCAATAAAAATGTGTCCATTGTCAACTATTTTTTATGGGTATGACGCATTTTGTTGCATTGTCAACTATTTTTGTGGGTATAACGCATTTTGTTGGATTGTCAACTATTTTTTGTGGGTATGTCGCAATTTGTTGGATTGTCAACTATTTTTTGTGGGTACGACGCATTTTGTTGCATAGTAAAAATGCATTGTCAACTTTTTTTTGTGGGTATGACGCATTTTGTTGCATAGTAAAAATGCATTGACAAATATTTTTTGTGGGTATGACGTATTTTGTTGCATTGTCAACTATTTTTTCTGGATATGACGAATTTTGTTGCAAAATAAATTTGCATTATTAACTATTTTTATTGATTAAAATGAGACAAAACTCATATTTGTCCGAAGAATTGTGCAGTAGTTTTGCCTGTACGAGTTTGCAAGAATAGATTTTTTATGAAGTTATGTTCAGAAGCAGTGGAAATTTATGTCATTGGTTATCAATGTATACGAAAATATTCACAATCACATGGGTATATACTATGCATATTCACAATTTTACTCATATTTGCCACAATTATTGAAGTAACAAAGTTACAGTTAAGTTTTATAAAGTAAAATTATTATTGATATGTTTCAGCAGACTTTATATTTTGAATTTCAGTAAATGCTTTCACTTATCAAAATCTTTATTTATTCTATTGAAACAATAAACAAATATACTTGAAAAAATGACTGTCTTTGTAATAAGACAAGGTTTTTTATGCACAGCACAAACGATAACAAATTATTCTAAGTTTTAATTAATCGCCTGAAATATCCATAGACATTGAAAAAATCTTATCTTATAAACACGAGTTTATCATTAAAAAAAAATAATCTTTTACAAGTCAAAATATTTCACCAACAAATGTAGATATAACATATCTCGACGCCATCTAGTGGGAAATTCAGCACTAACAAAGCTTTTCCTACAAAAATAAATTTGGTTGTTCACAGGTGAAAAAAAATAATAAGCAGTAATTGTCGATTGTAGCACTTGTACATATTGAATTAATTGGCGGGACGGGAATAAGCCGACGTAGCTTAGTGGTCCAGAGCACCTGAAGGTGGGGGTTCATTTCCCGTTGGTGGCATTTTTACTCAGGAGATATTTTCAATATGTACGGCGCCCCTAAGGCGATATCTCGGCGATATCTGGCGCTATACAAATTGTCCAATATTATTATTATATTTCAGGCAAGTAATTGATGCTTTTAATAAATTGTTATCCTTTTTTCTTGTAGGCCATAATTCATTCTTGCCGGGACTCCCCCGTGATAGTGGGGTAAACTGCCCTCGATACGCGGCTTGTATATTTTTGTTTCAATCATACTTCCACTTGTAAATATTGTTCTCCTTCTTTATTATTTAATTTTAGATGCCAAACCACCAGGCGAACGCATTTTAGATGTGTTCTTATTTTATGTTACTATTAATGTAAGTATGCATACATTATTTCGTACTAACAATCATGCATGCAGGGACATTGGAGGGTCTAGAATCGTTTTAAAATAAATTTAGCTTCTTTTTACAAAAAAAAATAGAGTCCTGACGTGTGCGGCTAAGGAGGTTAAACAATCAGTTTCCTCACACAGCCGTTGGGAAAGGGTGGGTCCCCTCCAATGTAGGCCATAATTGATATCTAGAATATTAACGAGGTCACAGGTGTCTTGTGATCTCGTTAATTTAATATCTAAGTAAATACAAAAGAGTTAATATTTGAATTAACAAATGGATGTTTCTTTGTTTGTCCCCTATAGATATGTAAAGAGGGTTAAGAGATTAATTTGAATTTTGGAAGGAATCGGTGGCGCTCCATGAAGACATTTAGAGACGCATTATCTCTGTAAGGGAATGAGGTATGGAGTAGAATTAAAGTCGATATAATGTAGTTTTTCATTGTAACAATGTGGTAGAAGTGAATAGTAAAAAGTCGGGGACGCCCGTGTCATATATATTTTATTTTTAATAACTTGTCTCTTGAAATGTAATTTTCCTTAGTAAATATCTCGGAATCACTACACTTGTATACAATACCTATGTGGAAACCTGTAATAGTATAGGTATAATTATTGTAACTTAATTTTTATTATGCTTTTACTAATGTAAACTGTTGGTATCCCAAATAAAATAAATAAATAAGTAAGTCTTAAAGCGAAGCTAAATGCTAAATCACTATTTGTATTAATCTTTATAACGAATTGGTGTACATTATGTTTACCGAAAAAATACGCTTTAGATAAATTGAAGGTTTTACTATCGTTACTTTTGAGTAGAATACAAATAAAAAAATAAATTACTCAATAAAAAATATAAATGTAAGCTACTAAATAATTTTTTTTTTCAATAGAAATGTATGAACGCGTAAAGGAAACAACTTTAAAAAATACAGTATTATGGCTAAGATTGTATTATAGCTAAGATTATCCGTGACAGTTTCCCTTGATATTTTTTTTGGATTTTTTATAAAATTATTTACATAATAAATAAATAAAAAAAACCACTTTTGTCTTTGAAATCGAATGTTTCTAGACTCCGTTTGTCAAGCGATTTTAATGCCTATTACCTACATTCTTGACAAAATAAGGCATGCCAATAATATACACATTTTTGGCTTGTAGCTTCCTCTTAACTCTTAGATGAGGTAAAATGAGGCGTACGTGATTAATGAAGAAATAGGTGTGAGGAGAATGTATCACTTGGAAGTGAATGGTTGAAGAAGTCGAAATAACAAAAAAAAAACTAAACCGGATAAAGTTAACTGCCGACGAAAGACACTGTGAATTCAGGTAGAGGTTTGTCCTACACTGGACCCAAAGTGGTTGATGATGATGTTGATTATGGCCTCATATATTCTTTCCAGACAATACATAATTGTAATAATTCATCTTTTTTGTATGTAGTTTCAAGTGGGATGCGATTAATCATCCAGTTAACGGCATCGGGAATCACTTGGTTCAGAACTGACGTGCCACAGGGGAACTGACGAATGGTATATTCTTCTACGTATGAATTTGTCAAAGGTGAAATATGGTCATAATAGTAATAAAATAAAATTGCTTCATGAAAGGAGAAAGAAATATTTTTTATAACAACAAATATTTTATTTAAAATACTTATGAAGATTTTCACAATGTGCTTCTTATAATATTTACATTTGACACCAATGTGCTCAATATCGTATTTTACATGAATGTCTTAAATATGTGTTCAGATAATAAAAAATTAAACTATACAATATAATGAAATCTAACCAAATATTAAAAAAATCTGTTAAATAACATTAAACTAAATATTATTCCATAGTTTTTAGGGCCAATACGATATGATTAGGCAATTTACCCTTTAAAATAAACATCACATTGTTAAATAATTTTGTTTCACTGAAAATAATACATTATAATTTAGTGTGTTTATCGAACATTCCAAAGTACGTGAATAATGTTTCACAGAGGGAGCAATCGCTTTCTGGCTTGACATTATAATTAAATAAATTATCACTTAGTTTTAAACCACCTTAAAGTTATAAATACTTCTGTCAACTAGGTTAGGTAGTTTCTACTACCTACGTCAGGAGAGTATTCCCAGTTACATCAGTTGTTTATTTGAAACTGTCCCGAGGAAGGTACAACGATAGGGTAAACAGTCGACATATTAATATAGTGTGTAGTATATATAAACAGAGTGCGTGAAGTTTTAAAAAGCTATTTATTTTATTTGGTACATCATGTCATTCGATTTTTGAATTCTTCCAAGGTGTGAGGGCGATGTTTAACAAAAGTTTCCTTGGTAGTTTGGCGATGAAAGAACGGCCATTTTCGAGAGCCGTTCGAACGGCGAAGCCACCGAAGTTGTCCGAAACATTCCATAGTAACGACTGAAAATGGCACGACCCTCCGACACAATGAGACCCCTCACAGGTTCCGACCCCCACCACACGGGTTGTATCGGCCCTTTAAAACTGCATTGTCTGTTTGTCTGCATCCTGTAGATACACCCGTATCCGCATCCGGCGGGTGGCCGAGTAGCGGACTACCAGGCTGGCGGCGTTAATTTGAATTTTACACATACCTACAGTTTTATTTCTATATTAATGAAATTTAGTACACTTGACCTTCAATACAATAAGAAGTTCACTGTAGACATTATATCTCAAAAAAACTCTGAGTAAAACCCGGGCAACGCCGGGGAATTCAAGTATTATTTTTTTCTTTTAATACAATAACTTAGTTTAAGTTACAAAAAGTTGACAAGACAGTTGACAGTTATAAAACAGCGTTAACGAAATATAGATAACAATAGTGGTTCATTAATTAAATCTGTCTTTATTGCATTAATAATTAACCGTCATCGAGACAAAAAAAAAACATTATTTGAAATTCTGTACGATCACAAAAATACATTTTTCTCTAACTTTAATCTGTACAAATTATCCAATTATTAATATTTAACATAATAATAATTCGGATACTTTGTCTAGCGCTGAGAGAAAAATTACCACAAGGGCGGTCTAGTGTAATATATTCATTGTATAATATTTGTTTATCGCAAGATGGCTATAGTATCGAAGTACATAATTGTAAACATTTTTTTATTGTTAAATAAATTTTCCTACTTGGAGAGATCTTCGGTTAAAAAATTTACGTTGATTTTGTTTAAAAGCTAGCCATATTGGTTGTAGGTTAATAAAATAAGATATTTCGTTCAATATTACCGTGGATTTTTCAAGAAACATTTCTGGTCTAAGAGAGATAAGTTTTGTATCATATTTCCTGGAATCCCTTTTGATTACTTAATACTCATTGACAAGTAGTGTGCTGCTCGTTGAGCTATGTTGGGAACTAAACATCAATTAATGTTCAATTATAATATGTTGATTCTTGTTTAATTAGCAATTCTGTGTCAACACATGTTGGAAATGATTGCCTTAATGATACATTACATTAAACACTTTGAATACTCATCAGCTGGTAATCGGCTAAGAGTTTTTATAAACGATAATAAATCAGAAAAAATGGGCATACATAATTTAGCATTTATGCAATGTAGAGTAGGTAATTGATGCTTTTTGTCTGCCTTATGTCGTGTTCATTTTCAATGCCGAGGCAATTCACTAAGAGTATCTTCCACTCATGGAACGTGCTGCATATACACTATATATTATTTTAAATGAGTAATTTATGAAATAACACAAAAATCTAATAAAAATAATTTGCACAAGCAGGGATTTGAAACCGCGACCTCTGGCTTGCAAGTCAAGAGCCATACCCCTCGACTATGGAGGTCATCAAAGTGTTTTATTTCTTCTAGGATGCAAATAACAGTTTCTGCTTTCGTTGCAAAGCACTTTATGTCTAATTAATGCCATCAATTGTTTTTGATAAATGTTTCTTTTAGAGGAACAGATTGTAATAAATTAATCGTACCATTGAAATCATAGTTAACTGTTGATATTATTATATTTAAATGAACAGCATGCAGACTACTCAGTTCTGGAACTTCCGAAGTTCCGGAAAGTGTTACTAAAACAATATTAGGCATCTCGGGTATAATAATAAAATAAAACCATTCTTAAAATAAATGCTGCATCGAGAAACACGACAAACGCGCGCCCAACACTTGTTAATGGTTGACATTTGTCACATGAGAACGGGTTGTTTCTTCGACTCGTTCTTGAGTTCAACAGCTCTGCTGTGGAACGATTTGCCTGATTTGATTTGTGTTTCCTCATTCCTACTCTCCTTCCTCTCAAAAAGACACTCCAAACAACATCCCCAGAGATGACATAGGCCCTAAGGAAATCATTTTGCTCAGGGCCTCCTGTGTGGAGTTAATGTAAAAAAAAAACACAAAAAATTTTCAGAACCAACAAAATATTCTCAAAGAATCTGTTTAAAATTCTCAAACGATGAGCTATGTCGTCATGAATGTTGTAAAGATTTTGTACTAGAATTTCATCATCATAATAACTTTAAAATGCTTATATTACATTACTGACAGTTTTAAACATAAACTTTATTACAAAACATAAATCCGAAGTTGCGAAAATTCGCGAACGGTGGTCAAAATTGCTTAGGTTTTTTTTTTTATCTAGAAACTAATGTCAACAATTTTTAGATCAACCAACATGTTTTCAAGAAATACGGAACTCTAAAATGATCACATAAATAAAACATATTGAACACACATTTGGTTCCGTATTAAAAAAAAACTAAGAAAATTAAATTACAATAAACTTATCTGAAAATCGAGCATAGCCGTGAAGTTGTGTTGTAAGCATGCCAACATAAACTAATCTCTTGTATTGCATAAGACATTTGAGTAATTACCTAAATTAATTAAGGAAATTTCCTTGGCAGATTGATGTTAACTAGATATATAGGATTATGTACTATCAATAATTTCCAATACCAGAGTCTACCCCTAATGTACGGGATGAAGTCTACAATATTGGTGAAATATGAGCGATAAACCATGTAAGACGGGCTTTGTTACGTGTGTACCGTGGCTAATGTCATACAGACACGGATGGTACGATGAACCAAACATCATGCTAATTATTGTGTCAACTAGAGTGACACAGCATAATTAAGTAAAACCGTCAGAATTTTTATTGTGTCAACTAGAGTGACACAGAATAATCAAGAAAAACCGTCAGAATTGAGCATTGAAATTTATTTCTAGGTAAGATTATATATGTTTAAATAGTGATGCACGAAGTATTAAACTAGGAGTACATAGGAGAACGGTTGTTGAGTAGGTACCTATTTAAAAATTCATACAAATCCAAGAAAAGTCGCCCCGATGCCACGTCGCTCTATATCCTCCGTATAATATGCTGCAATGGATTTTGATGCAGCGACGCAACTGTTGTTGCCGTGACAAACATTCTTAAGTTAAATTGTTCCAGATGGACGTTTTCCTCTGCAATAGAATAGTCCCAATTTGGGAGGCTGGTATGGGTACCGCCGCCCTGGAAATCATTCATTGGATAACTGATTCATCTGCCATATGTAACCTCAAGTGGTTCGCTATGTTGGGAGACTTAGAAGAGGTGGCTGGGTTCATCGGGTGAGTTTTATCTAGGTGGCGGATGTATCTGACCACCTACTAGACTGGTTGAGGGCGATCTTTTTACGTCTTCAGCAGAACTTTCTCGACCTAGCATCACAGTTCATCTTCGTCTCTCCTGGACACACTGAACCACCTCTCATACCTTTTTCCTTCCCATATCTTCCTCTCCTTCCTTGCTTTAAAAGAATCCTCCACACAGCATCTCCAAAGATGACATAGGCCCTGAGGGAAAATTATTTTGCTCAGAGCCTCCTATGTGGAGCTAATTTAAAAAATATATATTAAGTCACTAAACATGGCTAAAGTCATTTCAAGTGGCTAGTTTATCCTGAATGGTGGTCTTTCACTAGAGCGATACTGAGAGTATTTACCACTAAATGCTAAAGCCTTAGGGATTAAGTTTCGTGCATCACTTTTAAAAGGTATTGCAATATTTATAGATTTAAATTTTAAAAAAGCTTTGAAAAAACTAAATTTAAAAATGTTTCGACGGCTGAATCAAAAATATATTGCGTATTAGTCCATCTTTTGACCGCGTGCTATGTTAAATATGTCAAAATGTAAAGACATCAGGATTAAGTTTTGGAATCTTATTTCCACATCTTACGAAGGTACCCTTGGAGGAATACTCTGTATATTTCCTTCTAGAATGTACTTTATAGCGTGACGCAACCAAAATATTATCTTCCCGTCCAGATATTATCATGTTAGATAAAAGTTGGCATCTACAATATTAGGGTTGTGAGAAAAATCGTATGTTCTTTTTAGTCTGTTCGGATTGTTTTTTGTACATGAAATTGCTGTATTTTTGTGAATGCTGGTATCGTGTACATCCAAATGATACAAATAATGCCTTCTTTTGAAGGGAGTTGGTAATAATTTCATAAAAAAAGAATCTGACAACATGCAAATATTATCAACTTTGATTTATTGGTTTGAATCTCGATTTTGATACACAAGCTTTCGTATCATTCGTACATCCCAACCGTTCTCTTTATCATCTGTGTCTCCTTCCGATTCCCTTTAGCCTCACGAAATACCTCTTTTGGGAATGCCATAGTTCCACCGGCTCCTATTACTCTAGCATTAAAAAGGGGTTTTGCATTTAATACTATTAGTCACATTATATTCAAACGCATTTTAATAATTGAATTGCTTTTACTACCTACCCGGCATACATGCCAAATGAACCAAGTCCAATTTGGTTACCTTTGATTAAACAAGGTTCGAACATATTTGATTGTTTCAACTTATGTAAGAGTATGATCTCAATTCTGTGTTATATTTAGTATATTTATTACTATTACTTTTTTCTTTAAATTAAATCTTCTTTTTCAACATAAATATAAACATTTTGTCTATGGACTTGGTTCTTGATTTCCTTCCTGTTGTCGCAAAGAAGAATATTCAATCGTTTTGGCCCCTCCACTCAATCACTTCCATCTATGGTTGAACTAATCAACTGAGAATTGGTAAACCACCCACACATTCCCTCATATTTACCGATCAAAATCGATAACGAAATTTCGTCGCAAAATTTTCGGCAAAGCTATTTTCGTCGCATCACAATACCTTTGTTATATTTGTCAAGAGTTTTTTGAAAACAAATTAAAGAGTAAAGTTTTTTGATGATCAATTAAAATAACACTTATTTGTCTTCGGTGACATTTTTGTCACTGGCCGCTCAGCCGAGTAACCGCCTAACCTCTCAAAAAAGTCACCAGAGGTTAAAATGCCATTTACTTACAAATTTTACTTAAAATAAACCCGTAAATCACTGTTTGAAAATTGTCCAGTAAGTTTTGTCATAACAATTTTTTTCAAGAAAGACTACGAAAGAGGGTTACAAATAACCTAATAACATTTTAAAATCTCCTACTACCACCACATCAAGCGGAAAATGTTGCTTGTATCGTTATGGAGGACTTAGCCAGACGAGGAATTGAACTCACGACGACTGGGTAGGGCCCAGAAGCGATGTTAACTCAGCCACTGACCGGTCAAATATATATCACAAACTAATTTTAACTGTTTTTTTATAGAAAAACATGCAAATACCTGTAACCAATATGGCGTCTTGTCTCGTTTTGACAGATACATTGATAATCTCTCCACTGTCATATATTCTATCACGATAAAAATCATTTTGCAATCAATACAGCATTATTGTTGTAATATGTTTACATTAATTTGACAGGAAGCATGGAATAATATTATTTTCGTCCACTTTCAAAAGGTATTTTTAGCAAAATGTTTTTTTTATAATGACCCGACTAGGAATATTCTACATTGTTTGCAAAAATTCAACCCGGTTTATTTTCTATATAAAATGTTAACACTTTATCGTATGTAGATAATAATACAAAATGATCGTGATAATACGGGATAAAAAAAACAACTTTTAATATTAAAATATATTTTTAGGCTCCTTTTTGTATTCCGACAAATCCGTCGTTTTTTATGCTTAACAAATTGGATAGGTATTACATTTTTTTCTTTGTGATATTCGATAACACACACTAATTACATGTTTAAATCAAGATAAACTTATTAACATACATTAAAAAAACATTTTAAATTTATTTTAGTTCAAGTAATAAAAAATGTAGAATATTTTGAATTTAAACCCAATTTTATAGAACAATAAAAAAGATTTAACACCTTCAGATTAAAACGATATATTTAACCTATAAATATGTAAGAACGTGAGCCACATTACACATTGATAATATCATGTTTGTACAAAGATCATTACATATTTATTAAGAAATTGCTTAATTGCTGCAATAATGACACAATTCAAAATTAGCCATTTTTAATAGGAATCGAGTTTGAACATCTGTAATAACTCTAACAATATCGTGGAGCAATATTAACATTTACTGCAGTCTTGCATAAACTTTTGGTAATTCAAGAGGTCTGGACGATCGATAAAGCCCCATGTCAATACGATATTGAATAAATACGTCATCTATAGTCAGTTAGCGATATTTGCGAGCACAGTCAGAATATGATTCCGACAGTCGGTTTACAAAAGCCGCTACTTCGTCGCTGTGTCGGATAAGCAGTCAATATGCAAAACATTTTTCATAGCGTCGTATTCCTTAGACTTAATTAATTCATCTAAGACGCAATCAATTGATTCCGAAACAAATTTTCATAGTTATGGCTAAAGATCTCATGAACTAATCTCCCTTTTTAGTGTCAAAAAGTACATGCGGACTGCCAATTTATATTAAGGCGATGCACTACGTCGTGTAATATTTTAAATTGAGCCGCTATCAATAACAACCCTTACGTAGATGGCAATAAGGTTTAAATTCCCGCTTAACACCATCCGCCTCTTTTGATTTATTCAAGAAAAAAACATGGCCAAAAAGTGCCTTTTATTTTATTTTGTGGATGTTCAGGCATAAATATTTAATTTTTTTCGATCATTTTATAAATAACTTAATTTGCCACATTATAAATTAAAATCATAACCGAAAATGGGTTCGTAAGTAGGAGATTTTGAACTTTAAAGCAGTTTTCATAAGCTTTTACATTATTTTTTCTGGGCTTATAAAAAGACTTATCTAAAAAATACTCGATCATTTCAAAGGTCAAAATGTATTCTACTCGCAGTATTTAATTAAAGCATCTGAATCATTTCTAAGCGACCAAATTTTCAAACCAAAAACACATGATTTTGCATTACTACGTATGGCATCGCCTTAATGTTAATATTTCAATTTTAGATTGTCAATTTGTTAGTATTTTGAACTTTTACGTAGCCGTATGACGTTTAGCAAAAACAATTCAAAGAAGATGCGTCAGTGTTGCCAGTGTATATCAATTCTGATTTATTGCATTACCAACATCGGTCTGAATAGCAATTATCGCGACCATGCTTGAAAATCAGTATAAAATCGTCGGTAGTTCCGCCTATCGATCCGATATTGAAAAGTTACCGATTTCACTGTGCTAGACCCCCAGGTAAGGTGTTAAATAGGTAAAAAGTACAAGTGGATATGGCTAGTTTTGACCGAATTAGATGTGGATATTTTTATGTTTAGTTTATGTCATTATTACAACAAACAAGCGAAATTTTTGATAGATTTTAATCAAACTATTTATCTCAAAAAATTATTAATATTGCTTTAACACCGTAATTTTATGAGCTGTTGGAACATCGCTTTTACAGCGTTTTTTCTGTCGAACGACGAAAAAACTGATAATTTTGAAGCCCTGTACAAATGAAAATATAAATCTTCTAGGTTATTATTTAACTGAGTCTGTAATTAAAACAAGTTTAAATATTTGTAAATGTAACGGCATGCAATATAAACTTTATTTGCAATTTTAAACATTTTTTAATAGGGATAAGAAAGGATTATTTACAATTATGTCAGTGCTCTCTAATTAAATTAAAAGTGTTTTTAAAATGATCACATCGATTTTAAAAATAATTGAGTTTTTACTATAGTTAATAATTAGTAAATTATTTAATATATTAAACAAGAATTAACATGTACAAAATCTTCTAAGTGCAAGGATTGTGACGAAGTTGATGATAATAAGGTAGATTGAAGAAAGTTTCCTGCCTGCCGCACCTGTGAAACAAATAAAATTACATGTTAAAAATAATGTTATATTTGGTAATCGTGCTAACATTTACAGTGACAAATATATTGTGCTGGGGTGCAATATGGCGAATCGATCTCAATTTTCAAGGCGGGTATTGGTACCGCCGCCCCAAAACCATTTATTGGATAACCAACATCTCTGCCATAGGTCACCTAATGTGATTACGTTTGGTTACTTAGCAAAGGAGCCCGGGTTCATGGGGTGAGGTGTGTTTAGGTCTGCCCACCTACTGCGTGGCGGGCCGGATCGAGAGAGACTGGTTGAGGAAGGCCTTTTGATTCCTTCCCCCAGCAGGACTCTCTCCAACCATCGCCTTGTACCACAGTTGGAGGAATGGATTCACACGTCCGTCACTCTTGAACATGTCACAATGACCCCCTGATTCCCACCCACACCATATACATGTCACAATGACCCCCTGATTCCCACTCACACCAAATTCATCTCCTTGATTTCCTCTCATTCATTTCTTTAAAAAGATCATCCACACAGCATCCCCAAAGATGTCGGGACCTCTTGTATGGAGATAATGTAAAAACTGTCTTCAAACTGTTCCCAAATGTCCGCAGCTAGTGGGACTTTGACAGTGGGAGATCGATCAAGATTGGGAAGTGTCTGATTCAGATCTGGACACCAAACACGGATAAAGCCATTTTATGCAATTTTTCTTTTCTGAATGATGATTTTTTACAAGGTGTTCACTGAGAGTATGTACCTATGTTATGCGTGTTATAATTTATCGTGACTGTGAGGACGGGTTGTTTCGGAGAATTCTTCAAATTTCAATGTTAATTTTCAAGTTCTGTTATTATTTCAGTTCTTTCAATCAAGTAGCCTATAATTATATAATAACAACACTCGATTAGAACTTTCACAGAACCCGAAAATAAACGTCGAAATTTGATGAATTGTTCAAATTTCAAAGTTAATTTTCAAGTTCTGTTATTATTTCAGTTATGTCATGTGACCGGCCTGTAATGATAACAGAACTTGATATTTACAGAATTCGCAAATTAACGTTGAAATTTGATGAATTGTTCAAATTTCAAAGTTGGTTTCAAGTTCTGTGAAAGTTCTTTTCATGTTCTGTTATTATTTAAGTTCTGTCATGTACTGGCCTATAATGATCTAATAACAGAACTTGAATAGGACATTCAAGAAACTCGAAAACGAACGTTGAAATCTGATGAATTGTTCCAATTTTCTGAAACAGTTTAAACAATTCAGTTGAGCCAAAAGTTGCTAAATCGTGCAAATTGTTTGAATGAAAAATTTTAAAAACAAAATCTATAAACACTGTTAAAAAATCAAATAGATATTTTTGTTTATTGAATTTATGATCATGACTAAACAAAGTACGCAAATACAGTTTATTTTTCACGGAGAGGGGAAAAACTGATTATGTTCCATAAAAAATCAATATCATAAATCCGCAAGTAGATTTAAAGCTGTAAATATTTATTTTATCTGCATATAACATTGGTCGAGGCTTTGTTAAAAATAAACTCATGGTTGATCGATGCACATTGCACAAAACTTGATCGTTATTCGTAAAATGAAATTTCAGCAAATTTCTGGGTTTTATTCAATAGGGGTGGAATCTACAGGGTTTTCTAATAAGAGATGTTATTTTGATATTCAATCGTGAAAGATCAATGGTTTCGTTGCTTCTGTGGCACGTAGCGCCGTCTTGTTGAAAGTAAACGTTGTCCAGATCAATACCATCCAATTCCAACCATAAAAAAATCATTGATCATCTCTCGATAGCGCAATCCATTCACCGTAACTGTTGCTCCAGCCTCATTTTCGAAACAGTAAAGTTTAATGACTCCGCTGGACCATAAACTGCACCAAACAGTCACACGTTGAGGATAGAGAGCCTTTTCAACAATAACACTTGGGTTTTCCGAGTACCTGATGCGACAATTTTGCTCTTTGACAAAGCCACCGAGGTGGAAATGGGCCTCATCACTCAAAATGATTTGCATTTGATTCACTCAAGTGAATTTTAATAATTTCAATGCGTTGTTGAAGGGTGTATCGTTCCATTTTTATTAATTACGTAGTTTTTACTTGTCAAATGTCAAAAAATGACAGCTTCAAAAGTAACATCTACCGAAATAGCGGGCTATTTAAAATAACACCTCTTATTAGAAAACCCTATATTTGAAAATAATTAATTATTTGTTCAAAAGCTTTTCACAGTCGCTATTATCAAGCATATTAATTTGTTAGTGCATGTGTAATAGGTATGTAATGTGGAATATTTCTGCGTAAGACGTAACATTATTCAAGTTCAATGAACTTGAATTAAAATTTGAATACTCTCTTTCAATATGTTAACTGAAGTAACTACTTACAGGAACCTTCTATCATATCAGATAAGCAATAATGTTGGTACCAAAATAATTTAATGTAGTGTAAAGCCCATTTATTTATACGTGGTCAGCTATGGGGCGCAATTAGAAGCCTAACAGAAATATAAGATGTGGAAGGGTTTCCAGTTGCAAGGGAAACTTCTCTCGATCGAGCGATATAGAAGACTGTAAATGACATACGGAGCTGCTAGTTTGGTCCATAATTTGTGATTGAATCATCAATAAATAGTTATTTTCTTTTCTCTTTTCTTTCTCCTGCATAAAAAAGAAATCAATTTTTACAGTATTTTTCTAATTTAACTATTCTATTTCATACTTAAATTATACAAGTTATAGAATCAAGCACACTAATTTCGGTTATTTGTGGTGATCGTTAGCTATTTTATTTTTCGAAATTGCAAGAAATTGTATGAAGAAGATTTCAAACAAGCGATAAAGTAGGTAGGTAGGTACCTACTGTAATCGAACGTACTAATATTGGTGGTTTATAGTGTTCGTTAGTTATTCCTGCATGAAGTCTGGTTCAATGAACTCATGTTTGCTTTGAATTTAAGTTTCACTTTCAAATAGGAACTGATTTTGTGAATAATGCTTCAGACAAGCGATGAAGTTGGTACCGACCTATAAAATAATATTTGAACAGTTTTATTTTCACAAATAGAATTATAATATCCCGTGATTTTCAATCGTCAATATATATATTTTAATGTACTATATACTATATTTTTTAGTATTATTTAACAATTAATTAATTAAAAATAAAACAAAGTATATTTGCGGCACATTACAGAGTGGAAGATTCTATCAGTATCGTCCCGTTGAAAGGCTTTAGCCGCGTTGGGTGACAAGATCTGTATAACCAGGTATTATTATTGACTGTCCTAAAATGGGAAACTTTGCTAGATGGACAGTCAAAAGCTTCCTTGCATAAAATGTAATGAATATTATAAAAAAATAAATAAATTCCATCGTTCCCAATCTCGTTCCCTTCCCTCTTACCTCCAGTCTTATGACATATTCCGATTGGGGATGCCATGGTCTCACCTCAAGACGCTTGGGAGCAGTTAGGACATCATTTAAAAAAAATAAATATAAAAAACGTTGTGTTTTGAATTTTCTGCATAACGAATTCAACCATCTTGAAAGACCGAATATACACGGTATCCAGAAATCGTAGCACTAGCGGGAAACTGGTGAACTTATATCACTTTATATGTAGTCGAATTTATATTATAATTTTTTTGATTTGAGTTTTCCCTGTCGAGTAAAGAAGTTGTGGGTGTGCCCGAAGAAAGAGTAAAATTATTACGTCACCTAAATCAAATTTTAAAGAGAGCTTTCGAATATTGTAATTATTTTTAAACAGATAATCAATTTTATTGGATGTTTGAAGCAAAAAGATCGATAGTCTTTTTATGCGATTTTACCTTATCAGTTTTCAACCAAAGGGAATATCTCAGATATATATAGATAGATAGAATATATACAGATAACATTTTATTTAAATGATGCACGGAGCAAATTGACTATTGCATATTAATTAAAACGGCACGAATAAAATGTAATATATATGTTGGCTTAGTGAATCAATTAACAGGTTTCCTGATAACGACTGGACCTTATTAGGCCACGTTTCGGCCAATTTGCAAAAGCCTGCGAGCGCACGCTGTCCAAAATGTGGGCAATTCGACGGAAATATTTTAAAATATTTATTGTAATTATTTCGTAAGCTTTAGCACGTTGAAATTTTCGATTTCATAAAACTAACTTTTACACTCCAACATGAGATGTCTCACATGTCTTCCCACTTATTTGTTGTTAACATTTCATGAACCGAAATTTTTGAAATTATTTTTCTTGCAAATCATTTATATTTTAAAAAGCATGTTAGTAAATAAAATTTGTAGCAGTGCTTATTGATCAGACCATAGAAAACATAAGAACATCATAATATTTAATATTGCTCCAAGTAGGTACCACAAACGGCAAATTTAAAGTAAATGATAAGCAGCATTCATGATTTATAAATTTAATTATTTTTTTATATTTTTTTCATGAATCTTAAAAATATGCGATACGCGCTCAAATGTAGATGCATTCAATAGCTTTCTAGGATTATAAGCACTTTATGTATCGCCATATAAAAATTTGGAAATATCATTTTTTAACAGAGGGCGGGAAATTTCTAAATCAAACACTTTAAAATTTCCGAGCGCTCAATGTTGAAATTGTATATATTTCAGAACGCTCCATTGGTTAAACTTATTTTAAATTACGAATACATTATTATGATGTCGGAACACGTGCTCATGAAAATCCGAACATTTTTGTATTGCAAAGAAAATTATAACTATTGTCATGGTATATTATCAAGGCAAATCGATAAAAAAAATTTAAATTGATGTGTTATTAACAAAGATTATTAATTTATCATGAGGGCAAATATCGATTTCTAAACGTGCGGTTTTGTCTTTTACATACCCGAATTGGGATGGCTCTGTATTCGCTTGACGAATTTTAAATGGGTGCTATTTCACGAGATGGATACTAAAGCGTTCTTCAAATAGCAGGGCTTTAAGTGCAATGCAATTTCCGCCAGTCTGTTTTTGTGTGAAATCCGCTCTAGTGCAGGGGTGCAGGAAGTGTGCAGTAACGGGAGGGGAATACCTATACCTATGAGTGACTATTAAAAACTCTGGATGGAAAAGTAAAATTATTTAAAACTAGTCTTAAATCCTGTATTCGTCTAGGATAACTTGAAACTTGTAAATTTGACTGTCCTGAAACGGGAATCCTTCCTAGTTGGACATTCAAAATCATAAAATGTAATCAATATTATATTATAAAAAAAAGGCTGTAAAAATATACGCACTTCGAATATGATGTTTTTTTTTTTAAATTCTACTTCAGTCACTAATAGTGACTCAGGTAGAATTTAAATACAAGCTTTGGAATAAGACACCATAAATACAAGGGAATAAAAGCATTCAACAATCTTTCACTCGATGCAAAAAGTGAGGGAAACATATATACATGTGAAACTGCATAAGAGTCCAAGCTGCTCCCAACCGTCTAAAGCCAGTGAGACTTTGGTATCCCTAATTGGTGTTTAAACTAGTAGGGAGGATAAGGAGAAGGGGAAGAGGAAGGTGGGAATACTTGGCTATTCAGATGTAACCAAACACGGTCATGGCTATTTTAAGCAACTTTTCAATTCTGAAAGGTGGTCTTACACCAGGGTGGTACTGAGAGTATCTTCCACTCTGAAATGTTTTTTGTTTCCCTGACTTTTTGCATCAAGTGAAAGATTGTTGAATGCTTTGATTCCCTGGTATTTATGGTGTCTTATTCCAAAGCTTGTATTTACCGTCGGAGTTTTAATGTTTTTTGTACGCTTGTCTAACTAGTTTATTAATGACAATAATTAGTTTTTTTGTCAAAAATACAGTTGTACTTCATTCAGTTACTCCGGAATATAGTCTCGGTCGCGACTGAATCAGTTTTATTTTCTGTATCCTATTTGTCATATTTCCTTCGTGTCATATTTTCATTGAGTAATGTAATGATTTGATTCGCTTGGTATTATGGAAAAAAATATTGGCATCCTTGGTTTTGATCTTGGCTGAAAGTTTTTATTTGATTTATGTGTGCTTTTTTTTATTTCAACGACTAGTTAGTTGGCGACTTTAGTTGGATCTCCCATGCTGAGGACATCACGTAGGTACTCTTTAAAATTTTAATGTGAATACAATAACTATATTTAAGATTTATTTTTCAGAAGGATGTGTACAAAATATTATAACTCCTTTGTCGAATTGGTAAATGGAATATCAGAGAAGGAATGGAAAGAGAGATGAATGAATTATGTGATATAATGGTAAGCAAATGTTTGGACGTACTTTGTGTAACAGTGTTTAAAAAAAGAGAACGGTAGAAATGATAGGTACGTCATCTGGTCTGGGAAATCAGATACGGAAAGGGCTTGTCAGGATGTTGCAGCGCTATTGTCTCCCAGAATGGTTGAATGTATGTTGCAGTATAAATGTGTATAAAATCCGAGAATTATTTAGATCCGATTTAAAATCGGTTTGACGAGGGTATTTTTTGTTATTTGCTACGCCCCTGCCAATTTTAAAAGCGATGAAGTGAAAGAAAATTTTTGGAATGATGTGAACAATAAAATAATGAGAATAAAGTAAACCTCTTTCGTAGCTGGCGCTCTAAAGTGAAAATGGTGGCAACTCCAACAAGAGATAAAATATAAAAAAAAAACTGCAAAACGATAATGTAAAAAGTTTGTATTGTGCAGAAATGAGATTGAATGAGAAGGAAATGGATGGTATAGGCATAGATGAAACAAGGAACCACATAGAGGCAAGTTTTTGTGAATCTGTAAGAGTGGTGTGTGGAGGAAGAACGCAAGGTAGGAAAAAAAGCGATGCATGGTGGGAAGATGAGATTAAAGCACTGGTTTCAGAGAACAAGAAATCATGGTTGTGTCTGATAACGACTGGCAGTGTTTCTAGTGAAGAGAGAAATCAAGTGAAAGAAGTGTATAAGGATGCAAGAAAATCATAAGTGTTGGAGTGAAAGAACAAAATTAAAACCTGGAAGAGGAAGAGGGAATCAAAATGACAGCTACCTCCAAGAAAACTGTTTTGAAAGGGGGTCAAAAGGTCCCGTAGTGGCCCAGAAAACGGACGTATGAAAGTGATAAAATCGAAAGATGGAAAAATGTTGAGGAATAAAAAAATAAATGGATAAAATACTCTCAGGTCACCCCAAGTCGTTCTAAAAAAGAGATGGATAAAATACTCTCAGGTCACCCCAATTGGTTCGCTATGTTTGGTGAGTTAACAGGTATGTCTGTGCTCATGGTGAGATTTGTCTTGGTCTTGGTGGCGGATGCGTTTACCCACCTACTACGTGGCGGGCTGATTTGGGAGAGACTGGTTGAGGGAGACCTTTTGAATTCTCCAGCTGGACTCTCCCGACCAATGAACTTATGCACCCCTCATACTTTTTTCCTTACCAGAACTTTCTCTCCTTCAGTTTCATAAAAATACCCCCCACACAGCATCCCAAAAGATCACGGCTCTGAGGGATTTTTTATTCTCGGGGCCTCCTGTGTGGAGCTAATGTAATAAAAGGAAAGATGAAAATAGACTAGTAGTAGCGCTAACAAAAAACTTTCCGAAAAAGCGAAACGAGCAGTCTACAACTGAGTGCTGGTACATACCCTGATGTATAGCAGTGAGGCATAGAACTGGCAGAGGATTCTATTTGGGAGTCGGGCTTGGGTACCGCCGCCCGGGAACCACGTATTGGATAACACCTCTGTCATAGGTCACTCCAAGTTATTCGCTACGCTTAGCAGGGGTGCCCGAGTTCATGGGGTGAAGTCTGTTCAGGATGCGCCTGCCCACCAGCTGCGTGGCGTGCCAGATCGTTAGAGGCTGGTTTGATTGATCGAACTGGTTTCTCGACCCATCGCTTTGCGCCACAGTGGGAGGGATATATTCATATGTCCGTCACTCCTGGACACACTGATCCGTAGATTCCTACCCTTCCCAGAACTTCTTCTCTTTCGTTTCCTTAAAAAGATGATATAGGTCCTGAAGGAATTTATTTTTCTCAGAGCCTTCTGTGAGGGGTTAATGTAATAAAAGAAAGAGGAATGAGATCCCTTAGGCGAGTGTGTGGTACAATCATGTATGATAGTATGAGAATTGTGAAGATCTGCAAATAATGCAAGGCCAATGCATGCGAAATAAGTAAGATTAAGAAAGGGACACTCAGATGGTTTGGGGGTGTAGAGCGAATGAACGAAGAAAGGAGTGTAAGGAGATTACGCTCGAGGAAGACATGGCACGCTTAAGTGAATCAGATACTGGAGTTGGACCATGTCAAGAGTTAGAATAATAGAAGAGTATGTATGAGACGATGAATGCGGATGAGGCAAGGAGTGTGTGCCAAAACCGTGTTGTTTGGCGGTCTGTCCTCTCTGTTAGTTAATTAGATATTTTCCATTTGTCCTCAGGTCAATTTACTAAATGCGTATTATTTTTTTTTAAATCAAACTGTTATGAACCCTTTAACCCGGTCTTTTCAATTTATTTTTTATTTTAATTATAAAAAATATTTATCTTTGATATTTTTTATCAAAATTTGATGGTGTAGGTAGGTATGTATTATTTTATAACATCTTTCTATAAACTATTAAAATAAAATAAAAAAATGTGTGAAGTTATCGAAAAAACTAAAAACAAATCGTGTAGGTTGTCTTTTTTAATGCGGTTGTTTGTGGTTTTGGTGGGTCAGATACTTACTTCCCGGCCAAGCCAGCTTGTCCAAGAATGCCGGCGGTTGCAGGGTAGCCACCGCGGAGGCCTGCCGCCGGTAGGGCCCCCCGGGCAGGGCAGCGCTCTCGGGGGCCGCGGCCGAGCACCTGAGACGTAGCTCCCCATCGCGGAAGGAGGCGCGGTCTGCCGGGAGACGCAGGGAGAGCGTGGAGCGCCACAGACCGCGGCCCTCGGGGTAAAGCCAGGGGCCCTCGACGCCAAGGAAGGATGCCTGTTGGATTGGGAAGAGTAATTATAAAACTGGTTGATGGTTGCTTTCTTCAATGAAAAGTTAGCAAGCGCAAAGTTTAATTAACCTTTAATTTTTTTGTTTCATGTTTTTACCTTTTTGAAGCATTGCATGTAACTTTGTTTTTAATTAATACAATATAATCTACTCTCTATAGGATATGTGGAATTGCAATAACTCCCCAACATGCTGCAATAAAGACAACTAGCAGTCAAAAACCCGCTCCGCAAGTTTTTTGCTGCTAGGCCCAGCGGGCGTCACTTGGTTGGGCTTCGCCCAGTTTAAGTGATAACAACAGTTACCTTTAATAGGTAGATATTAGTTCATTCACAGAGAGAGAGGAAGGAGTTAACGAGTAATAACATGTTTAATTTAGGCATAATAAGAATGACAGTTGTTTGAGTAAATGAAATTTTACGTATTTGTGATGGATTATTTAAAATGAAATACTATTATTCACTACATGTCTACAACTGATATTAACTGTTACCGTATCTAATAAAATCTGCTCATAGGAGACTTGCAGTGCTTAAATATGTGTTGCAACCGTCAATGTCTAAAAGGTAAATCTATATCGTAAAGTTTGTTATAACAATTAAATATGGTTATAACAAAGATGAATGAAATAATAGATTATTAAAATATAATGCTGACATTTTATTGCGTACATGTGCATTGATATACAACGGAAATAGATAAAATAATGTAATCTTATTAAACTTTATTTTATTCAAACACAAATAACTTTGTTTACATTAATTTGACTGTCCTAAAACGGGAAACCTTCCTAGTTGGACAGTCAAAAGCATAAAATGTAATGAATATTATTAAACAAAAATAATAATTTTATTATATACAACCACTACATGTTTCATGAACGACGTTCACCTCATCAACACCGAAGTCAAAAATTAAATATAGATTACAATTTTAAAGAAGAAGTGTAAAGAGGGGGGAGGGGTAAAATAAGGCCATGTAAATATTAGACAACAGTTGATAGTTGTTTATCAGTTGTGTATGTTTTAAAACACGTATATTAGTAATACACTATCTGTTTATCCACAGTGTAAAAACTTATAAAAATATTTTCTTTTTTCCGTAATTCGCTTAATTACGTATTATCTATTCACTTATACATGATGTTTTTTAAATTAACATTATGTGTTCTATTATTTTCTTATATAATATCATAAAATACAACTCAATGCACGTTTATAGCTTTCGTATGCATTTTTTTAAGGGTTTTGTTACCTAAATTAAAAAAAAATCAATTCTTCTCTGTACTTGAACTAAAGCATATATATAAAAACGTTGAAAAAAGCCTATCAGTAGTTAATAAGTAATAATAATACAAACTTTAACCCAAAGCGAAAAACTATATCCTGCTTTTTTCTACCTGTTGGATTGGAAATTGAAATTATTACCACAATCACAATTATTGAAGTTCAGTCGCTTTCATAAAAAAAACATGTTTTTTTACTGAGCGTTCTTAGCAAAACGTATATTTCAAAAATTAAATAAGTAGAATTTAATATCGGTGAAATTATGTACCTATCATTCATGTAATCAATAAACAAGTAAAAGCGGGGATACGGAGTGAGTTAATTAATTTAAAATTAAAACCGCGAAAATAACCACTCAGCAAAAGAGCAGTAGGTGTGTTCAATCACGTTAGTGGTGAACCACCGATTAACCTACCTTTAAATATATTCAAAACGGTATTTGCTTTATATTAAAAAAACAAATTGTCATTTCCTTTGTTCCTCTCCTTTCTAAAAGTCTTACCTGGAAAAAAACAAGGACAGAAGAAAGAAGACCTATGCCAGTAATATTATGACACATATGTAATTTTTTTTATTTTTTTTTATTTATTTATTTTTTTATTTTTTATATATTCAATAATATTATTATTGGGTTTATAAAAACAGTTTATTTTTAAACAATAATTAATAATAAAAAAATACATATGTCATTTGTTTTTTATACGTAGGAATATTGTCGTAGTTGAAAGTGTACCTAATCTCACTGTTTTATTATTATTCTCGTGAAAAGGACATTGAATAGTTTTTTTGTTAATTGCATTTCCAAATTTAATATCGACGTGTTGTGAAAATATAACATTTAATTGTGATTTATATGAGGTGTACTCCTATAAATTTTTAGTGATCCAAGCAATGGAATTTTTAAGAAATAAACATCATCAAAAGAAACCGACATCATAAGGTTAGGCTTCATTTTTATTTCTCCTGGTACTTCCCGGTGATTTAAATCCGATCGAATGAACATTCTGTTCTGTCAATCACAGTCTATTTTAACTGGCATTTGGGCATCAGATTTGATGATCATACCGATTAGTATTTAAATTATTATTGTAGAAAGCAATCACTTTGTGGTTTGACATATTTAAAATAAAATAAAATACCTTTTGTTTTAAAACTACGAGTTTTGAATAATTTTTTGAACCGACCGGTTTCGCTTTACTCAAGCATCTTCAGGATACAAATTATAACTGGAGATGCTTGAGTAAGTCGAAACCGGTCGGTTCAAAAAATTATTATAACTCGTGGTTTTAAAACAAAAAGTATTTTATTTCATTTTAAGTATTTAAATTATTATAATAACATATTTTAGAAACATTTCAGGTTGTGAATTGGTTCAGATTTTTTCGGTGAAAAATCAACAAATACATACATTAATGGTTCCACAAAACCCCTATTGTAGAGGACAACAATTTATTTGTGGAAATTGTCTATTTGACTCGGTTCATATGAGACCTTAGTCAAAGCTTTAGGGGCTGATACTTGAAAGCATTACCCCGGAATTCAGTGTTTGAACCTCTCCTTACGTATGTAGATAGAGTAGTTTGTGGTGTTTACCTGGACGTCGTTGACGAACCAGGTAAGTTCCCAGGCGGGCAGCGCGGGGTCGGACGTGCAGTTGACCCGAATCTCCTCGCCCAGAGAGTAGCGCGGGGCCAGACCCTCTATTCGGGGGTCCTTACGAGACAGGGCTTGAAAAAAAGAAAAAAAAACAATCAAATACAAAAAAATTGCAGATCAGTAAGACATAGATATCATACATAAATTTTACATCACCAAAATGCCATAGTCTCACTGGCTCCAGGTGGCTGTGAACAGTTGGGACTCTTGTGCGATATTAATATAAAAAAAAAATTTGTAATGTTCTAAATCATAATAATTAACATTAAAACGCTCACACTGGTTAAGCAGAAATATTCAAAAACATTATCAAAATACTTTTGGTTTTTCTGATGTAGGAAATAAACCCTAGACCTTCAAACTCAGAATAAAATGCGCCACAAAATGCGTACACCAGTTCGGTCAGGAGCCTTAACACAATTGTTCTTACTACATGTTTGCCTTTGAAGCGTTGTCGGGGAACAAATTAAATTCACTTTGTCGTACAATTGTTGTTTATTACCGAGTTTTTTTTTTTCCATTTATTCATTAAAAATAATTTTCTTCATCGTGAGAAATGGAAATGGTCGTACAAAGCTAAAAGATTTTCAAGTCAAAAGCTTCAGTTGGCATAAATTTAGTAAGAGAACATGACCTAGTTCACGAAACGCTCCTGAATAAAAACAAAGCCATCGTTTATTTTTCCTCGTACTCTTATAAATTAGAAGTAATCCGTATTTGTAACGATCGAGTTCACTTCAACTCATTGGCCAGAGCAAAGTACTGTAATAAAAATTCTTCAGTAAGTAATTAGTTAAACTTTTATTTTCTTTAGCCTGTCACTGAAATTATTTATCAACACTGTATGGACCTCTAGGCCTGCACAAGAAAAAACTGTAAATAAAGGGTTTTCCAATAAGAGGTGTTATTTTGATATTCAATCGTAAAAGATCAATGGTTTCGTTGCTTGTGTGGCACGTAGCGCCGTCTTGTTGAAAGTAAACGTTGTCCAGATCAATACCATCCAATTCCGGCCATAAAAAATCATTAATCATCTCTCGATAGCGCAACCTATTCACCGTAACTGTTGCTCCAGCCTCATTTTAAAAAAAAATAAGGTCCAATGACTCCGCCGGACCATTAACCACACCAAACAGTCACACATTCAGGATAAAGAGGCTTTTTAACAATAACTCTTGGGTTTTCCGAGCCCCAGATGCGGCGATTTTGCTTTTTGACGAAGCCACCGAGGTGGAAATGGGCCTCATCACTCAAGATGATTTGCATTTGATTCACTCAAGTGAATTATAATAATTTCAATGCGTTGTTGAAGCGTGTATCGTTCCATTTTTATGAATGGCGTAGTTATAGTCCAGTGGTAACGCATTGGACTGCCATTCCGAAGGTCGCGGGTTCGAACCCGGCGTGCGCAAATAAATTTTATTTGATTAATTTGTGTTATTTCACAATTAATTAATTAAAATAGTATATAGTATATTTGCGGCACGTTCCAGAGTGGAAGATACTACCAGTATCGCCCTGGTGTAAGACCACCATTCAGAATTGAAACGTTGCTCCAAATGGCTTTAGCCGTGTTTAGTGACTAGATCTGAATAGCCAGGTACTTCCCCACCTTCCTCTTTCCCTTCCCCACTTACCTTCAGCCTCAAAACATCCCCCAATTGGGGATGCCATAGTCTCACTGGCTCCAGACGGGAGCAGTTGGGACTCTTGTGAGGTATTCACTATAAAAAAAAAAAAAGTTTCTACTTGTCAAATGTCAAAAAATGACAGCTTCAAAAGTAACATCTAAATAGCGGGCTATTCAAAATAACACCTCTTATTGGAAAATCCTGTATAAGCACCGGCACACATTGACCTTCGTCCTTTGTAATGATTCAAATAAACCAGTCTAGGTAGTTCATTTAAAACGTCACAAAATTATTTAAATCATCACAACAATAAAGGGATCTATGACTTGCGTAGTGTTTAAAGCATCGTCTTAAGAAAGTAGATTGTATACGGTATTGGTAATTGCAATTGACTCCAAATTACGCTTCTTGAATCACATTAATAGCATTACCAGTAAGGGATTACAAATGCTTGGATTTATTCTCAGAATCGTTAAAGACTTTAATAACATAAAAACTATAAAATTACTATACACGTCTCTGGTTAGAAGTCAGGTTGAATACAATTCAACCATTTGGTGTCCTCATTTCAACTCTCATTGTTTACAAATTAAAAAAATTAAAAATAAATTTTTACGTTTTATTAATTTCAAAATTGGTATTCCTATTATTGAAATCAATTATGTCAATTTACGCAGTAAACTTAACTTATCGAAATTATCTGAAAGGCGAAAAATATTTGATCTCCTTTTATTATATAAAATTGTTCATTCAAGGTTGGACTACCCTAAGACTATAAATTTGCTGTAGTAATTTACATATACCTCCAAAATATATTAGACGGAATATTTTATTCTAAAACAATAGCTTCGCTACAAATTCTGTGTTAAAAAGAATACATAGGTTGGGCAATGAACTAAGTGATGTCGCTGACATATTTAATTTATACTTCAACACATTTAAAGCCAAATTAGTCCACCATTTTTTAAATGCAAATAATGTATGAGAAATCATTATATTTTATATCGATTTTCTATTGTTTGTTTTATACTGTTGTTAAAAATGAAATTTATAATTATTATGTACTTAAAAGCCCAATAGGGCGTCAATAAATAAATAAATAAACGACGCCGTAATATGGACGGTTAGTTTTTTGATTGAGGGCGCGACTTCTTTGTGGCGCTAGATCGGTATGCAGGCAGTCGCGGCCGATAATAGTAGCGGTGTAGCGGAGGGGGCGCAGCACGCTGGCCGCGCTTTGGGGTGACGTCAGCAGAAGAGGAAGTCAGGGGGGTGGGGGGAGGCTGGATTGAAATCAAACACAGGGATTTGAAGTCTTCACAAAGCGGCTGGTGTTTTGGCGAGAGATCGCACGAGGTGTTGAACGGTCGAGGAGTTTGAAGCGCAGTCAGTGGCTGTAGTGCCAGCTTGGCTTTTTAGATCAAACCTTTCGCCTCGTTTTACTTTCGGTATGAAACATGCTGCATTGTTACATCAACTGAGTTTATCTCAGAAATACATGAAAAATTTAAGCTTTCATTACTCTCTTTTACAAGTTTTTATTTGGTTAATGATAAAATTTTTTCCATGAGTAAGACGCAAAATCTCTCAAACATTTTGAGTTTCACTAAATAAGTAAATATCTTACTTACTAACATGTTTTAATTGCCAATGCCAATTTTTTTTTTATTATACATGAAACATATTCGTATAAAAGTAGTTAGTTTACATTTCATCGTGTTATTTCAGGAAAATCTTGCAAGGTTTATTTATACAAATTTGATTGACTTTATTTAGTTGGAGCAAGGCAACAGTAAACGGATGACCGCTCTGAATCGAGCCTAGATAGGAAATCCCGTCGTGGGCAGGGCACGTTTTTAAACATTAGTTTTAAGCGGTAAATTTTATGGCATTTTGTCTATTTGATGTGTTTGACGTTCGATACAAACACTAAACGTATTAACCACTAGAGCGATTTTTGTCATATTATGCCAAGATTGCAAAACGTTCAGAGCGCTCGCTTGCCAAAATGTGCCTAATTTATGGAACCTAAATATATGGGATAGATGGATTCATTGGCTTTAAGCCGCAGTAAGCATTTTAATATTTTCTGTAATGATATTAATTTAATAATTTGTTTAATGTATATATTTCTATTTTCTTATAGTTTAAAAGGAAGCCAAATATTCCCGGGTTCCGAAAACCTGACAATATTTGAAAATCTCCTACTACCACCACAGTGAAAATGTTGATTGTGTTATGATAAAGAACTTAGCCAGCCGAGGAATTGAACACACTACGCCTTGGTTGGGACCTAAACGCGATGCCAATTCAGCCACTGACCGGTCTATATATGACACTAATCGCGTAGTACTACGGTTAATTGTACTTTATTTTATTTTGATTTTCATCTTAATCTCATGTAATTTATTTCAATGTACGAAATTTAATGTAAACTGAAATAAAGACACATTATTATTATTCTTATGATATATAATATATGAGACCAATCCCTCGAGTGGTTATTAAACATGAATATTACAAAAATGCACCCAGCACTTTAATTACCGCAGCTAAATTTGGAAAGGAATAACATTAAAGAACTGGTTCCGGGAAAACTTGAGTGGTCACACTCTTCATAAGTCTCTAGTCATAAGTCTTCATGTTTTACTTTTTATTATTGATTTATTATCGAAAAACGGTTATCGTTGGTAAGTATGCCGTTGTGAATACTGTAGCATCATAAAATAAATAATAACACAAGAAATGCCTTGTAATCGTGTTTCGTGATCCAAATATTTGCATAATTGAGGCATACATTTTAAATACAAAACTTTGTTCACGAAATTCAAATGGGATAGAAATCTACGATTTCAGACAAGTGCAATTGCGGAGCGCTAATGGGCAAAATTGAACATACGTTTCCATTCAAATTTGTATCGAAGGCACTTCTAATATTGTTTTATTCTATGGGTAGCACCCACTTTTATTTATTTTTTAGAAAAAAATCACGTTTTTCAACTAATTCAAATTTTCATGTATTTATTTCGATTACCTAGTACAAAAGTTTTCCCTCAGTATTTGCAGCCGAAAATAATTAATTTTAGAATCGATCTTTCGTGATGCACGTTTATATTCATTTGTCAACCACCTCTGGTCTGGAGCCCCAAAATACCCAACAATAACTCTTGTATATGTTCAAAACGGGCAGTCCGTTTGATAGATTCTCCTTTCTTAACAAGCGGTTTGCAATCCTTAAAGACCGGGCGTAGGCTGTCTTTGTTCTACCGGTATTACAATGGAAGATTCCTATGATAATTCCTTCGGCACCGGTGCATGGTCGGGAAACACGTCAAACGCTCGCTTAATATGATTGAGATTCGTGACATGAGAACAAATGATGTCAGAGAACGCTACTACATATCATCACGTTATCAAAACCTAAATGAGAATAAACCCGAAAACCCTGGAATTGATAAAATCAAGGACCCTAATGCCGTAGGGTTAAAGTTACTTCCCTTTTTAATCAAATATAATGACGGTGTTAATAATACGTCTGAAGGAATCTGACTGGCTGAAACCCTTTCCTGAAATAATGTATTATAAAATATTTAGAGTTGCTCTTGCACGTTCGTCCATTACTACTTATTCAAAATCTTTTTCGTATTTTATGAACTATGGTTAAAGTTTTTATGAACTAAGATGCTTACGATAGAAACAATTTGAGTATAAATGATTTTTTCTTCGTTGATTTGATGAAAACAACTTATTGGTTAATGAATAATATTAATACGAAAAATCAACACATCTAAATAATTTTTTTTTTAATAAAATACGTTTATTTTAAAATTTCGATCTAGTTGCGCCGTCCGTTGGGCCGATTTCTATGTTTTTTTTGGTTTGACTGAGGATACCTTTTTCCCCAGGAACTGGAGTCAATCATGTGGTCAACGAATGCCCTCTCCATTTATTCCCCGGCGGGATTAAAGAGGTTCACATGGCGACGTCTGAGGTCCTAGAATGGCTCGCAGACCTAGATTTCCCTCTCTGACCCCCCCCCCACCATACCAAAGAAGATCTGGAGCCAAATCCCGATTGGTTAGGACTGACATTTTTTTCGTATATAAACTGCTGTAATGTCATCGAATTTCAGAGAAAAGCGTATGTATCTGCGTGTGCATGCGTGGTGGTCAAAGTTTATAGAATACATTGTCATCGACAACGAGTCTATCTGCCGAGTTTCAGCTTGACCGAATGTCTGGAAGTGGGTTGATTTCCACTTCCAAGATTTACATCCATTCATTTATTCACGAAAACATAATTGAAATTCAAAGAGATGTATTTCAAAGACGCTATCGGGGTGACAATATAAATTAACAAAATCAGGAACTTTGTTTCAACAATGTCATTATTTTATGTTTTTGCTTTACTTGAGCTTCATAACGCGGATTAATTTAGTCAATTACTGTTACATCCGATGAAGATTGTTTACACTCTGATCAGTGTACGTAAACTTATTGAAAACAGTTGAAACAAACAATGTTGTCACTTTTTCAGGATGATAATGAAAGTAGAATATTTTTTTGTTCAAAAACTCTATATTTGTATGAAATAGTTTAATTCTGAAAATTGCTAAAACTTATCTGAAAAAAGCGAGGCATTGTGCAGAACATATAAACAGAATATAATATTACTTTTATAAATGTAGAAAAAGAAGTCATAATTTATAATTTGATAATTCACGTTTGTTTGGTTTGGCATAAGCTAAAAGTCGCTTACAATAATGCTTATTGCCAACTATGCTGCCTACCGAGACACTGCAGCGCTACGGAAATGTTTCTGAAGGGACCGCCACCACATGGCAAGCATGGCGCAGACTACGCCAATCAATTAACCAATTAACACAATCATCACTGCTATGGTTGCCTGGATGGAGTCCTCCTGATGGCCCTCTGGAGACGGGAGATGTCCAAATATCCTCCATATATCTGTGTATTATTATTTTAATTTTTCTAATTATCTTAAAATATGGAATGTATTGCATTGCACTATCCCTGTATACATTCTGAAATAAATAATTATTATTCAATCTACAGAATGAGGTTACCTATTACAGGTATTTTCGATCCATTTGAACTCACTATCACAGGTTGTTGGAGCCTCCATAATATTTGGTTTAAGTGAAGCGATGTGTAGTAATTTTAGTTCATTAAACAAATATCTTGAAGAGCACACTTTGAGATTTCTTAATTAAATATTAAATTTAGTCTATTTAATCGCCGAAATTAGTCGCATGATTTTCGTGAAAATTTTCACTGATTGATAACAAATTCTTAGAACTTCTTATCAAGATTCACAAACTCGAGGGTAATAACAACTCTTGAAAATAATACGAGCATTAGAAGTTCTCCTCAATTAAGAACAAGTAGTTTCCATTCCTCAGAACTCCTCAAGTATCTTTCTAAGAATGAGCTATGCCTAAGTTCATGGGTATAATATAAATCTTACGCACGGTCTAGCAAATAACGTGAAAAGGTTACATTTAACGTGGAAATAAATTAACTTACTTTTACAGAATTATACGGGTATTATACCGAAAATAAGATAAAATTATGTATGTACTGTGGAGTGTAGAGTGAGCGACATTGCAAAACACTTTTCAATCACATTAATTTATTTTTTTTAATAAAAACAAATACACGAATTAAATTACACAATATAATACATATAATAGTTAATTACATAATGTAATATAAGTATTTGATGTACCCCCATAAATAAGCAGGGCTTTTGTGTTTGGGGGGTAGTGTGTGTAGTGTTTTGGGGTAATGTATGGATAGAAGGTATATTTAAATTTTCTGTAACAAAACATTTGATAGTTATTTATTAATTTATTTTCGGGAAATAATAGTTTACATTGATCAGTTTATACATGTTTAGTAGAGACAAAATATAAACAATTATTTATTTCCTCCTTGTACTGTAATCAACTCTTCTTCTGAAGTTAAATATCTCAGTGTGATCATTGATCAAATCCTGAAGTGGAACAGCCACATTACAGAGCTAGTAAAGAGAATAAGAAAATTTATACTTTATATATTTCTTAGGTTAAGAAATATTTTAAATGTGAAAACAATAAAAAATGTGTACTGTGCCGTAGTCCACTCTTTGCTTATCTACGGAATCATAGGCTGGGGAGGACCCTATAAAAACAATCTAAACTCTAAAAGTTTCACAAAGAATCATCATAAAAGTATAAACAAAATTCTACCTTTTAACCAGAATTACTTTTTAAATTGTTTCCAGTACCAAATGTCAATGACATATTTAAGCAAGCTTCCATTATAAAAATGTCCAAAAAACAAATAACAAACAAGAATTTTACAAACTAATGAGAAATGGAAATTTATTACATCTAATTTTAAAACAACACAAATGCAAAACCATTATATTTACCAAACCATAAAAAACTACAATAATCTCCCTTCTGAACTGCGCTATATTATCAACTATTCATAACAAATAAATTTAAAAAAAAAAACTTAAAAAAAATTAAATTAAACATTACACTGAAAAATCTATATTCTACACAAAAAATATTATTATAACATAAAACCAATGTAAGAATCGTGGCTCCCTTATCAGACACAAGAACTCCTCTTTTCTGATAAGGTACACATAACCAATGATGATCTAAAATGTAATATTGTTAAATATTTATGTATCTATATTCCTTATTTTACAATTAATTTTTTTTTTTTTTTAATTGTTTAAGAATATTATAAATCAAGAAAAGCATTTATTTTAAAGAGCTTACTCTAGTGAAATTAAAGGAGTCATAAAGATCAAATTATAAGACAGGATATAACCTTAATTAAGTTCAGCACATAGGTATATATAACTAAAACAACAAAAACTCACCCATGATAATAATAATTCAGAAAACATTATTTGTAATTACATTACACTAAACGCTTATAACTTCACTTTACACTATTGTGATCTTATTTTATACAAACCGCTTAGAAAAATTGTAATCTTGTTTTTGTTTTATATGCCGACAGTTTGTTTCTTTCTAGGTACAATAATATATTACCCACGCACAGGCTGCGCCTTAGTGGGTTCGCATTATTCTTATTGATTTTTATAATATTGAATGTAATTTATGTAAAAATTAGGAAAAATAAAAGGTATAAAAAAAAAATTCATATCTATTGTTATGTTTTTTTTATTGGTATTTACCATAAGAATATATGATGTACATAAAACAAAATCAATTCATAAAAGATATTAATATAAATACTATTCATAATAAAATGGTCAAATGACGCAGCCCTTATCATATTTATATATATCAAAAAACCAAATTGATGAACATATGATCTCCACATTCTTCAGTTTTGATTACACCTGAAATAATACATCACAATTTTACATGAATTCTTCAAAACATTTTGCAGCCCTGCATATGCGATCAAATTTAAATGGTAAATGAATACGTTTATTTGGGAGTGATTTATGATTGCCATTTTAAATGGGACATTCAAATAAACAATATTTGTAAAAGACTGAGAGCGATTGTGGGTAGATTATATAAACTGAAGTGTCCCGTTCCTGTGAATATTTTAAAATCATTTACCTATTACTCGCAGAATCAACTCTACGATATGGAATAACCACTTGGGGTCATTCTTGTAAAACTAATTTAAATTACTTGCAATCATTACAAAATTTAATGGTTAAATTTCTAGTTGTATCGAAACTTGCCTGTGCACTGTGCAGGCCTTACTGTGGGATAAAATATTGATCCAGCATATATCTGACTCTGAATATAAAAATTTTATTTTTTTATTTATTGATTTTATTTTAGTAATTTGTACATTTAAGATTACAAATGACTAATTAATTATTACATTTAAATATACTATTTTTTTTTTCTTTCTCGATATGGCTCCTACACAACATCTTAAACTTTTCAATTGGGGCAGACTTAAGGTTTTCCGGCAGCGCGTTATAGTATTTCATCCCTTTATAAAATATACTATTCTGGGTATTCGCTTTGTCCTTCTTTGGTAGCCTGATTTCATTGCACGTCCTAGTTTTATGTTGGTGTATGTCCTTGTTGTATACAATTTTATTCGAAAAATATTTGGGTAGCAGGTTGTTTACTATTTTGTGTAAAAATATCATCGTGTTCAAGGTCAACATCTGTTTCACCGTTAGCCAATTTAGTTCGTTTAACATTTTATTTACTTTTGAATATCTATTTCGTCTGAGTATTGTTCTCATTGCCCTATTTTGGAGAATTTGAAATTTATTTTGCTCTCGGTCGTTACACAGGAAAAGGATAGTTGAGCAGTAATTAAAATGTGGAGCAATAATGGAGTTATAAATGGTGTTTGCAGTTTTTTCGGAAAGTTTTTGGCGAATTCTTCCCAAAAAAGACATTTTTTTTCCAATTTTCTTTTGGGTATATTCCGCATGTTTGTTAAAGTTGAGTTTGGAATCTATTATAACTCCTAAGTATTTTATATCGGTAACATTTTCAATAATTTCACCATCAATTTTGATTTTGCTTTCACTGGATGTCTTCTTATAACCAATTACCATACATTTTTTTTTTGTATTTAATTTAAGCTTATTTATTTTTAGCCATCTTGATACATTATCTAGTTCATTATTTAAAATATTTATTAGTTCTTCATAGTTTTCTCCAATTATATATATAAATGTATCATCGGCAAATAGTCGTACTTTGCATTTTGGAAATATTTTCACCATGTCATTAATATAGAGTATGAACAATAGAGGTCCAAGGACTGATCCCTGTGGTACTCCTAATTTATTTTCCATTGGTTTTGAAAATTGATTATTAATTTTTGTTACCTGTATTCGGTCTTTCAAATACTCTTTTATTAATTTAATGGCTAGAGTTGAGAAACCAATTTCTTTAAGCTTTCTTATCAATATTTCTCGATCTATGGTTTCGAATGCCCTTTGAAAATCCAAGAATATTGCTAAGATAAATTTATTACTATTCATTCCTTCTTTCCATTCTTCAACGATTACGTTTAACGCTGTTTCACAAGAATTATTACATCTGAATCCCGATTGTTCTTGGTATAAAATATTGTGTTCATCTAAGTATTGCAATATTTGTTCTTTTATTATTACTTCAAGTATCTGTTCATATTTCGGTAAGGTGTTTATTGGTCGAAATTCTTCACATTTTCTGGTATTTTTAACCTTTGGGACCGGTATAATGGTAGATAGTTTCCATGACTGTGGAAATTTTCCCTCTTCAATTGTCTGATTAATAATATTTAATAGAGTAGATCCAATTACTGGAAAAGCATCTTTTATCAGACTAATAGTTAATCCATCTGAACTATTTTTTGATTTAATTTTCTTTAAAATGTTAAATAAATATTCTGCAGTTATTTTTCTGAAGACCAATAATTTTTTGTTTGAGTTGTTATTATCATTTGTGGGGTTGAAAACAATGTTAGGTATTAATTTGTTAATTTGAGTGATGCTTTCTATAAAATATTTATTAAAGCTATTAGCCATGTTTTCTTCGTTTATATCTTTGGGAAGTTTACTATTTTTATGTAGTTTTTGTTATCGCCATGTACTAATTCTTTAATGCTTTTCCAAATTTTTTTGGGATCCCCTTCTTCCGATTTTATTTTATTTTTTATGTACTCATTATGCGTTCTTTTTATGCCTTTAGAGTATTTATTTCTCATTTTTTTGTAGTTATTCCAATCCATAGTATTATTAGTAAGGCGTGCTCTCTTGTAACATGTATCGCTATCATGCTGCATTGTGCGTAGTTCTTTTGTGAACCATTTATTATAATTTCCTTTACGTATCTTCTGTTCTGGAACTACTTCATCAATGGATTTTTTAATGTTTAATATCATCTGGTCAGCTTTTTTGTTATATTCCATTTGATTTATTTCATTCCAATCAATAGTCTCTAAGGTCTGAATGAATATAGTGGAAGTGAGGAGGATACCTGATAAACGACCGGGAGTCCCCCCAAAAATACATATTAAACTAAACAATAGACAAAAGAGATACCAACTTCTTACAAACAGGAAACTTTTAAGCTCAGCCACCGCGCCGAATCCAGAGTGTCAACGAATCTACATCAGCGAAATTCTCAGTCCTCATTACAAAGACCTTCTATGGAGAACAAAATCAAAGGCGAAAGAAAGGGGATATAATTATGTGTGGTACAAAGATTCAAAAATTATGATTAGAAAAAAAGAAGGAGAAAAAATCATCTACATTAAACACGCTGATGATCTGTTAAAAATGGTTTAGATGCATCTGGAGAGCTCCAACGTCGGTTAGTTATTGGCCCGATCACCCTTCATAATCAAACGGTAAGGAGAAACTTTACATTTATTGTTTCGAACTACAACAATAATTATCCACTTCGGTAATTCTCTATCTGCAACTAGGGTGAAACTCCCGGTAACTGCCACGGACAGTGGAGCTCCCATAAACATATAAACTATTTTTTTTAATTTTCGTATAATTATTATATCAACATGCCTTTCTCAATGGAATTTTTTGATGAGGAATTACACAACCAAAACCTTTCTTACGCAACTTCAGATACTAATATGTGTAAACGCCTGATTGGAAACTCTGCCAATACAAAAATTATGCACCAAAACATAAGATCCATAAATAAAAACTTTGACGAACTCTTAATTCAACTTCACCACATAGATATTGTTTTCGACATAATCATTCTGACCGAGTGCTGGTTGTCAAACACATATACACCTAAAATCATAAAAAATTACACATCACACAATTCAACTACGTTTGATAATCAGAACGATGGGATTGTTGTTTACACAAAAAATAATCAAAACTTCACAGTAACCGAACTAAAAATTCAGGATGCAAGTTGCACACAAATAGAATACAACAATGATACAGTTATCCTCGCTATATACCGCTCGCCATCGACTCGTAACATCACGCCATTTCTAAACAGTCTAAGTTGCACACTTTCAAATCTTTCCAATACCAAAAATATCATAATAATGGGCGATCTAAATATTAACATACTACCGAGCAACCAACACCACCAAAGCCAAGACTATATCAACATGCTAGAATTTCATGGATTAGTGAGTACCGTTAACTCACCAACAAGAACGACAAATGGATCTATATCATTCATTGACCACATTATGGTAAAGTCAAAAAAACCATCTAAAAGTATCGTCTACAAATCAACTATTACGGACCATTATTCAACTATCTTTGCACTACAAACACCTATCCAAATAAATAAATGTAGCCTGCCTTTAGCATACAATAAAATCAACTTTCAAAATATAATAACCAATTTAAAGAACAAATCATGGCAAGAACTCTTCCAAATTAAACAATCGGAGGACGCATGGATATACTTTATTAACTATTTGAAAAACGAATTACACCACCATACCCTGACGATGACCAAAAATATAAGTAACAAATTGAAACCCTTGAAACCATGGATTAACCACTCCATTATAAATTGCATTCACAAAAGAAACACGCTACACAAAAAAACCAAAGAAAATCCGTATGACCAACTAACATTCAACTATTATAAAAAATATAGAAACATGTGCTGTAACGTCATCAGAAAAGCAAAAGAAATTTACTACTCAGAAAGAATTAAAGAAAGTAACAATAATCCCAAAAAATTATGGGAAATACTTAGAGAAGCCACAAACTCGCAAACTACAAAAGAGAAACAGAGCATAAATAAACTTTCCATTGATGGACATATTGTTGAAACCACAAAAAATCCTAAGCTCGTTGCTGATCATGTAAACAATTTTTTTATTAACATCGGTCCAAATCTTGCTTCTCAAATTGCCCAGAGCGGAATCACCCAATCTACCGATACAGTGGTTCAAACAAATAACATAAATACAAAATTTCTATTCCAAACTGTGTCACAGGAAGAAATTCTCAAAACAATTAATTCTCTAAAAAACACTTCTTCTGCTGGACCAGACGAAATTTCAACCAAAATCCTTAAAACGCTGTCTTCGGAGATTACATTGCCACTAGAATACCTTATAAACCTAAGTATTACACAGGGTTATTTCCCCTCTAACCTAAAACAAAGTATCGTAATTCCCATCTACAAATCTGGAAACAAGTCAGATATCAATAACTATAGACCAATTACTTTACTGAATAGCTTGTCTAAAGTTTTTGAAAACCTTATTAATACACAACTTTTAAAATTCATCGAGAGCCATAAAATACTTTCAAAAAATCAATATGGTTTTCAAAAAAACAAAAGTACCTCAGATGCCATTGCCAGGGTGACAGACTTCATTGTAAAAAGCCTTGATAAAGGAAATAAATGTATTTCAATCTTTTTAGACCTCTCTAAGGCTTTTGATACAATATCACACTTTAAACTAATTAAAAAACTTGAAAAAATCGGCATCACGGACAAAGAGCTAAACTTCTTTAAAAGTTACCTAAATGGACGCAAACAACAGGTTAAAATACACAATACCCTCAGTAACCAGCGCTCAACTGACTATGGAATTCCACAAGGAAGCGTATTGGGACCAACTCTGTTCTTACTGTATATAAACAACTTTTGCAACCTTGAAATTGAGGGAAGCATTGTTAGCTTTGCCGACGATACTGTCTTACTGTTTGAAGGCAACAATTGGTCAGCTGTATTTAAAAAAGCTGAAAAAAATATTAACTTAGTTAAAAAATGGTTAGATATAAACACGCTTACCCTTAACACGAAAAAAACAAAATATATCACTTCAAGCATCAATACTGCAGGCCAACCTAATGATGATTACTCCATAAAAATACATAACTGTACGAATTCCAATGTATGCAATGAGTGCCCCTGTATAGAGCGAACTCCACAGATGAAGTACCTCGGCCTCACCATTGACCCATACCTCAAATGGAATATACATACTCAGATCATTGCGAATAAAATTAGGAAAACAATACATTTCTTCAGATCCGTAAGGAACTTCCTTAACTTACAAATTCTAAAAACGATTTATTTTGCATTAACCCAATCTATCATTGAGTATGGTATCATTGCATGGGGAGGGGGTACTTCATCAGCTCTAGATCCTGTTGAAAAGGCGCAGAAAACAATTATGAAAATTATTCTCAAACTTCCTCAAACTGCAAACAGTAACTTAATTTTCAACATAATGAGAGTATTTGATGTTCGACAGATCTATGTAAAAACTATCCTCATGCATCTCTTTAAAAACAAACACGTGCTTTACGAAAAAAAAACTAACTTTAGATTTACGCGTAATTCGAACAAAGACATGTTGCAAGTTCCAGCACTTTCTTCCACCTTTGGTCAACGTAGCTTTGGCTACTTTGCCACAAAGATCTTCAACATGCTCCCGGAAAATATTAAAGAGAGTCAAACACGGAAAGAGTTTAAAAAAAATGTTAAAATTTGGATTTATTCAAATGATCGAGCCTACACTGGTGCCCTCACCCAAACGCCTTGTCATTGACAGTTATTGCAGTATGTACGGTGCTAAAACTTACTATATACGTATTGTGTAAATGCAAACAATAATGAAAAGTAACCAAATGCCTTGTCACAGTGAGTTATTATAGTATGTATTGTGTTTAAACTTATTCTATCTGTATCTTCAATATGTAAACAATAATGTAACCTAAAATAATGGATTGCTGTATGGGAACCCATATTAAACATTTACATATTAGCAAACCATAGACAAAATGAAGAAATAATTAACTAAAAATTCTGCCTCAATACAGGTTCGCCTAGTGAGGCAGGTTATGCACAACCTAAAATATAATATATTATGCCATTTCTATATAACACTCTTACATTCATATATATTTTTTCTTATATTAGAAACTGCCGTATTATTGTAACATTATTCTTTCAACAATTTCATTGTTTCTAACTGACATATAATTATACAACTTACTAATGATATATTATATATATTCTGTAATTTTTTGATGAAATAAATAAATTTAAAAAAAAAGAGTTCTTTATTGTATCTTTTGTAATTTTTAAATGTTATTACTTGTGTTTCTTTCCTGGAGTTGTAGTTTTCTCTGTCATTTAATAAAATTTGAATCATATTATGGTCGGTAATTTTATGTTTATCTAATACATTAACACATAGGTTAAATTTATTTGAGATAACCAGATCAATCAATGTTTTAGAGGTATTAGTAATTCTTGTGAAATCTTTAACTAATTGTTTCATACCTGCAGTTTGAATAATAGATTTCAGTTTTTTTGTGTATATGTCTGCATTTGCTTTAACATTTATATTGAAATCTCCAACTATGATGTTAATATTTTCATCTTGAAAATTTTCCATGCTCCATCTTTGAAAATATGTTAAGAAGTCGCATTTACTCGTGTTTGCTGATCTATAAATAACAGTATATACACCTTTCTTGATTCCTGATTTAATGCTGATGGCTAAAATCCAACAATGTTTTTCATGTTGGTGATTTGATATCACTTCATATAGAACTTTATTACTTAAGAGAATCATCACTCCTCCTGTATGTCTGCTATGCGAGTCACAACGGATGGTATTATAATCATCAAATATAATTTCACTATCTTGGATATCTTCAGTCACATGTGTTTCACTCATCATAAGCATAAAAGGTTTCTTCTCTTCTAAAAGTATTTTGACCTCTTCGTAATGTGCTATGATGCTTTGTATGTTCAAGTATATAATTTCATCTTTCTCGTAACTTTTGTTTATAAAAAAGAAATTCTGCTCATTTTTGCTTCAAGTTTTCTTTTATAAATTTGGCATTCCTTACTCATGGCTGAGTGACTACAATTTAGTTTCAGTCCTAATCTTTTATATATATATATATATTGGAACATGAACACCGCACTAAGTTCACAAAGGATGAAGGCATGCTTGTTTAAAATTATAATACGAACAGCAAACCCTAGATTACAATGTGCCCAAAATGTTCAACACGTGGCCAAGTAGCATAAATAATCGTAATTTCCCAAATAGATTCAGATTTATGCTGAAAATATGGCTCATAAGTAGAAATACTTTATACTAGTCATAACTATCAATCAATAGTTGTTATTTATTAGCATGTAGATTTAGATTATGTGTGCCTATAATAATAATATGAATATCTTACAAGTTGTACCCATATGATGTAGATTTATAATTAATAATAATATTATGTATACCTATTTACATTGTTACTGAGCACGTTCATCCTGTTGACAAACTGCTTATTTGTAGCTTACAGAGATAATACTTTAAAGAACAATAAAAAAATTAAAAATTCCAAATAATTCTGAGAAATTCTAAAATTCTAAAAGGTTTAAAATATCAGAGAAATAATACTCTTTTATGGTTGGAGAAGCAGTAGACTTAAAATTTGAAAATTAAAATAAAAAATAGTGGACATTATAGATATCTCTGGTCAGTTATTGTATAGATTTTGCTCTGCAAGTGAGTGACAATGAAATTCAGTCATCTGGGCATTAAACAGCTAGATTCATCTGAATTATGTTGTTTGACAAAAGAGGGCGCCACTATTCCTGTTTGGTCAATTTACGACAAAAAGATTTAAATATTTTTGTCACAAGAAAGTGACAGTTTTTGAAATACAATGTGTTTATTCAAATTTTATTCTAAATTCTACTCTCTTGAGAGTTTGTCGTGACAAATCATTATTTCATGGTGCGAATGCAAGTTTTATTGTGCTGATTGCCGTTCGCTGCCGAATTTGGAGATTAACTTTGAGGATAAGGAATTTCTGCTAATATCAATGCGAGTGATATATTCGGTGAGTTCTCTGTTTTATGTTTTTGGTGGCTGGATGATAATTTGTTACGCTGACAGCAGAGTGAATTTTTGAATCAACCCATTTTTTCATAGGGAATTTATTTATCCCCTGATGGTCTGTGTGGCTTACAATCCAGATCATCACCAATGGCCTTTTTATATTGGTTAAGCTGGCCATTGAAAATGTCCACTGTTGATATTAAGTTATACTGTACATACGAATTATTTTGACACTAAGCTTCTCTTTGAATCTCACGTCGAGCATATCACGTCGAAGGCTTTGAAAATGCCAGGATTTATACTTCGAGAAGTTCAGTTTTCAAAAATCCACAAATATTTAGGATTCTTTATATATCCTACGTCAGAAACCACCTAAGAGTTTGAAACCCTCAGTGTTCTAAATATAAATCAAACATAGAAATAGTTTGGAAAAAGTTTTTGAAATATGTTTCTTATCGCATGCTAAATGTTGAAAACCATCCCTCCATGAACTACTCTTGATCGATGCCGAAATATTAGAGACCCAGTCATGCTTTACAATGTTGTTGATAGCTCGTACCTGTAACAAAATATTAATATCAGGTGTCCCTTAAGAGTTGCTCGATCTGCAGACACATTTTATATTCATTACTAATACTAATTATCTGGAATTTTTTATAAAAAGAAGCTATAGCACTTTTAATAGATTATGCTCAGACATCGATTGATTTAACAAAAACCTCACTAAATTCATAAAATTCTTAAAAAATAACATTCGATCATATATGTCATAAAACTTATTATATTATTGATTTTTTTTTCCCTCGAAATTCCTTCATTTATCCTGTTCCGCTTACAATTGAATTGAAAAAAAAACTTTAAATAGCAGAATAACAGCACAGTTGAATAGCGGCAGTTTCAGTAGAATAACATTACTTTCTCTCATCGTTATTATAAATACCCACTCCATGTTTAAATGTAAAAGCAGAGACTTTGTGTACCTTTAAGTAGTTGCGCTTTATCATAACTCTTGTAATGAATTTTTCCTTTTTTTTTTTAATTTGGTCCTAAATTTTGAATGTGATTATTTAATTGGTCAATGATATAAACATTTCCTAACATTATACAATATGAATGTATAAAGTTTGTTTTAACGAAAATAAATTAATCTAACTTATTAATGTACAATTTGTTTTAATTAAAAGCGACGTTTTATTTCTTAAACATTGGTATTGTTTATTTGACTGCGGTTAACGTAAGCCACACAAATTTAATGTTCATTATTTTACATAACAATAAATATGCACTTGGTGCTTTTGTTCTGTCATTTAAATCTAAATTTTCGCACCGCGAATATTTATTTCATTAAATAAATAATGTTCTCTTGAAAGGGCTATAAAAAAGGGTAAGAATTTTTATGTTTATTTTATTTTGCAGATATAATTAAAAACGTAGACCGAAAAATTATATAAAAATTGGAAACAATAATTGAATTTTGGAAACACCTCTGGGCTGGAGCCCCACAATATTTGATAAACCTACTACACCTATTTTGTGCAAAGTAGGGTGGTCCGTCTGATTGACAATCCATTGTTAACAGAACGATTGCCATCACTAATGCATAGACGCAATGTGAGTATGCCGAGTCTGTTCTACGGGTATTTTAATGGAGCCTACTCTAAGGAGCTGGCAGCATTGACCCCTGGTGCATCGGTGCACGTGCGTGAAACTCGACGTACACGAGCGGAACAGTCGTTCACAGTTGATGTTGTTTTCATAAGAACGGGCCGCTTCTTCGACTCGTTTTTGTGTAAGACTGCTCTTACGTGGAACTAGTTACCGGCATCTGTTTTCCTTTCTTCATATTATCCGAGTCTCTTCAAGACCCGCGTTAATAAATCTCTCCCTACAGCCCTTATCTCAACCCGCCTCACAACGCTGCCCAAACAGATGGTGACATAGCTTCCCTGTCTTTACACTGTACGTGTACAGTCAGGGGCGCTCTTGTGAGGTGTCGAATAATAAATTTTCCAGTATGGGTTTCTAGAAAGAAAAAAATCAATCCGTAAAAACGAGTTTTTTTATGTCTATTTTTACGACAACATTTTCAACATTCAACTTTTTTTGGGTCGTCTAGTAGCCATTTTAAATTTGTTATTTTTTTATTTCACTGAGGATTGAACCTAATCCCGATTGGGTAGGATCGACATTCATTTCGTATATTAATTGCTGCAATGTCATCCGATTTCAAAGAAATATATATGTGCGCGTATTTACCACCATAATGCATTGTCATCGATAACTAGTCTATTTGCCAAGTTTCAGCTCAATCGGATATCGGAGAGTGGGTTATTTCAACTTCATTCAATTCATTCCTGAAAACGAAAGTTAAAATCAAACAGATGTATTGATAAAAGCTGTTATTCAATAATTGTAAATTCACTTTGTGGTGTCATTTCAATTTAATGAAAAACAATAATTTTGCATATTGTTTGCACATTCTTATCTATGAAAAATTTCAGCACACGTTTATAACAACGAAGAAACTATTGATTAAAAAAAATTTCGATTATTTTGATTAAATATTTATGTAAACAAAAATTCTCTTTCTATGTTTCTAAGTGGAAAAAACAAACTATTATTATATAGCTATTAGAGTATTCGAGCCAAATATTGACTGATGATTATTTTGAAACTAATGTACCATGATTACTGATATAAAAGTTGATGACATTTTATAACATCATGACTTGCATTTTGATAGTTTCAATGTGGGTATAATTTTCTAGCAAAAAATTCCTCCAATTTATTATCTCCTTTTAAAATATTTTTCTGGCACTATATTTTTCCGTCAATCGTACTTCAACTCCAAAAACATTTTTCCAACGATGGGAGCTTTACTTTTCAGTACAAATTCATCACTCCAACGAAAAGCCGAGATTAATATTTACAAAATAAATATTGTTAGTGCCGGAAACAATATACTGGGTAGTTTTATTTTCATGGCAAAGCTGCGATTCTACAAAAATATAATATTGGTTCAAAGTTCGTTCACTTTTAAGGCTGGCCGCATACATACGTTTTTCGTATTCGATTTCCGAATTCGTTTTCCGTATTCGGACATCCGAATGCATGGAATCAGTAGAAAATACATTAACTGCCGCACACGTTCGTTTTAGTTCCGAACGGAACAAATTCCGTAAGCACGTTCCGAATGCGAGCCGGCGCATTCGGAGAAAACGAATGGAAAAAACCTAATGACGTCATGTGGAACGCAGCTATTGCATACAGTTTGTTTGTGCCGACGCAAACGCACGGAAATTTCCGTTCGTAATTCAGTGTTGCCAACGGATCTTGACCTAATATCGCCGTTTCTCATACATAAGGTAGCGTAAAGTAGCCGAATTTGCTGTTAGGTGGGACATGTTTAAAATTTATGTTTTTACGTGAAAATAAAAATTTCGTGGGGGCGGGGGGGGGGGGGTGGCTAGAGAATTTCAAAAAGATAAAATTTGTCCCCAGAAAATAAAAAAAAATTCATGGGGAGGGTGGGTAGAGAGTTTCAAGAAAATATAAAATTTGTCCCCAGAAAAATAAATTTCATGGGGGGGGGGGTGGGCTAGAGAATTTCGGGACATGTTTAAAATTGATGTTTTTGAAGTAGCTTAATTGGCGACCAGTCGCCTTTTAGATTTTTTCGGCGCCGATTCTCGCTCTGAGTAGCCTAAATGGCGATATATCGCCCTTGTTGGCAACACTGGTACTGACGTTTATACATTCCGAATGGAGAAAAACGAACGTTTGCGCTAGTCTCACGGAATTCCGAATACGGAAAACGAATTCGAAAATCGAATACGGAAAACGTATGTATGCGGCCAGCCTAAAAGAAAGTGGTCAAAATTTCACTTGTAAATGTTTTTTTTGCACTTTCGAAAATGTTTACGTATTGCTTCAGATGAACACGCAAATGGACTGTATATAATTTGAACAAGACAAAATGAATAGGTGTTTATTAGAATTGGGTATAGATAATGTTAAGGGAAGAAAAATATATGAAAAGAGGGAAAACAGGATAACCAATCACTTACTACCATATTCTCTCTGCAAAGAAGCACACAATACAATCACAATATAGTGAGTTTAACCGCGATATTGAGAGAAAATAAAATAATACAAAAAATCGAAAGAGTACTTAAAAAGATATAATGTACGTTTTTTTCAACAAGATTATGTAAACGAAAAACACTAAAAAACGCTTCCAAGGTAGTCCCAATCCTTCTTCCGTTTTCAAAACAAATGCACTCGAATTTGCACTATAATCTTGCCACTGTTCCAAATTTAAAATACTTTTCCAGCAATGTGATGGTTAGGTAGGACCTGGATAACCCTTTCAACCCCAGGGTTAATTCAACTTAACACGAACTTTAAGATTTTTTTCACCGTAACAGTAGCAATTAAGAAAAGCCATGTTTTTGTTTTCTTATAGTTTGTAGTCTTTTCTGCGGCGTCTATTTTTTCTGCTTGGTTGAAAACCTTATTCCCGCAACAAAAACGATAAATATTTTGACATCTACTGACTGTGAGTTTCATCGAATTTCTCCCGTTATTGATTATATAATTTAAGGGCCCACTATTCGAATTTCATCCAATTTCCGACATACTTTCCTTAAAATTTTGAAGTTTTTAAGCTCTTAAAAAAATATATGTTATTCTTTAAGATAGTATCTATTTGTTCCAAAAGCCGAAACGGTAATTATTTGAAATTCCCTCGATAGAAATAAATCGCAAAGTATGCTCCGAAAAATATTATTAACACGTTTATTTCTCTTATTTTACAAGTTATATGTATGAAAAAAATCACAATGCTTCTTGTAATGCTACTCAATAGACCCCAAAAGTGATTTTTGCTATTTTTGAAATACGCCGTGATTTATTAAACATTTTCACAACTGTCGCTTACGCCTATTGCTTTTAAATCATATTTATTATAGCGCGCTCGCTCCGACTTGAAGATTAACCTATCTTCTTTGAAAAGTTCATTCGCCAACTCGAGGGCTTTGGGGGCAGACATGTCGTTCAACGTTCTATGATCTACAGACGTGCGATTACGTGCAAATATTTGAATCTATAAAGATAATTTTTACGCGTGTAAAGTTTATGAGTTAATAAATATTGTTTTTTCAAAGATGGGAAATACACGAAAGATATCCCGTATTTCAAAGAAAAAATGATATCTCATAAAATTATATCCTATCTAATAGGTGAGAAGAAAAAAATACAATTTTTGATTTATAAGCTTATATTTATTATAAACGATAATTTACTATAAAAATTAATAATTCATATTTTTATTTATGTATTGTGTAGTAAAAAGTTATAAAAATTATTATTTTATTTTTTTCAGAATACGATAAACGATAATTTATTATAAAAATTAATTATTATTTTTATTTATGTATTGTGTAGTAAAAAGTTATAAAAATTTTTATTTTATTTTTTTCAGAATACGTACTTTGGGAAATAAAACTAATTCCAAAACATTAGAAATTACAGGGCAAGTTCTTATTAATTCACAATGCAACGATGTCCGAAATATAATATAATATGTAATAATAATATACGGGCCATCTGTTTCAAATAACAATACTCGAACGTGGAATTCAGAATAATAATGAACATGCGAGCGAAAGAAGCTATTGAAAGTTCTGAAACTGTGGGGAATATAATTTAATAAAATAAAATACTTTTTTGTTTTAAAACCACGATATTTATTAATTTAAGAACCGACCGGTTTCGCTTTACTTAAGCATCATCAGGGTACAAATTAATACTAAACAAGAAGTACATAATGTGTGCATATATATAACAAAATATAGAGGGAGACAACATGATACAAATATAAGCAACACAAAGACGGTCATAAAATACATTAACATAAGTACACAAGTAATGGAAAACCCGCTAGATAATTATGTAGACTAATGGGTTATACGAATAAATCGGGAGAAACAAAACATCAATAAAACCTCAATAATAACGGTTTTTCCGAATTCGCAAATCATTTGATCGATAGCTTGCCTTCCTGAATAAATCTAATTTTATTTAATCATTTACGGCCAAGATATTTTTGACAATGGTGTGTTTTTATCTTTCTGTATTCCAATCATTTAGCTTTGCTTTTAGGGTTGTGCCCCAGTATTGCTTTTTGGAGACTGTAAACGGATCTCTCGGCATTTAATGAAACTGCAGCAGAACAAAGGCTGTTGCTATATTGACGTTCATGGTATGTTTTGCTCAGATTGACGATAAGGTTTCCAGATCCGCATTTCGCTCGAAGCATGTTTAGGGTAATAAGTTTATAGTTTAGGGTTCTTTCACCGTATTTATGGGAACATTTCAGAACCACCAATCTTTCATTTTGAGTGAATCTTGTGTTTGTGATTAAATTATATTTGACGATTTAAACAAATAATATTTAGAGAAGTTAAAAATAAAATTGAAAGTTCACTGAAAGCTTAAAACTATTAAAAGTAGTAATTTCATAAAAATGTAAATAAATAGAGCCCCTTTCACATTTTAGAATGTAATTTTATGTTGCTTACATGTTTTATTACTCTTTATAATTATTGAATTGTTTAAATGAATAAATAAATAATTACAAAAAAGTCTTCTGATTTGTAAGTCCTCAGGAAGCACTAAGGATCTTTCTATCTATCTTTATAATATAATAAATTTGATGAGCATAAAAATGTAAACGTGTATATAATTTATATAAATGTACAAAAGTAGATATTACACGTGTATAAATATTATATTGCGCATATTATACAAGATGTCGGGGGTAAAGTGCACAAACTTCGGGAGGTGATTCTAATTGATAGTACAAGTAAAAAAGAAAAAAAAACTTTTTTTGGAATTCCAACGTTTTAAGATAGTTTTCGAGTAAAAAAGTTTAAAACCTTATTGATGTAAAAATATATTTATTGATTTTATAAAAGTTATAAATTACTTTTATAAAAGTGAGAATAGTATTTTAGTAAAGTAAAGTAATTTTTATACCTATACAAATAACTTTCGTAAATGTTTTTTGTAAAATTAAAAAAAAAAATAATTAATTAAATCCGTAATAAAACCCATATTTTGAGAACCATCTTCATTTCGACTTCCTTCTCATTTGGTCGGTGCATTATTACTCTAAGGTCGGTGCTAACTAAAAATGGTTCTGTTTTTCTAAAATTGCAATAGATGTCGGTAATTTAATTTCATAATCCCCAAAATTATTCCTAATACGAATTCAGACACCTCTGTCGGATTCTTTTAACACTAAATTTTGTAGGTGTTGCCCAAATCTAAATTCTTTACGCGGAAAGCGGGCCCTTAAGGTGAGATATCTATATAGATGTGTTCAATAATAATAACATTAGTTCAATTCACTGTTTATCAGAATATCGTAAACAATTTAAATTTTCATTCAAATTAACACTGGTAGAGACGCACATATTTTTGATTAAAATGGCGAATTTTTAAAAATTATTATCCTAGATTATTTCTTAATTTCTGAATGAATTTTACTTAAAATGTTATTTCTTTCAAACCTTACAGATTATAACTACATTGTTAATGTGAATTTTTGTCATAAAACAGTTATTTGTATTAATTTTGTTATGTTTATTTTACCTTACGATAAAAATACCCTCTGACGTCTAATGTTAAGCCAAATTAAGATAGAATTTTTTTATTTTTTTATGTGACACCTCACAAGAGCGTTCCTGCCTGTGCAGTGTACAGACAGGGGAACTATTTCACCACCCGGTTGGGCGGCGTTGTGAGACGGAATAGGGTAGGGGCTGTAGGAAGGGATTTGTTAATGCGGGCCTTGAAGAGGCTCGGATTATAGGAGGGAGGAAAAACAGATGCCGGTAGCTCGTTCCACATACGAGCCGACTTACACAAAAACGAGTCGTAAAAACGGCCCGTTCTCATGAAGCCAACGTCAACCGTGAACGGGTGTTCAGTTCGTGTCCGTCGAGTTTCGCGCACGTGCACCGGTGCATCAGGAATCAATGCTGCCAGCTCCTTAGAGCAGGCTCCATTGAAATACCTGTAGAACAGACACAGCATGTCTACATTGCGTCTATGCATTAGAGAAGGCAATCGGTCTGTTAACAACGGATTGTCAATCAGACGGATCGCTCTCCTTTGCACAGATTCAAGCAGGTTTATTAAGTATTTTGGGGCACCAGCCCAAAGGTGGCTCCCAAATTCAATAGATGGGCGGACTTGAGACTTGTACAGCGTCAGCAGCTGGTCACTGTTGAAGAATCTCCTAGCCCTGTACAAGCGCCCAACTTCTTGGAGGCCTGATTTACTCGGGCTTCTATGGATCCCCGATACTTGAGCCGGTCTGATATAGTAACTCCAAGCATTTCAATGGAGTCTTTATTGGGGAGAGTGCTCCCATCAAATTGCACCAGACAGTCATTGATCTCCCTCTTTGCCGAAATCAGACACGCTTGGGTTTTTGAGACGTTGAAACTGACCAAGTTGGCCTTACCCCAGGCACGAACCATCTCGAGGTGGTGGTCAATTTTTTGCTTCAAAACTTCCCGAGCTGTTCGAACATCATAGGTGGAAGGGGGCCTGTCAAAAAGATAACCCTCGTGCTGTCATCAGCGTAGCAGTGAATTGGTGCACATTCAACGAGATCGTTGATGTACAATAAAAACAGCGTCGGAGACAGCACAGATCCTTGTGGCACCTCCGTATTGATTTGGTGCGGTGAGGAAGAAGAGCCGTCAACCACGGTTTGAATTGTTCTTCCCCTCAGAAAGTCTGCAATCCAACTATGCTGGGTTGGGTGGATCCCATAGGATGGTAACTTCTAGATAAGCACCCGGTGCCAGACTCTGTCAAAGGCTTTGGAGATATCCAACCCAACGGTTTGAGTTTCACCAAAACGTTCCATGTACCGCCCCCAAATATGCGTCACATATCCGAGTAGATTGCCACACGATCGGTTTCGACGAAATTCATATTGCCGATCGCTTAGGATATTGTTATTCTCGAGATATGTGAGCAATTTGTTGTTAACCACCCTTTCTAATACCTTCGAGAGTATGGAAGTGATGGCTATGGGGCGGTAGTTAGAAGGGTCGGAGCGGTCCCCCTTTTTTGGGATTGGGTGGACGATTGCCTTTTTTCAAAGATCTGGCACCTTTCCACCTTTGAGAGAGAGCCTAAATAATTTCGCGAGCACTGGAGAATGAATTCTAAAAAAAACAAAAAAATAAATAAATTCCAAAAAATTTCAAATAATTTTCTGAGGTATTGTCAATTATTACATATTTTATATATGTTGAAACAATAATACGTGTGTGAAAGGGATAAATGTCATCCCGAAAGATACTAAGCATATTCTCATTTCGAAACGAAACAATGGGGTTAGTGAAATGTACAAACTTATTGAAGTTTAATGTTATGTTAATGTTGAATAATGCTATCTTAAGTAATGTAGATTTCTGACGATCTCTGGACCCATTGTCACGGATTGTACTATAATCACTCCGTCCTGAGGTTTTAGAATGAATTTATTGTCTTGTGGGTATTATTTCTGTCTTAGCACATAATTCATTCAGTGTTCTAATATTCCTAGTTACTAACAATTTTGGTTAATAAGAATTATTCTATTACTTATCTACGAGTAAATAAACTAAAATAAAGAGTAGTAGTAATCGGAACAAATTACTTGCTATGACTGAAACAATATGAAGACGAGAAAGGAAACCAGATAATAAAATGATGTACATGTTTCCTGGAATTAGTTATTAATATTATATAGGAGCACATTACTTTTGATCCACGCTTAAGATTATATAAGTAAACAAGTTAAAAATATGTACATCAGTACAAAGTTATTAAAAGAAATAAAGAAGAAACAAAACCAAAAAAACCTTTTGTCCAGTGGTCGCATTAATATATGCACTCCTAGTGTTTTATCAGTACAGATTTATATTTCGATAGAAGCATATTAAAAACATCAAATTATTATTTATTTTATAATGGCGGTTTTTCTATTTATAACAGAATTAAATTTAATATGATCGTTTCAATAATACATACTAGGCAACCTTGGTAGGAAAATTAAAGTAAATCAACATTAATAAATCAAGGCTATCTAACTAATAATGTACAATTTTATATAAAAATGTCACTTAACTTAAACGAATGTAATAAAAACTCGTCATTTAATTATTCTGAAGATATTTTAAGTTTAAAATTAATACACTCCCAAAAATGTGTATTGGACTTGTCAATAATTTTAGTATTATTATTAAAGACAGGAAACCAAATCGTAGAGTTATATTCTAGAATGCTTCTTACGAGAGATGTATACAGAATTTTTAATGTGTAAATATTTTTTAAATCGTTGCAAATCTTTACTATAAAACCCAACATTTTCATAGCCCTGTTAGATATACATGATATACAAAGCAGAGTTTTTGGTAAAACAATGAAGCCTAGGTCAATCACTTTGACTAAAAAAATTAAGTCAACATTACATAATGAATAATTTTAAATAATTTGATGTTTAATTTTGCAGAACCCTTTAATTTGGAATTTTTAAAAATATACCAATATTCTGAATTTTTTTACCAGAACTCCATTTGAGAAAGAAAATAAGGTTCTCCTCCAAGATATGTAATCTTTCACGTCATTAATTATCTTAAAAAGCTTCATATCATCAGTAAATGAAGACTCCATTCGTCTACAAATCGATATCGACGGTATAGTAGAGTGGAGTCATCAAAATAAACTTCATTTTAACAGTAGTAAGTGTTCAATTATGTGCATTACAAGGGCAAAGCGTACTTTATATTTTAACTATAAAATGTCTGGTACCTCTCTAAAACGTATTTCGATAACGAAGGATTTAGGAATCACTTTTGACACGCGTTTGACTTTTCGAACTCATATCGATTCGGTGTGCAACTCTGCAATGCGAATGCTGGGTTTTGTTATACGTAATTCGAAATCTTTTACGAATACGGCAGTCATAAAAATGCTTTATTTTACTCTGGTTCGCAGCATTCTTGAGAGTGGATCGATAATATGGGGACCCGAAGATGCCCTTTACTCAAATGATGTAGAAAAGGTGCAAAAAAAGTTTATGCGATACCTCTACATGCGAGAGTTCGGATATTACCCTTTATTGTATCCCTCTGATTTTCTTGCCGGAATGCTGGGGATAGAACGTCTAGACGTTAGGAGAAATATTGCAATGGTGTTAGTGGCGCACAAGCTGCTAAATGGGCACATTTGCAATCCAGATATTCTGGGACGAATTTCTTTTTATGTCCCTGATAATTTCATCAGAGCTAGACAGCACAGATTATTTATTTTTCCAAGGGGCAGGACCAACCTACCAATGATCATGCCTTTGGGGAGAATCACTACTTTGTTCAATCACATTTCTTCTGTGATTGACATTTTCAATTTGAACCAAAGAGAATTTAAGACGGCAATAAGCATACTATTTAACAAATCTGGTTAATCAGATAGTATTGATGTACTTACCCATGCAAATAAATGTATGTACTTACTTCTTATAAACTGTAATTTATAAACTGTTATTTGTGAAATGTAAATGGCTTATACTGTTTTTCACAATAAATAAATAAATAAATCTAAATAAAAAAATAAATCTAAAGTGTAAAACTTCGACACTGTAGAAAATGCCAGTAACGTTATTTTTTAATAGGATAAATAATAAAGGTCCCATGTTTGAACCTTGGGGGACACCGTTGGTAGCAATAAATGGTTCCATGATAACTCAACACAGTGACAATTCAACACACCTTTAAAAAGTGATATAAAATCATTAGAAACGATGAAAAAAAAATTTTTTTAACCTAACCTAACCTAACCCAACCTAACCTACTTAACCCAGTTAATAAAGTATTTATTTCATTACTTTCAATGACTTCATATAACTTTTTAAAGATGTGATGAATTATCATTGTTATGATTTATCCGGTCACCCAATAAATTTATAAGATAACAAAATTGATCTTAACAATCTTACAAAAGTAATCTATTAGATAAGTCACTAATCAACCAAGCCAATAAATTGCCACTTTTCCCTATTTTTCAGAGCTTTTGGTTAGTATTTTGTAGGAAAGGTCAGTATAGATGGAGTCTATCTGTTTCTCTTTAGTCAATGCTGTGTTTATATAGTTTTGAAATATTATAAGATTTGTGAGAGTTGATGTAGATGAGACAAACCCATTTTGGATATTGATAATTTCAGAGAATATTTTGCCAAGAATGATTTTTTTCAAATAGTATATAAATATAATATATAACTATGTTTGAATTTATACCAAAAGTAATTGAATTTATGTAAAAGACTAGGCCCGTGAAAATTCACAAGATATTATAATTCCAATATTTGAAAAGACAACAAAAATAATTTTATGTTATATTATTCGTAGGCTCGTACTTTCTGAATTATCATTCACTTAATCAGAGTCAATTTTAAAAATGACACTAATATTCAAAGCTAATTTGAGTTTTAAAAATATCACGCAGGAGTAACCAACATACATCACAGACAAACGAAATATTATTTTGTAGAATTAATATGGCGAGAATGGAATTTTTAATTTGAAAGTCTTTTTTAAATATTAATTTAGATTTCCGTTTTCCCTTTAATTTTGACATTTTAAAATAAATAATTGCAATTTCTTACACAATCTAGCGACAAAGTGACCAGTGAATGAATTGACTAACAGAAATACTTCCCCAGTAACTAGATCCTTAATTTGGGGTCACCTTACGCTCAAACTAACCCGAAACTCAAATTTCCCCTGGATCGCGTCTTCAAAGCGGTCAGAGAATTTCCTCCTGAAAATTCCAATAAAGAAATTCTCACAGACAAGAGTGGATACACTCCAAGCAATAGAATCTTGGGCGAAATGTTAAGAGGAACTTCTTAACGTTATTAAATTAAATGGAACTTTCAGAGCTAGAGTTTTTTTGTGGCTTGAGTCATTGGACATAAAGGTATTACCATGATTAAGCCACTGAACATAAAGGTATTACCATGATTAAGTCACTGAATAGAAAAGTATTAATTACCATGATTAAGCCACTGAACAGAAAAATATAACCATGATTAAGACACTGAACAGAAAGGTATTACCATGATTAAGTCACTGAACAAAAAGGTTTCAATCAGAAAGAAAAGGTTTTACTATGATTAAGATTGTGAATTTGAATTAATTCAGTTTTTCTTCTATCTGTAAAGGCGGCGCATGGGAGATGGAAAATTGCAAGAATATTATAAAGCATTTTGGTTGATGACGTGCAGCATTTGAGTTCTAACCTAAAGGTTAGAGGTGAAACTAAGGTGAAGGTCTATCATTTTGAATTATTACTGAAAGACTGATAAACTAAGAAAGTTGATTTTAATTTATGATAAATGTTAACAGAACGACTGACTTCGGCTTCTCAATTATTATAAGCATTAAATAGAATTTAGTGAAGCGCGGATTTTCAATTTCAAGATAGTGGAATAATGGCACCCCTAATATTATTTTCACTATTTCAAAAAATGGTTTGAAATTGTGTAGGTAATCTATTTTAAGCATTTATTTATTTACTCTTGACAAATATAGGAAATTTATGAAACACGCTTGTAGACAATACAAAAATTATTACTATTCCAATATAAATGTCCCTAGACTAATCCGTCTGCAGTATTCGCATTAGTATCTTCACATTAACAAAAAAATACATACATAAAAGTTGTAGCGAAAATTCACCCAAGAACACATATACAGACACAAACACGGTTATATGATAACTCAACACAATGACAATTCAACACGCCTTGAAAAGGTGATATAAAGGCATTAAAAGTGATGAAAACGTTTGAACCTAGCTTATGTAACATATTTATCCTAGTTTTGGTTTCATCATATAAAGTCATTAAGAGTGATAAAAACTTTTGAACCTAGCTTACATAACATATTTATATTATGTCATTAAAAGTGATGAAAACACTTGAACCTGGCTTACGTAACATATTTATCCTGGTTTTTATTTCATGATTTTTCATGATTTTATATCACTTGTTTCATTTTGATGAGTTATCCGGTTCAGGCTGGAGAGTACCCAACTATTTAGATCGTGTCACTAACCATGGCTAAATCAAGTTTAGATTTTGTGGTCTTTCTCATGACGTTATCATTCACATACTATAAAGACAAAAAAAGGGAAGAGAAAAAACTTTATTGAAATGACACTGGCTATTTGGATCTAGCTGATAAACGCTCTAAAGCTCAATGAACTGTGATAATAATGTTTTTTCTGTGACAATTCTGTAACACAAAATCGATATTCAATAAGCAAGGTAACGGTTTTTAATACAGAGCTATAAAGAGGTATTTTTTGCTCAAGGCATCCTATCGAAAAAGGCGCCCCCAGAATATGGTGTCAAATTTTTCAATTTCAGCACTTAGGAATGTAAAAAATGCTGTGATATTTTCTATTTTAAATTGGCGATATTTTTACGCTTTCTAAAATAAATCACCCGAGCCCGGTCATAAAAAAGATTACGCAGCATCAGTGCTTTAATAAAATAAATCAATAAGGTATTTTGAATCACTACCAAAAACAGTAAATGCCATCAATTTTGATAAATTGGTTCTTGATAGAAAAATTCGCTGAAAAGTTTTTAAAATGAAATGAAAATTTTCGAAAATACTGTTCGTCAACGATATTATTTACTTATTTTATTATCCTTCCGTGTTTACATGACGTTGCTGTTTTTAAGGTTAGCAATTTGTATCGAATTGCACAAAGGATGCTTGTTACATTTCACCTTCGACTCAAATAAGTTGAAAATGATTTATTTTTCAGATATATTTATTTTTAAGAATATGTAGGATTTATGATGTTGAAAGTATTTATAAAATATTTGCCTTTCAAAAAAAATATTTTTGTGTGTAAAAAATTAGAGAGAAATCAGAAATTTACTTTTCGAAAGAACACCGTTAGTAAACTAAGTAAATTTTGTAAGACAATTTGTCCTTTGTTAGTGATTGCTACCTTCATCAACATTTGTCTTTTGTTTGTTATTGCTACCTTCTTCAACATTTGTCCTTTGTTTGTTATTGCTACCTTCATCAACATTTGTCCTTTGTTTGTTATTGTTACTTTCATTAACATTTGTCCATTGTTTGTTATTGCTACTTTATCAACATTTTTTTCGTATTGCTTACTTCTTTTTTCTATAAGAAAAATGAACTACTTCCACAAATAGAAGAAATATTTTTGATTGTCCGAGAAGGGTGAACATGGAGGCAAAAAAAAGATGGATGACAGATAAAACGTCAGCGCTTCCAATATCAGTTTTTGTCTAAGTGTTACTCAGGATTGTATCAGTCGGCCTTGACTTGCTCCACCTTCCTTTTCCCATTTTCCTTCTTCGGATCATCTATCAACTCCCACGTGCCAAGAATACGGAACTGCCACGTTGACGGATATCATGTAGACCAGGGGTGTTCATCTCGATTCTATGAGCTATTTCTAAAAAAACTTACACGGCGTTCTTGACAAAAACGGGGCAATGCAAATTATCCAATTATTCTTATTATATTTTTATTTTTAACTAAATGCCGCAAAAAAGTCCAAGCTGCTATCAACCGTCTGGGGCCAATGAGACTATTGCATCTCCAATCAATTGGAGAATGTTGTGAGGCTAAAGGTTGCTGGTGGGCAGGAGAAGATATGGAAGAGAAAGATGAAGAAGTATTTGGCTAATTAGATCTGATCACCAAAGACAGCTAGATTTATTCGATTCTTAACGTTGGTCTTTGGGCGATAGTAAGATTATACGCCATACTGGAATGTGCCACAATAATTTGTACTATCATAATATTATATTAATTGAATCAATAATTGTGAAAAAAACACATATTTTACTTGTGCACACTGAGATTTTAACCCGGTTGTAGAAATAAAAAAAAATGTATTCGTTAAACTGATCATTAGATTTTCAGAGTCACAAATGATTCTGAACACTCCTAACACCAGTGTATCGCTTCATTTAATTAATTTCTTTTGATAACACAACATATTTATCGATGTGTTTATTTATTGCTTTCCCTGCACTTAGTTCGAGGTGTATAAACTCCCGTCATGTTTAAAGTCGTTAAAAATCGACGGTAAGGGTCATTTTGAAAACTTGATCAACAGCTGACACTGGCCAAGAATCTAGGTTAACTAGGGGGTCAAGTGGACAAATGACATTGAGAAGGGACGGAGGTTCAAGTAATCGAACTCAGTTTGCTGCCAAGAAACATTAGCGATCTTGCGACATCTTCAAAATTCTATCTATGTTTAAAAGAAATTTTACTGTTTCATTAATGTTTTCAAACATGATTCAAGAAATATAGTCAAACCATTTGTAAATTTGAGAGTAGTACCAGGTTCATACGAATATTATTTTGAAAGAACGCTTAGATTTAACTTGATTACCATAAAAAACATTTATTTACGTCGTGGAGACGAAAAATAATGAATTTTAATATTTATTTCGTTTACCTTAAAATTGTTTGTTCAGTTGTAGTCTATCATTTTTGAAGTGACAGTTTTAAGGTTAGTTGTTTCATCTCGTTTTATTGACACCAAAATAAGAACCTAGGAACCCATTAAATCGGGTAATAATAATTGGTTCTTAGTTTAGGTTTCATAAAAAAAAAATGTCAAAATAACTGTCACCAAAAAAAAAATGTCAAAACATGTCACCAACAAAATACGTCAAATCATCCGTATTTTGAACAAACTATACAACTACGAACGACGTTAAGTTATATTTTATTGTGTTGAATCGAAGTGTTCCAGAAAATATTCGTGAAAATACTTGTCCAGTTACTCTAATTTAAAACCAAAATATTTAATAAAAGTCAAATTTCTCAGTAAGGCTTAGAAATCATACCTATTTTCTTCAAAAATGCAGTAAAAATGTCAAGCATGCCGGATTATTAGGTCCGCGGTCCGTGGGTTGGACACATCTGCTTATGTAGACTGTATGAAATACAGCAAGCTTTGAAAATGTGATGTTGGCACACTCTATAAGACAAAAATAAACAACGTTTAAAATCTGGACAATATTGAACGTTTTTATTTGTTCTCATTCGAAGTACTCGCTAACAAGATCCATTATTTTTTGTTTACATTTTCCTTTGTTTGCGTAAGCTAATTCCGATAAACAAATACATATTTTGATGAATTTGCTGTATTGAAATTCGAAATTAATTAATTGTTTGTTTTCCAGTCCATCTCATCCAGAAAGAATTGGAAGAATTACTACTTCGTTTGGGAAAAAAATGTTAATAAATTGCGAAATTATTTGAAAATGTTATCATTAGGCGAATATGACTTTATTTTTTTTTACATTTCATAGTTATCCAGTAATTTTGGCCTTACTGGGTGGCTTATTCATGCTTAGGCCTTCATTTTATAATATAAAAAAATAAAATACATAGTTCATTTAAAGATAAATAAATATAATGTTGTTTTTTAGTGATGTGTCTTTGTCCAAAGCTTGTATTTACTGTCGGAGTTTTTATGTTTTCTTTGTAAGCTTGTCTAACTGGTCTGTTAGTGATATTTTATGTTGAAATTTGTTTTTTTGGTCAAAAATGTAATTTAGTAGGGTTTTTACGTATAATTGGCGTATATCTAGTAGATATGTCACAACTGTTGAATATTTGGTCTGTATCAGTCAGTCTATGTTTTTATAGTATCACCTTCAATATCGTTTTCTGTGCAATTTCTATGTAATCGATAGCCGAGTTTGTTGCTCCTCCCCAAGCAATAATTCCATATTCTATTATTGTTTGGCAAAGTGCAAAATATATTGTTTTCAATTGTTTTATTTTATATATGTTTCTTGTGTTTAGGAAAATGTGTATTGTTTTAAGGAGTTTATTTGTGATTTCTTTGATGTGAGGTATCCATCTAAGGTTATGGTCAATTACGATTCCTAGATACTTTATTTGTTCTGTTTTTGCTAGAGGAGGTCAATCGCAGATGTTGGTGTTTAAACATTGTGTATTTTTATGGCGTGTATGTTGTTTTTTGGCTGTCCCGTGGTATTTATACTGTCTGTTGTGAATTTTGTTTTCGAAAGTGTAAGTATGTTTTAGTCTAGCGATGTTTTCACTTGCGAGATTCCCAAATTGGCTATGTTATATACTTTTTTCCAATCCTTAGATTTAAAGAGTAAAACTGTGTCGTCAGCATAACTAACTATTTCCCCGTATATTTTCATGCTGCAAATTTCATTTATATAAATAGTAAAAAGAAAGGGGCCTAGTATGGCTACTAGCTAGTAGTACCATACTATACATGGGTCGTTGTTTAATAGTATCGGGTGTCTCATAAGTCACGAATTGTTTTTTTTTTTTTTACACGAGTAGAAACAACCCGTTTTTATGCGACAAATGTCAAACGTAAACATATGTTAGGATAGTGTCAATGCACAAGTGCAAAAGGAATAAATACAATATTTTGGGGCTACAGACCAGATGTGGCCGACAAATTCAACAGTGTGGCGCGGTTTGTACATGGTCATTAGTTAAGCAGGTATTATTAAAGTAAATGCGGGCCCTGTACAGTGTACAGTATGCCCAGCTTTTGGGATGCTAACTTGACTCCAGCTTCGATGGAGCCTCCGTACTTGAACTGGTCACTTGGAGTTATACCAGGCATTACCAAAAATTTGGAGTCTAAAATATTTTAGACAGTTCCAAAATCTTAAGTTCGTTTAAATACTAATTATGATTGGTGTGCTCTGTCTGTTAATCGGATTCAATGAATTCTATAAATTTCGCTTTGAATAATAATTTTTGTGTAATTATTTTAAAATTTGAGAGTGTTAGTTTGGAGAATTCAGACATGTGCCTACTTATATTATTATAATGTTTACAGCCATTTTCAAAATTAGAACTTATTTGTCGAGAATTCGGACACGAAGCGAAAAAAATTGGTTCATTTTTTTACCTCCAATTAGTCAAATATGACTTCCAACGCTCTAACGCCGAACGACCGGAAACTACCGAATCTGCTCCCCGCGCACTGATACTCGCGTGAAATTGTGAAATACGTTTCGATGGAATATTAGTACGTAATAGCGCGCCTGCGACTTGGTCTGCGCCACTCTATGCTAATATTTTACTATTTACTCTACGTCTTTTGGTTTTATCACAAAACAACATAGTATAAAGCATTAATAAGTGCTATCAAAAGATTGACCGCAGAAAGTGCTGTATAACCCAACGATAAGAAAAGGCAAACTGATTGTTTTGATTCAAACGAAGTTAGCGTTGTTTGTTAGTCAGAACATCCTCCACTTCTCTACTTGCAGACATCAAACCTGGATGATTAACGAGAAAGTGTGTTCTTAGGTCTAGCTTGCCAAACTAAAATTCCTAAGGTGGGTGGTGGAAGCAAAACCTTGAAATTGAGAGAAAATATCCATTGCACGTTAAGTTTTTTTTTTAAACTACCTCCACACAGGGTGTCGTTGTAATTTTACTTCTAAGTGAAAAATCCCTGATGAAGTTGGTAAAAAAAGGTATAACAGCTGAATTAGTAGAGACACGGCCTTCATTTACTCGAGAATTTCGATATAATATCATCTGATATTTAAAAAAAATTATATCATCAGTCTAATTTCAGCTTACTTAATTAAAACTAAGCAAAACTAAAGGCTTCGGAATATTATACAAGAAAGATTAATATATGGGGTACACTGATATTCTTCCGAAAGGCAAACATGAGCAATTTCTAGTCTGATTCCTTTGGGTTTATTTGCAACATATTTTTTTCACAGTCGTGGGCTTAGGATCACAGGGGCCTAACTTCAAAAACTTATGTTTTGAGTTAAACTTGGTTTCGGTAATTCCATAATCATATTTATCTCGTAGGTACATACAGCCGTTTTAGAGATACAGTTGGGCATATGAGCATTCCAACCCTTATTTGTGTTTATCTGAAATCTGTGTTTTTCTAGATATGCCCCTGTGATCCTCAACCCCCGAATTAGGGAACAAAATTTTATAAAAATTTATATCAAAATAAAAATGGTAACCGTGGATTTATTTCAAAAGACCTTTATATAAAAATGCGACGTGGAGGAAATTAATTTGGAGCATAGTGGATAATAACACAAAAGCTATGAATAGTTAAACGTAACTAATTCAGGACTTGGTAGACACCTTGTTTGAAAAAGTAGCAACCTGTTTACACCATTGACTGTGGGTAGGTACTCGTATATCCGGAAGACGTTCATTGTATTAAATTAATTGAATGTTGAATGTCGAACCGCGGTAGACTAGATTAATTATTATCTCTTACCTAATTAATAGAGGCATTGTCCTGATTTGCGGCGTTTAATATAACGGTCCAGAGAACACAACATAGCAGCCCCTCGCGAGCCAGGGGAGGACTTGTGATCAAAAGGGGCACTAGAATCCTCCTTAATTTATTGATTTCCTAATTACTTACATTTAGGGCGATTCATCATATTTCAACGTTAATTCACAAGTTCTGTGAGAGTCCAATTTGAGTTCTGTTATTAGATAGTTTTGAAATAGTTGCTTCACAGAACTGAAATAATAAAATAATTTGAATAGAACTTTCACAGAACTTGAAAATCAACTTTGAAATTTGAAGTATTCTCTAAATTCTGTGAAACAACTCTGCCTTACAAATCAAATGTAATGTTCAAGAGCTTTAATTATTCATATTAATTTTCATTGTAATTTTTTTGGTATTTTTGTGCCTTTTAATGCCTATGACAGACAACGCTATATTTCTTGGCATGTTTTGGCATATTGCTTGCCATACATTCCCATTGGTAGTGGATGTCGAGCGATGTACTGTAATATGCCAAGCCATGATGCGTATAGCGTAATTTGCCACCTGCCTAAGTCACTGTACATCGATTGCAGTGGAGTAATTATGTGTATTTTATGCCACAAACTGAGAAGGAATCATACAAGTCGTTCTATCTCATTTTGTATTACAGTGAGATATAAGTTAGAGAGTGGCAAAACAATGCTCAGTATTTTTTTGAAAGTCTACGGTAAACACCTCCCATATAAATGTAATATATTCCAATAGTCATCGACTGATATTGCTTTTCAAAAATTTGTCAAAGTTTCTGAAATTGTAACCAATTATTTAAGCATGCAACGTGTAAATAAAGTAGTGACAATATAACCTTCATGATATGTTTGTGTAATTAAATAAGTTTTTTTAGTTTCGCATGAAGTGGTATTTTTATAGTTTACCATAAAATAACAATCGTTAAGCGACAAAATAATCGTAATTTTCAATCATTATTTTAATTGCATTCCTCCGTTTGTAATATTAAAATCTGGAAGAATCTTTCATTCGATTTCAAAAAAAAATTTTCATGTTGAAATAAGTTCAAAAACATCTAAACTATTGGAAAATTTCGACGGTAATATTTCTAAACAAATTATGAATCTGGCAGATAATTTAAAGTTACTTGACGATAAAATCTCAAATTACCCCAGAGATTAATCAACATCACTATGTTACAACCCTTAAACTTACTTAGAGGGCAGGAACTGTTACTTTATTTCTAGTTCCTAATGTCCAAAGATTCTATGATCACTTCAATGCCGCAAAGCCACTTAGCTTAATGTCTCTCAAAACTCCCTAGTCAATCATGTTTTGTTTATGAAATAATTGTTTTCTCTTTATGGTGGATAAAATTGCTTTGCTGTTTGTTAACATTTTATTTTCCATGTAGACGTAGTAGGTATGGAGAAATTAAAAAAAAAAACGTGAATTCCTTTTAAGATGTTTGAAACGTTTTCAAAAATTTATGATTCTAAAAATATAGGTTAATTCAAGAAAGAAGTAAAAAATTCAGGCCAGGTTATATTAAATATATAATATGCGTATTGTGATCAACTAACCTTTGACTTTGGCTGAGTTTTACACAGTAAAATACACATTTCTTCGATGTCAGTGATCGAGAATGCAATGAATATCTACATTACTATGTCAATAATCTGATTCAGAATTCAGACTATTGTCAGCGGAAGTGGCGCCATCTGTATGATCGGATATATTATTCCTTCACATGTAAGCAAAGTCTGAAATTCATTTCTAATAAGGATTCATACATATTTAAAAAAATGATCTTTTCGACGAGTGTGAAAAATAAGTCTCGACCTCTTTCGTTCATGGCGTAAATGTAATTGGGTGAAGCCCAACAAAAAGCCGTCAGCCAGCTCGGCTGGAAAAAAACACTGAGAACTGTGTTTTTATCTGCTATTAATCATTCGTTTAGTGATATATTGTTATTTATTATTACTGCTAGCAATAATTCATTTTAATGATTTCTCTTATTAGCTGGAACTGAACTGCTTCTTCGTCTGTGTTATTATTTTCTTCCCATGAGGGGATGGAATAGCCCCTTGTCTCTGCCTTGCACAGGTGGTGTCTATATTTTTGGAATTTCGTAAAGCTTAGTTTCCTGGACTGTTCACAGCGCCACCCCTAACATAGCGTTAGTAGTGAAATGGAAGGTTTCCTTAGACACTAATCTTCAATTCTCTTGTGGTCCTGTCATCCGGAGTAAGATACTTAGTCCCCTAGGTTTTTCAGAAGTATCTTCTCCACTATCCCACGTCTTTGCAGAGGTCACTTTTGGCGACTGTGCTGCCGGGGACTGCGTGGAGGGTTCGCAGGACCACCTTACCGTCCTACTGCTCACTGTCTACTACTGTCTCTTGACTGCCTGTGATGCGCCAGAAGCTAAAGCTGATTTTATGTCGTTCACTGCCACGGTAAAGTGTTTAAATTTGTTTTTCCTTTCTTTTTTCCTTTGCGCCTATATTTTTCTTTATAAATGTTGTCTCTCCGCTAGCTTCAAGAACAAAAACAAACTGTTTTGGGTGAAAACGTTTAACTTAAAGGTTTTTTGCATAAATGTATGTTGTGCCGTGTATGAACTGTCAGGGGCTTTTATAATCATTTAACAGTATCTCCGTTTAAAATACCAAAGTAGAGTATTGAGGTGAGAATCGACAGAAGGAACCATCTGGTCCAATGGTTCGGGTGCTAGTTCCCAAATGCTAGTAATCTTTATGTATTGTTTCTCAATCATATTACTACGTATCTACCAGTGAGTGATACTGTGTATCATGTATTGTAGAAAGGTGTATATATACTGTTTATTGTTAAATTAATCATTTTTACAAATTATACTGCATACTGATCCTATAATTAGTTTATTGTCTCTTATTGTGCTAGTCCGCCCCTGTCAAGAAGTAACAGTGAGGCACCGTTTCATTCAATGATCCGCATTATCCCAAGTTAGTAAGCGATTAAGATTTTGCCGATGTTTAGTGATAAAACCAGAGTGTTTTGGCTCCAAATTAGCTTACGAATCATCTCAGGCGCCGTTTTTTAATGATCTTTTAATTATCTTAAGTTTATTTGCTTCAGAATGAAAATGCTATTTGGTTCGCGGCTGGTGGTTTTAATTGTTTATTTTAAAATTTCACAAGCTTTTATAATTTTCAGTCAAGCAAGCATAAAATCAGTATCTGTGGTTTCATATTTATTCGTTCGCTTTCACCAGGATTAAAGCAGAAATTACAAGGAAATTAATTTAAACAGTGTTGAGTAAGTAAACTATTTAAATAAAATCGAGTATTTTTTTAGTTGCCGAATAAAATAGGCTTATTATTTATTACGACTTAAACTTATTTTTTTTAGGAAATTCCTACTTTATAATTGATATAACTACCGTACACCCGAAATTTAATTTATTTGTTTTGTTAATTCAACTTTTAAAAATTTACACATTTTAAAAATAAAATTAAAACATAAAACGAAAGGTCCGGTACGCGTGGGCTAAAATATTTACAAACATTAATAATTGTAAACTATATATATATATAGTTATAATAACTATAATTATGTATAATTATAGTTATTATAACTATAATTATGTATAATTATAGTTATTATAACTATAATAACTATAACTAGGATGCCACCAGAATAATGAAACTCCTACCTTTAGTTCTGGTGTCTTCAATGTTCCTTCTTTCTGCCAGCACGTAAAAAAACTCTCCATGACCTAATTGCACTTAACCCGGAATTGCAACCGAACAACCTACTCACAAAGGCAATGCAGAAATTGTATTGGTGGTACTTCCCATCTCCTGGTGACAAGGTTACAAGGACGGAAAGGTAGGAAATAATTATTGGAAATAACAATTGGTTATATGCGCGAACAGCTTTCAACGCTTTTCCGTGGTCAGCTGTTTGTTTTCGGACTTCGGACCCTTCAAGATGTGCCCAGGAGATTGGTGAAGTCATCAAATCGGCGATGGATGGCTTCATACAATCGACTACTAAAGAAACTGATGTGGGCTCAAAGCCGTGGTTCAGTCGACAATGCTCCGAAGCAGTTCGACGAAAAAACGCGGCTTACCGAGCCTACAACACATCTCGAACGCCCGAAAGCAGATCAGCATACAACAAATCGGCAAAGGAATGCAAGAGAATCATTAATAGGTCAAAATTCGAACACGACCTGCAGATCAGCAAAAAGCTGGCTGCCTGCCCGCATGGCAGCAGAGCATTCTGGTCGCTTGCGGGCTCAATAGGTCGGAATTTTTGCAAACCCAGTTTGCCACCTCTTACCAGACCTGACGGCTCACTAGCAAACACCGCCACCGAAAAAGCTAACCTATTAGGGAAAATGTTTGCGGAAAACTCGACCCTCGACGAAGGAGGTGCTGTTCCGCCGTCGGTTCCTCACTGCGGCTTCTATATGAAAAAGCTGAGGATCCGGCATCGGGATGTACTCCACGTCATACGGGGGCTCGATGTTAACAAAGCTAGTGGACCTGATGGAATACCTGCCCTGGTATTGCAGAGGTGTGCTGCGGAAATACTTCCAGTTTTGACAAAGCTCTTCAAAATGTCCCTGAAGTGTGGCACTGTGCCCTCTGGTTGGAAAAAAGCGGTCATTCACCCTATTCCCAAGAAAGGTGATCGCTCCAACCCGGCCAACTACCGCCACATAGTGATCACATCAGTGCTGTCCAAAGTGATGGAACGTGTGATCAAGGACAAACTGCTCACATACCTCGAGAAGAACAAAATTATCAACGACTGTCAATACGGATTCCGGCGGAACCGCTCGTGCGGTGATCTTCTCGCGTATGTGACGCATGTTTGGGGGCGGTGCCTGGAACGTCACGGTGAGACCCAAACGGTCGCACTAGACATATCCAAGGCCTTTGACCGGGTCTGGCACCGAGGACTTGTCAACAAATTGCATTCTTACGGACTTCCCGCATCCCTGTGTACGTGGATCGCTGACTTTTTAAGGGATAGGTCGATTCTGGCGGTTGCTGACGGTTTCACCTTCCTCTTCCTCGCACTCCATAAATGCTGGCGTCCCACAGGGATCGGTTCTGTCTCCGACTTTGTTTTTGTTGCACATCAATGACCTTTTGACATGTGCACCGATTCATTGTTACGCGGATGACAGTACAGTTCATGATTGCTTTTTGTTTGACAAGCCCCCAAAGGGCACACAAACTCCAACGGCTCGGAGGGCTTTGAAGCAGAGAATGGACGGTTATCTCGAGAGTATTTCCTCCTGGGGTAAAAATAATCTCGTCGAATTTAATGTTTCAAAGACCCAATCCTGTCTCATTACGTCTAAAAGGGATCCTAATGATAATTTAGTCTCCTTCAACGGAAGCAATCTTCCAAACAGGCCTTCCATTGATATGCTTGGTATTATTAGGCATAATACCATTCTATTCATAAGTTATCACAGAACCTAAACTATGCACTTACATTAGATATCAGACAGAAGAGTGTTATCTAATAATTTTACATACTTAATCAAAACTATAATTTTTCCCAAAATTGTTATGAGATGTCTTACTGACAGCCCTGATTCAATAGAGCTAACTCTTAGTTCTCAGCAAATTCAACCAAATTCAATATTGAAGGTAACAATAACCTCAATACTAAACTACTGTACCTACGGATTGAAAATAAAAATGCTATTGTACCTATGTATACCTGATGTTATTCTTGTTTAACTTTCAACATAATTTCTCAGTAATTATTCTGTTTAACATAATACTGTTTCGCTCCTGTGAACCACTGTAAACATAAATCATGTATATTGTAAAAGCCTTTTACGGCGTCTAAATAAATAAATAAATAAATAAATAAATAACTATAAGTGACCAGCTCAGGTACGGGGGCTCCATCGAAGCCAGAGTAAAGTTGGCCTCTCAGAAGCTGGGCGTACTGTACAGGGCCCGCAGATACTTTAATAATACACAACTGCTGACCCTGTACAAATCGCAAGTGCGCCCTACTGTCGAATTTGGCAGCCATCACTGGTCCGGAGCCCCTAAATACCTGAAAAAACCCTAGACTCTGTGCAAAAACGGGCGGTCCGTTTGATAGATTCCCCAATCTTAACAAACGGACTGCAATCTTTAGAGCACAGGCGTCAGGTAGGTATGCTGTCCTTGTTCTATCGGTATTACAATGGAAGATGCTCTGAGGAACTAGCGTCATTGATCCCTTCGGCACCGGTGCGTAGTCGGGATACAGTTGACACTTGTCACATGAGAACGGGTCGCTTCTACGATTCGTTCTTAAGTTCAACAGCTCGGCTGTGGAACGAACTGCCGGCCTCTGTATTTCCTCCCTCCTACAACATGGGACTCTTCAAGACCCATGCTCACTCCTTCCTCTCCACAAAAAGACCTTCCACACAGCATCCCCAAAGATGACATAGGCCCTGAGGGAAATTATTTTCTTCAGGGCCTCCTGTGTGGAGTTAATATATATAAAAAAAGCTACTGTCTTGTAACTACCAGAAATATGGAACGAAATTAAATGTAACAACTCAGGCTTATTCATTAATAATTTTAAACAAACACATTAAATCCCAAATTATATCTCGTTTGGATAATTTAAATAAATTTAAGGATTAAAGAAGGTAGACCGTAATCTAGGCATTTTCTAGGAATATCTATTCTAAAATTTACATATTTGAAGAATTTATTTTGGATTCTTGTAATGGTGTGTGAATGAACTTTATAATTTGGAGACCAAACTGTGGAATTATACTCGATATGACTCTTTATTAGTGACATATACAATGTGTAGATAGTATATCTATATCTATATCTATATATACTATATCTGAAAATCATTAGATAATCATAAAATAAAGCCCAACATTTTCAAAGCTTGTTGGATATGATTTCTAAATGCTTTATGAAATTGAGTTTCACATCAAACCTTATACCCAAGTCATTGATTTCCGAGACAGAAACTAACCATGTATCACTAATGGATTAATAAAAAATTATAGGATTCTCGATCTCGATTCTCGTTCTCTCAATACTATACTTTACGATTATAAGATAAAGGGCGAAACACTATCACGTGTAAATTCCGTAAAGGATCTCGGTGTCGTTTTTGATCCCGAACTGAAATTCTCTGACCATATATCGCAGCTCACTCAGTCTTGCTACAAACTTCTTGGGTTCGTCATTAAGACATGCAAGCAGTTCAATAACCAAAATGTTATGTTAGCATTGTTTGATTGCATACTGAGAAGCAAGCTGGAGTATGCGAGCGATGTTTGGGCACCGTACCACCAGAAGTACATTGATATGATAGAGCAAATCCAGAAGAAATTCCTCAGATATGTCTATATGCGGACGCATGGAACCTATCCTAGGTTCATGCACCATATCGACTTACTTGAGGAAACTAATTCTGTGAGTCTGGAAAATAGGCGGAAAGCAAGTCTAGCCATTATGTCTTTCAAAATTTGGAACAATTTTATTGATACCCCATTCCTCTTGGGATGCTATGATTTAGTGGTCTGGTACATATACCAGACCACTACAGCCGAAGTCGATACCATGACTTATTTAGAGTACCAAAAGGCAAAACCGACGTCCTGGCAAAGCATAGCATGACGAGGGGAGTGGTGCTGTTGAACGAACTAGCAAAGAATTTGGATGTAAGTGAATGTTCTCTAAATGACCTAAAACAATTATTGAAGAGTCACTTACCTAAATGCTGATATGATGTAAAATTGTACTGTAACTGGAATAAATGCTTTGTTGTACAATAAAAAAAAAGTTATTTTCTTGACACCATATAAAAAATTTGGTCAAGTTATTTGACAATATTTTTATTAATAACGAAAAGATACACAAATTTCAAATAAATATAATACAGTTATTAATTACGCAATATATGTATTTGATGTACCCCCATAAATAAGCAGGGCTTGTGTGTGTGGGGGGTGTTATTATATTGATTTAAATTTGATATGATTCAGTTCAAGTGTTCAGAATACTTTTTACGGTGGCTTTTAAATTATTTTATATTTCTTTGGAGATCAGGTGAGGCACGAAATAAAAGTCGTGTCGTGAAGGTCACTGTGTTTATTGAGTCAGTTGCCGTGACGAAGAGATGACGTAGGACAAATGTTGAATACTCCGGTTGCTGCGATGATGTGGTCCAGGCGGTAGTTGGCGATGGCGCGCTGAGACCGGACTCGATGAGTGTCAGGCACTGGAGTGCTGACGAGAAGGCCGAAGGTGCGGCGGACCTTGTAGGCGGTTGAGCGGGAACGGCGTAGACCAGTGACGATGCTGCGTGTCCTCGTGGTGGTCATGGTTGCGTGGAAGAAGCGCTGGTCAGAGACACTGGAACCAGGGCGCTTGCAATCCGAGTAGCGCTTGCCAGGGACGGCGATCTGGACAAGGCGCTAAGATGATGTCCCGATAGAGTCCATGATGGTACGGACGAAGCCGGGTAAATTGTCCTTTGCACTAGTAAGAGGAGCGCGGGTATTCACTCGTTGATTCTCGGCGGACTGATGACTGACTGCCTGACTGGCTGCGTCGGGCTTATTTATACTGTTCGGCCGGTGGCAACAGCAGGTAGTAAAATGGCAACTAAATCGAGGCCACTCGCTCGGTCTGGCCCTTTCGCGAAGTTTCGACGGCGCGGCAATTATGCCTAGGCGGTAGACTCGAACCTTCTGGCGAGTTCTCGTAATGTGAAAGACGGCCTGTGACGTATTTTCACCTGGTAGACAAGTAGGTGCTTGTAGTAAGTAGATTGATTTGTTTACGATGCGATTTTGACTGCAGGTACATAATTCGGGAGTAGGTACTAAGTAGGTCGAGCGGTTTATTATTAATTAGTTAATCTAGATTTTTCTCGACGCCACATTTCTATTCATGTTTCTATTTTTTTATGAGATAAAAATTTAACTCCGAGATATTTATGATTGAACTGTTCTATTGTTTTTTTACATTTTGGAGCAGGAAGTATTGACATTTGTCTAAGATTTCTGTTATTTTTAAAGGGTTCCACTTTATTTTGAATATTATTTTTATAAATTTATAATGTTGCATGGTAAAGTATAGAGCACCTAATTTTCTGACCTTAAATTGTTTGAATAAAAGTGCCATATACCGATTACTAACATGCCTTATTGCCTCGAATAATTTTAGATCATATGCAAACATTAAGACATGAACATCATCGAAAATATATAAAACATCATTCATAAATAACAAAAACAAGATCGGTCTAAAATGTGACCCTTGCAGAACGCCACTCGTAGCAATGAATTTATATGATGTTATGCCATCCATTTTAACTGCCAGTACTGTGTTCATTAAACAATGTTTTAATAAATGATATAGTGATCCACCTTTACCGAATTTGTGCAGTTTATACAGTAATAAATCATGATCAACTTTGTTGAACGCCTTACTGAAATAAGTATAAATAGTTTTTTTTTGTTTTATAAGAAGCAATTACTTTGTGGTTAGACATTATATTTTTTAAAATAAAACAAACACTCAGTATTTAACCACAAATATTTATTATTTTACACATCGACCGGTTTCGCTTAAACCAAGCTTCATCAGGATATAATAATAACTCATCAATAAATAAGTTATTATTATATCCTGATGAAGCTTAGTTTAAGCGAAACCGGTCGATGTGTAAAATAATAAATATTCGTGGTTAAATACAAAGTGTTTGTTTTATTTAAAAAAAAGTATAAATAGAATCAAAGAATCAACCTGATGTTTACTAGATATTGAATCGGGTAAATATTTTTGATATATTAAAAAAAGTTAGTAAGAGTAAATTTTATGGCAATAAAACCATGTTGTTTGCGAGAAATGCCTTGATTTAATCTACAAACATATTTTTTTAAGAAGAAGTTTTCAAACATTTTAGTAATCATCGATAGAAGGCACTGGTCTGTAGTTAACCGCTTCGTGTTTATCACCTTTTTTTGAAAAAAGAGGTGAGGAAGCTGAATTTCTATGTATTTGGAAAACATCCTGTTTGTAAAGATTGATTGAAAAGCAAATACAAAGGATAAGCTAAATTGGTGGCACAATTAATCAAAATTATAGAAGGTTTATTATCGGGTCCACCATTTTAGCCTTGATATAGTAATTTTAGTTCAGTCAAGATATCATTAGATTCTATGTGAACAAGAGATGAATTAAGATTATTATCTATAGCAAAATCTGATCTAGCATTAAGAAAGTTGGAATATCGCAGTCATAAACAAGTAAAAGAAATCAGCGAAAAAGTCAACGATAATTTGAATGTCATTGGCTTTTTTGCCCGCATATTCCAAGTTGGTAGGTATACTTTGTTATTTTTCATTTATTTTGCATTGTTAAAAATACTTTTCATTATTCTTTATTGAGTTTTTTGACAAGATTTTACAATATTTTTTATTATTTTTAAAACTCAATGTAATTTGATAAATATCTCTCTTCTTTAAATTTCTTATGTAAATTCTTTTTCAAGAGCAATTAATTTAACTACATATTTTGATTCTTTAAAATGAATGAGTGGGATAAAATAAGTAATAATTTCATCCAGCAAAGCATAAAATGATTCCACATTTTTTATTAATATCACCTTTTTTAAGAAATTACCAGTCTACCTTGTGGAGGCAATCATTTTTATCACGATAATTAGCATTTTTTTTAAATAAACGTAAGTCTTGTAAGTTTTTAATTGACTTCTTTAGTGCAAGTGCATCTATTAACAATTATTTCAACCTCATTCGAGAAAACAACATCAAGTACATGATCATTAATATCACATACGTTGTTGAATTGGGTTAAATTAGAAAATGAAGACATATCCAAGATCACTCGTTCGCAAACAGTTACTGGTGTGGAATTATAGTTACAGTCAAAAACATTAAAATGCAGTTAGGTTATTCACTATAAAAAAAAAAAAAAAAGGTGAGTTATAATCACCACAGATAATGATTTTATATTTTGGGAATTTTTCAACGTCTTCACAATGTTTTTTGTACACTGATATATTAAAATCCGGAAGGATATATACTCTTCCAATAATAGTTTTCTTAAATTCACCACTAATCATTACGAATATTTATTCTACGTCACTATTTTTATTTTTAAGTACTTTCGAAGTAATACGTTTGTGAACCGCTATCAGAACTCTACCTCTACTCGGTAGATATGGTTATTATGCAATCCAAGTTCCGCTGAAAAGATTGAGAAGAAGTCATGTGAGAAAGTCGGGGCAATCCAAGTTCATGCAATCCAAGTTCCGCTGAAAAGATTGAGAAGAAGTCATGTGAGAAAGTCGGGGCACTTATTCTCAATTCCTTGAGTTTAGTTCTTATGCCCTTGGCATTCTGGTAGTAGAGGATGCGTTTATTTATCTAGAATTTTTTGGCAAAGCATTGACAATTTAAGGGAAGTTGTTAATATCTTTAGTGGTTAAATTTGCTTTTAAAGGTGATACCCATCAATGAAATATTTAATCTTTCAAAAAGACGATAATACTCATAAATAAACAAGTATGTGTCTACTACACTATGCTTCTCAATAAGTACATAAACCGAATTTTTTCTCATAAAAATTAACCCCACTGGGTCTTATAGCCTGCATCGTAGGTTAACAATTTACACATTTGAGTGAAGCAACCTAAAGTAATCATTACATACAAAAACATAAGACGACAACAAAATTACACGTAATATTCGTTCGTATATCTACAACCTTAAAAATAACATGCTCCCTAATTATCTGCAAACTAATATTATGTACTATGAAAATGTTCAGAATTACGAAACGAAACATAAATACACACAAAACATCGTGTTTTATGAAGGACAACAACTTTATAATAACCTACTAAAAGCCTTAAAGGATGCCACAAATCTTGGTACTTTTTGTAGGATATGTGCCATAGACATGAATTTTTTTAATGATGTGTATACATACATATTTATACCAATTTAAAAGTTTTTTATTATTGATATTTTGTTTTTTTTTCCAACTAGATGTATTAAAAAAAACATACATTCATATATACATATATATAAAGATTCAAAAAGAAACAAACTAAATTTTACAAGGAAAAAATATTTCACGTTTAACATTTTACACGATTTTAAAGATTTACATTTTAAGATTATAAGATTTTGAGACCAGTTTAAACTTTTACTACTTCAACAAATTTCCTTAACCATTTACGATTCAAGAAATATGCCAACATCATAAACAAGCTTTCAAAATCAGGCAGTTAGTCTAATAATATCACCAGAAGTTTCGGTTCAAGGGGGATCACTTGTATGTGGATTCTGTAGATAAACCCATTTAAGATAATAGTTCGGTTCATGGGATGATAATTAGAGCTCCATTCTCACTCTTTTCCCAATATTATATGCTTTTCTCTCCAACTTCACCGTAGGCAATACGTTTTATCTCGAGCTGGATTCACCCATTCCAAATTAACTTATCCGTATAATAAATATTAGTGTTTATCCAACCGTATTGGAAATGTTAAATCCTAGTCAAAATGTTTTCTCCGATATTAAGAAGGGTAAATAATTCTTATCTATTGGGTAGAATTCCAATTAACGAAGGTTGTAGGACATCATTATCTGTTCTTAATTTTGTTAAATTTGATGTGAAATAATTTGTCTTGCGATTTGATATTTCTGTAAATATGAAATGATTTTAGATAATCTAGAACCAATGTTAATAATTATCACCTCGCTAATCTTAATATTCCATATTTCTTCCTTTTTGAAGTTTTTTTTGAGAATTAAAAAGAAATGGAGCTATGAAATTAAGCGAGAACCCTACTTCTTAATAATAATAATAATAACATGGCGCATTTTAGTGTCATTTCACTTAAAGATTACGTTGTCGATTTAGAGACGTTGCAATTATTCATTAACACTGCAGCTCATCTCTCAAACGCGAAACTTATAAGGTAGGCTGAATCTTATCTATACCACCGAGTATACTTTTTCGCGAAACTCTTATACATTTAATGAATTTTAAGCGAGAACCCTATTTCTTTAAGATTACATTATCGATTTAGAGACGGTGGATTATTAACACTGCAGCTCATCTCTCAAACGCGAAACTTCTAATTGAGGCTGAATCTTATCTATACCACCGAGTATACTTTTTCGCGAAACTCTTATACATTTAATGAATTTTAAGCGAGAACCCTATTTCTTTAAGATTACATTATCGATTTAGAGACGGTGGATTATTAACACTGCAGCTCATCTCTCAAACGCGAAACTTCTAATTGAGGCTGAATCTTATCTATACCACCGAGTACACTTTTTGGCACAATTTTTTTACATTTAATCGAAAATTAAAAACAATCCCAAGGATGAATATAATAGTATATATATGTTTACAAAACGCAAATAGTTTATTTGTTGCTTTCATAATTATGTTAAATTCTATTTACCTTCTCCAAACGCTCTCTACCTATTCTGTTTGCTTTTGTTGCTTCCCACTCAAAAACATTATTTACGTATTGTTGGTTCAGTAAAAGAAAGCGAGTTCTGTTGTTAAAACGATGTAAGTATTTGTTTGATCGAATCTTAAAACGCATTTTAAAAATAAACCAAAACCAGTATTTTTGTTATTTGTTTTTGGGTTGTTATGCCGTGTTGCGCTAACTCCTTTAGCCTAAATCATAAATTAAATCATTAAATCATATCAAAACCAGTATTATCACATTTCCACATAAACCATTTCTAGCTTGCTATGAAAGTGCGAAACTATCGATTAAAAACCCTTTCTGAAATAAAAGTCCTCACATTCCTTCGGAAACCGCTTTCCCCTCTCACTTTTCAAATCTCACCCAAAGATATCAAAAACTTATTTATTTTGTATTCAAGGCACATGATTTCTTGCTGAACATTATTTAGACCGAGTCTCGTTAAGGCGTGTGAAAGAAGTCCAAGAACAAGGAAAACTATCAAAATGTCTACGTATAATATTACCCAACGAAACATGTGGTGGATTAATCCCAGAGTTTAATACGGGTTTTGGACCATTTCATAACTTCGGCCTCGATTTCATGAAGTGAATTCGAAATGAGATAATTAAAAAAGTTTATCAATATTAAAGATACCAACTTCTGGGGGATGGGGCAGCCTGAGGAACTTTTCTAAATTCCTTTCAACCGTTAAATAAAGAGGGAATATAGGTAGAGGTCTTAAATCCACTTTCTTTAAATCTGAAATCGAAATGAGGTTTGTCCGGGAATAGGGATTGCTATACCAATTTAATGAACTTGGTCTAATTGAAGAACTTAAAAGCAGTTTGAAGAAGCTCGTTTTAAAATTTTAGTCCATGCTTTTATATTAGCCTGCCGCACTGAAAAGGTACGAAAAACCATATTTTAGACCTGAGCAAGTTCGGAACTCTTTACAATTTATTACCAACCCATTTAGCCACAAAATGTGTAATAATCTATATAAATAAAAAGGTTGTTCGTTTGTTCAAAATCTTCAATCTCAGAAAGTTCTTCACCGATTGCTTTGAAATTTTGATTCAACGTTTCATTCGAATATGCATATGTATTTATATATCTGTATTATATAAATGTCAGCTGTGACAGGTGCTTTTTTGAAAAGCAGTGCCATCCGTTGGACAAACATGCTTTTTTTGAATAGCGCCATATGTTGGAAGTTAGCACAACACGCGCTATTGTTTCTCCATCTGCACACAGACTGAGCCACAGCAACGAGAGGTGTAATACTAGTTATAAATAAAAATCACGAAGTTTTTCCATGATGCCATGTTTCTTAAACTAATATTGCGGGCGTTATTGCCAAGATTGTTTAAAAACTAATTAAAATTATTTTAAGCTCTCTAAAATTATTTAAACTACTTTTAGAACTCTTAGCGATATAAAATACAATGCGGTTTCTCACATTTGTTGCAAAGCGGATTCTTAAAAAGTTCAGACTTCTGAAATAATCTTAGGGTAAAGGAGTACCTTTGATTAATGGGTTTAGTACAAAATAAAAACATTAATTCATTTTTTATTTTCAATATGAAGGCCTCAGCACGGGCAAGCCACCCAGTGAGGCCAACATTACTGGAAAACTTTAAAATGTAAAAAATATTGTACCAAATAAAAAAAATAAAAAAATTTAATCTTTCATTTCACCAATGAGATTGATGTCGTACAAATACAACTTTATATTATATAGTTGAATTTCGTTCACAATTATGCAATGATAATACTTTTTAATTTCACCATCGGAAGTACTGAGTAAGTAATTCAAGTTCGGGTCGTTGAAAATAATTTATTCCACTTTCGTTTATAACGTTTGAATAACGTTGTAATTCAATTTTATACTAGAACAATTTTTTCTTGATAACTTTTGAAGGTTGTAACGGTCTCAACTGAGAATCCAACTCGGGATCTCTATCTAACCGGGACACCGTCTTTAACCTCTTGACCATTGGGACTTAATGTACGTCATATTTATCGATTTCAAATACCAAATTCAGAATAAACAATATCATCTTGCAACTAATTTTTCCCGTATTTTTGACAGCAATCTTTTTGAACGATTACAAAGTTCACAAAACTTGGTCTGTAACCTAGATAATGTCTCGGATAAAAATATCCGATTTTTATTTAAAAATCATGATTTTATTTTAAAGCAAGCACAGTAAACGGAGAAAACAGCTGTTATACTATTTGAACAACGGTATTTCAATCACTACTCGGAGATTTGTTGAATTAAGCACGAACATAGTTAATGCTGAACTTTCTTCTGAAACAGGGAATTGAGTTATGTAAACCAGATTGGGTTGATTTCAGTTACTTAGCAAACTATTTAGGCCCTGGAGAGCTTCATGGTAGGGCAGAAAACCTTGGATATTCGCAAAGTATTGGATTTTTTACACACAAACATAATTAAAAAAAAAAATTAAAAAGTAATTTAAGGAGGAGGGGAAGATTCTATCAGTATCACATAAGATTTTTTTTCGAAGTTGATTTATTGAATTCTTTAATGAATTTGTCGTCTGTACGTAGTTATGAATTTTTGAAGTCGTTGACCTCATTGTTACACAATTCTTTTGATTTGACGAGCGATGGCCTTTTGGGTAAAATCTCATATAGGTACTCATATAATATTTATCTTCAATCATTATAATAATGGAAGGTATTCAACCAAAAATTACACAATTTTTTATATGAAATGAAAATTTGAAATGAGAATTTGAAACAGAAAATTTAGAAAAACGATACGGTTGCATCTAGAAAAGTCAATAGATGTCGCACATTCAAATAAAAATGGTTTATATTTATCAAATTCACTATCTAAATTGCATTTAGTTCGAATTGAATATTACGATCATACCTAAAAAAAGCAGCCAGTAAAAAATGTCCGGCGGGAAAATGAAAATAATGTTGGTAGTTCTTATTAGAAGTATGATACAGTTAATATGATCGTAGGAGATAGTTAAATTGGTATAGCAGCTCTCCTGCAAGGCAAAGACCTGGGTTCAAGTCCTAGATGCGACTGTATCTTTTTCTAATTTTCTATTTCAAATTTTCATTTAAGAATTGTAATATTGACTTCAATAATTAAATATATTAATTCTTTTAGATTTCACTCATTAAGATAATCCAATCTATGTTTATTTTTTGTCAATTACTTCTTTATTAAGACTTTCATAATAACGTATATATATAACTCCGGCCTTATTGAGAGACCGCATTCAAAATATTTTGACAATAGTTCAATCATGGTCCACCTGATTCAAATAGTACCTAGGAGGTGCTAAAACATTCCCGGGCTTCAAGTTAATTAACTAACCGTAGCGAAGTCCCGTTTGAACTCGGCTGACTTGCATTTCACTTGTCTATTAATCTGTTTGTATGTTCCGTATTCAGTCAATCCTGACAAGTGGTAGCCGTGTTTGATATTACCTTTTTATTCCGCCAGGCGCAAGAGCTTTTCAATCTAACAAATGGTGACATTTGTTTTCTTACATCCGAAAACTTTGTCTCACTGACCGGAGACAATGATATGAAAACTAACTGATATAAAATATAGCTGATTAATTTAGAATCTTTTAAAAAAATATTCGTAATTAGATTAAAAAAGGGACTGCAGGCCTTTAACGAATGAATTGATAGGTTTCCTGTCAAACTTTTAGTAAAAAAGGAATGTATTATCGCGATGTCGGAATACGTGCTTATAAAAATCAATATATTTTTGCATTTAGTCAATATACATTATCTGGGCAAATGCAGGAGCATGAATATGGATTCCAGTAGATTAGATTAGATTAGATTTTAATAAATCAGCAAAACTCATTTTTCTCCGTGTATGACACCTATGTTTGGACTCATTGACTGGAAATAGTGGTTCTAAAACGATCCAAGAAGCAGAGGGGTATCACTGACCGGATTAAAAGTTTTAACGTCGTAGATGATGATAGATGGACAGGTAGGAACTGACCGAGCGCATACGTTTTATATCTACAAGCCACTTTAATAGCCCTTGGAAAAGCAATATAAGTTCCTCCAAGTTTTATACACATTTCTTCCGTGAGCTTAATATCACTGAAACAGTGGTTTTATTACGTTTTAAAACGTAGTCTCACTGACCGAAGACAGTAAATTTTTTACTCTTGAGTTTTGTTCCTTTAGCCAAATACTGTTTCACCATTTTTGTTGTATTACATTACAAAATAAAATTTTGACATAATGAATAATTTAGAACACGAGAAATAAATATCAAAAATAAAATTTAACTAAAAAAAAAAATACACAAATGATATAAAAATAAAAGTACAGTGATAGGTTTACAAGGAGACAACTAGAACTTGATTAACTATTCTTGAACCAAAGGTTCAAGAATAGGGTTGGAATTTTTTTAATACAATCCACAAAATTCACCAAGTTAACAATAAACATGTTAATATTACCTACGTATTGGTTTCCCATATTGTGAAATCGCTGTGTCGGAGAATTAGCAATGTAGTTCCGCTTATGAAAACGGCGGTAGAATAGAGTAGGTCATCTCAATGTGACGTAACCACATTTTGATTGTATCGAACATGAAAACATGATTTTATTGCATTTAATTTTAATTGCGACTAAAGTTGAACACCTGCAAGTTTAATGACCTCTTTTCCAAATCATAATATTGACAAAACCAGTCGCTGGGTGAAATTATTACTCTCACCTAAAAACACCTGCGTCTGGAACGTAAACAAGCTGTGGTGAAGATATTGACGTCACAAGAAGGCTTGCTAGAGAAATTATAAATAGCTAAAAACAACACAATATTCGGCAGTCAAGATTCAAAAATTAACACGAGTGGACGAAACACCTCCTGTTAAAACGCGATCTGCTAATTATAATTTTAAAAATTATAAATTCCTGAGTGTCAACTGAAATCTGTAGTCGCTTCTGTTCCTCCATCACGGCATAATCATTTTAAAGATTACAACTATTTGCAACGAGCTGTTTACGGCCGGCACTCTATCAGCTGAACCAGACGCATCTGTCATCATTACAATAATGGGGCGTCTCCGTCTGCCGGCTCTTATAATCAAATGACCATGCCGCCGCTGAATTCCTCCTGGCTACCGACTGAACTTCCCACTGCCGCTGATAACCTAGTGGCTGGCTAATCCCTGCTGCATTGATGCTGAAAACCTAGAGGCTGGCCAATTCTTCCTGGCTACCGACTGAATTAGCCATTGATGCTGACAACCTAGAGGCCGGCCAATTCTTCCTGGCTACCGACTGAATTAGCCATTGATGCTGAAGCCTAGAGGCTGATCGATTCCTGCTGGCTACCAATTGAACTGGCCACTGCTCCAGCAGTCGCCTACGCCATTTGCTGTATCGTATGGCGCGATAATGCACAATGTGCTCCAATCTGAAATTATCACTGAAAGAATTCCGATTGTCTCAGTTTTCTATCTGTGTTTTAAATCCCAGTTGTATTGAAATACATATAACTATTTCTTGTGAATTGAGTTGGCTGTAAAAAATAGGAAGTACCTATAAGCTACACCCCTTTGCACGTTCTGAATACCAGTACAATATTTGTAATTAAAATGTGAATTTTGTTTCGAATCGTCTTTCTTTTATGATGGTTTGGATAGAACACGGTGTTTTACTTAAATCATTACCCAGGTTGAGGACTGATGTGTGCCGGTGCTTATTATTTACAATAAGCTCATCTTGTGAGTCTTTTCTTGTGCAGGCAAACTCGTCCCGTACATTGATAATGGTCTTGAACGCCAAAACAGCATCAGTAATCATAATAAAAAACTAAAATACTTACTTGCAAAACTTAAAAATAACATAAATTATTTTGATTTATTTAAAATTTCTATAAAAACATATGTTTTAATTTTCCAAATAGCGGTTATTTACTGGACTTTAGCCTCATGTGGGTTCAAAGGAGAGTTTTAAATAAATACGTAAAATTTTTATTCATGTTTTTTATGACGAAAGCGTGTGGTTTCGTTTAATTTCTTCTGTTTCAAAGGTAGAAATCTCATAAATATATACTATAATCATAGTGAGATTTTTATTGCTCCAACCTCCATATTCGACCTAATCAATCTGTTCATAAACTTTAAAGCTATATTTCAATATGTATATATTATACTTTTTTAGTTCAATGGATAAAATGGCTGTTAAAATAGTAATGGCAGTTGGTAATTAGAATATTTTAAATTCGCCTGTTGGTAGTAAAATTTAAAGCATAATATAAGCTTGTGTTGGTTTACACTTTATACTGTAAAAACATTTCGTGCCTGACAGGAGAAATATTAGATAGGTAAGCGATATTTTTTATATCGAGTTTTTCGGTAAAAAGCGGTAAGCAAAATTTGTTTTTTTTGCGACTATAAAAAACAAAAGAAGCATAAATAACTGAAAGATGGTTCGAAATTTGAAGGTACAAGGTTCCTCAATTAATATTGTTATTATTATCGTCTCGAGTGAAATTTATTTTTCAAAAAAGAAAATAAGGAAAACCTTTTTTTTAATGATGTAGTCTTGTTACTGGAAAGGTGAGCCGATTCATCAAATTAAATTATTATTGGAAAAATACGATGTAAAAGAAAACGTACAATGAAGAGCGTTTTATTATTGGTGTTGGTATAAGCATTTTTTATTAAAACTTTTTGTTGTTGTTGTTGTTATCAATTAGTGAAAGAAAAAGATAACATTTAAAAAAAAATAATAATGTTTCGGCAGTTTTAAATCTTTTTTCAATTTATAAAGAGAAAGTGATCTTGAAAGGATTTTGAACATATTTTTAATGACATTAAATTTAAATTAAAACGCAAAAAAAATGAACTCGAATTTTCGAAAACATTCAATTAACTGTATTACAGTTGGGAAATAGAAACAGTGCTGGCTCACATATGTGATGGGCTGACGACGGACGGAGAACTGTCGGCTGCGGAGGGTTAGAGAAGTCAAATATGAATACCTACATATTTTAAGTAACTTGAACTGTTCGTGTTTAACACTTCTGTCAGGCATTTCCGAACTCTCTTTAATGATCCCCAAGTAGGTAAAAACCTGCTCCGCAGGTAGAAAAAATTGCAAGTAAAACTTTAACAGTTCACGTTGAATATTAGAGATGGCAGCACTTCCGTTTATAGTTATCAATTATGGAAAGTATACAGCATAAATTAAAGAAATAATGTGATAGATTTTTTATAAAGATTTTCTTTATAAAAATCACCAGTTTGGTGGACCACGCAATACTTTGCTTTTTTAATGTCTTTTTCGAGCGTCTCCAACTTTCAACACCATTCACTATTGTATACCACGATGTTACTGTCAAAAAACTACATTATATCGATTCTATCTGGACTCCGTATCTCATTCCAGTGCAGATATATGTATTCCTCGGACGTCCCAGACTTTTGTTACTATTCGAACCAACCTCTTAACACTCTCGTCACTTATAAGAACAAACAAACTTAGCAATATCGTTCAACAACTTTTCAAGTTTTGTAAGAGCAAACATACGTTGGCTGAATTTTTTATATATCATTCATAAGATTTACTACACGTTATTATAAACATCAAGCACTTGTCATTGATAAACAATAGCATATTATGTAAGAGTTTAGGTGGTGAGTGGTAACAAATTCTTATTATTTTAAACAAATCCCTCTTTCAGGTCCGATTAACTCAGGTCTTTTTGTTGTTCGCACAGTCTATTCTCATTCGCATGCTAATAGGAACTAGAAACATGTTCTAGTAAAGTAACTAGTGCTTGATAGCTAACTAACCGGGAACAGCAATTTCTCCCAGCAAGCTGCTCGTAGTGCTTATCCAGGGAACTGTGGTTTAACTATTGGCCTCTAATTACCACAACGAACAAGTTACCAAGTACGCACTTACTGTTTTTGGACTCGAGGGAATAAATGTGATAGTTTGGCGGTTTGCTAGGAAAGTACGAATCAACAGCGGAATGGGAATCAACAGTAACACAATCAGATAACTGCAAATTAGGCTTGAAGCTTTTCGTGGGAGGATCATTGATCGAGTGTTTATTTGAACAAAATTAATTTACCAGGCTTGCAATTTTCATAATGGGCGGGTATTTAAACCTAAAAACATCATCGAAAATAACATCAAGCTTGTAAAAAAATGGCTCACTTGTTATATGAATAAAACACCGTATATGTTTAAATAAAACTCGATGCGTGCTTAAAAAAATGCCTTGCGTGTTGAAAATTATAATGAAGGAAAACAAAAATTGCTTGAACCGGCAACTTTAAGAGTAATTTAATATTTTTTTGGTGAAGTGTAACTTTAAAATACTTTTGTATTATACTATCTGACTTATACCCAGCGTTGCTTGGGGTTGTGCATGGTTTGGATGAAGGTTTTGAGGTTGTGAATTTAAGTGTACCGGAAAACTGGGTGCATTTTTAAGGTCAAAATAATATTGTTTAGTATTGAAACAGTTTGGGATAAAACATACCATTTCCCATCATATACTATCATTCCTACTATCTATTTTTTTTTCTTTATTTAATATTAAATTTACAATAACATCTTATTAAATTACATTAAGTTTGTTTTCTTTTTAATACATTACAGTACATCGTGATACACCTATTTTAGAGCAAATTCTTGTGTTAAAAAGGTGGAGAAACGCGTGTAAATAATAATTTAACATATTTTTTCAGAGAGTGTAAAGATCATGAAAAGAATTTTTATTTTATACATATATATATATCCCGCTACATTTGTTACGTCCGACCCCTAAAAATTCCATAGCATTGTAGCGTCCACCGACTTACAGCGTCCGATATACGGACGCTACAATGTTTTGACGTCAAAATTTTCCAGAACGATGTATATATATATATATATATATTCAAACAGCCTTACCCACATTGGAAAGAAGAAGATGATTTTGTTGCATTGTAAATTGTCACAAGTCAGTGCATTATTCGCATTTGTGTCGTGTGGCAAGCAGGTGCAATCGTTATGTCGTCGTGAATTGGAGTAATATATTCACATGCTTTGTGCTCTGTTTGCAAATTATCATCTCGTCTTCGAGAAAATTTTCACCCTGTATACAGTGCCAGTTCGTCGAGAGCCATACTACAGGGATTCATGGGAATTCAAGGTAGGCTGTTTCCATCATTCCACATTTCCCGTGATTTTCAAACCCAATTGAATGTGCTTTATATTTTGGCATCATTGTTGATTTGGTTTACAGTCCTTTCCGTGTAGTATAAAACGTTACAAATATTATTGTAAAGAATTACGAGTATTCCCGACTTCTTCTACCAATCATTTCTACGTGATGCATTCTCTATACACCCTTTATTTTCAGGTGAAAAAATGTAACAAGCAGTAATTGTTGAATGAAACACTGGTATATATTGAATTATTTTGCGGATAAGAGATAAGCCGCCATAGCTCAGTGGTCAGAGCTGTCGACCGGAAATCGAAGGGACACGGGTTCGAGTCCTGTTGGCGTCATGTATCTTTTATCAGGAGATTTTTCAATGTGGATGAGTGTTTCAGGCGAATAATTATTGCTTGTAAAATAATTAATATTTTTTATCTCCGTTATTGTATCACAATCTGTTAATTAAATTGTATATTACAAAAACATATTACACTAATAATCATATATATTCAACATTATACATCAATTAATTTAGACCGCATATTGATGTACCAGGAAATAAGATCCTTCTAGATTCGCTGTTAGTTTCTGAATGTAACGCGATGAGTAATCAGAGACACTTCCATTCTACGTGTTCACTTTGTATTTTAATCAAGATTATCGTGTGACCACGATGTTCTCTGGACTCTCCGAGCAGTTGCAAGAATTAGTTCCTCCGTCTGATAGGACACTTACGAGGCTGAAGTGTGGGACAAATGTGAGTGAAATGCGACTGACGCATACGTATGTTTGTTAAAAGTAAGTGTAAAACATAAATCCCTTGGACCAATGGAGTTCCAAGAGATGAGATGTAAAGTGATCAAATCTGAGCGGGCGCGAGACGCCCTCCAGGGAACGCTTACCCCTTCACAATTTTTCGTGACTGATTGGCCCAGCAGTGGTGTTCTGAATACAAATTGGAATAATGTGAATCATTTCTCAGAAGGATCGTTCTTTCTGAGTTTGGGAGTCATTTTTACCTGAATTCAAAGTACAGAGTTGGCTGTAGAAAAGGAAAGGACGTAATGAAAGATAACGTAGGGTAGATATCGAAGAATGAGTAGAGAAACGTGGGAACTGTTAGGTACGGTAAAAACAGGTAAGGAAATACGAGGTCACGCTAATATTATGGCTTCTATGTGTAGGTATCCCAATTTTTACGAGATGAAAACTACGGAACAACTAATTGGGGCAGGTAAAAAATAATTTTGATAAGAATGATGAAAAACCTTGAAGGGCTCCAATGTGACTGTGTAATGGTTCCGTAAAACGCAAGCTTCTCATTTCCCAATGACCTTATTATAAATTATTACTAGACTTATTTATAAATTCTGAGTAGTTCAGCATTCTGAGTAGTTGTTAGTATCAATTGGCACACTACACATAATACACTTTGTATTGTGTAGTTTACCTTTCAAGTGTGCTCTCATGAATTTTTTAGGTGCACGTGTTGAAAAAATGATATCTTTTTTCCAAGATGTGTGAGAAAATCATTTAAAAAAGTATATTATGAAATACATCACAATATTTTGTTTTTAAATGTGAGGAAATCAATGCAGTTTAACATGAAAAAAAGTCAAATATTTAGCGGTTCTCTCTCATTGCTTCCGAACTTTGATAGTCAGTGCAGTTTGGTCGTAGCCCGGTGATAGTCCGCACGCTTCAATGCCATGTCCTTTTGGGTATATTAATTTAATTTAACTTTTTTTACTGGCCATTTGTTCCCGTTTACCTTGCCCAAGTTGTCTCCTGAAATAATATTTTTCTATTGATTAGCAGAAGTTGCAGAATTCCGGTAAATATTCGGAAGTTGGGAACATTAATTAATATCTAAATCTGCGTTTCAAATAAAATTTATCATTGTCTCCTACGAAAGCTAATGAGGTGTTTTTATAAAAAATACCTCATTAGCTTAGTTATAAGAAATGAATTTATTACACAATGAATGGATGCACGATTGTTTTCAGTAGTGCCCTTTGTCAGTTTTTCAACGATGATAGTGAAAATAAACAATCGAGTTGAGAATAATGAAAGGTTTCTTTGTAAAATTAATCTCAATATAGTGATCTCACCTAACAACCAATTTCAGCGTTTTATTTAAAGAAAGCATGTAGATTCTTACGTTTTATAACTTGAAATAGTAACATAACGCAATTCTTCGTCTAAGTACCTTAATTCCATATGTTTCATTCCATCATGCGAGAAATTGCAACACTGAGGGAATTCAAGAAGAAGCTGCAAAAAAGCGCAATACCTTTGCACGAAGATGTCGTCTCCCACCCGGCATGCCGCTTGAAGTCCCGAAAGCCCTTCTGGTCGGAAAGAGAGAGGCTCCACCGATTAACTGTCACCCCAGAAGATAGTTGGAAACTTGAGTGGCAAACGGCCAACGTGGGGAATGCCCATCTCATACAGGAACGCCACCGAGAGACAGCCTGGCTTCTCATTGCCTCGCGAAACCTGGTCCGCCATCAATAGGTTAAGGTGCTTTCATAGCGGCTGTGCCCGCATGATGCACAGATGGCGCCCTAAAGAATCGACGATGTGTGAATGTGGTGCGATATAGACCACCGAACAGGTGGTCAACGAATGCCCGCTCTATTCATTCCCCGGCGGGATTGATGCGGTTCACACGGCGACGCCTGTGGCCCTAGACTGGCTCGCAGATCTAGATGACTCCCCCACCATACGAAATACGAAGAATGCCATATGTTTATAATTGTGGCCACTTGGTTAGTGTGTACCTCCTAGATAGAGTACGAAGTATTCGTCATGCGTGTCGGATCACTGTCCGATGTGAGATATCTCGGGCATCCATCGGTTGCAAGCGCTCGCCTGGAGAGGTCTCCAGCGATAACTACAAAACATCAACATGCACGCTGAGATATCGTACAAATTGTTCTAGAAAATATAGGCAAAGCAATGGTATAACCTTTCATCGGTAAGTAGGGTTTTAACATAACCAGTAGTCGTGTAAATTGACTAATTACTGTTAAACACTCGTGAAGCATTTGGCGACGGCGCGCGGCTTCCGGTCACCTTGAGTTCGTTAAGGGTTGGAAGGATTCGGTAGACAGCCGCCACACCCGCTTTCCTACTTCCTCTTTCTCCCACAGAAACAGCATTTCACACTGATATTGCAAGGAATTTAGACTCTATTAATACATCTGTTATATCTGCCTTACTTTGCAGATTTAAGTGTTGGGAACTCTTTGATAACCAGTTAAAGGTTCTACTTATAATTGTGTTTATTTGCGTTACAAATAATAGGTCTGGATTTAGCTACACTGTTCATTACCCGAGGGTTGGTAATTCTCTGGTTCGAGAAGCTTGTTCCCTGTCAATCTCATCTCACAAGTAATTGTTACACTCTAGCGACATCTGTTGGACTCTGGAGTAAGCTATTTGACTAGCGCCATCTATCGCTTAAATACTCAACTTTATTACAATACATCACAGTATCCTAATCATAGAACAGACGTCCTGAGTTCAAGTCCTAACCAACCTTATCAGTTTTATTTTCTGAGTATTTTTCCGTTTCATATTGTTTAAATATGATTATTTCTGATTGAATAAAAAAATCCCTTAAAAATGATTACTCCATGATCAAAATCAAAAAAATCTTAATGTTCCATATATGACTATTTGTTAATAATTCCTAAACACACCTCCACCCCCACTTCAACATCTAATAATATATTGTGTTCATTCATTGCTTTGTAATGTTAAGTTAGTATATATTGCCCTGAGGAAGGAGCGATTGTTCCGAAACCGGTTGGCATATGTAAAAAAATGTGGTGGTTCAAACGACGTGAAATTGTTTAATTTATTTATAACTAATAATAGTTTCATTATAAAATAATGCAGGTGAATTGCACAAGAAAACAACCGGCTGGCAGAAATGTGCTAGCACCATTATAAATTAATGACCTATGTACATACACTTCGGTTTTGTCGTTGAAAAACAAACACCAAAAAACAGCCGAGATCCTTGCCATTTGTTCCCAATTTTTTTTTCCATTTGTGCTTAATATAGGCCAGCCTCCCTGTACAAATCGTTCCGGGTGGGGGAGAAAAATTGCCATTCTATTTGGCACTCCAAATTCCTATTTTTTTCGAGTCAGGAAACGAACAATTTAGGATTTTACCGTGTGGGAGATATCATTGTTCATTGAGGATCTAGAGAGAGGTAAAGGAGAATAAAATAAAAGGTTTGTTGATAAACCGATTTCACGAAATTCACTGGGCTGAATGATTGGCAATGAAAAATAACTTTATACAAAAACATGCCCATTCAGGTGTAATGGAATTTTGAATAGTGACTGTAAATGTTGCTAGAAATATGACATATTACATTGTAAAATGTTGAAAACAATTCAGCATTGTTTTCAGTACTTTCACCAACAATTGGAGGATAAATAAATGTTCATAGCGAAAATCAATCTAAAAGTGATTAAAACAAACTACCCAACTAACCATCAGACCGTTTCTCCGCAAGAATAGGCGGAGAGGACGGACCGCCAAACAACTCGGTCTTGGCAAACACTCCTTGCCTCATTCACATTCATACATACTCTTCTATTATTCTGACTCTTGACATGGCCCGACTCAAGTATCTGATTCACTTGGTCGTGCCATGTCTTCCTCGGACGTCCCCGGCTACTGCTACCATTCACATTTGTATTCTATATTCTCCTTACACTCCTTTCTTCGCTCATTCGCTCTACATGCCCAAACCATCTAAGCGTCCCTTTCTTGATCTTACTCATTACGCTTACATCAGCCTTGCACTCTTTGCTGATCTCAACATTCTGGATCTCACACGATCATACATTTTTTACCACACGTACGCCTCAGGGATCTAATTTCTACAGCATTCAGTTTACTTTCATGCTTACTCTGCCAGTTCCATGCCCCACTTCCGTACATCAGGGTAGGTACCAGCACTCCATTGTGGACTGCTAGCTTCGCTTCATCGGACATTTTTTTGCTAGTGCCAACTGCGTTCAGTCTTCCATTGATGGATTTACCTGCATTTACCGATCTTTCAATATCTCTGTCAGCCTTCCCATATCTCGTAAACATACTCCCTAAATACACAAACTCATCCACGTGCTCCAAGTATTCCTCATTCACAACTATATTGCACACTATTTTCGTACTCTCTCTTTCAAACACCATGACTTTACACTTTCTTACATTCATAATTAACTCGTTCTTCGTACATACTTCATTCATCCTAGACACGAGAGACTGTAGATTTTCCATTCTGATAGCAATCAGCACCGCATCATCTAATGCAACAGGCAACATACTTTCGATTACTCAAATTCTAAAACAAGTGATTATGTGGATTTATATTCACGACCAAATAAGTTTTTTTGCAAAATATGTAAAATAATAAATGTTTTATGTGTTGTAGGTTCTAATTATTATTATTATTATTTTCTGGACAATTTGTATAGCGACGCTTTTGTGAGATATTACCTCAGGGGCGCTTTACAGTTGATGCAGGTATTACAAAAAATATAAATATTACAAAAATAAACTGAATTTAAGTTAAGTAAAATGAAGTACAGAAACAGGTGACACGAAGATAGAAGATGGAGACTCTGCAGCAAGAATCTCAAGTGGTGAGGAAACTGGTCCAGCTGCTGCAGCGAAAGAGTCCACCGCGTCCACCAACAGAGCTGACACGAGGTTCGTCATCCGTCCAGGTATGTGTCTGCTGCTAACAAAGCGCTGACACAATATCCTCTCACAGATACCAGACCTTGGCAGCACCGCTGTGACGTTTGACGAAGGTAGAAAATGGAGACTCTGCAGCAAGAATCTTTGGTGGTGAAGAAACTGGACCAGCTGCTGCAGCGAGAGAGTCCACCGAATCCACCAACAGTGCCAGCACGAGGTTCGTCATCCGTCTAGGTGTGTGTCTGCTGCTAATAAAGCGCTGACACCTCAGATAGATAAGAGACCCTGGCAGCACTGCTGTGACGTTCGGCTAGTCCATCATTCATCTCCATGTAATCCTGTTCCTGGTGATTGTTGAAGTGGTGCATTCTGCCCGCAATAAAAAGCGACGGGATAATAAATTACCCTGGGCTTAGCAAAACACTTGCCTTCAGAGTTTCCGAGAATTCCGTTGAAAACATCTGGGGTACATTTACCGATCGACGTTCGTTTCGAATATCGAATGTTTTTGAGCAAAATTTCCGAATATTCCCTTTTAAAATACTGCACTCAAATCACATATTATAAAGTTCTAATAACTGGTTGTTAAGTTTATTTTTATTTAAGTTAAAATTTTATTTGATTGATTTTAAAAATAAGGGAAAAGATAATTTCAGGGATTTTGCCTCATTACCTTTGAAAATACAAAAAAAAAACACAAAGCGGTTAGAGGACGCGTTGTGACGCGTCCTGCTGCCACGAAGGGCGCTATACTACTATATTAATTATTATATCTATTCTATAATTATTATATTAATTATTAATAATTATTATATATATTAATTATTAATTATGTTTATATTTTAATCTTAATGTTTAATATTTTAAATTTGTATTTGTATCTATTTAAATATACATATACTTTTTCGTTATTTTTCAGTTTACTATTAATTTTAACATTTTTGTTTTTATTTTTATTTCATGTTTGATTCATACTTGCATACTTATGTTTCTATAAAATAGTATTTTTTAGTTCTTTTAAGTTATTTTTATTATTATTTCATGTATGCTTCATACTTGAATACTTATGTTTTTATAAAATAGTATTTTTTAGTTCTTTTATGTCATTTTTATTATTATTTCATCTATAACTACCACAACACGGGCATTAGCCTAGTATGGAAGTTAAAAAAATGTCAAAAAATGTAACATGTAAACATTTATTAAATAATAAATTTTAAAAAAATAAAAATTTAAGATGGCACACCTTTATAATAAAAACGCAATTGCGTAGAAGGAACAAGTAAAACAGCACAAAGAAAATAAAATTTACCTGCTTTAAAATTTCAATATAAAAGAACCATTTGTTTCGTGAAATTGACGTTATTTTCATGTCAAAAGCTCAGTTTTTTCTTCTCAATATATAAACTTTCCACGAATGATAAAAAAAACTCATTTTAATTGGTATTATTTTGATAACGACGTAGGAATTATTTATTGGAAAAAATGTTTTTTAGTTTATTGTTTCTGTGGATTCCGCCCCAACCATTTTATCGTCCTTTAGGTGTGCGAAATTATTCAATTAAAATAATATATAGTACACTTGTGGCACGTCCCAGAATCGAAGACACTTTCAGCATCGTCCTGGTGTAAGACCACCATTCAGAATCGAAATGGCTTTGGCTATGTTTGGTGACCAGATCTGAATAGCCAAGTACTCCCCAACCTTTTTCTTTCCCATCTCCATCACCACCTTACTACCTTCAGCTTTGCAAAATACTCACAGTCACACTGGCTCCATACGCTTGAGAGCAGTTGAGACTCTTGTGTGGTATTTACATAAAAAAATAATAAAAATATATGAAATGCTATTTTAGCAACACCTTTATGACAAACGATCCCTACGAAAGTAAATAATCCGTCCTTGCCAACATTTACGAAAACATAACAGACCAGTTTCTTGCCGTCTCATCCTGCCAGAGCCCAAATCGAGACAAAAAAAGGACGACGTAAGTGATGTTGTCAACCTTTTTGTCCCTACAGATAAATTGTGCGGTGGAAACCCTGATTGTTCAATTTGTCTTTATTTGGTGTAATGTATAATCCGACAACATCGTGGAACATTTTAGGGTCCACATTTTTCATGTGACCGAATTAGATATTCATATTATTTATAAATACAACCGGTGCTTTACACGATTTTTAGTATTTTTTTTTATATTTTTTTTTTATGTGAAACCGCACAAGAGTCCCAACTCCTCCCAACCGTCTGGAGCCAGTAAGACCATGGTATCCCCAATTGGGATATGATGTAACGGGAAGGAGATGGGAAGGAGGAAGGTATGGGAGTACTGTGCAATTCAAATCTGGTCACCAAAGACGGACCAAGCCATTTCAAGCAAAGTTTCAATTCTGAATGGTGGTCTTACACCAGGGCGATACTGAGAATATTTTCATTTTAATCAGTAAATTGATGACACAAACTCATCAAATATAATTTACTTCTCACGCCGACCATAAATAAGGTCGAGGCCGTCAATATCTTAATACTCGTATTTGCATTTTTTGAACAGCTTGCGGCTGAGCGGAAACAATTTAAATCCAGGATATTAGAGTTCATTGTGACTTCCACGAAGCCAAAATCAATTTCAAAACGTGCGTCAACTTACGTAAATCTTACACTGAGTAGCTTTTACGGTTTTTAAAATGGCAAAACAACTTGGTTAGACATCACGAGGAACAACCAATACAAGAAAATAAAGACGCCGCCCTTTTGCCTACAAACTAATAAACGATTATGTTAAATGTGTCCTTTTCCAAGATCATATAAGAAGAGAAAAGATAAGATTGTCTACTAATTAAAATAAACAGTACTTTATATTCTCTCTAACTGAAGTCCCCGGCGTTGCCCAGGTTTTACACAGAGACTTTCGAAATCATACGTAAATAGTAATTTTTCTCTTATTTTGAAAGTTGTAAAATTTTTACACAAAGTACTAAAATTCTGCCGGAAAGGGTGGGAAAACGGCTGCGAAAATCATATGTACAGTGACCTTTCTCTTGTTTTTAAGGTCAAGTAAAATTTCATCAATCACCCGCCCAACAGATAGACAGGTAATAACCTACCATAATCATGAATAAAATGCAAATAAAAAAGTTCAGAGATATATTACGATTTCAAATTTAAAAAAATATATTTAACAAACCATTAAAACGCCCACCATCTTAAACGGAAACGGAATGAACAAAAAAATTTACAGATGTACGTAATTCAAAACGGTTGAGTTAAACCAGGACTTTGCTTTGCCTGATTAATTAATTTATTTATTTATTTTTATTATTAATACCCCAAACTAGGCAAATGCCCGTATTATGTGGTAACATAAATAAGAAAATATTTATACAATAATACAATGTTTTACATATATCGTAATACAAATGGTAATACAAAAACCAAAATAAAAAAATATATATATACGATAGTAGGGATAAAGTCGGAATGATTTCTCGATTTCGTTTTAATTAGAAGGCAAGAAGGAAAAAAATGAAAAACTCACCAGCAATTGTCATATTGGCGCTTTTCTGGACTATCCTGAAGGTTGGCGCCTCTGTGGAGACCTCGCACCGGTAATGACCTGCAGACATGGCCACCAGGTCAATCAGCTCCAGGTCACACGCCACGGGGGAACAGCGGGGGATGCGCGCCAACTCTACTCCTGCCAGCGGGAATGAGAGACCGGGAGGCTGTAGGCAATCATAGAGGTCAGATTAGGGATATATTTCATTATGCTGTACTTTTATAGGTACCCCCTTATAATTAAACATTCTATTTACGGGTTTCAGTCTACGGGTGGGTAATTTGATATCGCATCCCTGTTTAATGCTTAAATTTAGTTAGTGAACATTTCCAATTTTAAAAATTGGAACTGATACGTATTTATATCATTTCAGCTAAATAATAAGTAACTACCAAAATTAATTTAATGATTTATATTTTTTTATTCGAAATCTGCATTTCTTTTGTTTACATGCTTGACAGAAGCTTGATGAATTAATTGGATAAATGTCATAAGTTTTCAAGTTTAATAACATTCGAAAGGTAAATTTCTTCTTTTGGAAGACTAGAAGAGAAGAAGAGAAGGAAGAATCTCATTTACTGGTAACATCTGTAAATATTACGCGGCGCTTAACGTTGAAAAAGTGGTAAGCATGACTTTTTACAAAAAAAAAATTCAATGTACGTAAATTCAATATAATCATGGCTTCCGCTTGAATAGAAAATGATGAGTGAAATAAATATTATAGTGATTATTTTTTGGGGTATTGTGCAGTGTTACGGTACCTCCTTTTTTAGCGAACGTTGGCCAAAGAAGGAGGTATGCAACACGGCATAATACCCCAAAATTAATTACTATATTAAATACAAACGATTCGAAAGCGTTAAATGCTTGTTGATCATTTATATTCATTGATTATTTTTTTTTGTTTGAAGTAAATCAAGTCCTGCAAGTATTCTGCAAAAACCAATAAATCACTTTCACTTAGAAATAAAAATTGAGTATGGCTAAATACAATCTCAAGAATTTGCAATTTTATAATGACCTTTAACGCCGACACTGCTGTCACAATAATAAAAAACTAAAATACTAGCAGAACTAAAATATTAATAAATAAATGCTTGCATACATTTACAGTTTACTGAAAATTAAGACATTAGAATAGACAAATAAGTAGGTACCTATAGACAAAAATGTAAGAATAAGCGGAGGAAATAGGTAATTAATTAGTTTTTGTTGTATAAGATAATAAAAGAACCTATGTTCAATTAAAATACGATAGTTATTTGAATTAAACTAAACGATGTATATTATCTTAAATGATTCTTCGTTTATTATACATTGTAAAATATTTAAAAAAAAAATGTATTTGTTTTTGTTTACCCCCATATAAAGTTTGTATTCTATCAAAACTAAATGCACGAAAACTCAAAATGACCATTTTATGGGTTACGATCATAGATGTATTAAATGGTTACGATAGTTTACATAGGAGGGGTCGAAATGTTTAACTGGCGATGAGACTACGAAAAATCTGTGGGTTGCTGTACAAGCACGGTGTACCCACACTAGTAAGAAAGGGGTTATATAGTGTTGTCGTCGTGACAAGAACCAAGGAAATTCAAGGATAAGGATAACCCTCGGGCTGGTGTATTTTTCATTGTAAAGAGAGGGTTGAGTCAACATTGGAGCAGCGGAGAGTTCCACAACATGTTGTCCTTGTGGAAATTGATTATTAATGGTGTTTGTGTTTAATTTGTACAACTTCGTGTTATTATACTCGCCTCTCATCGAAGTTTAATAATGCCTGTTTTCACGATGAAAACTGACAAGAGGAGAAGGATGTTAACTCGATAAAATTAATGTTTAATGTGTCCCTACTGTGTAATTTTTATATTTTACTGTATCACTTTCATAAAAACAACAGAAATTATTTTTTTTACAGTTTGATAAAGCAGTTTGATTTACACCTTTAAAAAATACAGATGTCCAAAAATAACTCCACAAACCATTGAAATTATAAGAACCAGTTAAAGAAACAACTTTTCTCATGTTTAAAATTTTAATTGAAGTTGAATTTTGAAATGCATCCTGTTCAATATTGAAACAGTTTTGTGATCATTCCACATCCCAATGTCCTACTCAAATTGTCATTTTATTTGTTCCGTTCCTAAAAATCTTACCTTGGAAGAAACAAGAATTTAAAAAGAAGGCAGACGCCAGCGTAATTTATTTGTTATTAACACACATAATATGTAATTAAGTTTTTCGAAGAAATTTTTTTTCTGAAAGCTTATCACTTTGTGATGACATTATTAATTATATTATATTAATTCTGAAAAACTCCGCCCGCTCTCACCCCTCCCCACTCATTCCACTGTTCAATTGTAATTTTTATTTTTTTTATTATTTTAATATAGATCATATGGGTTACATTAATACATACATATTTTGCAAAATATAATATTTAGGTTTATAATTGGTCATGTATACCTTATCAGAAAAGAGGAGCTCTTGTGCCTGATAAGGGAGCCACGATTCTTACTTAGATTCTATGTTATGTGTAAACTATATATATTTTTCTTACTATAAGTTTTTTTGGAAAAAAAGTTTGATTTTATCTATTTGTTCTTGTTGGTTCGTAATACAGCGCAATTCGGAAGGGAGATTATTGTAGTTTTATGTAATCTATATTTAATTTTTGAATTTAGTATATACTTACTCCTGATGAGGTGAACTTTGTTCATGAAACATGTAGAGTATATATTAAAGTGATGTAAACAAAGTTATTTGTGTTTTCATATAATATGTAATTTTTGTTTGTGAATCGAATTTTCGTCGTACTTGAGAGTGCATGTTAATTCGCTGCTCGTATCAATAATCCCGTGAAAAGTTCATTAAATAGTGCATTTTTCATATCCAAGTTCATTATTGTTGGATTGTGAATGTAAACATAGTTCGTGTCATGAAAATATAACATATAACTAGTGATTGTATAAGGTGAACACTAAATACGACAAAAAATTGAATCACAAAACAAATGACATGTTACGTGTGTTAATAAAAGTTGAATTACGCTGGCGTTTGTCTTCTTTTTTAATTCTTGTTATAACCTATAATTGACTCAGGGAATATTCAAGAAACCAGCAGGATTAAAAAAAAAAAAATCATCACCAGGTAAAGGCATCCTTTCCTCTCTCCTCATATTTCCTTGTTATAAAACACGATCGATTGATCTTATTTTTTCATTCACATCCGTTAAGATGCCAATCGGGCATCAAACACAAATATTAAATAATAAAACAATTAGTTTCGGAATAGTAATTTAATGGGATATGTATTTAGGACCCTCTAATCCGTAAGAATTATTGTCTTCTTAGTGTAAAATCTCTCCCAAATATTAACTACAATTAATTCGTATTTATGACACTTGTTTACGACTGATTATTACTTATAATCTTATTAGGGTTATGAAGCTGGATTAGGCACAACCAAAATAACGCCTTCTAATCATCATCTTATATTATTTGGCCTAGCAATATCCCCGATCGGCACTTGATCTTCAGCGTTATTTCTTCCTAACTATTAAATACTCTATTACTTAGCAAAGTTTGTAGTTTGCTTCTTAAGCGAGTAAATAAGATTATTCCATATTTTATTACCTTGGTAAGATGCTTTTATAATATATGAACAACGGAATGTAGGTTGTACACGAATAAAAATTATTATTGCTAATTTGTTAACAATCTCTTTAAATTATTGGTGATCCGGTTAAAAGCGGGATTGCAGGCCGTTTCCTGATAAACTTTTAGTAAATTCTCAATATATCTGAAAGTGTGTTCATGCACCTGCATTAGCCTTGATAATATATAATTACGAAATACGAAAATATTAAAATTTTCATGAACACGTGTTCCGACGGTTCCATGCTAACTCAACACAGTGACTATTCAACACACTTTCAAAAAGTGATATAAAGTCATTAAAAACGATGAAAAAAACTTTTTTTTAACCTAACCTAACCTAACCTACTTTTTTCTTTATATTAACTCCACACAGGAGGCCCTGAAGAAAGTAATTTCCCTCAGGGCCTATGTCATCTTTGGGGATGCTGTGTGGAGGGTCTTTTTGTGGAGAGGAAGGAGTGAACATGGGTCTTGAAGAGTCCCATGTTGTAGGAGGGAGGAAACACAGAGGCCGGCAGTTCGTTCCACAGCCGAGCTGTTGAACTTAAGAACGAATCGTAGAAGCGACCCGTTCTCATGTGACAAATGTCAACCGTGTACAAATGTTGGGCGCGCGTTTGGCGTGTATCCCGACTACACACCGGTGCCGAAGGGATTAATGACGCCAGTTCCTCAGAGCATCTTCCATTGTAATACCGATAGAACAAGGACAGCATACCTACCTGACGCCTGTGCTCTAAAGATTGCAGTCCGTTTGTTACTTAACCCAGTTAATAAAATTTTTGTTTCATCACTTTCCATGACTTATAACTTTTTAATGATATGATGAATTATCGTTTTGATGATTTATCCGGTCACCCATTTCTCTATTTGTTACAATAAAAGGAAGATAATACAATATTTATTATTACTATAAATCACAAACACTTAGTAAGTTAAATATGTACCTGTTGTCCTGGCATATATCTGAAGACCTCCTGATCATCCTTGAACCACTTGGCCGAGTAGAGGAGGTCGTTGCCCATGCGGTACCTGCAGCTGAGGGTGGCATTCTCCCTTGGGTCAGCCAGTACGGGCACCACGAGGTCTATTATCTCGTGACCTCCACTGGAACCTGAAATTATACATAAACGAGACATTAATGTCAGATTTTTATTACAAATCCGTTTGTTAAATTTTTGTTGAAAATTCTGGCAAATTTGTCAAGGATAATTATTTTTCGCCCAATTAAACAATCAAACGTGCAAAATATCGTCGAGAACTATTTCATCTTATTTTGTCATGTGATATATGTAAATATTATGGCAAATTTACTAAGAATATAACATTTCATAATGCCTTGCCCTATCCATCACTCGTTTACAAGCCTCCAAAGAATTAACCGAAAATTTAACTATCGATTATTTGTCAAATCCGACAGTTCAAATGTGCAAAATATCGTCGTATTTGTCCATTTGTGCAATTCTTTGTCCAGAAATTACTTTCCATAATTTTTCATGAATTTCCAAAAATTTCTTTAATACATCCATAACTATCCAAAAATGATCACATGTTCAGTATAAACACTGAACGTATGATAATATTTACGAAATAATAGTACTATATTTCTGATAGTACTAAAATAATAGATTTACAAAATTCTCTCATTTGTGACAAAAGAAAGTGAGCAAGAGTATAAATTATACAATATTTTAGAAAGTTCCAAAATTATCTCCAAATACAAGGAAAGTTTTAATAAACATTACATTCATCTTTAGGAATTACCGCAGCCATAGGGTACCACATCCAAAGCTGAAAGGTTATCCACCACTTTTCGTTATTCTATAAATGTGTTTTAAAACCCTTGTTCAAAATACTGTTGGTAAAAAATAAACAAAAATTCAATTAATATTGTCGATTGAAGTACTTGTAAATATTTAATTATTTGGCGGGTTGGGAATAAGCCGACGTAGATCAGTGGTCCAGAGCACCTGAACGGTCATCAGAATGTGCGGGTTCAATTCCCGTCGGCGGCATTTATTTTTTATTTGAATGGATATTTCAGACGAGTAATTAATGCTTATAATATTATTTTTTATCGTTTGTGCTATGCATAAAATCCTCGTGTTATAAACATTAGTTTATCACTAAAAAAATAACACATTAAATATATTTATACGATGGAATTTCGTTATTAATTTAAATAAATGCATTAAGAAGTTTGCAAGAAAACTGTCACCTCACTTTTCATCTCGTGCATACGAAAAAAATGCTTTAAATATCCAAGAAATAACATAAAAAACTAAAGTGTTTAACGCATTGCTTGCAAATTTTTAAACTTTTATTTCTTCGATACATGGTTACCAACACAAGCATTAGGCATTTAAAAAACATTACTTTGAAGAAGTTCTTACAAAGTATAGTTTGGGGATCTGGTAGTGAGACAATGAAAGATAAATGTTGTGTTGTGTCACAGCGTTTATTCTGAGTTAGTAGAGTTGAGCAGTTGGGAGATGTCTCTGGAGCGATGAGAATGACACCAGGTGTGGGCGGCGATGACGGCGATGGAGTGGTCGAGGCGGTGGACAGTGACTCGACACCGCGTTGGTGGAGACCAGACTCGTGGATGTATGCAGCACTAGTGAAGACGTGAAGTCTTTCGGGTACTCCAGTGTGAACAAGGTAGCCGAAGGTGCGATGGACCTGGTCGGCATATGTACAGAAGATACAGGCTGGCGACGATGCCACGGGTCCGAGGCGCAGAGTCTAGGCGCTTGGGGAGCGCTGGCCAGGAATAATAGCCGGGGCCAGGGTGCTGATGCAAGGAGTCCATATTGATTTGTAGTCCGTGCAAAGCCGGGTGTAGGTGAGTAGGTCCTTTAGCGGCGCGGTGAATATATACTATATTTTTGTAAAAGCGTCAATTCATCAATCAATGGGTCAATAACTAGTCTCTAGACAGGGCAATGAAATCTATTTTCTGCAAAAGAGAGAATATCTATGTACCTGTAACTATAATATTAATCACCGTAGAAATAACGAAATGACGCAGAAATTTTTCATCCAGAAATTTCTGACGCAAAAAACTACGCAAATTTCTTTAGATATATCTGACAAATTTTGTCCATTTTGTGATTAAGATTATAAATCAACTTATTTCATTTTAATTAAGTGTACCTACTGATCTTTCACACTGTAACAAGATGGCTATTTCTGGAATGGGTTTGATTTTTCCAAACTCTTTTTGCCTTTTTTCCATTAACTCGCTAACGCGTTACCAATGATCATTCAATCAATTTCGCAGAGTACTAATTTGAAGAGAAAACCAATTTTCGTCTGGCCTAACTAAGCCTGTCAAAAACATCCACAGTTTTTAATTGTTATGTTTCAATTTGGAGTTTGTTTTTTTTTCATCTATATTACTGGCAAAACTCATGGGCTTTACGGGGATATTTTTTAGTTCAAATACTCGCCTGTGTACCGAGGCTAACATTGTGTTTAAATGAGCGTTATAATTTTAGGAGAATAATATTAGTACGTAATTTGTATTAAGCCATAACTACAGGGTTTTCCAATAAGAGGTGTTATTTTGAATATTAAAAAAAACTTTAACTCTGTTTTTTAAATAAGGCAAAAATGTTTTTTGCGACTTCACGCATTATGGTATTCTTCAAGCGCAGAAGCCTCGGTTGACAGCTTTATGTCTTCAATATCTAAATATTTATTTGTGTTATTTTTCGTCAGTTGTAGACAAGTGATTATTTAATAATAGCATCTGTAAAATCTACTATCATGTTATGTCATAAAATTAGGTTGAAACGGTTATCCGCAAAAGAATCGTTAAAAATATTTATCTATATATATAAATACAAAATTTAAATGTTAGTTTGTACAAAATCTTATGTCTACGAAAATTCTTAACCGATTGCTTTGAAATTTCGACACAATGTAGCATTAGAATACGCGTGTGTTTTTACATACCTATATTATATAGAAGTTGCCTGTGACAGGTAAAAACATGTTATTTTTTAAACAGCTCAATCTGTTGGACGTAAAAAGACTGAGCCACAGCAACGTGTGGCGGGGTACAGCTGTAAATAATTTTGCAGCATATTTGTAAACGCCTTTGATTTGCTATATTCAGTAAATTGCCAATCCAACATTTCAAAACGCGGTTTGATGAGAAGGAAGATGAGTTTCCGCGACTCTCGTAGATGCGGTTAATACACTACGTATTATAATATTGATAGATGAATTATAAACTCGAACATAGTTTTCATGGTATCTATACAATTTGTAATTAATGTTATATTAAATCTCCGACATGACTGATTATAGGCCGTCAGATACGCGATAATATTATTATATTGAATGTATATTAGTTTACTCAGAATTAAACCCTTCAATAAATCACGTCGGATTCCACTCGCGTATATATTTTATATTCCACGTATAGGGTATTCCAATCCCTGTGGCAAGGGATTGAAATCCACTACTGCCGCATCAAATGTTCGCATTCCGGATGTACATACTAAATGTAACACTTACGAATAAATGCTTCAAGGTTCAAGCAATAAAATATCGGTTTACCAAAACACGTATGTGATACAGTTTGATGTGCTAAAATATGATAGCAGAATTGCTGATATATCCCAAAGCTCGATATATCGGATCCCTGAGATGCTCGGTAAGGGAAGCAGGCTTTTCATGTCACTGGGGTGTTATTCACCCCAGGAAAAGGTGGCCAAGTTTTCCAAGCACTAAGTTTTCCTACCCCAAACTTTTACCGATGCCTATAACCTGTGGGCTGAACTAACTTGAAAAACTTACGTGTATTTAATATCCCTTTCAAGCCTAAATGTTTCACCGATAAATATTGTTCAAATGGGTAGATAAATTTTGAGATATTTTATTAGGTTGAATTAAACGCACTTACCAAGAGGTCTAAAGCGTAGGTTTACATTGTGAATTATTTATATCAAATGCTTTAGCATTTTAGCTTTCCATCAAATTCTTATAAGCTGGAAAGCTTAACAACATGATAGATGTTCTTTTGCTGATCACAATTTGTTCAAAAGAATTTGTATTTAACGAGAACCTTTCAAATGTCAAAAAACAAAATGGCACTGAATGCCCAATTGATGAATTTGTCACAGGCAAACTTCTGCTGACAAACTGAGCCACTGTAAAATATTATTTGATGGACAACTAGTTACGCCCGGGATCCAAAATTCTTTGTAATAAACTATTCACGAATGTAGCAAATATATGCTACAGGTCTTATATTTTTATCGTAAAAGTTATCGTAAGAGTCGAGTGGTTAAATGAATTGTCCATGAAGAAAAAGATCCTGAGTTCAATTCACGGTTTAGACAGTTATCTTTTTATTTTTTTTTGTTTCTGGTTTTGTTTCATGTTTCGTTCATATTTATTTTTATTATCTTCTTCTTCCGTATTATATAATTATTTTACTATTTTTATACACCAGGTCAAATCGGTTATGCGGTGCATAAAACCCTTCAAATTGCATCCCGCCATAGCTCCCTGTATTGTCGGTTTTAAGTTTCATTTCAAACATGTATAAATTTGAACCATATATATTTATGATATGGAACTAAAACACTTGGGCCTATTCTGTTAACATTTAAACTGATTGCCTATTTTATAGTTAAGAACATTCCTATGTTTCTACGTGCCATAAAGTATATTACGTCATAGCTGTAAAGAAGATTTGCTCGAAATGTTAAGTACTCACTACAGAAACACATACGTTCCTCGCTTTAGAATAACACCGTAAATTATATTATCGCTTTTATTGTTGTGGGAAAAGTTATGAGTCGTAAAGCTTACTGATATACTTCTGGCAGGAGGCCAATCAATGCGCTACAGGCACAGAATTTGCGCCATAGATAATCAAACAAAACAGACATGGCATGGAAGCTTGTCGACTGTCGCTGAACTACGACCAAACTGCACGGACTATTAAAGTGGTGGAGCCAATGAAAGTTATGCGTTGGGTGTGTAGGTAAAAATAGAGGGAGATATGGTTTGGAACCGTGATGAAAGTCGCTGAACTACGACCAAACTGCACGGACTATTAAAGTGGCGCATTCAATGATGGTTATATGTTTCGTTTGTAGATGCGATTTGCAGTAGTATGGGTGAACAAAGTTGGCGACACTTTTGTACGCGCGGTATCAAATGTGCTAATGACGGCCTCCATGGTCGAGGGATAAGGCTCTCGTATAGCAATCCGGAGTTTGAATCCTGGCATTTTTATGTCTTTAATTTGTGTTATTTCAAAATATTAAAAATAATATGTGGTATATTTGCGGAACGATGTAGAGTGGAATATCCTCTTAGTATCTCCCTGGTTTAAGACCAATATTCAGAATTGAAAGGTTACTTGAATGGCTTTAGCCGTGTTTGATGACCAGATCTGAATAGCCATGTACTTTCCCATATTCCTTTTCCTCATATCCTTTCCCTTCCCATTACTTTCAGCCTCAGAACATACCCCAACTGGGGATGCCTTAGTCTCACTGGCTCTAGACGGTTGGGTGCAGTTGGGCTCTTGTGCGGTGTTCACATTAAAAAAAAGAATAAAAAACGTTTAGGTAACCCGACAAAACAAAGCACAATTTAATAATACAATTATCTTCTCCATGATATATTGGTGTATAACCGTTTCATGGAGAACATGAAAAAATAAATAAATAAAATAAATAGGTTAGGTTAGAAAAGGTAATTTTGGAATATGTTAGGTTAGGTTTTTGTTTTCTCATCTTTTCTTTAATGTTCTGTTTTGTCTTTGTCCTAATGGAACGTCTAGTGCATGGTCCGATTCCGGTGTTTCTATTAAATATGAGTATAGCTGGGTCAATAGATCGTTTTACACGACCTGGGTCGTTCACGACCCTCTAGCGTTGTGAGCGGGTCGCGAAAATCCGCTCTTTGTGCGGGTTATACGGGCGCGCTGCCGGCTGCCGTACAAGGTCATATATGACCCGAAACCGGCTACTTTCACTTTTGTTTGATTAAGGTTGGTAACATATTTATAGTATGAATTTATAATATTTTTGATCAAACCTAATACCGATTAACCTTCCCTTCATCGGGAATCGGTTCCAAAAGTGTTTTATAGGAGAAGCGGTTTTCCGGTAACTGGAAACTAGAACTACAATGATAGTATATAAGTAGACAAATTTTGTCTGTCGCGAGAACGTGATTCGAGACGTGATGCCCGGTCTACAAAATTCATACACATTCTTCTAATTTCACGCCACGCCACACCGGCTCGGGTCACTAAAGAAGGTCGCGACACCCGGGTGCTGACAATCTATGAGCGTTTGCACCCGTTACCCCGAAACCTGGCACCTGGGTTGCGACTAGGGTTTTGACAATTTATGTTCGCTCGCCTCGCCACTAAAGTACCCGGCTACACACGGTTACAGAGTAGGTCACGAGAGTGAGTCACGAGACCCGGGTACTGAGGAAAAAATAATTTTCTCGCTCTATGGAAGCTCGTAAGCAGGTTCCAATGAGCGGGTTATTCACGATCGACATAGGTCTTCCTATGAAGCCAACCATCGGCATATAATTAACGAGTTCATCATTACAAAAAACTCCATCGCAAGGCAGCTCGTGCAAACTTCATCTTCATAATATCTGCTCTAATTAACATTATGACGATCTTCTCTTGATGTAATATTTAGACATGTGTGAATCTTAACTCACCGGATTATGTCTCGTAATAAAAAAACACATATGGCGATAAACGCTACATTAAAATGTAATGCAATACGGTGTTTAATTAGCAGTTGAATTAAATAAACATACTTTGAAATATTATATACTTAATTATTATTTATTGGAACAACTTTTCTTTAACAACTTTTGAAGGTAATACAAAAATCGAATATTCATTTAGACTTTTCAAAAAAGTCAAAAGGTATACCATGTAAATTAAAATCGGATATGTTTTTTCCGATACATATCTAGGTTACAAACCAATTCTATAGAGATTGGTAAGATTCGTATTTATGAGATTTGTAATCATTCAAAAAGAAAGTTGTCATAAATATGGAAAAAAACATTTCGTAGTTTATGTTGCTAAGAAAAAGAAAATGTTAATATCGGTTTTTTTTCGCTAGATAACATTGTTAATTCAGAATTTGAGATTTGAGATCGACAAAAATGATGTATATTAAATTGGTCCCAATGGTTGAGTGGTTAAATACATTGTCCCTTTAAGACAGAAATCCTGAGTTCGATTCCCGGTCGAAATCGATTACGAGGTGCATAATCGATTAAGTTCAAAAAATGATTGCAGAAATTTCTGATCCTTCCCGGAGATGTGTACAGATACCATATTTTTTCTAAAAATTCACACGTTTTTGAGGATTTCAAAAAAAAAATGTATGTAGCTTTTCCATTCGAAAATCACATTTATTTGAATATGAAAAAACTGAATAAACAAATAGTTTTGCTTAACCCTTTCAGCGCTGCACTTTTGTTTCCACATATAGACCATATTTTATGCTTAATAATTCTTTAAATGATTATTTGAAATTCTTCTTTTTCTTTTTGCTTACTAATTAAATTTTTAGGCGTCGAAATGGTTATTTTTTATAAGCAAGAATAAACCTATCACCCAAACAATTCTTTATTGAAAAAATATTAATTTACAGCATAACATTCAAAAATATAAATATAACAAAAAACATTAATGGATCCCAGTAAAAAAAAAACAGTTTTGGATCTGTCATTTTATTTACGGTAATTTTCGCTTGAATAAAGATTGAAAGAACAACCTAGCACAATAAATAGACACCACGAAGAATGTTCTTCACAAGCGATATGCAAAATACGGGGAAATTTGTTTCACAGATTCAAGTCATATTATGTCAAAACTCTGGTTATGAAAGGGTTAAATGGTAGTTATAACGGATGTTCGGTTTCTGTCCGTCAATAAACATAATATTAATGATGATCCCTATAAAGTTCGGATACGTAGTTACTCGAAATCCGGTTAATTGGTTCAAATATAATATTTTTCCGCTCATCCGGACAAATTGGATCAAATTATTTGACATTAAACAAAGTCAATCATTTCTAATCAGTTGATTAATTATTTAATTTAATTTTGAATCGATTTAATATTTGTTCCTTGTTTTTAATTACATTATTCTACCTGAAATCCGATACAATTCCAATTTCGCCGGGCAAAATATTTAACTTCCAGAAACCCGCTCTTAAAGTTGTAGTAGATGGTATCGAATAATCTAGGGTTGCGTTCATGAGTTATGAAATTTTTTTTAATGTTATATTTTATTGAACATTTAAATATTTATGAAATCCTACCCTCCTTATTACATACATAGTTTTAAAAAACTATGTGAGACAGCACAAGTGTCCCAACTGTTCCCAACCGTATGGAGCCAGTGATACTTAGGCATCCCCAATTGGGTTTTATTGTGATGCTAAAGGTAATAGGAAGGGAAAAGAGATGGGTAAGAGGAAGGTAGGGAAGTATCTACCTACTAGTATATACGTATTAGATACTACCAAAGTATGTACAAGGATGAAAATGAGTGGTCGATTTACAAAAATTCTGTTGAAAACGTGATTGCAATCCATTTCTTGATAGAATATGAGTTCATCCGGAATATATCGGAACACGGGTTTATCCATGTATTCTTTTCCATGATAAATATTATGACGAAATGCGACAAAATTGTATCATTCATGAACGTGTTCCGCTGTCCTCATGGCACATTCGCGTTTTACTGATACTTTGATAGGAAATCTGTCAAATCATTCATTCTTCAACGTGACGTAAGTTAATTCGAATTAATTAATCAATAAAATGTACTTGCGCATGCCGGGATTTGAACCCGTGACTTTCGGCTTGCTAGTCGAACCCCCCCCCCCCCTCCGCCTCACCCTCCCCCAAATTATAAATATTCACTTTTTTTTATTTTAGAAACTTAGACGAATATTGCACCTTTTTATGTTTAGTGTAGGTATTCTCAGAATGTTCTCATTTCTGAGCATAAACTGCCTCCTGTTTTAAATTATGTGTAGTTTTCATGTTCTTGTTTTGTCCTGTGCTATATAGCGCTATAGTTTTTTTTTTCTTATCACAGCTGTGTGTGTACAATACATTTTTATGACACGTTAGTTATTATTGTCCTGTGCTATAATAGCACTGTCGCTATTTTTTGTTCTCTTGTCATCGCTTCATATATACTGTACGTTTTTGTATTATATTATTTGATCTGTATTAGATAAATCTCACTGTGGGAGTAATCTTAAGAACATAACTTTTGAAAACTGAATTATTATTTTTAAATGTGTTATAGTAAAGCGCACTTGAAATGAAATAACACAAAACTGCATTGTATAAATGTTATAATAATAATAATTATTATTATTTCTTTTTCCAATGACAAACAAATCACATGATATATATCTACGTTATAAAAAAAGGTACAGATACTTTTATAATGTTTGGACGCCCCATTCATATCTTTCCTTCAGAGAAGGACTTCTGAAAGCAGTGGTTTCGGAATTCTCGATATATTATTATAACCTCGTTTTACCAATTATCGATTATATTTTATTTTTAGATCACACATGACAAGATTGCTTTAAATAAAAAAATGCTTAACCAAACGACTAGAAATTCATAACTGCACTCGTACCGCGAGAATAGTTTCCTTTGGATTGCGTCTAAGGATGAGTCCGCTAATCAAATTAATTGCGTACAAAATAGGATACTGCATAACCTCTCAAGCCATTGATTGTTTATTTATATAAATTTACCATATTATTAAATTAATATCTATTTATTTATTTATTTATTTTATTTATTTATTTATTTATTTATTTAACGCCCAGAGGGCTTTTACATGTGGGTGGTACAAATTTAATGACAGTTTTGAAACATAAGAAAGAAAAGAAAGAAATAATAAAAATAAAATTACATAAGTATATGCGAGAAACAAAATTAAAAATAACAAGAACATAAATTTAAAAAAAACAGCGATTTGACTGGTTTACAAAAATATAACTTCCATTTAGGAATAGTATTGAAATAGGTCTTTTACATAATCCACAAAATTCGCAAAGTTAATATTAAATATATCGACATCACCTAAGTATTGGTTTCCCATAGTGTGAAACCGTTGTATTGGGAGTTTGCAATGTAATTGCGCTTATGTGTGTTGCAGTGGAATAGTGTATTTTGTCGTGTTGTTATTGTAGGTATTCGTAAGTTTATGAGTTGCAGAAGTTCGCAACAGTCGAATTTAGAGTTTAGTTCCACAAATTTTAATACTGAAATATATGATCTGCTTACTGCGGTTTAAAACCAAATCTTTGATCCACCTCGATTTCGCCGTTTATTCCAAATAATTACAGGAGATCGCTTTAAATTTTTTTGTAAATTTGTAAAAATGTGCCAAAAATCACTCATGTGGGTTCACGAGTAGCGTATTTCCTTTTCGGTGTTCAATAGGAGGCAATACGGTAGTAATGTCTTGAAACACGAACGGGTTTGTTACGGTAATTCCCTTTCTTAACTGTAGTACTGCCTCCTATTGAACACGGAACAGGAAATTCGTCCATGAGTCCCTTGAGTCCACGAGCTGAATCTAATCCGTTACATGCGGTTGGCAAGCAAATCCATTTCCTCGGAATTTTGCAGCATATGGTGTTAAACTATTATTTAAACTCCATTCGGAATATGTGAATGGTTTTCTTCAAAATGCGTCATTCGGAACTGCTTTAAATGTATGATTGAATCTTTGTGCAAGTTCCCAACTTTAATTAAAACTACACTCAGAACACGAAAATGGTTTCCTCCGGTTTTTGCCGCACATAGACTCCAACTAGAATTTTAAAACTGCACTTCAAACACGAAAATGATTACTTTCTCACAAGCTCACAAGAAGAATTCAGAAACTGTAATTATATCTGTAAGCGAGTCCCCAGTTTAATTAGCATTAAACTCGTAATTTCTCAATACACATTTAATTTCTTATTAAAATAATAATGCTGAATTAAAATTAAATTAAAAAAGGATGTTGGATCGCCTATTTGTATGTATCTAAATTCCTTCCTAGTAACGTAGGTGCAAAAGTAAGTACATGTCAGCTATGTTATACCTTTCTCTGGGTTTTGTAATAATCTCTTAAAATATATCAAAAACACCGTGAAAGAAAACCAGTCTCGCGTTCTTAAGATATTTTTTCATAGTCTTTTTTGTGAGCGCACCACAAGTGCTCGCGGGCCGCCGTTAGATATATCTATAAGACATTGAAAAAAAAAAATATATATTCTTCGTATTTTTCAAAAACATACAGACAAGTTTCAAAGTGGTTTAGAAGTCTGAAAATTCGTATTGTATTTATGGTAAAATCACTAACTTCGTTTAAACTCATATAGATGTAAAATTTAGGACTTCGGCAAGAATCGATCATACAGCCTCCAAATTCAAAGGAAAGTTTCTTGGAACAGAAATTATTTTATTTGCATAACGACTCAAAGTTAGTCGACTTTCCAAGAACCGTTTTCCATCTGCGAAAAGCGCTTTGTTTCACAAGGCCAAGTTTCAATTAATGTAGCTGTCTTTTATTCTTCAGCGTGTTATGCAAGTTGCCAGAATTTAACCAAAAATGAACAAATCTGCATTTTAAAAAATATAAAGAGAAGCTTTTCATTCGTTATCAAAGCCATCAGGCAAATTTTCCACGTAGGGGAACACATACTGTGTGTTTCCTGGACGTGTAGCCACGGGGTGAAATTTAAAAGCAAAGCACAACTCGCTAAAGGATGTCACGTGTCTATAGCAAGCGCTACACCGTGCAGCAGACTGTTTCGTGTGTTACAAGAAAACTACCCACATTTTTAATGAAAGTCATTGAATGTTTTTTTCCAAGGGGTATGATGATGTTATCTGAAAATCAAGTATGAAAGTTGGGAGTGCGGATACTGTGTATTGATACCGTTGTTTTGGTATTTTTATGAATAATCCGTGACAAAAATTACAATACCACAGTTGTGGCAAAAAATTATGACGGTTATTAATTATTTGTGTGATTTTTTGTTAATATTTGAAATCTACTCATTTCAATGAAAACGTAAAACTGAGCGTAATTAAATTTATAATCAACCAATATTAATATACGCAATACAATAGAAATATAAATAAAGGTACATGAGGTAGAATAAAAATATAGTTGTAATTTAATTTCAATTAGCAACACAAGAGATTCAGTAGGGCATCAATATAGGTCATCTGTATCTAATAGCCACTTTCATAGATTAAACTTATCTTTGGCAGTAAAAAGGGAGAATTGATTTTGGAAGATTTCACTTAAGATCGATTATGTACGATTATGACTCGTTCGTAACCTCACCCTAATAAATTTAAACAAAGAACTTTTTCTTCTGGAATTACTAGTAACGAGTAAATCCTAAAATATAATTTTTTTATCATTGAAGAAGAAAAAGTTCTTTGTTTAAATTTATTAGCGTGAGGTTACGAACGAGTCATAATCGATCTTAAGTGAAATTTTCAAAATCAATTCTCCCTTTTTTACTGCTAAAGATAAGTTTAATCTATGAAAGTGGCTATTATGTACAGATGACCTATATTGATGCTCTACTGAATCTCTTGTGTTGCTAATAACTTTTTATTAGTGTGTTTTTAATATGAATTAATATAATCGTTAAAAGGCTGTCGATTATTAGCAAATCTACTTTATTCATATAACAACGTCTGTATAGCAAAATCTATGTACGTTTATTATGAAAATTGTAACGAAAATTTAACAAACTGCGTTAAAATTCTGAAATTACTTCCACATCCTTCAAAGTCCACTAATTCCTGTGAAAACTTTGTCTAAAACTCTAACTTCCGAAGCAAAACTTAATTTGCTGAATCTTAACACGTTCGAACCAAGACTTGTTTAGCGTGTGCGAAAAAACACATAAGGATGCATAGGCAAATATGTATAAACTAACGGCCTTACTAGAAAATGTGATGAAAATGTTATTCAATTGATAAACTACCGTGTACGTGCAAACCTTAATATTTGAAACGTTAAATAGAAACTGACTTAAAATCTGTTTGTTGGAAATAAATAAATAAAGTTTGTGGAAAGATGTAAACATTGCTTATTCAGCAAAAGGGGATTGTTTATCTGTTGTATAATCTTGAAATAATAATAATTTTTCTTCGAATTTAGGAATTTCACCAAGGCATTTTAAATGTTCTACATATTTCTTCATTTTGAAGAAGTGGTTAAAATAAATTACACATTGGAAACTCTATACTTTTATATTTGAAATACATGAAAATATTTATAAAAATTCTATATTTTAATTTCAGACGTGATGAAAGTTGAAAAAAGCACATAACAAACATTTTAATAAAACGTGTAAAAATTTCACAAAATCAAAAATTCCAAAATTACGGTCCCTTTATTTAAGAAATTTGCAAGAAAATTTTCGCTTAACTTTTTATCCTGTATGAACGACATTATAATATATAAACAGTTAAAATTTATAAAAAATATATTTTATTTTCCTTTTGAGTAGATTTTTAGTTTTTTTTTAGTTATTTATTAAGTTAAAAGAAATACATATTTCGCTTTGTTAACTTAAGTGTACATTGATTAAAAACAAAAATAATATTTATATAAATAATTATGGTTTACTACCTAAGTAACATATTTTTCTTAAGTAAGAGCATTTTGGTTTTGCTCATTGATCTTGAGGGCAAACAGTTTTTTCTTAAATATATTTATTCTATTTACGGTTGTCAGGCTATCAGGAAGGAGATTATATATGTGTACACCCTCATGGCCTATGGTTCTTTTACCACACTCTGTCTTTGCTGAATTTGTGTATAATTTATTGTGTTGTCTTGTGTGGTGGTCATGTACTTGTGATGTTTTCATAAATTAAGTATTTGTGTGTATGAGGCCATTTTGGATTTTGTTAATTAATAGGCATATGTTGTATTCGTACAGTTTTCTAATTTTAAGTAAGTTAGTTTCTTGGTATACTCTTTTGGCGGGGGTATATGGTCTATAGTTAAAAAGTTTTTTTATAACTTTGTTTTGTATTATTTGAATTTCGTTTAGATATGTGATGTTTGTGTTTCCCCATATTTCTATGAGATAATTTAGGTGGGATTGAATTAAACTAAAGTATAATCCCCTCTTTACTTGTATTGGTAGAAGATGGGCTATTCTACCAAATACACCAATTAGTGGGATAATTTTTTCTTTTACTTTTTGTATGTGGTGTTTAAAAGATAAGTGTTTATCGATATGAAGTACCAGGTATTTTTCACTATCTGAAATTTGTAGGTTTTTTCCTTCTATTTGCAAAGGTTTATGAGACGGCGTTTTTCTTTTTGGTGAACTTAAGATCATGTAATTTGTTTTTTTAGTGTTAATAGTTAATATATTTTTAATTAGCCAGTTATTTAATTTATTAAGATCCAGTTGGGCTTTTTCAAGTAAGTTTTCTAAGTTTTTACCAAAGTAAAATATAGCAGTATCATCCGCGTATAAAAAAATTTCCCCATTTAAGTTTAACTGACAGATATCGTTAATATATATTTGAAACAAGAGAGGCCCTAATATGAATAGGTACATTTAAGAAAAATGTAGGTATGTTCAAAAATATGCACCTATATTATTTATATTATTAAAAAAAACATCACATTAAAAAAAAAGTATGAAATAACCTACCTTTTTCCGGTAACATGAAACTAAATTTAAAAAATGACATTATTAATGAATTAAAACTGACAAAAAGTATCACAAATTAATAATAGTAAAACACCTCAAGGGCGCAATGTTACGAAACATTTTTTATTAGTAATTATTCGATATAGTAATTGTAAAGTCTTTGTACAATGTGAAACAAAAACACCGTTTAACAGTTGTGAAGTGATTTTTTATTAGTAAGGCTGATTATTTTTATATTCAACAGAAGAAATATCTAACCAGTAGATAAGCAATACTAACCTCTCACATTTTTTTCTTGCGTCATTGTGAAAAAATTATCTGCGTTGTATATCTGGATCCCATATCAATGATTCCTGGTACTTTTATATCTATTTTAGGACATGTAAACTTTTAAAAATGTTTTTAATTCCAACTAGTGCTTGCAAAAAACTTATTTCCCGTGCCATTAAAAGCAATATCTACTACTAATTTTGAAACAGGTGAATAATTTTCAGATCCAAAATCGTAGAAAACATAGAAGCTCATACCAAAATATCTAATTGCAACAAATGTTTCATATTGCTTGATGACTTGCATTCTGCCCCCGTTAGTAATGATTGTAGGTGTAACATCAAAGTGATAAATCACCCAACTATTCATTATGGGGGTCGGTAATACATTGAAGTTAGTTGATTGTTAAAATATATTCTTTATAATTAATTATGATAACATTTCAAACCTACTTTCCACTCGCTGAATAACCTCCAGAGATAATAAAGGTTTTTCCAATAAGAGGTGTTATTTTGATATTAAATCGTAAAAGATCAATGGTTTCGTTGCTTGTGTGGCACGTAGCGCCGTTTTGTTGAAAGTAATCGTTGTCCAGATCAATACCATCCAATTTTGGCCATAAAAAATCATTAATCATCTCTCAATAGCGTAATTCATTCACCGTTACTGTTGCTACAGCCTCATTTTTGAAAAAGTAAGGTCCAATGACTCCGTCGGACCATAAACCGCACCAAACAGTCACACGTTGAAAATAAAAAGGCTTTTCAACAACAATTCTTGAGTTTTCCGAGCCCCAGATGCGAAAATTTTGCTTGTTGACGAAGCCACCGAGGTGGAAATTGGCCTCATCACTCAAGATGATTTGCATTTGATTCACTCATGTGAATTTTAATAATTTCAATGCATTGTTGAAGCGTATATCGTTCCATTTTTACTAATGGCGTATTTTTTACTTGTCAAATGTCAAAAAATGACAGCTTCAAAAGTATCATCTACCGAAATAGCGGGCTATTCAAAATAACACCTCTTATTGGAAAACCCTGTACTTATTTTCACAATGCTTGTTTTCTGACAATGCATTGAGTTTTATTGCAGCGGTTCATTTATGTGAATGTGTATACAAAACATTATTCTCTGCGAATGAAAGCTACAGTACCAACGATAAAATAACATTTCTCTAGAATAGGAAAACACAAACGATAACAATAAAACGATGTTAATGCTTTGTTATTGTTATGTTTTCAGATGTATCCTTGTACCCTTAGCGGGAAAGTCATATTCAAAGTGATTAGTGCATATGAGTCCCAAATACCCTCAGCCGAATCCGGTGGGACTATTGCATCCCCAAATGGGGTTTATTGTATGATTGTAGGTAGTGCGAAGGTAAGAAGATGGGAAAGAGATATGTCGAGAAACGCCCGGCAATTCAAATCACCAAACATAACTAAAGCAACCTTTTAATTGTGATTATTGTAGATATGATTAGAGATTTTCACGGCCAAAAGTATCATAGTGATTAGTTTCAGATTACACATCTACCCTGATGATGGACACTGCAATGCTGTCCAAAACGTTGGTTAAAGAAGGAGGTAGCGCAACACGGCATAATACCCCAAAAACAAATCATTATAAATTATTGTACTTTCTCGATGGCGATACTGAAAATATCTACCAGTCTGGAAAATATTTATTCTGTGAATGTATTAGATAAAAGAGAGTTTCTGTGTATTCCTCATTATTTAAATTCTTCGTCTTCCTGTACTGCCATGCACCGATAAGCGTATACGTTTATACATTACAAATGGTACTCTGCAATATCATGATTATTACAAGGCAACCATTACACTAAATCCGCGAGAGGAACAGAACGGTTACATTGAGACCCGAGGCCATTGTCGGTGGAATATCGCGCTTTTATGGCCCCCTCGTAAAATTGTACGACAGCGTTGTAAAAAGTGTAAAGAAATAGTGAGATGAGATTCACAACTCATGGGGCAATGTGCGTTGCCGGAAAAAAATACACCAGCGCCAGAAGTTTAACTCTCGTGGAATTTGGATTAGAGCTTTTGGTTTAGTAGTTTTTATGAACATACAAAGTTGGCAATGTACTTAGACTATATAATGAATATACTGATTGAAATAAAAATATATGAAATTTTTGATATCTCAGGACGGGAAAAGCACCCAGAGAGGCTCACACTACCGAATCATATTTTATTAAAAAATTATACTAATTTATCAATAAAAAGATTAAATAAAATAGTTTAAGAGGTTACCCATAGATGGCGCATAGCTATCGGTAATGCAGGGATTAAGACTTTGAGCCCTCTGGTTAATTTGTTTGGTTTTGAGAATCAACAGCTATCTATTATATTATAACACAAATAACTTTGTTTACGTCACTTTAATATATATATATACATAACCTCTACATGTTTCATGAACAAAGTTCACCTCATCAAGAGCAAGTCAAAAATTAAATATAGATTACAATTGAACAGTGGAAGGAGTGGGGACGGGTAAGAGTGAGCGGAGTTTTTCGGAATAAGGAATTACAATATTGTTAGACGGGAAAGACCAGTTTAGTGGGAAAATATTTAAAAGAGGGTTTAAAAAGTTTTTTGCTTTGTAATTAAGTTTGCTTTTTTATTTACATGTTTTATAATTTCTAGAATTTCTAAATTGTTTATTTGTGAAGCTTTATATCCTGTGTGTAGTACTTTAAGACCTGAGTTTTTATCAAATGTGTGATTGTTATTTAAAAGATGATCTGCAAACTCAGATTCACAATTTCCATTTAGAGCTCTGACATGTTCTTTAGTTCTAATTTCAAAGTTTTTATTGGTTCTACCTTAGATATCTATTGGTTCTAAGAAATTGCAATCATTGCAATTGAGTTTATAAACTCCTGATTTTTTAGTTTGGTTATTTTGGTTTATTTTGTTATTAGTGTGAAACGTAAGCGTAACGTAAGCTATCTATTGTCTGTTGAGTCGATTTGTTACGTTTTGGGAACAGCTCATATACTCTTATAGAAATCGTTATATCTCCCTCATTGTCATGGTGAGAAATATGTTTTAAGCCCCGGCATACCCAATTTCTACCGACGTACAACAAGTTTCTCGTAAACTCTTTATGTTTTCAATTTGCGAAAAAAATAAAATGTAATTTTTGAAGATAATATATGTACATTGGTTATGCCAAAACGTTAATTGTATGAAAAAAAAAATTCAAAGTAAATTAAAAAAAATATTGAAATCCCGTTTTGTTCCGTTATTTAATATGTATGTTATAGGCATGTAAAAATACAAAGTGTGTCTTTAAATGCAACTTAGTGAGACTATGGCATCCCGAATCGAGGTATGTTGTGAGATTGTGAATAGTAGGAAGGGGAAATAGATGTGGAGGAGGAAGGTAGGGAAATATCTAGATATTCAGGTCTTGTGACCAAATACGGCCAAAGCCATTTCAAGAAACGTTTCAATTTTGAATGGTCATCTTCCATTCCAGAACTTGCCTCAAATATATTATGTATTATTTTAAATGAGTAATTTGCGAAATGATGAATTTAATCAAATAAAATTTACTTGCAACGCTGGGATTTGAACCCGTGACTAATTGAGAGCTAACTAATTGCTAATCGAGAGCCTTACCCCTCGACCACGAAGACCAATATATAACAGCTTAAAATTCACAATCTGTATATTTTCCACAAACATTAAACAAGAAACCTTTGTTAGATGTTGTCAGGGTTTTTGTCAAAATATGACTGAAATTTTCAAGATCTTTTTTTTGATTGATGGACTATTACATAATCTTTGTTATTTGTTTGCCTTCTAAATGATGTTATATTCCTTTCGGAAGCTTGAAAGTTACTTTATCATTCTGCAGAAAATGTAAAAAAGCCTCAAAAAGAGGCTTTAGGGTTATTACCCGTAGAAATAAATGGGTGTGTTTTTAGAAAACGGAATAAAATAATATTTTTTTAATACTAAATACTTTCCAGTAATCTGGAAGGCTGGTTAGGCGGACAAGTACCACCGACTCAAGAACCATTTATTGGATAACCAACACCTCTGCCATGGATCACCCCAAGTGGCTTGGTGCGTTTGGTGATTTGGCAGGAGTACCCGGGTTTATCGGGTTGATGACGCGCCCGCCCACCGCTAGGCCGTTTGGGGAGACCCTTTGACCTCTGCAACTGGTTTCTCATGAGCCATAGCCGCATTAGGAGGAATAGTTTCAAATTTCTGTCAATTCTGGACACACTGATCCCAAGATACCCTTTCCTTAACAAAACTTCCTCTGCCACTTTTCCTTAAATCAAAACCCTCCACAAAGTTTAGCCAAAGATAGGAAAGAAAGAAAAAAATTTTCCTAATGGCATCTCAATTTTGAAAATAATCAAGGGTACGATAATGGACATGCTAAAGGAAAACGCCGCGCTTTATTGTTTCTAAATGTACATGACGGGAGGATTTCAGTTCCACAGATGATTAATTACGGGTTGCAGCCGACGAGATGAAGATCATGACGAGGAAGAGTCAACCTGAGAATAGTATAAACTACAATATGTTGATTAAAACAAACCACTAAAACCATTTTTGGCACATTCTGTTAAGCTTGCAAAAATATTTTAAGCGATCGATTACCATTATGTGCCAAATTTATTAAACCCGAAAAAATTAATAAGCATTGAATTATAGATGGAGTCATTGACTTTATTGGCGTTGACAGACGTAAGTAGTTAATATGTATTTCCAAATGAATATTTTGCGGAAACATTATAATTAAATCAAACGGTCAAATCGAAAACCGAACACCCTTTGATGTGAGTGGATAAAATACACAACTGAGGGAGTGCTCAATCTTATTTACTTCGGAGAAAACACGAGCCATCGCAATGATATTGATGCGGAGATTGAAATCTTGGAAGGCTCACATTCCACAGCTTCCAAGGAAAAGTTTTTGTTGTTCAACCCCTTGCTAAGGAATAAGGAATAGGATGCAATGCATACACAACACATAATTGCATTCCGGAAAGATTGCATAGCAGTGAGGTAGGTAAATAGATATCTAGGAAGTAATGGCATCAAGTAGGTTATATACTATTATATTCGCACTTTGCTAAACAACGTATTAACCAGTTGTTCTGTGGACAGTAAGCCTAACGTCCAAAAAATAATGTTTATTATTTTCTCTTATTTAATAAATCAAACTAAATTACCTCTGAAATCTTAAGATTATTTGTAAGCAGGTACCTAATTATAAACAAAAAAATCATGCTATGAATTATACAATTTGTCCAAAGAAACGTCAGCATCGCAATCACAATTATTCTTACAAACTTTCCTCAGACAGGTAGGTACCATAAAATTGACAAAATGCGATTTTGGATTTCAAAAATAATCTTTACTGCACCATTAAAACGGCCATTGAACCGGAAACGGAACGTAAAAAAAATTAACAGACTGCTTCATTTAAGCTAAGTGAATTAAATATTCAGGTATTAATTAAACTGTGTGACTTTTTTATAAGGGATTTCTGTATCTTTCGGGTTAACAAACAAGTGAGTTCGTGGTTTAACCTTCCTTTCCCGGTGCTGTCAACTGAGTGAACATTGCCCCTAATAAATAAATAAATTTCTCTAAATATACTAAACACAGAGTTCGAATTTTAGGTATCTGATAGTATTATTACGCCAGCGTCTGGACGATCTAGGCCCTCTGATTGGTCGAATTAAAATTGTCTGTTTCGGGTAAATTCAGCTAACTTGAAAATTAAGACACGATTTCATACTAAAATAGGATGGCCTCATAATAATACGAGATTTCTTCAAAAGCATCGTTTCTGCTCATATAATTTTTGGATAATATCGAAGAAAATATGTTTTGGAAAGTTCATAATCCATTGGATTAATTACATTACAATGAAAATTATCCACAGTTACGTGATTATGTTTGACGTTTATAAAAAATCACGCGTTCCTTATTCAATATGGCGGATACGCACGGCTATAGATAGCCGACAGAGCGCACCTCTGGCGGTTTAAAAACGAACCAAATGAATGGCGCGAATATTTAAATATGCAGCTCATAATATTTGACTACTTACGATTAACAAGCATTTAATAAGAAGATTTCTTCTGGAAGCTTATCACTTTGTAATGGCATTTTTCATTATTATTTATATTTTTTTTGCTTATTAATTATATCTGATTTTATATTGACATGTTATCTAAAAAAGTTTTGTAAAATTTCAAAATTATTTATTTGCGATGCTTTATATCCTGAGTGAAGTATTTTAAGACCTGAATTTTTATCGAAAGGGTGATCATTATTCAAAAGATGATTTGCAAACTCAAATTAACTATTTCCATTTAGAGCCCTGCGATATTCTTTAGTTCTGACTTCAAAGTTTCTATTGGTTCTTGTAAAAGAAATTACAATCATGCCAATTGAGTTTTTAAACTCCTGATTTTTTTGTTTGAATTTTGCTATCTTTATTATTAAGAATATATTTCTTCATTGTTATTAGTGTAAAACGCCAGTTGAATAGTACCAGAATTGTTTTTATATATAATTTTAGAAGTATCGTTATCCACAAACAGAATTCTACGGCATTGTTTATTTCTATCTTTAGAAAGACCGTTTGAAGAGAATATGTTTAATTTTTTTTATTTAGTATTTCAACTATCAATTTATTAGAATAACCGTTATTAAATGCTATTTGTCTTATGAATATATTGTTTTATGGTTATATTCTATTTGTTTATTTCATGTCTTAAAATACTTCACTATAAATAATTTTGAAATTTTAGAAATGAGGAAACACGTTAATATAAAAGCAGATATAATTAACAAGAATTTTTTTATAAACTCTCTTTTAAATATTTTCCCACTTAACTGGTCTTTCCCGTCTAACGATATTGTAATTCCTAATTATTATAAACCCAGCCTACTCTTACCCTTCCCCCTCCTTCTTCTTTCCCAATTGCAATCTGTATTTAATTTTTGACTTCGGTGTATACACAATAAAATGTAAACATTATATTTATTTATTTATTGGACAATTTGCATAGCGCCGCTTTTGTGAGATATCACCTCAGGGGCGCTATATTGCTATATTGTAATAATCTACCTTTATATATAGATTTTTACTCTCCTGATGAAGGTGTATATATAATCTAACTTTAAACTTTATTAGATACAGTAACAGTTGTAGGTAAAGAATTACCAAATGATTACCGAAAATGATTACCCTCCTTTTATTCATAAACACGGGTACAATTAATCAATATGTAATAATCTATTATTTAAGTCAACTTTGTTATAATTATCTTTAATTGTGACAAACTATACGATATTGATTAAACTTATAGACATTGACGGTTGTAACACATATTTAAGCACTGCAAGTCTCCTATGAGCTAATTATATTAGGTACGATAACAGTTAATATCAGTTGTAGACATGTAGTCAATAATAGTGTTTCATTTGAAATAATCCATCACAAATACGTAAAATTTCATTTATTCAAACAACTGTCATTCTTATTATGCGTAAATTTAGCATGTTATTATTAATTAACTCCTTCCTGTTCCGTGTTTTAACAATATATATACTCACCCTCTCTCTGTGAATGTCCTAATATCTATCTATTAAATTTAACTGTTGTTAATATCACTAAAAACGGGCGAAGCCCAACTAAGAGCCGCCCGCAGGGCCTAGCAGAAAAAAACCCGCGGAGCGGGTTTTTAACTGCTAGTTTATTATTATTATTCCTCATTACTTATTAGGTTTTTTGTAAAAATCTTCAAAACGGTAGGTTAGATTTCTTATTCAACTCATTCAGAGTAAAAGCCACGGCCACGACTAAGCAACGCAGCGTAGTAATCAACACATTTGACTTCGTGCGGGTTTAAAACCTTCGTTATATTTAACCTGTGCAAGTAATTCAAAACAACTTGGATGAATGATTTTGAATTAGATTCGGATGGAGAAAATTTGGATTTAACTATCGTACAGATATTTTGAGATTGTTATAAAACAATTTTATAAAAAATATATTATTTCATTATTTGATAAAAACAAAAATTTATTAGGTAATTGGAAAATTAACGTATTTAGCCTCCTAAAAACAAAAAATCTGATTGCAAAAAAAACACTGTTCCTTGATCCCACTGAAAGGATAATTTTTTTTTAATATCATCATGTTTAATTCGTACAACTTCATTTTAAATTTGAGTTTTTTATATTTAATAATGTTATATATTTTTTTTCTTTTTTTGTAAACATGCACTAATTTTTACACAAACTTTGAACAGGAGGTATGGAGGAAAATTCTTTCTATCGCGGTCTATGTCATCTTTGGGGATGCTGTGAGGAGGTCTTTTTGATGAGATGAAGGAGTGAAAATGGGTATTGAAGACACCAATGTTGTAGGAAACATAGAAACCAGGAAATCGTTCCAAAGCCAAGCCGTTATTGAACTTGAATTAAATTTTAAACCCTCTATTTTTTAAAATGAACTGTAATTAAAATTTTAAAAATAATTATGTTATTAATTTAAAAAAATCTTTAAAAAAATCAACCCGTAAAGACTACATCTATTTTCAAATGTCTTTTTAAAAAAATGGTTCGACTGAGGACTGTGCCTTCTTTCCCAGGGACTGGAATGAACAGCGCTAATAACCTCGAAAAATACAGATCGGGTGGGACCGAGATAAATTTGTTATATTAACAACTGTAATGTCATCTGATTTCAGAGTAATGCGTATATGTCCACGTGTATGTACGTAATTGAAACCAAGTTGGTTGAATACATTGTCATTGACAACGAGTCTATCTGCCAAGTTTCAGCTTGATCGGATGTCGGGGAAGTTGGTTAATTTCCACTTCCGAGATTTTCATTAATTCATTACCGAAAACAAAAGTGAAATTAAAATAGAAGAATGGAAAATTTATAAAAATACATTATCAAATAATATATACTCGTATATTTTTAAAATAGTGTTGAGACCATAGATAAAGATTACTTCTTGCTATCATTTATTTATTTCGGGTTTTTACTTCCACTTAAAATAAATTTAACTGTAAAAACGATCACAGATTGATAAAACCAGAAAATGCAATAATAGGAGTGAAGATTTTAAAATTCTTAAGTCCTCAACCTTAACCTGCATCTAATTTCCGGGTGACGCTTTTAAGTTGAGTGCAGAGGTCTTTATTAAGATTCCCTGGGGCATTCCGCAAAGTAGTGTAAATTCAGCTCGCTTTTAAACTAAGCTCGAGCAGAGATCATCAAGTTTAGTTTCTTCTCCGAGAAGAGTTGTCGCAGTGTGGTGGCAACTCCAAAGCCGCGACCGGGAGACCAAATGGGGATGAAAAACTAGGGGACGGTGGCGGTATTATTTAATGCGGATAACGTATTCGGGTCTTAATGTGTTCTTGGGTTTTCAGCGGAATTCAGAAATGTTCTTTGTCTCTGCTGCGTCTTTGTCATTACATTTTCCAGCTTTTTCAAAGCTTTCACGAAAGCCTTTATAAGATTTCCTCTGATTATCTTATTATGGAGCAAGTTATAAAATTTCTCAAATTTTAAAGTTTTTTTTTTAAATTATCTTTTTTTATTAAAGGAAACTCTTAAATAATTTATAAAACCTTTCAACAGGGCTATAATCTATTTTTGCTTTTTTGGAAACCTTTTTAGCTAGCTTTTAAGCTAGCTTCTTGGCTAGCTTAAAACCCGAAGAGGGTCTAAAAGCTGACGGCAAAAAAATTTAAGTGAATCGACGTAAACCAATTGTTGTTGTTTTAATCTCAGTGTCACCCTGGTAGATGACTGTCATTGTGAATCGTAACATTGTTGCTTGAAATGATAAAGTTTGTTACCTGACCAGGTATTGGTCAAAAGTCAGCTCCAAACTTTCAGCCCCAAAAAATCCAACATTCGAGATAGCATAAATCACGTTTTCTGTAACACATGCCATCAAAAAACTATCAATTTGTTGGGATGGATAATTTGCCAGAAACACACATCCGAATGCTGTTATTTGTCGAATCCAATAGGGAAAGAATTGATTATAAAACGGGTTCCCGACTTTAGATTGTCCAAAAACTAATTCGTAGAATTTAACTTGTCACTTGGCACTTTAAATCATCACTTGGCCTATTTATTTTATAAAATAAATTGAGTTCCTAAAAAAAAAAGAAGATTGAAAAATTTCTGTACTTTCATCAACTTCCTTTCTTGTCTCGCGTAGGTATCTATCTAGCAAAGCGACTTACAGTAATTTAGTAAATAAGTAAACTTATTCTTGAGCGTAATGAAAAAATGTTAAGAAGCTTTTATCAGATAATTTTTTCATTTCCTTTGGATCGAGTAACAAATCTTCTTGTACGTGGTCGATTTTCATTTAGTTTATTTACTTTTTATCCTTCGCAAATAAAGTCGTAATAATATATTATTGTTTTTTCACGAATAACGGTTTGCCGAAGTCTAGTACAGATGAAAATGGCTGACAATTGTTGGACAAAGCATTTATTTTTACTATTATTCCATCTACTTCTACGAGATAATGTTGGACCGTGCCTTTAGTAGGCACAGAGCCAGTATTTTATAAAGTAATCCAAGAGAGGTTCTAAGGTATGCTTTGTTTCTCAAACTGAATATTATGATACCTTAATTCACTGCATTGCTTCAATTTTAAAATTAACTGTCTAAAATTCACTCTGAAATTTAAATACAATTTATATACTATTTTTTAAGGAACATAAACTGTTTTAATACTAATACAATGTACCTACAGAAGACAACGACAAAAAATAAATAGTTAATATTTTTAACGTAATATTAGCTACTCTTGGCGTCCCATACAATGATATAAAATTCTGTGCAATACTCACAACATAAACATAAATATTATAAAATGGAGAGCCAACCTGGTTGTTTTTATGCTTACTCTGTTTTTTATTGAAAATAATGATTTATTATTCTAATGTGGTCCAAATGTTGTTATAATTTCTCCATTTGGCTACTCATACAACATGTTTTTTTCATTCTCCTAGTAATGTATTGTGTTAACATAAATATGTAGTGATTGCGCTTATATCGCTTCACTCACATATGTAAATTGTTAACCTCGAAACATGCTTAGTCCTAGTGAGGTTGATCATTATGTGAAAAATAATGCTTTTTATTCCGTGAGAAGTAATAAATAAATAGGAAACTTTAATACATTAAGAACAAAGATAAATATCTATTTTTGAAATATGATTAAAAATGGTATTACAAATGTTTTTAAAATCAAAAATTGGTTGTTGATTTTGATATTTTTTTCGTTTATCTTGTAATATACAGAAATACATTATGATAAATTAAAGAAATTCTACAAATTGTTCCATTTATGTTTTATTTGCAAAGAAAATGTTTGTCACTTCTACTTTGAGTGATCATTACTTGCGAAAGAAAAATAATCGTTTGATTCATTGTTTAATAAAACAATCTGTTTCAGAAACTGTCCTAAAGAATAAAATATCACAGTGCCATAAACTGCGTTTGATATCCCACTAGAGAGGAAACTGACAATACGGATATGACAGTGGAAGAATAGGGGAGGGATGGGGGGTGAAAGTAGGTCGGATGCAATGAAAATGCGATCACTGAGAAGAATGTGCAAATGGCGAAAATGTTACCGAGTGAGAAATGAAACCGCAAAGAGGGAATGCAGACTCAAACGTAATGGATGATATGGAGAAGAAACGTTAAGATCTCTTGGTTCCCCGTTAACAATGGTAAGATTCACTGTATGTTAAATTCTCACAGTGGCCGCCAAACCGTATTCATTACGTATAACCGGTTCGAATGCAATATAAATGAAGTGCTTTCAAGCAGAACGTAAGGAAAATATATGTATAAGTTGTATAAATTCTTTAAATTCTATGATATGTATACTGACGCTGAATACCTCTGAGTTACTACATTTAATTTCGTTTCATGTTCCTGGCAGGACAACACAAGTACAAGACAAGACAAATCAGTACCTACCATTTAATTGTTGCAATTCTTCTACAAAGTTGCAGTATAACGTGTCTATGAGATGAATTCAAAATTTGGGAAACATTATCTAATATTGTAGATATATTTGGTTAAACAATATGACATTACAAGTTTACCTTAATACGTTTCTTGTCTTCAAATAGAGGTGAATTATTTAGTAAAATGGCTTAACTCTGGATGAGCAAAATAAAGTAGTATGACATCTAAAAAATTAAAAAAATCTTTCTTTTATGTTTAAAAAATTATATTGTAAAAATTTAAATAAATAAAATTGTAAACATATTGTACTCCTTTATGCAAATTTTACAATACTGTAACTACTAAGTAGTATGAAAAGTATTTATTGTAACTTTTGATATTTGTCATGAATACATAACATTAAAATTTCTGCGTTATCGTGTCTGCACTATGTATTATTCTAATTCAATCATATCTGTAAAATCCCTACGGGGGTTCAACAGATGAATACATATTTTTGTTGGTCTCGTATTTCCCAACCCGGTGATAATTCACTGTGATGTTTGTGGTTGTAGTTACTTCAATTAAAACATATTGCCAAAACGTAACATGATATTATAATGAACACAACATTGCAAAGGTTAGACAAATTTAATGACATTTTTGCCCACCTAACGTCCATGGCGGAATGAATATCGAGTCAGAAGAGCCATAAGATTTGATTATCACAAAAACATAATTTCTGATTTTTTCTCCATTTAAAATATGTATGAGAAGAGCTTAATAGAGACAAAAAGATGCAAAGAGAGCCAAAACGAGCCAGGAAGAGATAAGAAGAGTCAAGTGGAGCAAAAAAGAGACGAGAAGATCCAATAAGACCCGAGAAGAGACCAAGCATAATGAAGACATAATGAAAGAAGAAAAAAAACAACGCTCAATCAATTAATTTATTTCTGCACATCCTAATTTTCCAACATTGGCTGATTAGGTTTCCACTTGTACAGGTGGATTTAACTACAACCTCCTTTCCATCCTCAGAGCGAAAGTTGTTTCAAGTCCTAACAGTTCATTTTCCCCTGGTGTATCGGTCGCACCGGAACTAGAGTCCTCCTGGCTGGGGTGATACAATTGTATCGTATCATCATAATATGAATGCTTTCGAAACTTGATTTTGCTGGATTATACCTACAAAACTACGGAAATCAAAATAAGCAAAAAATTAATAATTTAATTTTGAAAGATAGCCTTGCCCAGATTTTAACAACAACTGCCTATTAAGCGATTAAACTATGCGCCTTCAACTAAAGCATAATATTAGGTCAGAAATGTTTGCTAAGTACCTTGTACCCAGCCTAACCTCAGGTAAGGAATTTATCATTATTAGTATGTTGGCAGTTATTTCTTGGTACCTAGATAGAACTTACCTAGTTGACAAATTATCCAGTCCCTTAGCACGAGAGGTTATGTTAAGCGGTAGCAGGTACCTAATTGACGTGCTCAGACAGATTACACATCTAATCGATGTCGTTAGAGACAACTCAAGCGCACAGGTGGGGAAAGGAAGAATGTCAATTTGTGGCCTAATTAATTAACATCTAGGTTAATTGAAAGACCTATACGTAACGCGGAGGACACACTATGTAGATATTACTACGGAAGACTATATTAAGCGAGACGATTGTGTGGAGTTAATGGGCTTATGATTACTAATATTATTGGTCAGAAACCACAATCCAGATTCAAAACGCAGATTTACTATATTTAATTTATTTTATTTTAAGGCGATGCCATACGTAGTAATGCAAAATCATGTGTTTTTGGTTTGAAAATTTGGTCGCCTAGAAATTTTTCAGATGCTTTAATTAAATACTGCAAGTAGAACACATCCTTGCCTTTGTAATGATCGAGTGTTTTTTTAGATAAGTCTTTTTATAAGCCCAGAAAAAAATAATGTATAAGGCCTATGAAAACTACTTTAAAGTACAAAATATCCTACTTACGAACCCATTTTCGGTTACGATTTTATTGTATAATGTGGAAAATTAAGTTATTTATAAAATTATAGAAAAAAAAATAAATGTTTATGCCTGAACAAAATTAAATAAAAGGCACTTTTTGGCCATGTTTTTTTCTTGCATAAATCAAAACAGGCGGATGGTGTTAAGCGGGAATTTAAACCTTATCGCTATCTACGTAAGGGTTGTTATTGATAGCGGCTCAATTTAAAATATAACACGACGCAGTGCATCGCCTTAAGCGCCCATTTTACATATTTATAAAGAGTACTCATATTTTGAGAAATTTATTAATTTATTGAGTACAAAATTCAAAATTGTACAAGAAAATAAAAATGACTGCCAATATCCACCAAATCAATATTCATATTAATATTAATAAAAATGCTTGGTTATTGTCAACTATGAAACTAGCATGAATTATATACTAGCCTTCTTATAATAAACATGTTTTTAAATGTACACAACTGATGAAGACTCTAGGTAGAAATGGTTCGCGTATACGGTTCTTGAAGGTTACTTAGTTCAAAGTATTGTCAAATATTTGTCACCAAGACAGTGTAGACTGTAGACATTGGGGACATTGGAGACATTGGAGACATTGGAGAGTGGAAAACATAGTTGGAATGAGAAGTACGTTATCTAGTGTTATGCAAATTATAGTTTCTACCCAATCATTTATTTGACTGCATCAGTTCAGAACAATCTAATTTAGAATTCAACAATATTGTAATAAAATTGGGTCCTTTGTTTCGTTTGTTTTTTAAGTTTGGATATTAAAATTTTTGGTTAATGACTTATATTTATGTTTTGTGAATATTAATATTTACGGATCGTAGACATTTTTGTTTATTTATAATTTATCTTCTCCTCCCACTTCTTTCATCATCAAAGCACTGCCCAAAATGAAAATAACATAGACCTACAAACAATAGACTCTTTCGCTGTTTCAAATTGATACTTTTTTCAATGCAGGTATCTAACGCATTTTTACTTTGAATGAAAAAACGCACTTTGTAATACTTCACTTTTATCTTGAATTAATAAATGACAGCTAACCAGGTTTCGCTTATATTAAGCTTCGTCAGGGCTGCTATATTTACTGAGGCTGTCATTTATTAATTCAATTAAAAAGCGGTTTATTACAAAGTGTTTTTTTTTAATTATATATGTAATGTCACACCCCAAAGTATTTGATTTCGAGTAAGCTTAGAAAATGCTTTCTTTAGGCTGGAAATAGAGTCATGCGCACCGTCGTGTCGGTCGACCCGTAGCGCTGACGACCAGGGTATCGATTCTCTAATCCAGGCCGCTTGCAATCGTCACCGAAAGTACATATATTGGTCAACATTCTTATTCTCGAGTCTCATCGAAGGTACACACTTACATACACCAAACGTCAAAAGTCATTCCACTCATCGAGAATCGAGGCTCTGGACCAATGGTCCTCGAGTGTATACGCAGCCTTTTCATTCATTCACCTACATACTACCGCCAGCGACCGACCTACGTGTGGTACTATTTCTATCCTTGTAGTATGAAGCGTGCGCAGTCCTAAAACAATAATATTTAACTTTATATAGAGTTTAGTGTAAGGATGGGTAGTTATCTATAATCTTCATAAAACTTTTTGGTAATTCGCCATGAGATGGTGGGAATCAAAGAAACCTTATCAAAGAGATTAGTTTTCTGCAAAATTAAGCTGAAAATATAATTATCTGTAGTTCTGACAGGAGGATCACGGATACCCCATAACCAATTAACCATGGGCTATTTATGTGCATAAATCTTACAAAATCATTGTTCACAATATTGTAGAGATATTATCTATTACTTGTCAGACTTCTCATGTCATACTTACAGATGTCAAAACGCACTTGCAAGCAGTCCTTACTTTGGAGGTACTTTGAAGGATGATGAAAGATATAGGGCCATATATTATGTAGTAGTGAAAGGACGTTTAGTTTTGTTTTTGGTGATAAGGGTACCTTATTCACTACCACAATTCTTTATTCAATAGTTGTGTTATTACCAGATGTCATAAATATTATTTTCTTCGTCTACCGTTTGGGGGTTAAGGATCACAGGGGCCTATCTACAAAAACATCGATAAACGCAAATAAAGATTGGAATGCGCATATGCCCAACTGATATGGCCAACGGCTCTTAAACGGCTGTATGAGATCGAGCTTCGTATCACTAATAAATATGAATGGCATTACCAAATCCGAGCGACTCAAAACACCAGATATACTCCTGGTAAAGGTTTCATTTAAGTCCGAAATTCAGAAGGGATTTATACGATTGATATTATAGAAAACTTTTGTAGAAATTATCGGAAAAATATGTTATACAGTTTATCTGTCAAGGATATTGGCAGAATACCTCTATTGATTGTTTCTTTACGAAACAGGACCTGTCACTATATTTATGATATTTGTCGCTGCAATAAATATTGCAACCTAGCAGAAAAAAACATTATGTGTAACATCCGGATAATAGGTCGATTTTTGTTTCACAAAATCAAGTTATATTAACTTTTTTTTTCATGTTCCTGAGGAAGAACTCTGGTATTGAAAGGGTGAAGCTGTGCGGAAAAGATATGGGTGATTTTTAGAAATGTCATGGAGACAGTGACCTTCCTCTTGCTTTGAAGGTTAAACGGGTAAAATTTCATCAATCTCATAATAAAACTGAAAAACAAACCAAATCGCCCGCCATGGGATTTAGGCAAGGTTTTTTCGAAATCTGATGTGGACAGTTACCTTCCTCTTACATACAGTTACCGTTACCTTTCTCTGACCGGTCGGTGGCCGAGTTGACATCGCGTTTGGGTCCCACCCAGGCGTAGTGTGTTGAATTCCTCGGCTGGCTAAGTCCTCCATCACAACACAAGCAACATTTTCAGCTTACTGTGTTGTTAGTAGGATATTTTCAAATATTGTCAAGTTATTCGTAACCCGGTAATGTTTGTCTTTCTTTTAAAAAAAATATATATACATGTTGATGGTCAAGTGAGAAAAATTTTATCAACTTCGGAATAAAACTGTAGATTTGTATTAAATTCAAATCCAAGGGGCCAGCCTGGTGTCTTCCACTGAGACTATTCTTTATATAAAAATAAGATAAATAGAAAGTGGATTAACAGTACTAACACTATTGAATGCAACGCAACGCCGTCGTAGTTCACGGAGAAAAAATAGTATTAAAATTCTCTTCAAATTATTCGTAATCCATTCAGAAACGGGAATGGAGGCCGTTTCCTGATATACTTTTAGTCAATAATATATCGGAACACATTTTGATGCAACTGTTTTTGCCTTGATAATAGTTTTTGACCGGTCGGTGGCCGAGTTGACATCGCGCTTGGGTCTCACCCGGGCGTAGTGTGTTCAATTCCTCGGCTGGCTGAGTCCTCGATCACAACACGGCTGGCTGAGTCCTCGATCACAATGGCAGTCCAATGCGTTACCACTGGACTATGACGGCCGGCATAGTCCAGTGGTAACGCATTGGACTGCCATTCCGAAGGTCGCGGGTTCGAACCCGGCGTGCGCAAATAAATTTTATTTGATTAATTTGTGTTATTTCACAATTAATTAATTAAAATAATATATAGTATATTTGCGGCACGTTCCAGAGTGGAAGATACTAACAGTATCGCCCTGGTGTAAGACCACCATTCAGAATTGAAACGTTGCTCCAAACGGCTTTAGCCGTGTTTAGTGACTAGATCTGAATAGCCAGGTACTTCCTCACCTTCCTCTTTCCCTTCCCCACTTACCTTCAGCCTCACAACATCCCCCAATTGGGGATGCCATAGTCTCACTGGCTCCAGACGTGAGTAGTTGGGACTCTTGTGAGGTATTCACTATAAAAAAAAAAAAAAAAAAAAAAAAAAAAAAAAAAAAAAAAAAAACAAGCAACACTTTCAGCTTACTGTGGTGGTAGTAGGAGATTTTCAAATATCGTCAGGTTATTCGTAACCCGGGAATGTTTGTCTTTCTTTTAAAAAAAAAATATATATGATGAAAAAATATTATAATTTTTTTGAACACGTATTTCGAAATCGTGATAATACATTCCTCTTTTAGTAAAAGTTTAACAGGAAACCTATCAACTCTTTCAGACCTGCAATCCTATTTTTAAACGGATCACGTATAATTTGAAATGTATTTTATTTAATAAATTTGCAAAACTAATTTTTCAGCAGTCTTAGCGCCAAGTGAAAGTTTTTTTCGGCTCTTTATAAATGTTGGCATTCTGTTTACTTTAGTGGGCTCTAGAAAGTCTGCCGACCTCCGTTGACTCAAGCGTGACTTGCATCTCTTTTTGATGCGTTCAATTGTCAGGTGAGACAGGTAAGAAAATTATAGCAAATAAATCGTTTATCAAGGACTCAAATATAGTTTTTCTAATACTAAGCGAACAAAACAAATGTGTGGGATGTGTGTAATATGTGGCAATTCGAACAATATGAATCCAAAAATACTTTTTACGTTCTCCAAAACCATGCTTCATTTCTTCCTCTAATTTCTTATTTTCTCTTATATTCTTACAGAGATTGTGTATAAGCACATGTTATCGTCTAGTTATTCTATTGGAAAAGCAATCTAAAACTCTTAATATTTTGCTAGCGCCACGATTGCCACATTTCCACGGTGGAAAACTCGTAAAAATGTCATGAGATTTTTCTTGGATTCGCAGAAACAATCTGAAATGAAGTTCCATGGGAATTTGCTAGAATGTAATCCCATGTCCGATATTGGAACACATTCAAGAAATGTATGAGAAATTTCTCGACTTGGCGCTTTGCAATTCAAATTTTCTAAACAAACGATTCGAAATTTCAATTCTATGTTTACATTTTCCTGCTTGCTACAGTGAACAGAATCAAGGACAAACTCGCTCACTTCGTCTTTGATCACGAAGACTTACTTTGAAAAATACTCTTATTTTGAAATATTATTATGAAGATACTCGCTCGAGAACTTTTGTCTCGAATGTTTTCTTCTTGTGTCAATATTTGTGTCAGACGACAGCACAATTCTATAGATGTGAAAGATTGATGCATCGGTTTGAATAGTCTTCTAGAGTTTTGCAATTTGTAAAACGTTTGTGTTCATTTTGATGTCGGCTAAAGAACACAGAACGAGTTAGAATGTTAAAGGCACCATTTTGGTTTTTGAGGGTGAAAACGCAATCATACAGCTAATATTACAAAAGCGGCTAGACACGAACTCCGTTGGGAGATTATTCCATATACTACTACCACTTCCCTATTGCCTGATCATATTTCATCGGTGTTTCATATAATGTTCAACAAATTAAAAGGAAAGCCGTTAAAATCTCTTAAATTATCTGAAATAACAAGCATTTTCGGGTTTTTATTTATTTATTTCTATACATACATTACAGTAGACACCAAATATTTACATTTGTATATAATACATAAATTTAGAACTGTTGTAAATGTGGTGTATTTTTTATTTTTTTATTTATGTTTTTATTTTTTATGCTGGGTGTGAGGTAGGTTTGAGTAGGTGACACTGTGGTGGGTAATGTTATATGTTTCGTGAACACCTCACTGGGAGAACCTGTGCTGAGGTGTTTACGTGGTTATGATTAAATGGTACATGTATTTATGTGTATTGGTTAAATTTTCTTATATAAAAGTGTAAGTTGGGATTTTATTTATTTTTTTTTTTTAATGGTTATTGTACATTGTTATTTAAAGAAAAAGGAAAAAAATATTTATTTATGTGCACATATATACATACACCCATGTATATACATACATACATAAATAAACATATATGCATGCATACACACATATAAGTAAACACATGTATACATACATACATACACATTCATCCATGATTATGTTTGGTTTGGTGTTATAATGTTTTGTATAAAATGGATATCTTGTTTTTTGATCCAGGCTGTGATCAGTTTTTTGTGAATGTTTGTGTATGTATTTCCCATTAGTAGTAGTTTCAGAGTGGTGGGCATACAATTAAAAAGTTTTGTAGCGTAATACTGGAAGTGTCTTTGTCCGTGTGTGGTGTATGTTATCGGTATGTTCAGGGTATTGTTTGTTGTCGACCTTGTTTTTATTGTTGTTTGAGGTGGTTTTTTGTTTTGCAAGTATAGTTTTATTCACAGGTATCTGTTAGTTTTGGGAATAAAAAAAAGTTTTTAATTTTACATGCATAGTATAGTATGATACGTACTAGATATTACAATGCATTTTTTGTGATTTTTTTTGAAAACACGTTCAAAGATGGTTTGAAAGGGAGATATGTAAATACAAACGTTAGAGAGAGCGAACTAATATTAAAAAAACGACAATAACAAAGCGAAAATTTACTTAATGATAAAACCGGAATATTAAAGAAAATAGAAATAAAAATCATAACATCTCAAAGTAGGATATAAGTACATTATGGTAAATTATAAAAAAACATCATGTTAAATTATAAAAATACAATACAATAAGAATGAGTACGTTTTTTTTGACAACGGTAATGGCACTTAGTTCATTAAAAGCAAACATTTCTACATTAAAATATGTTATAACACGATGTAATTGTAGGTATATATCTACCTACGCTTTGCTTAAAATATGCTAATTTTGATAAACGAACCTAGCAACCTAAAACTTTGAAAAATATTGAATAATTAATACACTTTTTCCGTTTTTTTTATTACGTATTTTAAAGCGAAATTAATGAAACAGGCAAATAGGCTTAATCGACTCCTAAAAAACGTAACATTTGACGGCCTCCGTGGTCAAATCTCGGCGTGCGCAAATAAATTTCGCTAGATGAATTTGTGCCATTTCACAAATTACTAATTTAAACTAATACATAGTATATTTGCAGCACGTTTCAGAGTTAATTATATATTCTCTTAGCATCGCCCTGGTGTGAGACCACCATTCAGAATTGAAACGTTTCTTGAAATGGCTTTGGCCGTATTTGGTGACCATTTCAGAATAGCCTTTACTCTCCCAACTTTCTCTTCCCCATATTCTTTACATTCAGCCTCACAACATACCCCAATTTGGCATGCCATAGTCGCACTGGCTCCAGACGGTTGTGAGCAGTTGGGACTCTTGTGTGGTTTCGCATTAAAAAATAAATATTATCAATTTAAACAGGCATCGATTTTTTCAAAATGAATGAATAGGTTCGCAAACAGTTTTGGTACCTTTGGAACACAATAAACGTACCAAATCTGGTCATGTACTAAATAGAGTAACCGCCAATCAATACAACGTAATATATATGTAGCTTTTAGGCTTGAACGGAGAATTAATTAAAGCATTACACTATGTGCACTCATGATATCAGTGGCGTAGCGACCGAGCTGGCATATTGAGCACTTGCCCAGGGGACCTACTTCCAAGTCATGAAATTATCGAACAATTAAAACAGCGTAAATAGTTTCAAGATTTTTCTCAACAATTAAAATAACCATCTTAAAATTCCTTTTGGCCGCAGAGGCAGAGACAGAACCTGAAACGCCCATAAACTAATATATTTACCTACGTATATACTTTTACTAAACACCTCTTTTAAATCATATCCTTGTATTACACGACTCAAGTGAAGTATGTATTCCGATAAATAGAAAGTTTTTTCTTGTCAATATTTCTCTGGGGCGTCACCGAATACTTATCTCACGCCGTCCTTGCATACTATTTAGGTGTCCGCATTCGCGTTGTACGTGATTAGTAAATGTGATATATGGTAATAAGGTTGAGTATTTAAGCGATAGATGGCGCTAGTCATAAAGCTTACTCCAGAGTCCATCAGATGTCGCTAGAGTGTAACAAGTACTTCTGAAATGATATTGACAGGGAACAAGCTTCTCGAACGAGAGAATTACCAACCCTCGGGTAATGAACAGTGTAGCTAAATCCAGTCCTATTAATTGGAACGTAAATAAACACAATTATAATTAAGAACCTTCTACATTTTACAAAGAGTTCCAAACACCGAAATCTGCATAGTAACGCAGATATAACAGTAAACATATTCCCCCTTACTAATAAACTTGTATTTAATTTTACGCAACTGATGAACAGAGGTTAATACATTAACGGTTGTTTATCGGTAGTGTAAAATTTAAAACAAGTAAGGGGGGAAATGTATAAGCATGAACAATCTTTTAATCAATTATCCTACATTTCAGTATTTTGTCTAACTTTGTCCTTATTCGGTTATGTATTGCCATATATTAAGGGCCCTTGCAGCTTTTAAAATACGAAATCTCACCCGCTTGCTTAAATTGACTTTTACAAAAATATTAATTACACAGTGCTTTCTTAGCCTCCCATTTAAACACCAATACATTTGACATTTCAATCATCTTATTGCATACACACTATTTGTTCATCCTAGACACGATGGACTGCGGATCTTTCGTACTGTTACTGTAGTACTCCCCAGTGAGAGCAAGGAATTGTCTTCAGATGTAAAATGATAACATCTCAATTAGACACGTAGTTCCAATGAAAATGCTAATTATTAGATTTACGACACAAGAGTGAATATCTATGGACCACGAATGGATTATCTAAATAAACTTCAGTTTCAAAGTTTTCATGTTTCTTCTTGTTTGTTCTACGGGGTTTTCCAATAAGAGGTGTTATTTTGAATAGCCCGTTATTTCGGGAGATTTTATTTTTGAAGCTGTCATTTTTTGACATTTGACAAGTAAAAACTATTTCATTAATAAAAATGGAATGATACACGCTTCAACTACGCATTGAAATTATTAAAATTCACTTGAGTGAATCAAATGCAAATCATCTTGAGTGATGAGGCCCATTTCCACCTCGGTGGCTTCGTCAACAAGCAAAATTGTCGCATCTGGGGCTCGGAAAACCCAAAAGTTATTGTTGAAAAGCCTCTCTATTCTCAACGTGTGACTGTTTGGTGCGGTTTATGGTCCGGCGGAGTCATTGGACCTTACTTTTTCGAAAATGAGGCTGGAACAACAGTCACGGTGAATGGATTGCGCTATCGAGAGATGATTAATGATTTCTTATGACCGAAATTGGATAATTTTGATCTGGACAACGTTTACTTTCAACAAAATGGCGCTACGTGCCACACAAGCAACGAAACCATTGATCTTTTACGATTGAATATCAAAATGACACCTCTTATTGGAAAACCCTGTACTTAATCTTCCTCTTTCTATTTGTGTACCATTTTGTATGACAATTTTTTGACACTTATAATTATGATATTTTTCTATTTTTGTACTGTTTCGTATCAGAAACGTATAATTTTGAAATCAAAACACCAATGTAAAATTGTACCTATTAACTCCCACCTATTTATTGTAAGTTATTCTCGTTGTAACTCATCGGGATTGATCTAGAAAGAAATAATAATGTTAGAAAAAAAAACTTCTGCTCTCTCCCGGCTGACGGAGTAAATGGCAGCATAGTGTTCGGAGGCAGTTGGTAGCATTCGGCTAACTCCGTAAACCGAACCTGCACCATCTATTGAAATGCATCAACACTACAGTTACTATTAGAAATTCTTGAATAGACTTCAATCAACCAACTAAAGTGAACAGAATGTACGAGTAATATGCACCATGTTCCACTTTGTTCTCGTGCAGACCGTTTCGAAACCGTGTTTTTTCCATTCGTGCCCAAATAAATTTCTTATTTTTATGCGGGTCTCAAAACGTTCGTATAAACATACCTTTATGTTAATTATTTATCCGCACTCGGTCAAATGCTCTATAAACTATGTTAATTTTGAATGTACACTCTTTTACTTGACTATCTTTTAAACGATATTAATAAAAACTGTTAATGGGCATATACCTAATGCTTCTTTTACTTTTGCATCATTGAATCTCTCCGCTTTTCTATTGATATATCTATCTAACTGCAAAGGCAGTTTAGCAAGTTTAAATTGTAAAATAGAAAAAATAAAAAAAAACATTTATGAATTTATGTATCTATTTATCCTACAATCTCGTCTCTCATATTTTATCCGATCACTTGCACTATGATTCGCATAAGTAAATCTACGATGACACTAAACATTTTTTTTAACCACTTAATGCTTTTGAACGAGCGGTGTTCATGGACGGCGCGTGTATCGTTCGTGTACGAACACAAAGGACGCGGGTGTCTGCTTTCTGATTAGTCGGCGCGTAGGCGGCCGACTAGCGCAAAAGCGCCGACGGGAATGTTTGTATGTAAACGTATGAGACCGCACATAGTGAAGACAGGTTCAGATTTGTGTACGCGCGTGGCGGCGCCGATACGAGTTACCAGAATGAATTCTTAATTCCTACTCGCCGGTGACGCCGATTAGTGGCGCTTATTTTATTGAGCAGGATGATAGTGTCAACATGAGCGACTTGTTAATTGCCGCTGTTTTCAACTAATCGCTAATCTGGGATAAAAGAAACACTCTACACACTGTGCACAAGTTTTATTTCTTAATTTCAAGAAAGTATTCTCCAAAAGTAAATAAATCTTCGTCTGACGAGCTCGAAATTTGTTAAAACTGGCAGCTGCTGTAAGGCTACCGCACAGGTGGCGCAGATTTTACCCGCGTTGTACGTGTCCACAAGTCGGCGCCAACTGCCGCCGACGACTTAGGCACTGAGCACCGATAATCCGATCTAACACTGCTCGCGTGTTTTGACTTGTTTCCGTTATACAAGATAAACAAACAAACTGCCCTCACCACTCGCCCCTCGTCAGTCGCCACTTGACGCTCGTACCTAGAGGTTTGCGCAAATCTTTTCTTCTGTTTCAACTTATTGAAAACTTCACAAAAATATTTTGTAACTATTATATTTCAATAATTACAGATTCATTGCATTTTTTTACGACATTTACGATTAGACCTACAAAAAGATGTATGGTCTGCTGTTTCAAGCGAGATAACTCAGGACAACGTATCCGAAGGGAGAATCGTTATTGGTGTGCAAATTGTGAAGTTGGTCTCTGTTTGGAGCCGTGTTTCGAAATATACCACACAAAATCAAATTTTTAATTTTATTACTTTTTTATTATTATATAGTAATATATTTATTATTATTCTATTTTTTAATTATTATGTTTAGATTTATTAATTTTTTACTACAGTAAGTCTTGTATTATTTTTTTGAATATGGTTAAGTTTTTTAACATTTTTTTTTGCTTCTATTTTGTTTTTTTTTTGAACTGGTCAATTATAAATTATGTTAACTCTTTAAATAAAAATTAAAATAACCTGAAGTTTTTTGTTTCATTTTTGTTAAAAAATCCGAGTATTAAATGGTTAGTAGGTTTTTTGGAAATTAGAACGGCTTTATTTATTTGTTTAAAATATTTCCTTAGGGTTTTTCTTAAATTAGCATTAATCCACCCCGAAAGATTCGCGGCACGAGCGTAGATCACAGTGTATAATGTTACACAACGTCTAAAAAATTCATCGTAATCTTTTTTCTTCTTTTCGGTACGTATTTTTTTCACAAATCTGGGTATTTAAGTAGCTTAAGAGCTGAATCCTGAGCGCACATATTTTTTGAGAGTCGGGCGTTGGACAGCGTCTTCCATTGATTCTTTTTTGTGCTTACTTCCATATTTATATAAACTCCAAAATAGGCTTTAATGGATAAGACGTACAATAAATAAACATGCATCACAACAACGTAACAAATTAAATTTAAATAAAAAAAAACAACATAATATACATTAATTATTTAACACACAATAATCAATATACATTAATAGGGGGGTACGAAGAGAAATCAATTTTTCGTACATAAGATAAATTAACAGGCATTATGAATAAAACATCAATTTAATAATGTTTTATTAATTTGCCTTGATAATGTATCATGACGATATTCGGATTTTCATGAACACTTGTTCCGACATCATGATAATATGTTTATTAATTTAGTAAATGTTCAGTAAAAGTAGGGCCTGCAATCCCATTTTTAACCAGAATTACCAATAATTTAGAAGAGATTCTTGATAAATTACCAATTATCATTTTTGTTCGTGGGAGATTCATGAAAATCTAACAAAAAGGGTTAACAATTTATTTCAGAAAATCCTAAGTAAAAAGATACAAAAGGCATGTTTTCGGTAAGTTATGTGTTTGAGTACCTAGTCGATCCTTTATACAGGGTGTACCGAAAGTTTTTGCACTTTCGATAACGCTTTTGCTGGCGACCAAACAGGGAAGGGGCTCGTGGTCAGCGGCCACCTAAAGCTCGATTTAAATTAGTTTCCCAGTATAAATTTCATTAAATCTGTGAACAAAAAGGTAGAAGAGATCGGTTCAATCCTAAATGAGAAAACAGGACGGCCATGGAGCAAAAAGAACGAAATGAACGTCTGTATGACAAGATTAGAAAATATCCAGATCGACTTTGTGTCCAACAAATAAATTGATTCTTCAACAACAGAATTTCGATGCAGCAAAATGCAACGTACCATACATCCAATTCTTTTTTATATAGAGTTTACAAAAGTTTTGTGATCACCTCACTATGAGAACCATGCATTGTATAATGATTGCTATTATTAGAAAATAGGTATTATGCAGTCATAAGTAAAAACACATCAATATCATTTATATATTCAAGGAGGATACTGTGGTTTCATCCATGGTGGCAGTATTGTATACATAATTGACTAATAGTTGTTACTACATGATATAACATATTACGTAGACATAATTTCATGAAATGAAAAGGATACTACATTAAGTGTACTTAAATATACAGCTAAGACAAAAGAGAATAAAACTCAGCAAATAGATGCTATACTGCTGGTGAAGGACACGTTCCCCGAAAAAATGATATAACGAAGAGGTAAAAACTCGTGGCCCTCCCGCAGCCCATACTTTACACTCCTGGTGTTATTTCATTGGGTTTTTTCGGAATTTTAAATACTTGAATAAACTTAAGATGCATATTGATCAAGAGAACTTCCTGCACACATTATTGTGTTTTCAATATCTTGGCGCAAGAATCGAGCACAATGATTGGTATTATGCGAAATTATTAAAAAGAAACAATTTAAATGTTTGTCTACTTCCACTAAAATAAACGTTTATTTTCAAACAACTTGTAGTTTTGAAATGTTCAAAAATTTTTTAAAACCTAACAACTGATTGGCTACGACGAATCAACCTATGCGAATGGCAATTTTCTAATACTACCTAATGTGGATATCTTCGTGGGTATTGTAGAGCTACGAGCACAATAGAACGTTAAAAAAAATCAAATAAGGAACGCTACTTTTTTTATAAATTTTTGTACCATTTATTTGTTTTTTATATATTATCTTGTTTAATTTTTTTCTAGATTGTTATGAAATATGGGTATAAATATAGAAATGCTAAAATCTATCAATACCGTACATAATTCATGTAATAATAGAAAATTACTCTGACTGAGATGAACTTAAGTTTGACAAGTACCAACATCCTGAAGTAATAATACTTGTGTTGAATCGATTCAATTCCTTGGAAATATATAACTATTCCCGAGTTGATAGATTTGCTCGATTCTGGAGTGCAAAAGATAATATCATGACTCGGGGTTGAGTGAGATAATATTTTCTGTCGAGTTTGACGAGAAATAATGGAACGAACAGTTTGCGGTGCAGAAATTTAGAAATCACAGAATTATAATGTATTTTCTAGAAATATTTGATCTTTCAGAATACAAGAATACAATATTTCGTTTTTACAAAGTGGGGCACATCGTAAAGGTATGAAGTTTTGAGTTGATTATTAATCTTAGATCAGTTGCAATTATGTATAGAACCCCTATAACACCCCTAGAACAACAATAAAATTAGAAATAACACATTTTTGCGATAGCTGGATTTGGAGTTTATGAATGTCAAGACTTCAAACACACCTCCACTGTTAATATTATACTTAAAAAATGTTTTATGAAGATATATATACATTCAACAATATTTTAGTATTAACAATAGTTCGGTGGTTCATTAAATAACCTGACAATATTTGCATTCCTCCATTTCCATAATTACAGTGGGAAAGTGTTGCTTATGCAATGATATAGGATTAAGCAAGCAAAGGAATTGAACCCACGATGCGACGTCTGTCTGACGACTCTCGGCGAGTTGTAAACTTGATTGACTTCACAGCCCGCGGCACAGCGTAGGCAGACGATGCGATGCTCGTTATATGTTCTACCCGATTGTGAGCACAAGTAGTAGACTGAGTAGACTGAATTTAAAACGCAGCACTGCGCGCCTTATATGGGCGTGGCGCTTTACTGGGCCGCCCTGAGGATTCTAGAAGTAGAAGTAGTATTCCCGAAGTTTCCAGGATAGGTTGTGCTGCGAATGGGTCGTATTATTCTAGTAGCGGGTCATACCTGTTATGAATTTTAGATATTTCTGCATTAACTTAATTTTTTTTAGATATTGTCTTCAATTAGTGGTGCGATTAGGTTAATTTAATTTAATTATTTTCTATCCCGAACTATCACTATAATTTTATCACTCGGATCAGTGTTGCGTATAAGAATTAATTTTCATTTTGGAAAGACTAGATTAATATATATCATAAATATTACGTATAATAATGTAATATTGACGGTTCGAACCATTTTTTTCAAGGATGCCTCGGGGTAAGAAAATAATTGTCTACGCCACTGATATTATGTCGGCTTTTTGTGTGCAATGATTCAATTGGGGTCAGAGGAAATTAATTGAGAGAGGAGTGTGTTCTGTAATATACGGCCTACGAACGCTACTCAATTGGGATAATTGACAAAAAATTATACTCCATTTTCAATTATCCGGCGAACGGAACTTTGGCGTTACATTAATTTAAATTCATTATAAAAAATAGGATTTCATTATCTGCGCAGTATTGATCTCATTATCAATACGCGAATAGAATGTACGTTTTATTTATCATTATGTTTCCTTAATAAATTTATATGATACTAGCTGACGTTTACCCGGCGTTGCTAGTGGTTATTTATTTAGAATTTACGGCACAAGTGCCATTTACATACAATTTTTTTTATTTTATTTTTTTACAAATACATAGTGCAGTATCAAATTTTGATGAGAAAAATTAAAGAATTAAATTTAGTAAAAAAATAAAAAATAAAATAACAGTAAAGAAAGAAGCAATAACAATAGCCTGTTATGTAGTGACCTCATTAAAATAAGTGGCGTTAAAATGTGTTATTAGTGCAGCTTTATACTTTATAAGGGGAATATTAAAAGTATCTGCGATTTTAGAATAAAAGTTCCCAAGTGTGTGCATGTTATGAATGGTTGGGAGTAAAGTTTTGAGGTTATGAATGTAAATGTACCTGACAACTAGGTGCATTTTTTAGGGTGGTAATAATATTATTGTAAGCTATAGAAAAGCTGTAAGAAATAATAGGAAGCTGCAGGAAACTAGGTGCATTTTTTAAGGTGGAAATAATATTATTGTGAGCTATAGGAAATATTAGGAAGCTACAGGAAATAATATTACTGTTATAGCTCAGTGGTTTCATAGCACCTGACCGGAAATCAGAAGGTACGGTTTCTGCTATGCATAAAACCTTGTCTTATAAACATTAGTTTATCATTAAAAAATAATAATATTTGACAAATCCAAAATATTTCACCAACAAATGAAGATATAATAAGTCTCGACGCCATCTAGTAAGAAATTTATCACTAACAAAGCCTTTCCTACAAAAATAAAGTTGGCTGTTTACAGGTGGAAAAAATATAATAAGCATTAATTGTTGATTGAACTAATAGTACACATTCAATTATATGGCGTGTTGGAAATAAGCCGACGTGGCTTAGTGGTCCAGAGCATCTGGCCGGACATCAGGAAGTGCGGGCTCAATTCCCGTCAGCGGCATTTATTTTTACTCTGGAAATATTTTCAATGTCGTGTTTACATGAATGTAGTTTTATTTAATTTAAAAAAAAGAGTCAGTATAGTGATCCTTGAAGGAGTAACCATTAGTTACTTATAACATGGCGTGAAAGCGGTGGGGCCTATTGCTTGATTCAGTAGGGGGAAAAAATTTAGTACTTTTGTCTGTTATTATAGTAACTATTATATGACAAAACTATAGAAAGTTCTAAAAGTATTATATGCGGGTCCTGGGTTCATTACATACACTATTCCACTGCAACACACATAAGCGCAACTACATAGCGAACTCACCAATACAACGGTTTCACACTATGGGAAACCAATACTTGGTGATGTCGATATATTTAATATTAACTTTGCCAATTTTGTGGATCACGTAAAAGATTTATTTCAACACTATTCCTAAATGGAAGTTGTATTTTTGTAAACCAGTTAAATTGCTGATTTTTTTTTTAAATTTATGTTCTTGTTCTTTTTAATTTTGTTTCTTGCATATATTATTTTTTAATGTAATTTTATTTTTCCTATTACTTTCTCATGTTTCAAAATTGTCTGTCATTTAAATTGTACCACCTTCATGTAAAAGCCCTCTGGGCGTTAAATAAATAAATAAAAATAAATTAAATTTATTTGTATTATTTATTCAGTTTATATGTATATATATAATAAATTTAACGTCACATGAAAAGCATTTAAATTCATAGTCATTCACATCATTATAATGGTGACCGGATAACTCATCAAAATGATAATTCATCACATCTTTAAAAAGTTATATAAAGTCATGGAAAGTGATGAAACAAAAACTTTATTAACTGGGTTAAGTAGGTTAGGTTAGGTTTAAATTTTTTTTCATCGTTTCTAATGACTTTATATCACTTTTTAAAAGTGTGTTGAATTGTCACTGTGTTGAGTTATCATGGAACCCATTATAATAATATTACGATCATTACGTTGCTATCTGCAAGTAAACAATAAACATCATTGCCAGTTTTTCGGAAATGCAGTACTTACCTACTAAAATATTGCTATACCAATGTACCATACTTGGTCTATGCGCCCCCCCACCCTTCTACCAACGCCGACAAAACAAAAAATCTGCTTCTGGCCGCAGCTACTGTTCCGAGCGATTAACTATCGATTAATCACTCGATTCTTTTGATGTTTCGATCAAAACATTTCGATCGTGCCTATTACTAGTAAACGTATAATTAACAAAGATTAAATCGTTTTGATTGCAATACAATTTTGCCTCTACAAAGGCTAGCCTAGTGCGGCGGTAATTGATTATCCTCAACTAACTGTACTTTAATTTTATTTTTACCTTCATCATATTATTTTTGTAAATTTTATATTTTCTGTAATACATGTATACTTTTGTAAATTTTATTTTTTCTTTTAATTTTATAACCTTAAAGTTACAAATCAATGTACAATATATACTATAATATGCATTTATATTTGTAATGTGCAAACTTTCTTAAATAGAGATATATATTACTATTAATCGGTGTAAACATAAGTACTATACGGAGAAAATTTTGTATTGCCGATTTATTAAAATCCGGTTAACACGTATTCTTACATCGTGATAATACATTCGTGATTTATTGAAAGATTATTAGGAACCTTTCGATTCATTTGTTTTTAATCGGATAACAAATAATTTGAAGAGATTCTCAATAAATTAGGATATATTTTTTATCAGTAAGTTTTCTCCTTGTAATATGATTAAAATCAACAAAAATTTTCAAAGAGGCTATAGGAAATAAAATGTAAAATAAAAACTGTTAAAATAAAAAGTTCAAACGCTTTTTTGTATGAAGTTCTTTGGGTACCTACTATTAAAAATATCACCTACTTCTGAATGTTGGTTAGCTAAGCTGGTGTAAAGGAGTTTTGTCATCATGGTTGGACAGGCTGGTGTCAAAGTTTGCCAAGACCATTTCTTTTTATCTATTTACCAATCTCAGGAGGGTTCAGCACGGGTAAAGCACCCAGTGAAGCCCATATTATCAAATAATATAATATATGTACAGTACCAAATAAAAAAAATATAAAATCTCTGATTTTTAGGTTAAATATGAGTGTGTTCATGCCAAAGAGTAAGTTAGCTGTTATATTAATCTGTCTATTTAGTTTATGTCTTTGTATTGTAGTCACACTTAGAAAATTTCTTGAAAAAATATTTCTGTTTTATTTATTTTATCTCTTCAAATTATTCGTAATCCTGTTAAAAGCGGGATTGAAGGCTATTAAAGAATGAATTGATAGGTATCCCGATAAAATTTAAGTATAATGCAAATGTTTTGTCGCGATGTCAGGTGTCAAAATCCCAACATTTTCGCAAGTCGTTATGATATATCATTAAAACAAACGCAAGTGTACGAACACGTCTTCCGAAATTATTACGAATTTACTAATACTTTATCAGGAAGCGGCATGCAGTCCCGTTTTAAACAAGATTACCAATAATTTTTTAACCGATTTTTAATAAATCAGTATTACTCATACTACATTTTTATTTTCTATAATTTGGTTTCTTGTTTTATTTTTGCTTTAGTGTTAAATTAATATTGTGAAATTGACCTGCTGACAACCTTTTTTGACAGTTTTGCAGGTGCTTATATTGAAGAATAAATTAAAAACTTGCGTATAGAATTTAAAAGAAAATATTGAAATATGAACTATAATTTTAGATCATTCCTAAACGTGAAGACAGAACCATTTGCAACCAGCTAGGACATGATAATTGATTGCATAAGGTTCTAACTACATTTCCCTATCTCCATTCCAAGAGATGGTCACGTTGATTTTAAATTGTTCTCAGAACACGGAAAGGCGAAGTTAAAACTCTATCCAACCAAAGTAACCAACTATCCTGCATCTCGTAACAATGATAAATTGTCAGATACAAACAAAATGGCGATTGCAAAAGGTTCAAAGTGATTTTCGAACCTTGCAAAATAAATAAAAGATTTAAAAACTCGATATTAGAACTTCGTCATAAAGTTATCTACGAAAATACAACTAAACGACTTCGAAAAGTAAAGGGTTTTCCAATAAGAGGTGTTATTTTGAATTGCCCGCTATTCCGGTAGATGTTAATTTTGAAGCTGTCATTTTTTGACATTCGACAAGTAGAAACTACGCCATTAATAAAAATGTAACGATATACGCTTCAACAACGCATTGAAATTATTAAAATTCACTTGAGTGAATCAAATGCAAATCATCTTGAGTGATGAGGCTCATTTCCACCTCGGTAGCTTCATCGACAAGCAAAATTGTCGCATATGGGGCTCGGAAAACCCAAGAGTTATTGTTGAAAAGCCTCAAAGCGTCCGGCGGAGTCGGCAGAGTTGGACCTTACTTTTTCGAAAATGAGGCTGGAGCAACAGTTACGGTGAATGGATTGCGCTATCGAGAGATGATTAATGATTTTTTATGGCCGGAATTGAATGGTATTCATCTGGAGAACGTTTACTTTCAATAAGACGGCGCTACGTGCCACACAAGCAACGAAACCATTGATCTTTTACGATCGAATATCAAAATAACACCTCTTATTGGAAAAACCTGTATTTGGCTACAGAAACGAGGAAAAGAAATGGTTTTGCATTCAAAGGTCAATTTTGAAAAAAATGTTAGTAAGAACCTTGTCCAACCAAGGTGATGGTTTATAAATGAATTGGTATTGACATTATTGTTGCAGTGAAATATATTTTTAGTTCGTGTAACTCTATTAAGAACATGAAATATAATCAATTACAATGACGCACGGGTGACGACAGTAATGGAATTATAGGCTTTAAAAAGAAAATTCGACATCACATACCAATCTCAGTCTATTTTTATTATTTATTGCTATCTTTTTTCACTTTGTATAACGTTATTTTAATTTTTGTTTTTCATTTAATATGTCCAATAATATTATTACCGAATTTACAAAAATAGGTTGGTTCCATGATAACTCAACACAGTGACAATTCAACACACTTTTAAAAAGTGATATAAAGTCATTAGAAACGATGAAAAAAAAATTTAAACCTAACCTAACCTAACCTACTTAACCCAGTTAATAAAGTTTTTGTTTCATCACTTTCCATGACTTTATAACTTTTTGAAGATGTGATGAATTATCATTGTGATGATTTATCCGGTCACCCTGTCGAAGATAGAATTTCTTCATTAATCCATTTTAGCAGAAGTGAGGACATATAATTAGGCTAACTTCGAAACAACAACCGCATTATCTCGCGTCATTTGGCTGAGCGATGCTTGCTCGTTGATACACATTTTTTGATTTTTTCATTCAAAGAATTGAAATGTCAGAGATGAGTTAAATATATTTTTTTTAATACGTACCTACCTACTGATACCTCCAAAATGCTTAGTTGTAAATAAAAACTACATAATTTATTATAAACAATAATTATTAGCCTGAAACAAAAAGATTAAATTTTAAAAATCTTCCGAGAAAAAATAAACGCCGCCGACGGGAATTGAACCCGCACCTTCTGATCGTCGGTCAGGTGCACGGAACCACTGCATTACGTCGTTGAATTCAGGTCGGCAGCATTTATTTTTTTTCTTGAAATTTTTTTTCAATTTATTATTGTGTTTTATGCTAATAAATAATTATTGCTTATAATAATTTGTTATCCCTGGTTGCTATGCATAAAAACTCTTTCTTGTAAAAACATAATTTTCGCCTGTTTTGATTCTCAATATCAAAATTATTCTGTCTGTGAGAGTACATTACTTCAAGGTCTTCAGTAAATACAAGATGAATAGTAAAAATATTCAAACAAATAATTCTGCGGCCTTTAAAATTACTTTCAAACCTGAGAAACATTTTTTGAACGAAACAAAATATAGAGAAGCGAATATACAGTTGAACTAAAGTTGCCGGCTAAAAGCTTTCTTGTAAATGCATTTAAGAAAAAAACAAGCCAACTTCAATATTATCTTGTACAAGTTTGGCCTTTTTTATTCAGCTTTATTATGTACATTTTTTATGTTTCCACAGTTTTAATTTACACAAATAGACGAAGGATTTAAAAGACTTAGCCGCCTATTTTATGGTCGGATTATCCGCCCTATTTCGAAAAGCTCGGTTTTCTATTATTGGGGCTAAATAATGCAAGCACACTTAAGTATATAAGTTTTATTGTGATATTTGTAAATACGTATTAAAAGTATGTATTTGTAACGATATTCTAAAGAAAAAAGAAAATATTATATACTTTCAGATTATTTAGTTTTATTTTTAAATTTAATTTTTAACATATGAAGGCATTCGTGGTTGAGGGGCAAGGCTCTCGACGAGCAAGCTGGATGTCGCAGGTTCAAATACCGGCGTGCGCAAGTGTTGAGAAGTGAGTTAGTTAAGAGCTTCACAGATCCACTCATAGAGGGCAGTGCAAAGAGCTTGCTTGGAAGTCCGTAAGATGGCAGCTAGTGGCCAGTGGTCGCCAGGGCCAGTGAGAATGCTCCCAGACAAACTTACTGTTCCCAGATCCCATTTAACCAGCTTCTAGTTAGGTCGACTATTGAGTTACCATTATAATACTCGAAGATAGTGATTTAATGATTGTATACTTTATCTAATTTAATTTATTGTACACTTGCGGCACACTCCAGAATGGAAGTACAGGGCGATACTCCAAGTATCAAGTGGTGTAAGACCACCATCCAGAATTGAAACGTTTCTTAAAATGGCTTTGTCCGTGTTTTGTGACCAGCTCTGAATAACCAAGTACTTCCACACCATCCCAATCTCCTTCCACAGGAGTTAAACTCTTGTGCGGTATCACATTAAAAGAAAATATATCCATATGTCCATATATATTTTAGTTATTATTTTATAGGGTCCTACTAAGTGATTTGTTCAAGGCACATTATATCAATTGCTTAGTGGCCAGTTAATGTGATTCATTGTACCTCTACACAAAGAGGAACCTTCTGTTTTTTTTCAAGCGTTAGAATATTTTCGAAAACATCACAATGTTAGAGAAGTCACATCACAACGATGGCGTATTTATATTTTCCCTTGTCGCAAGGCACATTTAAGTTGATTTAACGTTTTATTTTACAATATAAAACGAGATCATTGTTCGCTTAAAATAGAAAAGTTCATTTAGAAAATTGAATCAGGAGTTGATCGCGATAGAACAACCATTGGAAATGATTTTATTCGCAAATCAAATAGAATTAAAAATGCTTTTGTAGAGTGAGTGATTGGATTTATGTGACATAAAAATATATGTCACTATAACACAGGTAGGTACATACAAATACATTTCAGTATCACACAGGTACATACAAATATATTTCAATATTACACAGGTACATACAAATATATTTCAGTATCACACAGGTACATGTCAGTATTACACAGGTACATACCAATATATTTCAGTATCACACAGGAACATACAAATATATTTCAATATTACACAGGTACATACATACATATTTGTTTAATTTTGATGCTGTGTGAATTTTTCTACCATTTAAACAAACACTCTTCGCACTAATGAGAAAAAACTTTGAAATTTTCAACGAAATCGTATGAATGGTTTAGGAAAGCAAACGGGACAGTAAAAAAACATTAATTTATACACAAATAAGATAGGTACCTAGTCAAACCATATATATTAAGGAGTTTCTGCTAAAGAAAGTGGCACCAGAAGAATAATGCCACCTATGGAAGCTTTCGTCGAAGCGTTGCAATAACCCGGGAGCCATCATATTATTTGTGGAATATTGTATTTCACCCATAGTTGGCTATAGCTTGAAATATCTTATGCTATGTATACATATGCGAGCCGAACTGCCGAGCTAAACATCAACTTACGGGAAATGAACGAAGCAACATCAAACGTTTCGGACAGCATTGCAGTGTCCATCATCAGGGCAGATGAGTAATCTAAGGTTGATTTAATTAATTCTTTCGTAATCCTCTAACTCTAGCTTTAGAATTTTAACAATACTACTGAGCTTAGCTTAGTTCTTGGTATCCCGTAATTGCCAGCTACACCAGAACTAAACGCAGAAAACCACGTTAAACCACTTTGTTGTCAGGTCTTCGAGGGTTGGAGCTGACAACACGATATCGCATCTTAATACTTAAGCACCCATTTCACCACAACTTTAGATAACACATCTGCCCTGATGATGGACACTGCAATGTCTTTCCGAAACGTTGGCTAAAGAAGGAGGTAGCGCAACACGGCATAATACCCCAAAAACAAAAAACTATCATAATTTTGGCAGTGAAAATCTCAAATCATATCCGAAGCAACAGCAAATGGCGCGAAACGCCGCATTCAGTTTCTTCATTCGTGGCTCAGTTCGCGTTTCATTTGCAAATGTATAGGTATTATTATATCTAGACTCCACACAGTTAAGTACAGGCATAAGTGATTGTACGGATAGATTGAATATAATTACTATATTATACAAAAAGATAAACAATATCTGAATAATTTATTGTAATGAACATTATTAATGAGGATCGATATTATTAATAAGTCTATCACGAGTTTTGATATTATTTCCTACTTCAAAGAACGCTAGGTATAAATCAAGCCATTTCATTATCTTTTCGTGGAACAGGCCTGCTCATTTGGAATTAACTTCTCCCAGCTCTTACTAATGTCAAAAATTTAAACGGGCTTTAGAAATTAATTTATTTTAAAAAAGCTGCTTTTCTTAAATCTCAACTTCTTTTCAATCTTCTTAATATATAAAAAATCACCCTGCTTATATTTGGGCTTGCAAAACTCTAAAATTAGTCGAACGATATCGCTGAAAATTTAAAAGTCTATTTTTATTAGTGCCAGGGGTGTTTGAATGGTAGGAGAAATACTTAAGGTGACAATACCCTGATAACGGGGAATTTCCCCGAAGCTCAAATATTAATTATTTCCGATGAACTTATTACTAAAATCTTAAATGTTTCTAAAGGCAATCCTACGATAAGATTAGCGGGAAGCACCAGATTTTATTTTTTTAGTCGATGAATTAGTAACTCCCCGAGGAATTCCTCTATAAACAACAGAGATTTTATAAATGTATTCATAAGAATTAATTAAAATATACCACTCACTAAAACCGTGCATCTAACCCCCTCTTGTTCCTTACAGGACGTTTAATCCTAATATTGTAATCGTTACTTGTATGCATTAATTTTCTCGACATAGAATTATAATCCGAGACCATAAAATAGTTTCAGTATTGCATAAATTAGTGTATTATTGAAGAAATTCACGCTTAGATGGTTTGGGCATGTAGAGCGAATGGGCGAAGAAATTAGTGTAAGGAGAATATACGATGCAAATGTGAATGGTAGCAGAAGTCGGGGACGCCCGAGAAAGACATGGCACGACCGAGTGAATCAGATACTTGAGTCGGGCCATGTCAAGAGTCAGAATAATAGAAGAGTATGTATGAGACGATGTATGAATAGAATGAGGCAAGGAGTGTATGCCAAGACCGAGTTGTTTGGCGGTCCGTCCTCTCTGCCTACACCTGCGGGGAAACGGCGTGATGGTTAGTTAGATAGTTATTGCATAGGGTATCGGGTTTCGGGGATTTTCTCAACTCCGAGGCGTCTCCACCTGTTCTGATATATGTTAGATTTGTTGTCATACACTTAGTCTTATTATAGGGAAGGAATGAGCGGTGGGGGAGGGGAAGGAAAAGGGGGTAAACTATACAAATGAAATCTCTTTCACACTACGCTAGCTCCTCCACTAACCAATACAATAGCGGTGAATGGTTATTAGAACTCAATTTATCGTCCTCATCAAAAAAAATTTGCCTCTGAATTTTAGGAGACTATAAACTGCATATTGTGCTATAAAGCCAATGAATTCACCCCTATTTTCACGTTTAACCTAAATTAAGGTTTATAAAAAAAATATTCAAAAATTGTAAAAGCGCGATCACTCAAGACGTTTTGCAAACTCGGCATTATATGCCGAAAATCATTGTATTGGTTGTGTCGTGTTATTTTATGAATATTATGTAAGGATCACCTAGAATTACAGTTCTAAGAATATGACCACTGAATACCATATCATTATTATTTATGATATGTTGAAGCAAATATAAAACTTTTTTCCAATTGGTATAATTATTGCTCGTACCATAGTTTGCACACACAATATTTGGGGGAGGGCCAGGGGGGGGTTAGCAAAAATGGTGTAAATGATTCTATTACAATTTTATGGATTTTCCTCACTTCTTTGCTATGTCGTGTTTAACAGCGGCTTAATTACCCTGGTTTTAAAGATAAATAGTCTTTTGTTATTATTAATATATTCTATAAATATGTGTTTTTATAATATAGAGTCCATTAAAATATTATTTCCTACTCCAATGTAAAATATGTATCCTATTAAAGTGTAAACATAAAACAAATATCAATAAAAAATCTCATGTTACAAGGAATATAATCATAATATCCACCTGACTGACAGCTGTAAATGGAAACCATTAAAGTATGGTAATTCAGCTGTGAAATACAACCTAGCAACGAAGATAGGAAAATCCATATAATTGTAATAAAATCATTGTATACATGTATACCACCCCCTTAATCCCCTTAACCAAATGTTTGTACCAGTCTAACAAGTAAGTTAAGCTAATAAGTTAAGCCCGGTAACGGTTGAGAAACAAAATTAGTGGAAAAAAGTATAAATGGTTTTAATATACCATTATCCACAGTACAATATATACAGTATAAAAAATAGAAACATTATTATTAAGTTTATGATAGTAAAGCACACTTTAGACAAAATTGGGCTATACAAGTGTTATATTATTGTCCTTACTATTATATTCATAGTCTACATATGTTTTAGAGATAAGGCAATATTTTTGAGGTCTTTGGAAACGAAATCAATATATAAATAATGTATTTTGACACTGGTCTTCAATCTTAGCATAGATTAGAGTATGGGAAAAAATAAATGTTACAATGAACTATGAGTTTATAGCTGACAATTACAATCGTGTGCATTTTTACTGGCGGACAAAATGAACGATTCTATCAATAATTAATTACTTCAAAGATCATTAACTGTGAGTCCACCGTTTTATCATATCAAATCATATATATATATATATTAAAGTCACGAGTCATTATTAGTAATTATCTTACGAGTCGAGCAGAAATGGTTCAAAATATTGGACTGTTTTCTCTGAATTCATTACATACGTTAAAACAGTATTTGACCTTTCGCACAACCTAACTCAAAACAAGAACGATGGCCAGATAGTTTAGCAGTTGGTATTGAGGCACTAAATATTGATATATGTATTTTCTGCAATATAGAGCGTCGTCCCCATTAACTGGAAGGTTCGCAAAGTGTACCTTCCACAAGAAAAAATACTTCAGTAAGTAATACGAGTTAAATTTGATTTTGGACAGCTTTTTTAAGAAGAATATCAAAATCAATGCTATTTTGAGTTGGTAACATCAGACAGATTTTGTTTGCGTCGTATTTATCAGTTGTTTAAATAATTGCTTGAATGCATTTGAAATGGTAAGTTTTTAGATTTTCACGGCCAAAAGCATTTTTGTTGTTTGTTTTTGGGGTGTTATGCCGTGTTGCGCTAACTCCTTCTTTAGTCGACGTTTCGGACATGATGGACACTGCAACGATGTCCGAAACGTCGGCTAAGGAAGGAGTTAGCGCCACACGGCATAACACCCCAAAAACAAACAACAAAAAATTATTTGAAACGGTTCCATGATAACTCAACACAGTGACAATTCAACACATCTTTAAAAAGTGTTATAAAAACATTAGAAACCATGAAAAATAAATACAATTTAAACCTAACCTAACCTAACCTAACCTACTTAACCCAGTTAATAAAGTTTTTATTTCATCACTTTCCATGACTTTATATAACTTTTTAAAGGTGTGATGAATTATCATTTTGATGATTTATACGGTCACCATTTGAAACAATCCCAATACAATCATTATAAGCGGAATATTTAGCTTGTGTATTTTTTTAAAAAGAAAGACAAACATTCCCGGGTAACGAATAACCTGACAATATTTTAAAATCTCCTACTAACACCACAGTAATCGGAAAATATCGCTTGTGTTGTGATGGAGGACTTAGCCAACCGAAAAACTGAATACGCTACGCCTGGGTGGGACCCAAACGCAATGCCATCTCAGCTACTGACCGGACATAATAATAGAGGACATATCTAGCAAAGGTATTTAACCCATGGTGCCTTAGAACCAATACAATTTTCATTCAATATCAAACTTTTCAAAATACCTTTTTTAAAGCCTGGTCTCATACACTAAAAATACAAATTAATTAAGTTTATTTTTTATACATAAATGATGCTTAATTATTGTGTAATATGACTTACAGTATAAAGATTGGAGATACTTAACATTTTAATGCTTTAATAAAACGTTATACGTCTTTTGTGTATTCTGCATTTAGGAGAAGGCAGCTGTAAGACCGGTCCTTTATTAGCCAATTAATTCCGTTCCCTCTCTTGATGAAGCTCTTAATAAGAAGTCATAACAATTGAGCCAATAAATGGACAGTTGTTAGAATATTAAATGTGTTATTGTCCTCCGTCGCTGCGGTGAATAATAGATTAATGGCTCGGGAGCCAGTCATTATTGTACCAGCATCTTGTTTCAATCATCTTAAATTTTGAGGTCAATTAATTTGCTGCCTGAGACCCGCTATCTTAATAAAAGAAAACATAGTAGCGATGGGCCACGACTCGTTCTATTAAGAACGGGAGTCACGGTACTAGCTCAATATTTTCAGCCCAAAGAGTCGACTCAATTCAACGATGGCTGGATTTAACAGAAGGCGTTAGCTCAGAGCGTATGAGCAATGATAATACTTCGCTCGCTACGGCTCCCTCGATACGGCTCCCCCGCTAATGCTCCCAGCGTAAGCGTATGAATGATCGTATGACTCTTGGTGCTGGTACGCCGCGAGAAAAATAAGATGCTAGGTAGTTAGCAGAAGTAGGCACATACGTTCAAATCCAGATGTCGTACTGTCAGACGTCGTTCACGTCTCTGAGTATGTAAAAACAATTAATAATTAGAAAATTTTAATAGCGTTATAAATATCTCCTGATTTAAAGAGTAACCGTTCAATTGAGCCGTTTTACCGTTTTACGGGGAGTCGTACAAATACGCCTCATCAAAAAGAGCTAACTCAACTGTTCGGCTCGTTCATAAACGACTCATCGCTAATACATAAAATAATGAAGAACACAACTAATGCGATGTGAATGTATTTCATGATTCAAAAAAAGAGTTTTAGACAAAGAAATATGCAGTAATTCCCTATATGTTTCTTTTATATATCTCTCCTATTGCAATAAAAACATAACCGACTAAAAAAGAATTATTAAAATATGGATTATGGACACGGGAAGGAAGAACAAATATACAATGTTGCAACCTAACAAAGATTAACGCTGTGTTATGTTTTTTATTCTAGATACGGCTTTAGAATTTTCCTCTTGTAATATTTTAACGTAATTAAAAAAATGATCATAATTACAAAAAATTGATCACAATTACAAAAAAAAATTATCATAATTACAAAACAAATTATCATAATTACAAAACAAATTACCTAAACCTAAACCTAATTTATAATTCACACAAAACCATGTACAATTTGACCTTAGGACGGGTACCCCAAGTAAGGTCACATTCTGTTCGACATTCGTAAAAAATAATTACAAAAATAAATAAATAGAAAAGAGTCTGGCCATTCGGTTCTTAAATTTTTAATCCAAAAGTGTGTTTCTATGTAATTCAAATGGATACTAATGAATTAAGTTAGTGACGATATTGCTTTCCAGTCAAATCTTCATGAAAGGCCTTTCTAGTGTGTCTTGTCTATTCAGTGGGAAATCTTTTATTGAGGGGAACGAACCCGGCACGCCTTCGTTAATGATGGCGTCTCGTCTGTTGACCTAAAATGTGTATTATCATTTAAATCAAAGTTTCCCAAACTTGTTTGTTGAAAGAAATATATAATCAAATAGTTGTTCACATTGAATAGATTATATTTTATTGAAATATACTATGCATAATATTAAAATAATTTGTGAATTATCTAAAGAAACTTCCTATCCAGTGGAACACATAGTCCCAAGGAGAGTTTTAATCTATTTATTTATTTGCATTATAAACAATCTCTGTACATTCGTATTTGACAGTTTATTTAATTTTTTTACAACAATGGACCACTAAAATAACGATTTTCCAAATGTAAAAACTAAATAAAATTTTAAATACACATAAAACATATAGCTCAGTTGGTAGAGCGGCGAGGGTCCTGGGATCAAGTCCTAGCTGCGATCGTATTTTTTACGATTTTTATGTTTTAAATAATTAAATATCTGGAATAATTAAATATTACAATTTGAGGTTTTACTCAAAAGTTATGACAAAAATAAATACACTTTTAAGATATAAAAATAGTTTTCGACATATTTTCTAGGTTTACAATTAAACATGGAATGGGTATCAATAATAACAATATTATTTTTAATGTGCGTATCGCACGAGAGTCTCAACTGCCCCCCAGCCGTGGCCCAACTGGCTTGGCTGGCTATGACGTAGGTACATAGCTTTTTGGCATCCCCGACTGGAATATGTTGAGAAGATAGGTAGGTAGTGGAAAGGAGAAGGAGATAGGGATGAGGAAGGTGGGGAAATTCCTGGCGATTAATATATCATACCCGTATTTTCAACGCCCCCAGGGGGGGCGTTATCGTCCACTTTGGGAATCGCTGGTTTAAAGAGACATTATTCCCACACAAACGCAGTATCCTTCGTGTTAATTTGTACGATGATAAATATCAATGAGGCGTGGCGGTTGGCCTCCTGTGTCGTGTTATTCATTCTAGACTCATATTCGAGAAGTTACAACTCGAAGCCGCCTACTGCGAAACAATATTTAGATTTTGTTAACGGTCTGTCACGATATTAAATATTTATAGCATTATGTTTAGTACAATTCTTGCAGGTTTAAAAAATTATAAAACCTTTTGAAAATCACTACTTGAGCATCATTTTTATTAGACAAAAAGATCAACTTCTTTTACACAATTATTTAATTTTTACTTTTTTATAAAATACATATTTTTTTATTAGACATTTACAAGCCATTGATATATTGAATCACCATACTAGGAAACTGCCTGTTTCACGGTGACCAATACATTATACTTACTATCCATCATCACATCTGTCCTGATGATGGACAGTGTAATGCTGTCCGAAACGTTGAATAAAGAAGGAGGTAGCGCCACACGGCATATTACCCCAAAAATATATCACCATAACTGTTAATAATATTTTATTAACTATTTAAATTATTTATCATAGCGTATAATATTATTTCACAGAACAACCTTTTTGTCAATCAATAGCATCCATCAAACGATGTTTCACTTTTCAGCCATATTGAATATATTAATTAGTACAAATTTTATTCTAAGTAAGCACTTAGCACGCTGAGTAAATAATGTTTCCTGATAGTAGTCTACTATTTTGATGTTTACTTGATATATATATATATATAAATCTATTATTTATCTCATTCGTTATAAGTAATTTCTTTTGAAGTGAGTTGGATTATTTATTGTAACATGGGAATAATAATATTTCATTTCTGTTTTGATTTAATCAATATTACAACTCAGGTCATTTAATTATTTTAACAATTTTGAAAATGTTAACATAAAAGCTCTAGAGAAAACATCAACATACACCGAATAAAAACTCATCAGTATTGAAATCATCTGAGAGCGCTGAGGTCTTGCGAAAATATAGCGTATGATAACAAACGATATCTTTTATTTCAAAGTAATATTCTTGGAAAAATTATTGGAGATATTGGTAAAAATGTTGTTTGATGAACAAGTTATATCGAAGGTTTATACAATGGACGACCCAGTTGGACACGTGAAAGATTGACGACCATTAAATATTCTTCTTAATCTATGACTAAGCTTTTGGTAAGTGAAAGTACCTACTATTGCATAACGAAGAGATATAAAATTACTATATGAGTCAATTAGTATATTACCTGTTTGAGGGATATTATGGTTTGAAAATGTATGCCAAAACCTATCGTCGGATTCCATATATAAAGAGAAAGTATAAGGAGTATGTCCATTCCAAAATGGAGTATTTCCTTTCCAAAATGGAATATGTCCATTACAAAATGGAGTATGTCCACTCCAAAATGGAGTATGTCCTTTCCAAAATGGAATATGTCCATTACAAAATGGAGTATGTCCATTCCAAAATGGAGTATGTCCTTTCCAAAATGGAATATGTCCATTACAAAATGGAGTATGTCCATTCCAAAATGGTGTACGTCCATTCAAAAACGGAGTAAGTCAATTCCAAAATGAAGTATGTCCTTTTCGAAATTTATTTTATTTATTTATTTATTTAACGCCCAGAGGGCTTTTACATGGTTGGTAGTATACATAATTTTAATTTGACAGATACTTTAAAAGTTACAAAAAAAATTACATTTGATAAAAGCTATGCAACAAGTCATACAAACACAATTTTTAGTTAGTTGCTTTTATTGTTTTTTTTTTTTTAATTATATTTATTCAATAAAAAAATTTACAATGTGTGATATACATATATATATATATATATATATATATTTCACTAGTAATAAGATGAAAGATATTATGAAATGATTAATATTTATTATTTTTCAATGTTCTCCCATAATAAGCAATTGCTTATGTGTATGGGATGCGGTATTATTTGTTTAGTTTCTTAGATTTTTATTTTATTTTTTAAATTTTGGTTTTTGTTTTTCTTTTATTTATTTACGTTTTTTATTTAGCTTAGGTTTTCATTATATTTTTTTAATTGTGTTTTGAATTCTTTGAAACTATCATTTAATGATCTTATATTTTCTGGCAATTTATTGAAGAAATTTGTTCCTAAGTATTTGTAGTTTTGCTGACCCAAAGTTTTTTACAAATCGGAATTGGTAACATGTATTTTTTTCCAGAGATTTGCTGTGTTTTTGAATAGTACGGTTTTGTTTAGGATATCATCTTTGTAAACTTGTAAGAATGCGTGATACAGGAAAAGAGTATTTAATTTTCTGACTTTACATTCTTTGAAAATAAGTTCAGATGAATATAAAAATGATTTCTTTAATATTATTTTAATTATTAGTTTTTGCGCAATGTAAAGAGGTTGAGTGTGAGTTTTATAGGCGAGTTAACCAACTTGTTCAATTTGGGAGGCGGGTTTTAGTAAAGCCGCCCCGGGAACAGGATATGCTGCCCGCCAGCTGCGTGACATGCCAGATCGGGAGATGCTAGTTTGGGGAGACCATTTGACCTCTCCGACTGGCCTCTCGACCCATCGCCTTGCGCCGTAGTGGGAGGCATATATTCATATATCCGTCACTCCTGGACACACTGATCCAAGGATATCTACCCATCTCTCATACCCTTTTTATACCTAGAACTTCCTATCCTTCCTTTCATTAAAAAGACCCGATAAACAGTATCCCCAAAGATGACGCACACCATGAAGGAAATTATTTTCTTATTATTGGAAATAATAATAAAAGAAATAATTTAAATATGACAGCATTATTTAACCCAATTTTGCGGAACACAAAATGATTTAAATTATGCACAATTTTAATTTTCCCACGTTCTAATAATTCAGTACATCCGCCACCTCTTGTTTTATTGTCTATATTTTGCTCAAACTCTACTCATGAAGAATAAAATTTTATTTGTTTTATGGTTTTACGGCTCACACAAATCTTCAATACCATAAATCTAAAATCATAATAAATTTTGGCTATTCCTATTTTGGCGAATAAGAAAAAAAACTCTCATTTCAACTCGTTCATACTCCGTACTTCGTCTTCCAAATCGTTCGTCTTAGTAACCACATTTCCACTACATCAATCCATCACCCCTCACGTAGTTAAATCGTCCGTGTAACTTGCTTCTCAAATCGAATGGAGCCCAAATAATAATCCGTGCCTTTGTGAACAAACCTATCTTGTTACCAAATAATATCGTTATGTAAGTCATGGAACTTTTCCCGATCTGATTGTCCATGTTTGGGATGCTGCCCTATCTCCAGTTTCATCTTCGACTACTGTCAGATATTGGAAACCCGGGGTTGCCATGGTAATGGAAGAAAATATCAAGACATTTAGAAAAATATTTAAAATCATTGCATGAAATATCAAATAACGGAAGTAGAAATCATTTTTATGACTCGTTCTTGAGCTAAACAGCTCGCCTCTAGAATGATTTGCCGGCCTCTGTGTTTCCTCCCTTCTACAACATTGATCTCTTCAAGACCCATGTTCACTCTTTTCTTTCCTAAAAATACCCTACACATAGCATCTTCTAAGATGTCATGGGCCCTAAAAGAAATTATTTTTCTGGAGTGTGTGGAGTTAATGTAAATTTATAACTCGTTTATAAATCTGCCCTGATGATAGACACTGTAATTCTGTTGTAAGAAATGTTGACTAAAGAAGGTGGTAACGTTACGCGGCATAATACCCAAAAAATAAACCATTAACATCATAAAAAATTATTATAAGCAATAATTAGTTTACTGTAATATCAATTCAAATTGAAAATATCTCACGAGTAAAAATAAATGCCGCCGACGGAAATTGAACCCAAGCCTTCTGATGTACGGCCAGACGCTCTGGACCACTGATCCACGTCGGCTAGTAATTCAATGTGTACTGGTACCAATTACTGCTTATAATATTTTTTTCACCTGTAATAACCAAATTTATTTTTGTAGGAAAGGCTTTGTTAGTGCTAATTTTCCCACTAGATGGCGTTGAGACATATTATATCTGCATTTGTTGGTGAAATATTTTTACTTGTCAAATATTATTTTTTTTTAATGATAAAATTATTTTTATAAGACAAGGTTTTTATGCATAGCACAAAACAAATAATTTATATATTTATTTTTCGGAATAACTTTATTGAGTAAAACCTCAAATTGTAATATTTAAATATTGAAGACAATATTAGTGATTTCTAAACGAAAATCTGAAACAGAAAAATCAGAAAAGGAAACGGTCACATCTGGGACTGTGACCGTTTCCTTTTCTGATTTTTCTGTTTCAGATTTTCGTTTAGAAATCACTAATATTGTCTTCAATATTTAAAATTTATATATTGCTATTATAATAATGTATTATCCTTTGTGCTATGCATAAAAATCTTGTCTAATAAACATTAGTTTATCATTAAAAAATAACACTATCATCATATCGTAATTTACGTCAATTTTTTTCTAAATAGAGTCCCCATCATTATAAAATCATATGAGATAAATTGCCACCGCAAGCACGTTCAGGAGTTGGTTCACTGTCAAGTAAATCGGGGGGAATTTACGGTCAAAACTAATCTCTGATTCATTTGCATCGGTTTCTTCCAACTCACTGAATTCGTAGAGACTTCCAAAATCACAAATGTGGAAGGAACTGGTAGGAATTTCGCGTCAGCTGTCTTAATAAAAACGGGAAAATTTCCGAGGATTGTTTCGCTTGTTTGTTCGTATAAAGATGTGTAGGCATGTCCCTTTCCGAAATAACGAGACGTTATTGGATTACATTTTTGGGATCCAATACCCGGAACAGAGCCGGTGGGTAAGTCAATAATATTCCCAATGTTGGGGCATATTGAGTGACGAAATTGAATGAATTGGATGAAAGAACATGAGTGAAAATAAGCGAGATTAAGTATTTGCCTATCGTAGTCCGTAAATATAGCCTTAGCAATTTTTAATAAGTTGTTTGTGGGCATTTAAATGGACTTTTAAGTTATCCATGTTTTTATCTATTTATATAAATAAGAGTACTACTGTATTCCGTACTGTTAAAAAAACTACATTGACTCTAATTCGACTCCGTATCTCATTAGATTACAGAGATATTTCGTTAAGTATTCCTCGGGAGTCTCCGACTTTTTCCACCATTCGAACCACTCTATAAACACTCCTAGCGCTAATAAGAATATACTTTAAAATTTTCAGCGATATCAGTTGACTACTTTTCGAGTTATGCGAGCGCAAACATACGCGGCTAATTTTTTTTTATGTAAAGATTGATAAAATATTCAAACGAAAAAATAAATATGGAGGTGCCAGAATAATGATCCGATATTGTAAATTAATTATTAAAATAACAAGATGGATTCAAAGAATTAAGATTAAGAACGTTAAAAGAAAAGAAATAAAGGGGTTACCTGGACATTGTGGTTGCCTTGGAAATGTTCCCCACTAAAAAAAATTTAAATCTCCTAGGACACTCAAAAAAATATCAAAACCTATTTTGCATGCAGTTCTAGGACCTTGCAAATACAAGTAGTTCAAGAATGGAAAAAACTTCCACAACATGTCATCGATGCTACTAATATGAACTGATTTATGTAAAGCTCGATCTTATTTAGAGAAAAGAAAGGATTAACTTTCTTTATAATTTAAAACAACTCAATGATTACTACATATTGTGAAATCAGTAATGAGCGCATCAGCAGAATTCTGCCTTCTCATTAAACAGTCGACTATTTTAAGCTTTAAATCTTTTAATTTGAAGGAGATTGGAAATTGGAATATAGGAAAACACCTGGCTATTCAGATCTGGTCACCAAACACGGCTAAAGTCGTTTCAAACAACGTCTCAATTCAAAATGGTGGTCTTTCATGAGGGCGATACTGAAAGCAATTTTGGAAATATCTTAAAACTACAAAAATGATGGAGCATTTCTTCAATGCAAGTATGTTATTAATGCTAAAATAGTACTTACAATAAGTTGTATATTATATCTACATATTATTCGTGTTGTGCTAAAACTAATAATACTTGGTAATTTCAAACAACATAATATCGTTAATCATACATGTAATCATATTGCGATGTTGAATAATTGCAGTAATTCCAAATTGTAATGAATTTTGTTGCAAATCGCCCAGCTAATAGGTCACGACCCAAATTTATACTGTAATGCGTATACCAGAGGTTCTCAACAGGTGGTGCATGACCACCTATACCTAGATAATCTTCCACAACCCATCTCACAACGACGAAAAATCAGGTGGTGCTTTAGTTCCCCTGGTTGTGACTTTACGTACAGACATACACAATTGTCTTCGTAGTTCGCGCAAATAGTTTTGATTCAATCGACATAAACTTAGTACTGTATGTACCTTTATACTTCCGTCAGAGATTTCTTTGTTAAACGTCACTGAGAAACAGAATTTTGAAAGACTACCGGTCAGAATTGAAATGTTGCTTGAAATGGATTCAGTCATTATTGAAAACCAGATCAGCCAAAAACTTCCCTATTTTATCCTTCCTCAACTCCTTTGTCTCCCCACTACCTCTGATATAATTCAATTGATTGCATACTGTACAAACAGGCAGATTTTTGTTAGAAAATATCTTTATTTCTTATTTAATGGAAAAGTTTGAGAAACGCTGGGTAAAACAATAAAATTGTTATCTCTATAAAATATTATCACCATAAGCTGTGTTTATTAGACAATAAAAATACTACTACCTACCACAATTGAATGACTAGACATGAATAGCCTGTATCCGGTTTCTTGTGTGTATCACATATTAAATGGAACATCCTGTCGCTTTATACAAAAATGAATGGATTGACGGAACACCGGTATTTAATTTTATAACGTGAGTAATTTATATAGAAATAGAGTCACGTCATGTGATTTTTTTAGAGGTACAATACAGGGTGTCCGGGGGTAAACTAAAAATTCCTTTGTTTTTTTCCACGGTAGAAAGTTTTACAAACAGTAACTACCTTAAACTACCTTAAAACGTTAGAATTTCGGAAAAAGTTACTCGCCATTTTTAATTCTATCATCATATAGAATCACCTCATAATTTTTTTGTATTCTAACCCCGGACACCCTGCATTATTATTTTACGAAGAAATAACGACAAAAAATATAGCTCCGGTTTAAAAGATCTGTAACACATGGCGTATAGTATATATTTTTTTAAAAGTGTAATTTTTTTTTCTTTCTGAATCTGGAAGAAACATATACATAAGCAGCAAAAAACATGGCGACTTATTTTATTTTGTGATTTGAAATTTTTTTCCACTACTCCATAGCTCATGCTGGAATTTGTATCGGTATGGTTGAGAAGACTTCATGACGCCATAGCTTGCCTTACTAGAGTTTTGCTACTAAGCATGTCCCACTGATTTTATGCTTTACAGTTTTATTTGTACATTCATAATATATCGGAACACGTGCTCGTGAACCTGCATTTTTCCTATTAATATACAATCGCAAAATGCGAAAATATTAAAAAAAATTATGAATATCTGTATTGACGTTGTGACAACATATTCGTGTTATACTGAAAGCTTATTAGGAAACCTGTTAATTCATTATTTAATGCCTGCAATCCCGTTTTTAACCAGATTACGAATAGTTTGAAGAGAATTTAAAGAATTTATTTTATAGAAGTAAGTTTTTTCCGTGCACATCTAAAATAATTAGAATTTTAGATTTTGGAAAAAAATATAATTTGATAATTCTGTTTAAATGTCACTTCTGTGCAAAGAAAACTTTTATTCATTAAAAGTTAAAAATTAAATTTAAATATTTTTATGGGAGGTGAATTTAATCTATGGGGGAAGTTATTTTAAGTTTCTCAAATTACATTATGCTGTCACAAACTTTTTTTTCAGATGCTAAAAAAGTAATAATTAAACTTTATCAAAATTAATTTAAATTCAGATTAGTAGCTACCTCCCTTTTCAAATACAAGAACGTAAATGATTAAGAATCACAATTCCTGTTTTCCCTTCTTATTAGAAATTATAGTGACATTTCTTAAAATTTGAAATATTCGCAGTCTACGTATAAACGTTTTAGACTACTCGAAATAATACATATTTAAAACATTAATATCAAACAAAAAGTAAAAATTAAGAACTTAAAAATATTACTTAAGGCGATGCACTACGTCGTGTAATGTTTTAAATTGAGCTGTTTTCAATAACAACCCTTACGTAGATGGCGATAAGGTTTAAATTCCCGCTTAACACCATCCGCCTGTTTTGATTTATGCAAGAGAAAAACATGGCCAAAAAGTGCCTTTTATTTTATTTTGTGGATGTTCAGGAAAAAATATTTAATTTTTTTTCGATCATTTTATAAATAACTTAATTTGCCACATTACACAATAAAATCATACCTGAAAATGGGTTCGTAAGTAGGAGATTTTGAACTTTAAAGCAGTTTTCATAGGACTTATACATTATTTTTTTATGGGCTTGTAAAAAGACTTATCTAAAAATTACTCGATTATTTCAAAGGCCAGGATGTATTCTACTCGCAGTATTTAATTAAAGCACCTGAAACATTTCTAGGCGACCAAATTTTCAAACCAAAAACACATGATTTTGCATTACTACGTATGGCATCGCCTTAATAGCTGACGTGTACCCGGCGTTGCTCGAGCACGTATACATAATGGTTTGGGGTGATGTTTCGATGTTGTGAGTTCTAGAGCACCTGACAGCTGAATCCTATTTTAGGTGGAAATACTGGAAAAAATAATCGTATTATGTTATGTGTTTTTTTTCACTTGTTCGTTCCATGTCTTTCTCGGGTGACCTCGATCTTTTCAACCATTCACTTTCAGGTCATATATACTCCTTACACGTCTTTCATCGTTAATCACTTAATCACCACATCGAATTTTACTACAAATAATTATTTTCAATGTATGTAGTATCGTGAAATCCAAATTAGTACTGTTAAAAGGCTATATTATATCGACTTTAATTCGACATCGTATCTCAACCCAGTGCAGAGATTATGCGCTAAGTCTTTCTCAAGCTTTCACGACTTCTGATACCATTCAAACCAATCTCTAAACCCTCCTGGCACTAATAAAAACAAACTTTGAAATATTCTTGAACGGGTACTGGAAAAAAACAAAGAAACATTCATATGTAAGGATATAGGTACCTAGTACCTTCTAAATTCACTAAAACAATAATATCTGCCATTTGGCTCGACCTATCTCAAAGCAACAAAGACACGATGACTCACCGCCATAAATGGACTGGTTCCACTTTACAGTATTTATTATTGCTTTCCCAATTTTCGCATGTTGTCTCAAATCTTTTCTTTTACTTTATCCGGCTGAAACAAACAACACAAGGGACACCAGACGTATTTGAGAAGTTATCTTTATCCACAAAGATATGCAAATCAGCAGGAATTACTCATAGCCTTATAAAAACAAAGATTGGTATAAATTTCCGCAGTGTTAAGAAAGATTTCTACAAGGAAAATCACCCGCGCTATTCGTTCTTTGGCGGGATATATCTAAGAGTAGGGGTTAGGTTCCTTTTTCAAATAAAATAAAAGAAAATGGCCTCTTTCCGGGCCGGAGGGGTGAGGGAAGTGCTGAAACAAAAGAAAACAGAAAAAATGCCTTTGAGACAAGGAAAGTGTGCTCGGTATTTCATTAGGAATGGTTAATTGAAAAGGTATTTATTACTTTTTCGAGTGTTCTTGTCACAGTATTTTCCCAGAATACCACTTAAGTCATTCAGTGATACTGGACAAATTACTCGTTCCATTCGTCAAATCAAAAGTCGATCGTATTAACGGGGCATTTTTGTACTGTATCATGTAGTCACTTAGATATCTCTTTTAATAATGAATTTAGCGCACGTTTAAAAGCATCTTTCTAATGTTTCGGACAGTATTACATTGTTCATCATCAAACACGGCATAATACTACAAAAATACATCATGATAATACTGTTGGGCGTGAAAATCTGAAATATTATCGATCAAATTCATGTTTAAAAAGTGATTGAAAACCTTTCATTATTCACCTCTCCAAAATATTAAAATAAAATTTAAGAATGATCTCGTTTAATCAATAAGGCGATAAATTTAAAGCACTATTGCCAAAAGATACGACGGCATTTAAAATGGAAACACAAACCGTAAACATAATTTACGAAGAAAAATAATAATTTTCTCAGAAAAATAAATATTTTTTGTAGAGGTATCTATTTAACCACAATCGTTAAAAAATGAATGTGTGTGAATGTTGGCACGTGCTGGGGAGAAAATTTTACCGGAGAACCACGGGATTTTCCCATTCCACAGGGAAAAAATGATTTTTCCATAAATCATTTAACCGTGCCATATTTTGGCGTGCCATTTGCTTACATTTCGTACACGGAGCGCTTTATTTGCGCGCCTTTTTTGGCAATGCAATATGAACGCGATATTATAAAGTTATATTGGATTTGGAGATGGTTTCCTTGTGATAAATTTGTCAAAAATGTTTTCAGACCGAGTGATAAATTATCTGTAATCTCTGAATCTGACAATTTTATAGCTAAATTTTACGTAATTTTACGATTTTCCTTAATAAACATTGAACGATATTAACGTGCACAAATACCACGTACAACTCAATAAATCATGAATTTTAAAAAATTGGAATGAACGCGGGGCCGATACGCATAGTATTTACGTAATAAACGATATTAAAAAAAACACTTGGTTTTGACATGAAGAGTCGGTGGTTGAAAAGGGGAGTGAAGAGAAGATTTATGCCTCGCAAGTGGACAGAAACAGAGGCAGACGAAACACGCATTGTAATCATTTTAACATTGTAATTGGTGTATTTTCACGAACCACGAATACCGTTAAGAAAGTGTGAAAGATTTTTATCTTCTGTTTATGAAATATATATTTTTCATTCGTAATCTTTGATTTCAAAAACGATCTAAAACCGCGCATATTGAAACGGTTCCAACCGTCACCAACATTACACGGAGCGGTGACGTCAATGCAGCCGAATTCACATAGTTGGTTGTGTTCACAGTCGGTACTTGGAATTTAATAGTGGTGACGATGGCAGGGTTGTCAATTAATTTGTTAATGACTCTGTGTAACACAACGAGATCTGACATAATTCTCCTTATTGTTATGGAAAATAATTTTTGCAGTTTGAAATAAATCAGGAAGAACGAAAAAAAATATGGTGATAGTTTGACATTTAATTAGTATTTTCTCTATGAAATTAGAGCACTTGCCCATGCATCATCTTTATCAAAGTTTGCTGACACTGATTCACGTAGGTACTATATTTTTTTAAATAAGAAACAACAACACCAAAAACTTTGAAGATTGTAATAGTTTTTAAATATTACTATGGCAGTCAATGGTACGTAATGTATTTGTTTAACTAGTAGCGTCTGAGAGAATACGTTTTCTTTTTCATTTATATTCTGGTGAAGTCTACATTTTTTACTCAAACCATCAGAAGATAAAATCTTTTTGAAAATATGAGCGCTTTTTAAAGAACACATTAACTCACATTAAATCACACGAGCTCTTAGTTTTTCCCCTAGGCCTATGTCATTTTAAGGAATGCATTACGGTAGGGGTTCCCAACCTTTTTGTAATCTAGAGCATATTCTAAAACATCGGTAGGGTGGCGGGCACCACCTATTTTTAATCGACAAACTCGAGGCAGCAATCGCAATCAAAATGACAACAACGCGGTTCCAATCGGGTAATGTTATTTACACATCACTCCTTGTACACGCCGAAAACCCGAAGTGAGCCGATGATCCCCGAACCGATCGGGACGGTACGAGCACTACTGTCAGTTTGGCTGTCGGGGCCATGCTTATTACTTTCACTGACAGACAGAGCTGGCAGAGTCATGTGCCATGTTTTTGGCGTCTTTGGCGTTCATCGGCTTAGTTCGTGGCGTTCGTTCACTTCGGGTTTTCTGCGTGTACAAGGAATGATGTGCAAACAGAACTCTCAGTTCCAGGCTAGCGTGAAGAGCACAGTCTGGCTCGCCGCTAGACAGGTTGCGACAAGTACTGACAGCAAATGAACCACTGATACATACAATATCGCAAACATACGAACGTATTTAATAAACCTAGGCAATCAAAAAAATAAAACTCTAACAAATAAATAAAAATAATTCACATTTTTAATTAATGTTTGTAAAAAAATAATTTCACTGTCGAATAGTGGCGGGCACAAACGAATCGTTTCGCGGGCGCCATGATGCCCGCGGGCACAGGGTTGGGAACCCCTGCATTACGGGGATCTTTTATAAAGAGAAAGATGAATAAATTTATTTAAGATGAATATACATTTTTATATTTCCGTGAGAATCGAAATTATGTAGACGTTTGTCGAATTTTATATGCAGATGAAGCGGCGTCCTTTTCACATACCAGCTTGTATTTTATTATAATTTATTACTTCGGTGCTTACCAGAATTATATTTACTATAAGTATCACCCTGGTGAAAGACCACCACTTAGAATCTGAAATAGCTTTAACAATGTTTGGCGACGACGACTCATAGCCCGAATGAAGTATCTATTTATTTATTTTTTGGAATAATTTAGTGAGTAAAACCTCAAATTGTAATATTTAACTATTGAAGACATTATTAGCGATTCTTAAACAAAAATCTGAAACAGAAAAATCCGAAAAAGATACGGTCACATCTAGGACTCGAACCCAGGACCCTTGCCTTGCCGGGGCACCACTCTACCAACTGAGCTAAGCACTAAGTTATTCCAAATAATAAATATTCATCCTAGATTACGACTGTCCCACATTAAAATTAAAATAAGATATGTTTATCTAAGGACGCTGTGTAGATTGCATTTAGTTCGGGTTGAATCTTGCGATCATACATAAAGATAGTTTCCAATAAAAATGTGCGGTGAGAAAAATGAAGGAAATGTCGGTAGTTCTTATTCGAAGTATGAAATGGTTAAATATAACTGTAGGAGATAGGGTCCCATTAGCTCAGTTGGTGGAGCGGTGCCCTGGCAATGCAAGGGTCCTGAGTTCAAGTCCTAGATGTGACATTCTTCAATCATTAAATATTGTTGATTTATTATTAACATTGACTACATACATACTTCAGTTACAATACTACGCTTCTTTATTAAGCAATGGTTGTGTAGAGAAGCGGAGATTTGTTTAAACTTGATCGTGCCATGTCTTCCTTGACCATCTCCGTCTTCTTCTACATAGATTTCTTCTCATTGTTCATCCGCTCCATATTTTGATCTTACGATCCCATTTAAATAGAATAAATTTATTAATTTCAATAAATAGTGTATAGTAATAAGTAGGACATGTACCCCCCACCCAGTGAAATAAAAAAAATTCTAAATTATCCTTTCAAACATGATACTAATAAGAAAACTTGATGAATACGAGCAAGTTTAAGAAGAAAAGTTTTCGTCAATCCACCCTTATTCCGAGAAATAAGGCAATCAGTACCTAAACTGCCGTGAAAAACTGAGAGAACCTTAAATTTGATTCAGTTTCCTTATTCCTTGAATATAAACTGGGACCAAATTCTGAAACGCTCATGAATTCAAATTATTTCCTTCACAAAGAAGAAGAAAAACAGGTTCCTATATCAATATTGAGAAGTGGAAAGAGAATAGCACCCAATCTTACGTGTTTTCAATATTTCACGTAAGGGAAAGTGGAACTACTTTACATTCTTTTTGATGGTCTTAGAAACCCAAATATGCAATATTTGTAGGAGTATTATATATCACTCACAAAAAAATGCCTTGAGCGATGGAGGTTTTCGAGCGATGTGTTCTGGATTCGTCCGCGCTCAATCAAAAAACCATACATCCGAATATGAATAGGAAAAATATAGATTACTAAGGACGGGTTGCTTTGGAGAATTCGAACAATTCTTCAAATTTCGACGTTAATTTTCGGGTTCTGTGCAATTCCCATTCAAGTTCTGTTATTATATCATTGTAGGTGAGCTGCTTGACAAAACTTAAATAATAACAGAACATGATAAAATCTTTCACGGAACTTGAAAATGTTAAGAATTGTTGAAGTTCTTCGAGACAACCCGTCCTTATTGTCGTTTAAAGCCAATAAATTGAACTATATTTCATCGGTAACAAAATGGCAGCCACTCCACATTATGTCCTTACTTTTGCCCAACCAACAGACTGGAAATTGGTCAAGTAAGCAGTAACAATAATTCCGCGTTCTTTAGGCGTGTATTGCTCTATTGCTTGTTGTCAACTAAGTCTCTATCCGTCGACAGTAAAAATGCCAAATCCCAATGACATTTGACGCCATTTATAAAAATCGTGGCACATTCACATCGTGACATTACTTTTGCCCCACCTTGTATTATACCCAAAGTATTATAGTAAGTTGTTGATGTATTATATAAATCTAATAGAAAATAGATAAGCTCTCAGTATCACCCTTGTGAAAGACCACCATTCAAAATCTAAAAAGTGCTTTAAATGATATTAGCTTGTCTGATTACTAGATCTGAATAGTCAGGTAACTCCACACCTTCCTCTACCATTCAGAATCACAACATAGTATCTCAATAGGAAATGCCATAGTCCCACTGGCTCCAGAGCAGTTTGGAGCAGTTTGGTACTTGGCGGTGCATACATGAACAAACTATTTTTTGTTCAGTAATTAACCTTAAAGGGGCTGACTGTTTTATATGACTCCATATTGCTTGCCATACAATCTGATACAGATCTATCACACCTTAAGAGATGATGTGTTATAAGTATGGGCGTGGCGACGATTTGCGCAGCGATCTGCTAGCCAGGCTATATTTAAAAATTATACGACCCCAGCTCCTACCTACGGCAGGAGAAGGGATAAGAACAATTTACGGAGCGCCTTAATAACGCGGCTGTCATCTGTCAAAGTAACAGATCCCATACAAAGAAATGATATTCGGGGGCAGTTCCCCAATCGATCTGACGCCTTCTCCAGAGTAAGATTAAAGTGTAGTGTGTCACTCTAACATAAAATACTTATATGGTACGCCCAACTATGCGCACACAAAATAGAGTAATGTGCCTAAGACTTAATGAGCGGTAAAGTTATCAAATATAGGAAGACACCATATTCAGTAATAATTTTCAAATCTCAAACCAAGATAGTAGTTAGAAATAAAAAGTAAAACTTATCCTAATGGATAATGCAAATCTGTTATGTTGTCATACTATACAACTTTCATCTGATAATATTATTATTATCTTAATGACTGCACCGTTAAGGATTGTTGTAAACGGAAGTGGTGCCATCTGTCATTTTCTAAAAGAACCGTCGAAGTTTTCAATCAGCATCCCCGATAAAAAAATTTACGAAACTTGGAAAACTATTTTTTTATATAAGAAAAAGGTCTGTGGCGGCTGATGTGGATTTGATTTGTATAAAAATTTACTGTTTCATTTCGATGTAAATACATTTTACACACAAGATAAAGTAAATGTCTAGGTCTGATTTAGAAAAACTTTGTGTAAAGCCTTAGCAATGCAGCTGGTATATTTTTTTTATTTTCTGAGCAAGATTTCCGTCCACATTTATGAGATAAACTTATTGATCTTTATTTTTCAACAAGCGGCTTTACCGGAAAAAACTCGAGTGCGAACAGTTAAAAAGCTTTTTTTTTCATGCTATATTCAAGGAAAAATTATTTGATTTTCAGAGTATTACGTCGACCCTCATTCCATATAAGTCTAAAAATATTATTTTTCTCGAGAATTGAATATTCCATATCTTGTAAAATATTCAATGTTTCTGAAATGGCGGAAGGTAATTCGAATACAAAAATTCGTATTCAAATTTCCAATTAAATGTAATCAATCCTTATAATATCAGATGGTTCAGGAATTAAAATAATTAACAAATTATCGCCATATATTGTAACTGTGTTTACTAATTTTGACGGTGTATTTTCGTGATCGAGGTGTAAAGCTTTGGACTAGCAAGCTGATGGTCGTTGGTTCAAATCCCACTATGCACAAGTAAATGTTATTTGATTTATTTGTGTTATTTTACAATTCGATCATTTTAAAATAATATCGCCCTGGTATGAGACTACAACTCAGAATTGAAACGATACTTGAAATGGCTTTAGCCGTGTTTGATGACTAAATCTGAATAGCTAGGTACTCTACCACATTCCTCTTCCATCTTGTTTCCATCCCCACAACCTTCAACCTAACAACATACCACAATTGGATGGAAAACGCTATTCCTGGCTTCAGACGCTCGAGAGCACTTGGGACTCAAGTGCGGTATACTTACACATTAAAAAAATAAAAATTCACTTTGCATTAATGGGTATTTACAATATCCCCAAATCTAATTTCCCGATAAATATCTCTTAAGACATACGTGATGAATAATATACATATATTATGGATGAGTATTTCGACTGTACTAACGGTAATCCGCCAAAATTGGAATGAGTGCGTAAAAACGGTAAAATAGGTTTGGTAGGGAAAAGTATATTTTTCAAGGGTTTTTTTTGTATCATTCTTGTAAATTCTTTCAGAGTTTTCGATACTGTAGCAGGCCTTTGTGATCAAGACTTATCCCTCATTTTAAATAGCCTATTCAATAAATTAAGTCATTGGGGTCCATCGCTTTGATAAGGAAGCATAACAGACTATGCGATAATTACAATAGCGTATTATCCAAGGTGGATATTTTCAATTGCGAACTTACCAAATACAAGAGGTCCATAAAATAATATTTATCTGATGGTTTGTGAATAATGTTATGTCTCTATTTTTTATATTTCTACTATGATTTGATTTGTATCCACAACCTCTCTCCATGGCTATAAATGTATTTTTTTATTTTTTTTTTTTATTCCTTTATTTTTTCCCAATTTATATATTTCACATTACAAGTTTTATAATAATAGGAAAGGGAACCCACTAAGGCGCAGCCTGTGCGTGGGTAATATAAGTTAATACATTAGATTTTTGTACCTAAAAATATATAACAATAAAAATAAAATAAAAAACAGTAAGCATAATAAAGAAAAACTAAAGTCTAAAAGATTGTGCAAGAGGTGCATATTAAAAATAAATCAAAGTAAAAATAAAGATTCTAAGATAATATATATGAATTAAAAGAACACAAAATAAAATTATAATAACTATACAGAAACAAAATAGAAAAAAGTAAAAATTAAATGAATAATGCTTCAACATTTGCATTGTACAGCCACAACTTTAATTTTTTTTGGTATTGCGCTAGTTTAGTAGTTACTTGATTTTTTTTTTGGTAGTAGATTAAAAGTGCGAGGTCCAATAAAGCTACTGTGAGTTTGTATTAGTTTGGTATTGGTTTGTGGGGTATAAAATACATGATTTCTTCTAAAGTTGATTTTGGGTTCATATTTTTGAAATTTATTTTGGTTTTTCATGACATATTTCAGGCTTTGAAGTAAAAATAGTTTACGGAGATTGAATAGTTGAGATTCCTTGTACAATTGATCAGTCGAAAATGTCCTCTTTTTATTATATATAACCTTGATAATATGATTTTGTACTATTTGTAGTGGTTTTATAAATGTATCTAGGTCGCCACCCCATCCTAATATACCGTACATAATTGAGGATTGCAATAGAGAAAAATAAATCATTTTCAATTTGTCAACATTGAGTACTTCCTTAAGTCTATAAAATATGTACGTCAGATATCTTAATTTAGAAACAGTGTTATTAATTTGTGGTTGCCAGTTTAAATTTGTGTCAATATATATACCCAAATATTTGATCTTTGCAATTTTTCCAATTTCAAAGCAAGAGGTGCATGTTACTTTATTACAGTTAGCATTATGTAGTCTAATTTTAAGGTTATTGGGAGGTTTGTTTTAACTGTTTTTATAAAAAGTTAGGTAAAATGTTTTACTATAGTATAAGAAAAGTCTATTACAAGTTAGCCATGATACGACATATGAAATACATTTTGATGCATTTAAAAAAGTTTCAGGCCAGGATTTTCCATTTACTATTATTGCTGTATCATCAGCGTAAGATACAATTTTACCAGGGATTACAACATTACATAAATCATTAATATATATTAGAAACAGAATTGGGCCAAGCACAGTCCCCTGTGGTACTCCATTTTTTATCACTGTTTCTGTGCTATAAAAGTTCCCTATTTTTGTTTTTTGTAATCTGTCTTTGAGATAGTGAGTGAGAATTTTTAGTGCATCTTTTTTGAAACCTATTTGATTAATGTTGTTTATGAATAGATTGTGATTTACAGTATCAAACGCTTTTCTTAAGTCTAAAAATATAGCTAGACTTTTTTTATTTTGATCAACAGATGTGTATAAATTTTTTGTCTGATCGAATATTGCATCTTCAGTGCTTAATTTACTTCTGAAGCCATATTGATTTTCGGACAGAATATTGTTTTGTTCTAGGTATTTCATAACTCTGTTTTTGATACATTTTTCAAATATTTTTGAAAGGTTTGAAACTAAGGAGATAGGTCTGTAATTGTCTAATATGTGCGTGTCACCCGATTTGTGAATTGGTATTATAGTGGAGATTTTAAATTGTTCTGGGAAATACCCTTCTTTTAGGGATATATTATAAATATGTTGCAAAGAAGTTAAAATATATTGTTTTATTTTTTTTAGTGTATTACCTGATAAATTATCAATTCCTGAAGAATTAGTTGGCTGTCAATGTGTTTTTCAATTTCATTAGTTGTGATAGGTGTAAAATAATCTAATGAGTTAATTGAATTGTTTGTTGGTACCAAAAGCAGAGATGAGTCAAATGTTTTGTTTTGTTTTGTAATTTTTCGTTTTATATAATCTTTTGTTCTGTATAAATTTTTGAATTTATATTCTTTAATTTATTTATTCCTCATTATGATCTTTCAGTAGAGGTAAAGTCACAAGGAGGAAATCCATAATTGGTTTATTTTGGCTATATAATACTTATTTATGAATTGAAATAAATGCATAATGTCGATCCCGAAAATTAATAAATAAGTAAATAAGTAAAAGTAAGAAAATCAACCTACGATAAATGGAAACCAATGTATAACATCTAATTTTAAAACAAATTCTTACCGCGCCATCCAAATTACAATAATATCCCTAATAGATTGCACTATATCGCGGACCAATCAGAACAATCAAATAAAATGAAAAAATTTCAAAAATGTGTTCCGTTTATAAATAAAAGCAATGTAATATTATTATGTAGGAACCAAAATAAAAATCTTGGCTCATTTATCTGGCTCAAGAGGTCCTCTTTACTGATAAGTTATACATATACCTTGGCACAATGATGTCGTCTCTCACCTTGCATGCCGCTTGAAGTCCCGAAAACTCTTCTGGGTGGCAGGAGACAGGCACCTCCGAATATCTCTCACTCCGGAAGATAGGTGGAAACTTGAGTGGCAATCGGCCAACGTGAGAAATGCCCGTCTCGTGCACGACTTTCCTGACACAGCTTGGATTCTCACTGCTTCGTAAACTCTGGTCTGCCATCAATTGAAAAAGGTCCTCCTACAGAAGCGGTGCTCACATGATGCACAAGTGGGGTCTTAAAGAGTCGGCGATGTGTGAATGCGATGTGGTGCAGAACACCGAAAACATGGTCAAAGAATGCCCGCTGGATTCATTCCCCAGCGGGATTGATGTGGTCCACAGGGCGACGCCTGGGGCCCTAGAACCCCCCCCCATCTTACGTAATAAGAAGAAGAAGGTTTGCTTAAATATAATATTTTGTAAAATATATGTTCAAATATTATTAATATATTAAACTGCTCAATTTGGCATGCGGGTTTGGGTATCGCCGCCCCGGGAACCATTTATTGGAAAACGAAAACCTCCGCCATAGGTCACCTCAAGTGGTTCGCTACGTTTGGTGAATAAGCAGGGGTGCCTGGGTTCGTCGGTTGAGGTGTGTTCAAGATGAGCCTATACGTCACTACTGGACATAAAAATATTTAGATTCCTACCGACCCCTCATACCTTTTCTCATCTTTCCTTAAAAAGACCCTCTACACAGCTTTCCCAAAGATGAAAGTAGGTGAGGTTGCAAAATCTCTTTGTGGCGTCATTTTAATTTAAATTTTATACTTTGCGAATACCACCATTTAATTATACGTTTATCCTGACGAAGAAGTCTTGATTTTGAAACATGTTAATCCGTTTTGATTAAATAGCGATGTTTAGGTATTTACTTTATTTAAATATATTACGGTTAAAAATAATGTTATTAAATATTTTAATATACAGGCTGTCCGGGGGTAGAGTGCGCTAACTTTGGGTACGATTCTAAATGAGAGTAAAAGTAAAAAAAACATGAACTACTTTTTTCAAAATTCAAACGTTTTAGGGTAGGTAAAACGTTGAATTTCTTGTATGGAAAAATAAACATTGAAATTTCTAAAAAGCTATTTATCTTTTTTTATTTCTACCATCATATAGAATCACCTCCTGAAGTAAGCGGACTTTACCCCGGACACTATATATATTGCAGATCACGTCGCCAGTAAAAATATGTTGCAACCATTTGGTTGAAACAATTTTTGTAACCGAAAAATTATCAGTTGGCGAACCCTGATAAAATTATTCACGTCCTAACGCAAACAAAAATATTGCAGATAAATAAATATTCAAACTGTCATAATATTGTACCAGTTATAATAAAATAAATTTACCTTTTTATATGTATATGTAAGGAGCACAAAACAACATTGTTTACAATCTGTGAACATTGCTTTTCATAAAGGTACATTAGAAAGGTGCTCTGGCTGTAAATGAATTAACAAAACCCACTCAGCTTTTAGAGCACATAATATATATTTTCACTCGTATTTCTAACGAAAAATAAGTTCAGAATAACTATTTCTACAGCATCCGAGAAACAAATACACACAGCTTTCATTTATATACTAAATTACATTTATATTCTAAATTATACCGAATCCATTAAATTTCATAATTTTAACTCCCTCCAAACACGACGTCTAATTTTTGATCAAATCTTATTGTTTAAATTCCTAAATAATGGTCTGGACTCACCAGAACTTACCAATTTAATAAATCTTCATATTCCGTCTAGATCAACCCGACAATCTGATTTATTTTATCTACCCTCGTGTAGAACAAACATTTGAAAAAATTCCCCAATTCCTCGTATATGTGCACAACATAATACAACATTTTACAGCATTGAAATTTTTGGTAATAACCTAAAGAAATATCGATATGAAGTAATGCGTACGATCGATTATTAATATGAGAGTATGGAATGTGTCGGGAGCATCTCCTATCCTCTTCCTATTTTCCTCTTCCTCTCCCCTTCCTTTAACACCAAATTAATTTTAAGATATTAAAACTTCATTTCCAATGAACTTTAACATAAGAAACTTCTGTGGCTTGACTTCAGTTAACTTGTATATGTACATCTATCATTGCATATTATATAAAAGCTGTTTGTTTCTTACAAAATAAATAAATAAATTTATGTGAAGAATATGCACCAATTAATGGCATTGTCTAATGGTGCGTATAAACCTGACAACATTTCCGCGAGCCGAACTAAGAATTACGGAAAAGGAACAAAGCAACAGCAAGCCGCGTTTCGGGCCGTTTGCGGGTGATTTGTTTATTTTCCACGAGTTGATGTTCAGCTCGGCAGTTCGGCTGGCGTATGTATGCGCAGCATATTATATCTTGCTATAGACAACTATGGGCAAACTACAATATCTCAAAAATAATATGATAACTACCGGGTTATTTTGTCATGTTTATACGCAGCATAACACGCTAGCTGGTACTTTTTACCTTTACTGAAGGAAATTCATAACAAAATCATGATAAAGATATATATTTGTGAAATCTCACAAACTATTCTGTATAATGTGGAACGTGTTATCAATTTTATTATTCCGCATTTCTTTCTTTCAACCATTTTCCATGAATAATATTGTGTTTCACTGAACGAATGATAAATTTTTATTTTTCTCGTTTGTTGCTGATTTTCTCTTTTCTTGTTGATAGTTAAAACGGTGCTGAAAAACATTCTAGAAGATGTATTCTAATAAAACAAAATGAATGAATGGTTTTTGAAAATGAAAAATAAACAACGTTTAGAAGAATAATCTATATTATTTAAAAGAATTATCAGAGAAAACAAACTCACATTTTTTTACCTCCGGTTGAGTATGAGTGATTGCAAGAAAATTAAAAGATGGATTTATAATCGGATTTTAACAGGTTTGCGTTACGCAGTCACCACGATAAAAGATATTGGGAAGCAAGGATTTCATAACAAAGGAAAAAGCATTCACATTTTCAAACCAGTTAAATCAAAATATCATAATAATTATTTTATTTGTAACGTATTGAAGCTTATAAATCTTATATTTAATCATAAAAATGATATTGTCAACATTTTTATTTTCTACGTCTTTATCTCCTTCGTACTTTCATTGAGAATTTTTGTAATTACAAAAAAAAAATTTTTTAAGCAATTCCAACATTTCCGGCTTACGAAAAATGTGACAATAATTGAAAATCTACTTTCACCACAGTAAGTGGAAAATGTTGCTTGTAGCTGAAGAAGGACTTAGCCAGTTGTGGAATTGAACTCACGAAGCATGTGTGGGACCCAAACGTGATTCCTACACTGCCACATGTTCCGTGTTTAAAAAAAAGACATACCTATTATCTTTATGATGATCCTAGACCAGAAATAAGGGATTGCAGAAGATATGCAAAGATACAGAAGCAAATAAAAAGAAAGTATACATAACTATCAAACCATCATAGCCAGTCCGCTAGGATATATTTATCATGTTTGCAGAAAAAGGAATTACGAAGCCATTAGTAATTAGGACAATGGACGAATCCAAGTAAAGGCTTCAGGCAGTCTAAGGCAATATTCCACAGAAAACTTGCTGAACGATCTAAAAGGAATTTAAAGAGAAGTTAGTGTTACCAGGAGAAAAGATCACTTGATCGTCAAAATAAGAATGGCATCATCACGAATGATACGTAAGTAAGGTTTGTTTTGAATCACACATATACTCTTCAAAACAATACCCATTTTCCTAAAAATAAGAATCATAAATAAAACTAAAACTATATATTTTGCACTTACTTAATCAGTAATAGAATCGATCATTGTTTTGGAGGAGCAACACACTCAGTTATCAGTCATATGGAAAATGCACAGAAAACCATCTTAAAAGTAGTACTTAAAAACATAGATTGTCTAACACAGACCATATGTAACATACTAGATATACGCCAATCTATCTTGATGTATAAAAACATAGAGTGTCTAACACAGACCATTTTTAACATACTATATATATATACGCCAATCTATCTTGATATATAAAAACATAGAGTGTCTAATACAGACCATGTTTAACATACTAGATATACGCTAATCTATCTTGATATATGAAAATGAATGTTTCTTTGTTTGTCCCATAGCTTCTAAACTACTGGACCGATTTCACTGAAAAAAAGTGTTGTTTATCAATGTCAGGAGTGTTGAGAGTTAAGCGAGTGTTTTGAATGGTACAAGAAGTTAGGGACGCCCGAATAAGATTTAACGCATTATCTCTGCACAGGAATCAGATACGGAGTCCAATTGAAGTACACATAATAGAGTTTTTTTAACAGTAACAATGCGGATGTCACGATACAACATCAATTGAAAAGTAGAAAATGTAAGAGGATGCCCGATGAGGACAAATCAAATAATTTTTAACATACCTCATAATATTAGCCGATTTTTTATAAAATTTCATTACCGCCTTTATTATTGTATTTTATTTTTATCTCAGTTTTATTTTGATTTATCATTCGTAATATCGTATATTTTAATTAAATATTATTTAATTGTAAAATGGGGGCCTCAGCACGGGTAAAGCATCCAGTAAGGTCCCACATTATCAAATAATGTTGATTTTTTAAATCAAATAAATAAAAAAAATTCTGACAAAATTTTGAATGTGAAGTAATAAAATTATGCGATTAAATTCAAATAATACGAACGATGTAAATTATAAAAAAACGGAACGTTCTCTAAATTAAATTCAACAATATTAACTCAAAAACAAAATAAATATGGATGGAATCCTCTCTGAACAAAAAGGTTTACTCTCGGATGAAAAGTTCTAGAAAAGATAAACTTTGTATGTACAAGTAAAGTAGACGTCTAAATACAAAGAACTTATTCGGAGTGTAATATCTATTCATGAAAAGTGTTGCTTAATTATTCAATTTTATGGCGGAATGACGGATTACATTATCGCCCTCCGCACTTCGTCCAAGAAGAAAGTAATATTCAACATTTCTGTATAATATTTCTGTATAGCAGTGGAGATAGCTGGATGATGTATTAACAGAATCTTTTAACCAATCCCATCTGAATAAAATATCTGTATAAATAAAAATGTTAGGACTGAGTTTATATGTGTGGTAGTATTACTAAAATGAATTAATGTTATTTTTTATTTTATTATTTATTATTCAATAACGCCCTATCGAGCTTTTACACAGGAAATTGACAATTTATGTATGTTAGTGTAACATAATACATGGATAATAGCATAACTATATAGAAAAAAAATAAAAATTAAATGCTAATACCAAGATTTACATCAAATCCAAATAATAACACCTGATATTGTAAATAAAGCAAAGTTTCAAATATAAAGTAAGTATGTACATTGTACATTCTTATATTAATTATTCCTGTTGCAAAACCAGTAAGACTGAAAACAGGAAAAAAAATTATTCGTAAGGTATACAAAAAAAAAAAAAAAAATATATATATATATATATATATATATATATATATATATTATTTATTATTTGAAGGCAAAAGCTGGAAAGTTGTGCACAGTAGAGCAGAAGTAGGTTTAAACAAGGTCAAACAATGGCTAGACAACTATCTCCTCACTCTCAACCTACATGAAACCAATTTCATCCATTTCAGTGCAACACAAGCAGGAAAACCAAAATAAATACACACTATCATTATTCACCACTGTAACGACCGAACCACTTGTAATTGTATTATCTTAGAATGTGTCCATAGCAGTTATCATAGACAAATCTCTGAGATGGGGGAACATATAGACGAAACTTCCACAAAGATCAGAAAACGTAATCATCTATTCATGACTGTTAGAAATATTCTTTACGTAAAAGATCTTTAACAAATGTACCATGTCTTGTGTAACTCATTGCTGGAATATGTATCCTTGGGATGGGGAGGATGTTCCAAAACATTACTTGACCCTCTAGCAAAAGCACAAAAATCACTTCTAAGGGTCATTCTTAAGAAACCATTTAGGTATCCCAGTGATCTATTATTTGAAGAGGTAAGAGTTCTTGATGTGCGGCAACTGTATATTAGAAAAAATATTTTACATACACAAAAACATCGACACCACTATTCATCCATTGATCATTTCCACAACACCCGTCATGCAAAGAGGAATTCAGTAGTTCCACCCATTACAAACACAACACATGCACAAAGACAAAACTCCTACTTAGGGCCTAAAGTGTTCAACCTCATTCCCGAAGCATGGAAATTGAAAAGTGCTAGCGCTTGGCGAAAATGGGTTAGCAATTGGCTTCTGGACATGGGGAGAGTCGAGAGCGAACTCATACTAACACAAACTCACATATCTAATATGAACTAATAAGTGTTTAATTTTTAAAAAAAATGCTAATTATTATTTTTTTTTTTTTAGTATTTATTTAAGTTCTTAGATACAAAAAAAATATAATAGCGTTGATAATATTATGTTAAATTTTATTTTTTATCTTCCAAAAGACTATTTTATACTTAAGAGAGATAAGGATCTAAAGTCACTTTTATTTCAAGTTTAAAAATGTTATTTATGTTCCTAATAACTTGATCTTCATTGTTGTTATTATTTAAATTTAAATTTACGAATCTTTTGCGCGGTTTTATTTCGATTACTGTATAATAATGTCTAGCCATTTAATAAATAAAGATTCCAAATTTAAAAATTGGAAATTCATATGTCATACGGCATATATTCTGGTCTAGTAATGTGTAATTTCTATCACCTAAAAAATTCTAAAAATATAGTACTATAGGATTCATATGTTTTATACTGATTTATAAATGTGGAAATTCTTACTATACAATTGTAAATGTTCTCCAAAAGGCCCTGGGAAGAATCTCAGACTTGTGATGTCCCGAAAGAAACCATTCATCTGTTCTGAATGCAATTACTAATGTTATTCAAATTGATCCTGGTAATAAATTACATCTTTGCGACTCTTTGAGATTTCTTTGGATAAAAAAACCATCCTGTCACTTCGAATGCAATCAACAATGTTCTCAAAATTTGTTTTGACAGCATCGCCATTCCATTGTAAGAATATTATGTACTAAATACACAATTTGGCTGTCCTGAAACGGGAATCCTTCCCAGTTGGACAGACAAAGGTTCATTTTGTTTGTAATTTACATATATAAAAATAAAAAATATATCTGTTGTATCTATAAAAAAAACTAATAAGAAATGGCATAATACTAACGTTGTAATTAATATCGAATTTAAATAATAGTACTTGAAATGGTAAAATAAACCAATGTATAATATATATATCAAGTATGACCGTACATGCATACAGTCATTAATATGCGTATAAAAAAACAAATAAATTAAATACTATGTGCTTTAAACGTTGGAAGATTTACATAGAAGACTTTTTTTTAAAGTTAACACTGAACTTATTGATATATTTGGAGTTGATAATTTTGTGAGTTTCAAAAGGCAACTAATTTCATACCTATTTGCTAGTTATTAACTTGTTACTTGAGGCAACAAATAGATTTAGCCTAGAAAACAGACGTTATATAAATCTTGCAATACTACATAATACTATTGATAGACCACTCCTCTTAGAATGCTATGGCATATATGTTCCTGAAAACTTCAGCCGTAGTCGTCGCCATGAGTTGTTCAAGATACCACATGGTAGAACAGATATTCTAGTGCAACATGACACGAGAGATGGTGTTGTTGAATGATATCTCTGAAAAAGTGGATGTATTGAATTGCGGCTCTGATATTATCATCTTCCCAGATGCACGGAGAAAACTTACTGATACAAAAGATTACCAATATATTAAGAATATCTTCAAATTATTCGTAATCCAGTTGAAAATGGGATGAAACCCAGACGAATGAATCGATAGGTTTCCTGATAAACTTTTAGTAAACTACCAATAAATTTTCACGATGTCAGAACACGTGTTCATAAAAAATCCAATCATTTCGTCATTATATATTATAAAAATTATCGCAAGTGCGTTGACACGTGATCTAATATTATTACGAATTTACTAAAAGTTCAGGAAACGTTCTGCAATCCCGTTTTTAACCGGATTAAAATAATTATAATAAGAGATTTTTAACAAATTAGTAATACTCATTTTTCTACGTGTGTTAAGAGTATCAGATCGAGAAGGTTGTACTGTAATTGGATGAACAATCTGTCGTATAATTATAAGAAAAATAAAATTACAAATAAAAACAAGAGTTCTTACTTCAGGCTTTTTTTAGTGAAAACATGTAAAGACAAAGAAACGGTCCTCTCAGAAGGATTACAAAGGATTGACAAGATGACAGGGAACTTCTGTAAGAGCAAGAAGATGGCATCAGTAAGTTGAAAGAGCAGGATAAAATAATAAAACTTTTCCAACTTTCTCCATTTGAATGAGCGGAAGAAAGAAACGATTATTATTTAATTGACTCTATAAGAATGAGGGAGGGAGCGCGGTGCTGAAAACCGGAAAAGGATCATTATGTACATCTAATGATAATTTGTTTCTTTTAATTTAGATTGTAATCATCATTAGAGTTTTATCATTTGAATAACTTCACATTCTGTCGGAAATAGAAAACTATTTTAGTATTTTGACTCTTTTAAAGAATTCCGTTTAAAAAACGCTATAATTTCACGAAAAAAAGTTACTTTTGGGATACATTAGCTTATTTACATTTTTATTTGAATTCCGCACGATAGTTCAACTACTACCAGCTGTCCGGAGCCAGTGGAGCTATATAATCCACAATCAGGCTGTGATTAAAACTGAATTGAATGAGGAGAAAGGTTATCAAGTACCTGGCTATTTAGTTGTGGTCACAAAACACGGTTTCAGCTATTTTAAGGCCATATTGTGAGGCTGGGATGAATGAAGAAGTAAAGAAGATGATAAAAAGGAAGATAAGGTTGTGAAGTACCCGGCTATACTTATCTAAATTATTATTTTTTGGTAAACTAATGTTTAAGACAAGATTTTTTATGCATAGCACAAAGGGTAACAATTATTTTACAAGCAATAATTATTCGCCTGAAACACTCATCCACATTGAAAAATCTCCTGATAAAAGATACATGACGCTAACGGGACACGAACCCGTGTCCCTTCGATTTCCGGTCGACAGCTCTGACCACTGAGCTATGGCGGCTTATCTCTTATCCGCGAAATAATTCAATATATACTAGTGTTTCATTCAACAATTACTGCTTGTTACATTTTTTCACCTGAAAACAACCAACTTTATTTTATATGAGAAAGGCATTGTAAGTGCTAACTCTCTCACTAGATGGCGTCGAGACAAATTGTCTACATTTTTAGGTGAAATACTTGAACTTGTCAAATATTAATAATTATTTTTTGGTAAACTAATGTTTAAGACAAGATTTTTTATGCATAGCACAAAGGGTAACAATTATTTTACAAGCAATAATTATTCGCCTGAAACACTCATCCACATTGAAAAATCTCCTGATAAAAGATGCATGACGCCAACGGGACACGAACCCGTGTCCCTTCGATTTCCGGTCGACAGCTCTGACCACTGAGCTATGGCGGCTTATCTCTTATCCGCGAAATAATTCAAGAATTCAAATAATTCAATAATTCAATTAAGTCCCGTTGGCGTCATGTATCTTTTATCAGGAGATTTTTCAATGTGGATGAGTGTTTCAGGCGAATAATTATTGCTTGTAAAATACTAATCTGGTGACCAAACACGGTTACAGCCATTTAAAACAAAATTCTGATTCTGAATGGTAGTTTTTCACCGGGGTGATACTATAAGTATCTTCTGCTAGCTTCACAAAATTATTTTAATTTTTATAAAACTTTAAATGGAACCCTTAAATGAAAAAATAATTTTATATATTACTTTTCTTATGACAGATATAGAGACACTTTTTTCATCATAATAATATCCTTAGAAGGATTTGAAACACAGTATGAATAAAAATATATTTTTAACAATGTTTTTTAATTACATGTTATGTTGAGAATAAGAAAAAAATTCCTTTCAATATAGTGACACCAATATAGTGAATAAACAAAAAAATATATTTGAATATTTTTCCACTAATAATTCAAAATCATATAATATAATATTTCCAGATGAACGGCAATTGCCTAAGACCACTTCCTACGTTATACAGGTAGTCAAATAATAAGTTGAAGGGAAAAAATCGAATTCATCATAGTTATAAATATTGAAATACTAGTACCTATTGTTTTGGGAACGGCTGCTCAACTTTTCTCATACAACACTTAAATTTAGAAATGGGGCCAAATTACTGAACAGAACTTAAAAATGTATTTTCTTTAATCAAAAGATGCAACAAATAACTAGTATGGATTAAAATATAAAATATACGCTATTAAAAATTCAATTTTTCATGATTTTTTTTAAACAAATTTCTACTTTTTTGTAATTTAATTGTAATTATAAAAAATTATTCTTACCTAACGTATCATATCTAAATTTAAAATTAAAATAATTTAACCTTGACAAAGGTGTTTTTTTTAGGTGAAATTTTTTAATTTACATTCGACGAATTTAAGTTCATAAGAAAATCTAAGCCCAACAAAATGCTCTTTTAAAATATTTTATTTTATTTTTCGTCTCTTTATATTAATAGTAGGTAGAGCCAAATAATTTTATAAAATAATTGTCATTAACTCACAATACTAATATCCAAAAATCGACTTCTTTAAAGGTTAATATTTTATTATTCAAAATACGAATAAATAAAGTCGCTCTAATCCGTACTAGATATTTGCCATGCCTTTTCATAACATAGACACGCTAACTACAAACATAAAAAAAACATTTTGTAGTAGTTAAGTATGTCAATATCTGAAATCGGAAAATTATGCATTTAATAGTTATTTCATTGAATTAAAATCAATTGTTTACTTGGCGTTATTAATGCGAAAGTTTTAAGGTTAATCTTTGTGTTTTCTTATTTAACCCAAAATATTAACCTAAAATACGTCCTTAGTTTGTTTTTTTTTTAAATTTAAAAATAAGCATTAAAAAACTATTTTAATATTCTTTTGTCAATACATAGTAATTATTATTATTATTTTGGTAGAATATTTTACATTTCATAGTACAATCCAGTAATGTTGGGCTCACTGGGTAGCTTACCAGTGCTGAGGCATCCATTTTATAATACAAAAAAAATATACATAATACATTTATAGAAAATATATATAATTTTAGTGAAGAAAAAAACATAAGATTAAGATAAATTTAAACTAAAGATATAAATTTAAAATTAAAGTAAAATAAAATAAAATTAAGTGAAATAAAGTTAAAATTGGTGTATTTATATTATATGTTGTGTGTTTGTGAGTTATGTGTGTGTGTGTTTTTTTTGTTTTGATTTTGTTTTGTGTTAAGTGTAGGTTTTCTTATTTTATGTTATGAAATTTTGGTAATATTATCATGTTTGTTCCATAATCCATTTTGTAATTAAGCTATTGAAATGCATTGTTTTCAATTTTCGGAAACTGAAATACTCCCATTCAAATAGTCTCATTATTATCTTAAAGTGTTTTTATAATATTTTATGAATATATTTACCTACCCCTTGATCAAAAAAAATAATTTCTCATTTTGGTTTAGTATTTTGGCTTCAAATCAAAATTTAAGTTTTTTTAAAAAAGGCCGCACAAACGTTCCTCTTGCAATCTTCAGCATCCCTAAGTATATACGATTGTAAATAGAAGTTCTGACAATCAAGAACTTGATCTTTGAGTTATAACAACTAATATCAAGTCTTGGATTGACATGACTGCGTAGTTATTTCACAAATAAGCGTTTCTTGTCTGCTCTTATTATTTGAGTTTGACTCCTAAACTTTCAATCATAATAATTGAAAATGACATGCTTCCATTGGTCCCTGCTTCTACGCCATATTTGTGTTCCACCCTACTCTTATTCTAAACGCTTTGTCACGATCAGAACACTAAGGACGAGTTGTTTCGGATTGAATTTGAACAATTCATCAAATTTAAACGTTCATTTTCAAGTTCTCTGAAAGTCCTATTTAAGTTCTTTTATGACATCTTTATAGGCTAGTTGCTTGACAGAACTGAACTAAAAACAGAACTTGAAAAAGTCTTTCACAGAGCTTGAAAGTGGATATTGAAATTTGATGAGTTGTTCAAATTCTCCGAAACAACCCGTCCTAACAATTACACAATATTAAGTGTTTATTACACGCGAAAAAATACAAAATTCTACATGACCTGCCAAGATGAAAACTAAAATTTTAGTTTGAACAGAAACATTTATTTTTAAATTTTTCAAATAAAGGATAGAAATATTCGCATATGGTAGGTAGATACTTAATCGTACGTCTGGATTTGAAAAAAATAGTTTTACTATCACGGTCTCCGTGGTAGAAGGGTAAGGCTCTCCACTAGTGAGCCAGATGTCACGGGTTCAAATCCCGACGTGCGCAAGTAATATTCAAAAAAATAATATGTGTTTTTTCACAATTCACTAATTTTAAATATTATATAGTATATTTGCGGCCCGTTCTAGAGTGGAAGATACTATCAGTATCGCCTTGATGTAAAACGACCATTCAGAATTGAAAGTTTGCTTGAAATGTTTATGGCCGTGCTTGGTGACCAGTTCTAAATAGCCAGTCTCATCCCCATCTTTCTCTTCCCCATCTCTTTCCCCTACCCACTACCTTCAGCCTCACAACATACCCCGATATGGGATGCCATAGTCTCACTGGCTCCAGACAGGTTGGGAGCAGTTGGGACTCTTGTGCGGTTTCACATAAAAAATAAATAAATATTTTCCAAGTATATCAAAAATAATTTTGAAAATATCACACTCGCACGTAAGTACTAAGAAATCATATTGTAAATTTAAAGAATTATTTTAATACCTCGACCACAATATCAAAATTTTTCGATGGTACCTACTCGTGTATTACCATTTGACAGTAACATACTTGTTTAAAAATATAATTTTATAACACCCACGTATTTGCATATGAAAATAAAAATTGAGTAAGAATTATCATTTGAGTAGGTACCTATCTAAACAATATCACGACATATTTAATAACGTATAATTATCGGAAGTAATTAAATAAATAATTAAATTGGTTCTGTACCCATTTTCCAGAAGGCTGCCAACGACATTATCCAATAATTTAATGATAGTCTCATTTTGATTTGTAATTGTTCAACTATCACTTTTCTTAATATGTCAATTAATTTCACACATTAAAAAATGTAGTGTTCAGTTTTTACGCATGTGATTTTAGTCTAGTCCGAAAATAAAATTCTACACAAAAATTGACATTGCCAAACATTTAACGAAAACAAACATATCACTTGTGTTATAAATTTTAAAACACTTCGTAACAACATAAAAATAATAATATTGAAACTCTTTCACATTTTTATAAAAAAAAATTTACGCACTTTTTTGTTTTTGTTGAGGTAAAAAAATAATTGATTAAATACACAATAATTTATATTGTTTTATGGTAATGTAAAATCCCGCAAGAGGGCGTACCCGAAACACCAAAACTTGGGAGCGTCCGACGTCAACTCGCTTCAACGAACGCTGGGCGACTAACTGGAAAAGTATTTCATACCAGATACAGACCAAGCTTTCGGTTTTCACCGCCAGAGCAATCGGGAAATCTTCGGATTAATTCAACCAAGAAGTAAAAATGCGTCTGTTTTCAGTGGCAATAAACTATTTTGTTGGATTTAAGAAATTTGACTTTTTGATGAGTGTCATTTCCTGGAAGGCCCTTGTCTAATGTAAATAAGCACTAATGTAAGATCATACGAACGGAATCAAATTTAAATGCAAGTAGCTCTTAAAATTGATGGCTTTGATAAAATCGTACTTTTACAGATTTTATGTTTCTACTTTTAAACTGAAATTTTTGGACATGACATTTTAATATTTTTGGTAATGTTATTTTGGTTCACCATTAACTTTCCTCAATGGTAATTATTTTGACTCGAATGGTGAAGTTTTTTTTTGTTTTTAATTTTCTGTGAAAACGAGTCCCTACTGCTACCAACCGTTTGGAGCCAGTGATATTATGGCATCATCTATTCTGGTATTTCGTGAGGCTGAAGTTAATGGGGAGGGGAAGGAGATGAAAAATACGATAATGGGGAAGTAACTGGCAATCCATATCTGGTCACCGAAAACGACAAATTAATATTTGGGAGGCGGGTCTAAGTGCCGCCGCCCCGGAACCATTCACCGGATAACCAAAACTTCTGCCATAAGTCAACCCAAGTGTTTCGCTACGTTTGGTGACTTAGCAGGGGTCCATGGGATGACGATTATCTAGGTTTTGATTTCGGATGCTTCTGCCCACGTATTGTGTGGCGGACCGGATTTGGGGAGACTGTTTGAGCGAAATCTTTTTACCTCTCCAGCAGAACTCTCTCGACCCATTGTAACGTATTGGGGGGATGAATTAAAACGTACGTTACTCCTGGCCACACTGACTTTCAGATAATTCTATCCCACTCCTCATACCTCTTTCCTTCCTAGATATTCTTCTCCTTTTTCTCCTTCCTTTCCTACAAAAACACTCCACACAGCATTCCCAACATCCCCTATTGCAGATTTCATGGGCCATAGGGTAAGAAAATGGGGTAAAGGAAGGGAGAGGAGTACCTGGCTATTTATATTTGGTCACCAAACACGGCCAAAATAATGTCAAGCAACGTTTTAGTCCTTAATGGTGGACTTACATGAGAACGATACTGAGAGTGTTTTCCACTCTGGAACGTGCCGAAAATATACTATATATTATTTCGAATGGTCAATTGTGAAATAACACAAATTAATCAAATAAAAATTACTTGTTTACGCCAATATTTGAACCCGCGAACTTTGGATTACTAGTCGAGAGCCTTACCCCTCGACTACGGAAGCGGAGTTATTCTACTAAAATTAGAAAATTACAATGATACTATTCCGAAAAATTTTAATGTTTAAAATTGTTGTGTCTCTGCTTTACTTGCAGATTTCTTTGTTGTAAAAATAAAAGGTTCTACTTATAATTACGTTTATTTACGTTGCAATAAATAGGTCTGGATTTAGTTACACTGTTCATTACCCGGAGGGTTGGTAATTCTCTGTTTCTAGAAGCTTGTTGTCTGTCAATAATATCCCACAGGCAATGCTACACTCTAGCGACATCTGTCGGACTCTGGAGTAAGCTTTATTATTAGTGCCATCTATCGTTTGAATACCCAACTTATTTCCATACATCACAAAAATGTTGTTCCGTAGTTACATAATAAAAATACTCACTGATTCAGATTGAAATTCATAGAACAACAATATTACTATCTAGTATACTACTAACAAAAAGTATTGCATAAATATCGATTGAAAATATTTAAAAGTTCATCCTCGAGTATAAATGTATAGTTTAATAATGCTTTCGTACAAACGAAGTATTTCGAAGTTTTTCAGTTTACACGCGCACTTTGCAAGAATAAATATGCGAATCCACATTCGTAACAGACATAATAATCATTGAAAAGAAGTTAGTATTTATAAATTTAAACAAAACGTGATACAGAAAATAAAAAAATAACGGTCGCAACTAGGAATCGAACCCAGGATCTCTGTCTTGCCTCTAACCATTCGGCCATTATGACCCGATTTTTAACGACAATTTAACAACAAAATTTTCAATTTTTTATTTTTTTTAATAAGTTGAGAAAATTAAATAAATAAATATGTGATCGACAAAAACTATGTAAAAAATCATGTGACAATGTCCGTGTGGTTAGAAGCGTTGTCCCGGTAAATTTTATTTAAAATAAACAATCACTGGTTTGACTCCCCTGAATTAACTTCGTTGATAAATTACCATGTTCCCTGTAGACCAACTAGACTCAAGTCACCTTATTATTGCAACAATACTGGAACTAACGTAGAACAAAATTCAATAATCCATCGCTTGCACACATTAGGCAATGAATATTCCAACATCGATCACGCTGATTGTCTATTATCATATAAAAGATGCATAAAACAAAAATTGTCGATTAATACCATACAATCATAATGATTATGTACTTCAGATTAAAAACTTCTAGTACTCGATAGGTAGAAGCTGATATCAGTGCATTATATATCATAGTCTTCATAGGTACTATGTAAAACTTTATCGGACTGTCAAGCAGTGTCGCACATTATTATTATACACGCGATTCTCCCGGTAGATTTACGTAATTTATTACTTTTGTTTCCTTTTCATATTATAATAGTATATATTTTATTCCTTTCATTTTCTAACAGTATATACCTTTCTAATATCTTTTATTTTGTTTTTTACAAACTCTTAATGCCTTTTAGACATTTTATAAGCACTTCATTCTTCCCTATACTACTTTATTGTATATTATTACATATAATTTCTTACTTTGACTTATTACTATACTACAGATAGCTACTTATATTATATTTATATCTCTTTGTTTTTTCATACTTTTAACCTTACTTACTATTTACTGATTATACTATTATACTTACATTTATATTGTTGCATTCCTTATGTTGCTGTACTATTCTCTGTAAATTAGTATGCGAATGGCACATGTTGTGCCGTATATGTGAAATAAATAAATAAATAATAATAATATTTGGATGACTTGTATAGCGCCGTTTTTGTGCAAAATCACCTCAAGGGCGCACAGAGAGCCTGGGTTCAATTCCCACATTTACATTTTAGTTTTTGTTTTTTATATCTTGTTCTGTTTTATGTTTCATATAGATTTATTAGTATTATCTTTTTCTTCGATGACAAGGACGGGTCGTATAACAGAATTTGAATAATTCATCAAATTTCGAAGATTATTTTCAGGTTTTGTGAAAGATCTATTCAAGATCTGTTTTAATATCACTATCCAGTTGCTTTACAGTACTGAAATAAAAACATAACTTCAATAGAACTTACACAGATCTTGAAAATTAACTTTGAAATTATATGAATTGTTCAAATTTTGTGAATCAAACAACCAGACAACAGGAATAACCTTCAAAACTAATTCAATAAAAAATAAATACACTTCTATTATTTTATTCCTGAAAGTTTTCAGTATCAATTTACATTTAAACAGATTTGGTAATGGAGATTTTTTTAAATGTTTATAGTTCATTGATATAGGACTAACGAAGAAAGAGCGAGCAACGGATTGATTCCGCGACCTCTTGGGGTAGAAACTCAACGCATTTGTGCACATGGCTACAAACTGATCACAATCAGTACTCATTTATGATTGAATTGGTAATCGTTGTTAAAAAAATCTTTCGTCAATCTTTTTGGCCGCCTGCACAAAAACATTTTTATATTTAATGCATTATTCGTAGACTGCTAAATTTCCTGTATATTTATTTATTTTATATTATAGAAACAAACAGTACATTTGTTACAGTGATGAAACAGTAAACAGATATTAAATATTTCAGAATGGGTACCTATGATATATGTCTCGTACGTGGTATGAATATTCAGTAATTACAGAGACACGTGCGTGAGTGTGTATGTATATGTATGCGTATTGAACAGTTTATAATATTATTGACATGATATTGCTTTTAAATTTGGGCAGTGAATCCGAAAAATGTAATATAAACGCAAGAAATTTATTGTTTTGTACGGAAAATGATAAATCTTCGCTGCTTTAGGGTTGAATTCTCCTTTCATTTCCAATACACGTCTAAACATTATTAACTATACCCACATAAAAAAAACATGATAAACGTTTCTCTCCTTATCCATGTCTTAGCGACGAAGCGACATACTAAAACTAGACGCTACGTCCACATGCTTCATACGTCAATATTTTTCGACAAATAAAAATATAAGTTATTCTATTCATCAATTTTCCGTGTCATTCGTCAGATATTGGCTGTCTAGGAGAAACCAATATAACAAGTACTACCTCAGAGCTAGAGATGCCTACTTCTTTAGAGGAGGGTTTTCATAGAACTTCATAAATCCCCGACGGTAAAACACATTTGGGATTTCATTTAGGGGAGGAAATGGTGTATTCATATGGAGGGGGTCATTTTATTTTATTTTTTATTTATTTTGCAATGTTCAATTCGACAGTTGTGAGTCAATTTCGAAAGGCCCACCACGTATGTACTTGGGTACCGCCGCCCCAGGATAACCATAAGAGAATCATTTATGGGATAACCAACACCTCTGCCATAAGTTACCTCAAGTAATTCCCTACGTTTAGTGATTTAGTATGAGTGCCCGGGTTTATCGGGTGAGGTGTGATGAGGATGCGTGGTGTGCAGCTGCGTGGTGTGCTAGATTGGGAGAGGCTGGTTAGGTCTAAAGATTCATAAGTACATCACTACTGAACACACTGATCCCTAGATTCCTACCCACCCCTCACACATTTTTCCTTCCCAGAACTTACTGACTTTCCTTTTCTTAAAATAACCCACCACACAGCATCAGGTCTATGGTTATGGACCTTGAAATAGATTTAGATGTGTTTTATCACCTGATTTGAATTTCCAAGGACTTTTTTTCATACCCATCTTTCTCCTTTAGTTACTACTTTAAGTGGTTAGTTACTTATTCATTAAAATAATATTAATAATACTGGAATAATATTACATTCAAATGAGATAAAAAGAATTTGGCATTCTCAGACTATAAAAATATAACCATTCGTTATTTCGGCTACTGGCATTATACCTAGCTCTCTCATTAAAAATTTAGATCCATCAAAAATTTTATATATAAAAATGCAAAAATCAGTCATTTTAAATACATGTAGGATAAAGAAAGATTTTTTAAATATTTATGTTGAGGGATCAGTAGGATTTATAGGCCCTGTTAGGAGTTCTACCGAGCAGAACCCTCTGATATGAAAATATCTGGAGTCGGTGAATTATTTTCCCATTTGATCTCTGGTGAGTTGACGTATTGTTTTTGTATTGTTTTGTCTTTATTTTGCTTATATAATGCACTTGCATAATGTTGAATAACTAGATGATCATTTGTGGAAAAGTGTGTGGAAGGGTTTAGTTTTTCCTATGGGGAAGATTTAACCCGGACATAAAATCGGAAAAGAAATAATTAACAAAAATCATTTATTGTACAAAATCAATAGAAAATATAAAGGGTATAGCTTTTAGGTTTATTATATTTCTAATGGCTAACCCAATTAACAAGAAGAAGAGAACATATAATACAGGGTTTTCCAATAAGAGGTGTTATTTTGATATCCAATTGTAAGAGATCAATGGTTTCGTTGCTTGTGTGGCACGTAGCGCCGTCTTGTTGAAACTAAACATTGTTCAAATCAACACCATCCAATTTCGGTCATAAAAAATCATTAATCATCTCTCAATAGCGCAATCCATTTACCGTAACTGTTGCTCCAGCCTCGTTTTCATAAAAGTAAGGTCCAATGACTTTGCCGGACCATAAACCGCACTAAAAAGTCGCACGTTGAGAATAGAGAGGCTTTTCAACAATGACTCTTAGGTTTTCCGAGCCTTAAATGCGACAATTTTGCTTGTTGACGAAGCCAACGAGGTGGAAATGGGCCTCATCACTCAAGATGATTTGCATTTGATTCACTCAAGTGAATTTTAATAATTTAAATACGTTGTTGAAGCGTGTATCGTTTCATTTTTATTAATGGCGTAGTTTCTACTTGTCAAATGTTAAAAAATGACAGCTTCTTAAGTAACATCTACGGAAATAGCGGCAATTCAAAATAACACTTCTTATTGGAAAATCCTGTATTACAGTGTGTAAACATACCGACTGATGAGGTATTTAATTCATATGAAGCATTCGTTTACAGTGTTGAGACATTTGATTAAAAAAATATTTTAAATAAGATTTAAATAGGAGTATTTCCGTGAATTTGATTAATGTTACGTGGAAGGTTGTTATATACTCTTATAGTCATGTAGTAAGATCCTTTTTGAAATATTTTCTGTCTCCTTTGTGGTATTTAATAAGTTTTCTGTAAATCTTGTCGCGCGTTTATATGTTGAGTGTTTTAGTGAAAACTTGTCTGGATATAAGATATATTATTTTTCAAAAGAAGCAAACACATTGTGAATTGACATTTTAAATAATAAAAAGGGAAACACTTTGTTTACAGTCACTTTATTGAAATTTTTAACGTCTACCGGTTTCGGTACCTCCGTACCATCATCACCTGATCATCTGTCACAAATATTTTATCGTAAATAAAATATTAATATATTTTTTACGATAAAATATTTGTGACAGATGATCAGGTGATGATGGTACGGAGGTACCGAAACCGGTAGACGTTAAAAATTTCAATAAAGTGACTGTAAACAAAGTGTTTCCCTTTTTATTATATATTATTTTCTTGCGAAACGAATAATTTATATTTTACTATGCTAGGCGATTTTTTTAAGGTTAAATAAAATACAATCGTGGCAAGAGCGATGATCTTCTACCAAATCCACGGACTATTTATTGGTAGTCTAGAAATTAAAGGTTAAGACTACAATTTTACTTGTGTCATACCCCAAATTGGTGATACCTAAGTCTAAATAGATCCGGCCAATGGGGGGCAGTCTCTAGTGAGACTTTCACCTAAAAAAAGTTCCCTGAAGAATGATTTTTTTAATATTAACTCCACACAGGAGGCCCTGGAGAAAATAATTTCGATATACTTGTCGAGTTCCGCTGCACACTTAATATGCAAAAAAATAGCACTTTGTTTTAACATAATTACTACAAGAAATAACTAGTTATGCGATGGGAGATGGTAAAAGATACATGAACGTTCCATTTTCTCTATCTATACGCATAAATTATTAAAATATATTATTGTAGAAAGCAATCACTTTGTGGTTTGACATATTTAAAAAAAAAAATTTTGTTTTAAATCCACAAGTTTTTAATAATTTTTAGAACCGACCGGTTTCGCTTTACTCAAGCATCTTCGGGGTAAAAATTATTATTAGACAAGAAGTACAAAGTGTGAGCTTATATATGAAAAAAATTAGAGGGAGACAACATGATATAAATTATAACAAACACAGAGAAATCATGCAATACATTTACACAAGACAAAAGACATGGGAAAAACCGAAAGATAATTATGTAGACTAATGCAGTCGTTTTAAAACAAAAAATATTTTATTTTATTTTATTATTAAAATAACCCAAACTAACACCTTAAAAACCTATTTGGTGCATGTACAATTTAAGCCCCCAACTTGTAAACATTAGCCTTTGTATTTAGCTGAATTCGACAAGTTTACCATAATTTCCCTCAGGCCTGTGTCATCTTTGGGGATGCTGTGTGGAGGGTCTTTTGATGAGATGAAGTAGTGAACATGTTGTAAGAGGGAGGTAACACAGAGGCCGGCAAATCTTTCCACAGCCGAGCTGTTGTACTCTGTTGTACTAGTCGTAGAAGCGAACCGGTCTTATGTGACAAAGTCAACCGTATACACATGTTGAGTGGTGGCCAGGTGGCTGTAAAATTCAATTGTGGGGCGCACTAAATTTGGTGAGGAAGATGAGAAGAAGATGAGCAAGCTGAAGGTCGAAATTATTTTAAGTACAGAACCAAAAATGCCAAAGAAATCATTTTTCATTTTTTTTTGTAATAACTTAATGAGTAATAACTCAAATTTAAAAATTTATTTTAAAAAGATTGTACAGGGTTTTCCAATAAGAGATGTTATTTTGAATAGCCCGCTATTTCGGTAGATATTACTTTTGAAGCTGCGCCATTAATAAAAATGGAACGATACACGCTTCAACAACGCATTGAAATTATTAAAATTCACTTGAGTGAATCAAATGCAAATCATTTTGAGTTATGAGGTCCATGCCCACCTCGGTGGCTTCGTCAACAAGCAAATTTGTCGTATCTGGGGCTCGGAAAACCCAAGAGTTATTGTTGAAAAGCCTCTTTATCCTAAATGTGTGACTGTTTGGTGTGGTTTATGGTCCGGCGGAGTCATTGGACCTTACTTTTTCGAAAACGAGGCTGGAGCAACAGTTACGGTGAATAGATTGCGCTATCGAGAGATGATTAATGATTTTTTATGGCCGGAATTGGATGGTATTGATCTGGACAACGTTCACTTTCAACAAGACGGCGCTACGTGCCACACAAGCAATGACACCATTGATTTTTTACGATTGAATATCAAAATAACACCTCATATTGGAAAACCCTGTATAAGCGATTTTAAACCCAGGACCAGCAAAGGTCCTTGGTCCATCCCTCGGTGATTTTTTTGTTGCGAATTGTTCGTTTAAAAATCGCTAAAATTATATCCAATCAATAGCCAAAGAAATCTTTTGTATAATGGTGTATCTAATCAACATTTTAATAGAAAGTGCTTAGTTAAACCAGTTTCATTGATCCCTTACTCTACAAATAACCCTTTTCTTGGTTTGTTGTCCAGACACAGTGGTTGGTTACATCAACAAGTCTACAAATCAGCACATGCGGGCCGGAAATTGGAGGAATGGCTGAACCGGTTTAATCACTATATCTGAATATTTAAAGCAAGAATATTCTCCAATTAGGTTGCTACAGTCCCACTAGCATGAAAATGATATCCCCAAGGTGTGTAGTAAAACCATGTTTGACCGTATTATAAATGTGAATATTTGGAAAGAATGCAAGGTTAAAGATAGATAACTTGATAAACAAAGAGACGCTTAGATGGTTTTGAAATGTAAAGCGGATGGAGGGAGAAAAGAGAGTTAGCAGAATGTTCGACGAGAAATTGAAGCCGCTGACGCCATAGAAAGACACGACATCACAAAATTAATGATGTGAAGTCGGTCATGTCAATTTATACCAGACAGAATTGTGTAGCGATCCATCCTTTCTGCTTACCCATTCAGAGAAACGGCGTTACATGATGGTTAGCTGTACAGATTGATGATTAATGTACTTGCCAAATTCTCCGGCGTTACCCGGGCTTTTCGCAGAGTAATTCATAATTTCATGTATACAGTAACCTCCTTCTTGTTTTGATGGCCAAGTCTGTCAAATTTCATCAATATCGGAATAAAACTGAAAGTGTGTATAAAAGTCGAACTCTCTCTTTTATCTAAATAGATTTACAAATCTAACCTAACCTTTTTCTCAGCTTAACAAGGTGCTTAAAAAAACAATCTAATTTATTATTTTGGTTCATTATCTAAATTAATCAAGATAATCAGAACAGTCAAAGGTCAAGATAGTCTACTCAACATCAAATCAGAACTGTTTAGTAAATATCCCCCTCGTTTCTAGTCCTATTCAAACTTGAATCGGCATCACAACAATAAGAGCCTCTGATTTTATTTGTTCTTTTGTGAAAAAGTTGAGTGCTTAGTTTCATCATTAAGGGATGTTCATCCCTTCCTGGCATTAGGGCCCGGCCCTCCACTCCCTCAAGCTAGCTCGAGCCCGGCCTTTAGGAAAACATTCAAAGTTTCACTTGCCTCCAGGGGTGTACTGGCCCTATTGGAGTTCGCAACAGCTTCGGTGGGCCAAAATAACTTCTGTGGTTCGAGAATGACTAAATTCACCCGGTCATTTAAAAGAAAAGCTACTTTCTTTATAAAAAATAATATGATTCGTTTAAAAAAAAGATAAATTAAAAAAAAAATGTTTTAAAGTAAATAATAATACAAGTAGTTTTCATTAAAAATTGTCTGCCAAACTTAAAAATGATCAATTTACCAGTTATTTTGTGAATACCGCATAATAGTTCTAACTTCTTCAACCGTCTGAAGCTAGTGAGACTATGGCATTCCTAATTGGGGAACGTTGTATGGCTGAAGCTATTGGAGAGAGGTACAAGGTGGGGAAGAGGAAGGTGGGGAAGTATCTGGCTATTCAAATATGATCACCAAAACGGCTAAGCTATTTTAAACAACTTTTTTTATTTTAAATTACAATTCTTAATGGTGATCTTGCACCAGGGCGATAATGAAATTGAAAATGTGCTAATTTGAGTACTTTTTGTCAAGAATTTTGATTTTTCTGAAGACCTCCGTGATCGAACAAATGATATTTATTGTAATTGTTTTCTTTCACATTAATTAAAATGAATATATTTGCGGTAGGTTCCACAGTCGTAGATGCTCTCAGTATTGCCTTAATGAAAGACCAATATGACCGGTTATGGTGGTAGATAGCCCTTGGTGTCACATCGAAAATAAGAGAGTTTGGTGGGGGTGGCTGAGCGTGAGTGGGCGTAGGTGACGAAAATGTTCTTTGTTATGGGAAGGCCGCGAACGCTCTATTATTTCAGAATGGGCCCGCCGAATGCGCCGGTGAGTCTGGAAGGTTCCAGAATTAAGGTTCTCGAATGTTCTAGAAGGTTCTAGAAGTTTAATTGTGTTGTGATGGAGGACTTAGCCAGCCGAGGAATTGAAAACACTACGCCTGGGTGGAATCCAAACGCTATGTCAACTCGGCCACCGACCGGATAATTAATTTATATATTCTTACGAATCAGAAATTTCTTATCAATGAAAAATCTATACTCAATATATTATGCATTAGTACAGTCTGTTCTGCAATATGCCATTATCAGTTGGGGAGCAGCTTACAAAACTAGCCTGACCCCCATAGGAATTGTTAAAAAAGTCATAATAAAAATAATACTAAAAAAACTTTAAGGCTTCCCCACTGATGCGTATTCGAAGAATTCAAAGTTTCTACATTTAAACACTTATTTATTAAAAACACAATTAATCAAATTATAAAAGAAAAAGATAAATACTCATTCATAGCTGAAAATCGAATCAGACTTAAATATATATATTTGCATGCCCTAAACTACAAACTTCTTTTGCTCAGCACCATTATACCCACCAAAGAAAACATTTCTGTAATAAAATACCAGAAGAAATTAGAAGCATTAATGAAAAAATCAAATATTGAACCAAATTATAAAAGAAATTTTTAGGGAAATCATTAAAAAAAAAACTGATTCCCCTAGTTTCACTTGAATTATCCTACTATACTCTATTTATCCTCCATAATATATATTTTTTCTTCCTTCCAAATACAATAATTTGTATGGATTTTAATTTTGTATTTTTTTTTACTTTGTAACCTAGTTATTATACACTTCCATTAAAAGCATTTGCTTTTAATGGATTTTTTTTATTTTGTAGTAAAAATTACAATAGTATGACTTGTAAAAATTGTATATTATTGTAAAAAAACACAAATAATGTTTAAATAAAACAAATAAAATAAACAAAAAATAATATTATTTTTTTTTTGATAAACTAATGTTTAAAACAAGATTTTTTATGCATAGCACAAAGGGTAACAATTATTATAATTATTATAATATGTTATGGAGGATAAGTCCCGTTGGCGTCATGTATCTTTTATCAAGAGATTTTTCAATGTGGATGAGTGTTTCAGGCTAATAATTATTGCTTGTAGAATAAAAAATAATATTGTTGTTGTTGTAATTGCTGGTGTTGTTGCTTTTGTTGTTGTGTTGTTGTTTTTTTTTGTTGTTTTGTTATTGTTTTAATATATATAGAGATGGATACAGATATATATTTACACATTAAAAAAAATTTCAAATATATTTTTTAAATTACTCAGTAAGCACTTGGAAAATAACACGATAATCATAATAAATGTCTTTGAAGAGTTTCTTCACAAAATCACCACAAAAAAATCTTGATCTTCCAGCCCTGCTTCCCTCACATTTACACCGCTTTACTTATTTATCTCTGGTAAGAATTTACCCCTACGTACACTTATATGACGTAATTCCAAGACTTATTCCGATTATTATATTGCTGTTGTAAAGCTTTGACGCATTATTACGAAAGTAAAACTCGTTGAATAATTAGCGAGCATTACGGTAAGAGAGTTAAAGTTCAGAAGGTGGACATTTTTATACGACGCAAATTAAAAACGTATTATTTGCTATGTATGTGTTAAATAAATAAAATAAAATTCTCTGTTGACTTTGAACACTTTTATCGAAGACTTTTCGAATAACTGGAGCAAGTTGTACTATAGCATCTCCTATTGGGGTATGATGTGGGGCCGAAGGGACTGGAAAATAATGAAATTGGGAAGAGGAATCTGAGTAAGTACCTAGCTATTTCGATCTGGTCACAAAAAACGGTTAAAATCATTTCAATTCTTAGTTTCTGAATAATGATTTTTCACCAAGGCCAAAATTTCACCAAAATAATATAAATATTATATTGTGTTGGGAATTTTGTCCGGCCTGGGTCTATTTGAAATAAAACATCAAAAATAAGGTATTAACATTGACAGAAAAAGCATTTCTCATAGTTGTTTAATGGAAACAAACTGCTTTCACAATTTATCGATATTTTCTGTGTTCGAAACTTTGTTGGCGTTTTCTCTGTATTTGTCGTTTATATTGGTTACGCATCAATAAAAATGAATCAAATATAAAGTATTTGTGTTTCTCCTCAATTCAAATAAATTGGAAGTCCGCGTATAAAATCATTATGGGTAGATATATTTTTTTTCATAAACAGTCCCATGAAGATTACAGACGTTAATGAATTTATGCCACTTGTTTGGAGGACCGACTAATCATCTACAAGTCATGCCCAAATATAACATAACGAATCTGTAAATATAAAATAAAATCGCTATCCGCGTCTGTATTTATTTGATACGATTTTGATTCGGTTTTTACTATCACTTTGAAAGTTTTTTCCGGAAGGCTTACATATATAAAACATGCATATCATATTTATAGAAAGTAGAGAAAAGTGATATTTTATAATAAAGTCGTAAAAAAATATTTTTGGGCACTACGCTGCTAACGCTGGCTAAACCTCATGACATACATCACAATTAACTATTACGGAATTGTATATCTTAAAAAGGTCTACAGAAAAGTTAGCGATGGTATATGTCTATAACCCCCAGCAACGCCGGATACACGCCAGCTTGTGATTAATAAATAAGAAATAAAACAATTGTACTGTCTAACTATATTTGGTATACAGGCAATCCCAATAAACAAAGATTTATTTCACCTTGTAACAATCAAATATATGTCTGTACTTTAACAAGCTTCTGAAGCCAGTGAGACTATGGCATCCAATAGTGGGAAGAAGAAGTAAATGGGGTAGAGAAGTTGAGGGAGTACCTGACTATTCAGATCTGGTCACCAAACAAGGCCAAAGCTATTTCAATCAACGTGTCAATATTTGAAGGTTTTCTTACACGAGGGCAATCTTGAAAGCATTTTTCACTCATTACTATACAAATCCTCTTTGCCCAGAATGCTAATGGAGGTAAACAATTATACGAAGTCAGTGGACATCTTTAATCTTTAAACAAATTAAAAATGTTGTTAATGAAGCAATTCAGATATGTACAATAAATAATGTATATTTCTTAATATTCTCATGTAAAAACCCCGAAAAAGGACGTTAATAAATAAATAAATAAAATGATTTTCGTTGCAGTGCAAAAATATTCGGATTTTCGTTAACACGCGTTCCTATGTCATGATAATAATTGTTAATTTACTAAAAGTTTGTGAGGAAACCTGTTAATTCATTCGTAAAGCCTGCAATCCCGTTTTAACCGAAGACCAAACATTTGTAGGGATTCTTAATAAATTAGCAAAAGTCATTTTTCAAAGAACACTAACAATAATAAGTAGAATAATAAATTTGTAAAGATAGAAAATTAAACGAATTATAATATCATAAACGCTTCACGTACCCTGAATTTAAGAAATTAATATTAAATAATAAGTTTTTTAAATTAGTATTCACTGTATAATGAAGAAATTCAAATCGTCTGAATAAATATTCATAATTCCGCTAAACATTAATTACCTTTTTCAACACAATTAAGGTGCTGGAATTATGAAATTGTGAATTGTGACAGCGGGATAAACAAAGCCTTTTAAATAAAGCCTTCAAACGGAACAATCCCAAAATCGTGAATTCGAGAACTTTTGAAGTAGAGTGGACGAAATAAAACCGAATATACATTATTTTTTATGATTAATTAATATTTACAAGACAAGGTTTTTATGCAAAGCATAAAAAATGACATACTATTTTAATAAAGCACCTTTATACATTGAAAAAATATTCCGAGAAAAAATGTATATATGCCGCAGATGGGAATTGAACCCGCAGCCTTCTGATTGTCGGACAGATGCTCTATCAATTGAGCTACGTCGGTTATTCAAAACTTGCCAAAATATTCAATATGTACTGGTACTTTTCATTCAACAATAATAGCGCAATCAATTACTTTTTTGTCTGCTTGACCACAAAGAGCGACAACATAACGCTTGATTGACTTTTTTAAAACTTCAACTAATTGCTTAAATAGTTCTGTGAACAGTAGACCTCGAATCAAACACAACATTTTACATAAAACAACCTACCTTCTTAATTATAAACGATATATTTTTTATTAAAAAAATTATGGAAATCACACAATTTTTTTAAAGAAATGTCGCTATCTTAATTTTTTTTTTAAACTTTACATTGTACCTTTCTATTGATTATTTCGACTTATTTATTTAATTAATTTTTTTTAACATTACAGATTGGCGTCTAGGTCGTTATAATTGTTCCCTTTATACAATGTATTTGCTGTGCGAAAAATCTTTCAAGTGCGCTGTAATACATGAAAACATATCCATCTTTTGATCAACTACATTAAGGAAGTACCTACGTGGCTCACCCCACGGGTGAGTTCATAAACATATTGGTGAGGCTCGCTATACAGTAAAGGAGGTTACAGCGACGCCATCGAGAGTGATACTCTGGTACAAATAAATTAAAAACAAAACTTTACTCTTATTAGAATTAACGCTCATGAGAACTCTGACGGGATAAAAGTGTAGTATCCAACACGCCCACCACCCCAGAAACGAAACACACAAACAAATGTACAGTATACGAAATGCTGAACGGTCGAGTTAAAACAGGACTTTGCTACACTCAGTCGACTCTCTAGAAAATCACAACCCTGTACTTAATGCTATCGTCATGGTGCAAAAACTCCTTTGTTAAAATACATAAACCTTTCAACTGTTCCTAGTTGGCTAGTCAAAGTTTCCGCATGTTTTATTGTATGATTTTATGTGAAATAAATTTATTAATAATCATTTACAATCCGTAAATAGTACTTTTCATTAGGTTTCTTTAAAATGTTTTTCTAAACGGTTGTTTTTTTATCCGTTACTAATAGATTGCATAATTCAAAGCGCCAATCTAAAACCTCTACAACGCAATTTACATTATTTTTCCACGAAATGTATTTTTAAGGATACGCAAGCCTTTGTTGCTAGGTAACTAAAGAAGGATTTGTTTTTGGTCTAGAATATATTTAAAGCCCAAGACACATTGCGCTATACCTATAACGCATTAATGGGCGTGACTCATACGAACTAAGGGTTGAGATGTCACACTACGCTATAATCTTCCTCAGAAGAGGGTGTCTGATTTGCTGGGGAACTGCCGCGGAATATCATTTCTTGTATTAGATCTGTCACCTTGACAGTCTTCACGCCACACCTTCTGTCAGATGTAACCAGTCTTTATGGGATTGTAATGAGAGCGCAATGGTGTTATATAAAATCGCTTTGATGCGTATAGCGTAAGCTGTCACCCCCTTAATGTTGTTACTTTATTTGTTACTAAAAACAAAATCATCATGCAAATCCGATTAAAAACATAAAAAAATATTAAAACAAACAATGATCAACGGTATTAATTTGAGAGGGTTTTGTTATGTGAATACATACTGCCTGGTGCCGGTGGGACTATGGTATCCTCATTTTGGAGTATGTGTGATGGTGAAGGGAGTTGAGAAGGGAACGAGATGTGTATATGGAAATGGTATGTTGAGAAGTATCTCTTAATTCAGATCTGCTAACCAAACACGGCTAAAGCAATATCAAGCGAAATTTTTTTAATACATATTATTTTAATATTTATTAAGCTTTATGTGAGTAACGCTTAGGAGTCCCAACTTCTCTCAACCGTCTGGATTCAATGAGACTATGGCAATCCAAATTGGGGTTAACGATGAATGAAGTACCTGGCTAATCAGATATGGTCACAAAATAGTAAAGTAACAAGCAACGTTTCGATTCTGAATGGGGGCACTTCACCAGGGCGATACTCAAAGTATCTACCACTCTAGAACGTGCAGTAGAAAGTATACTTTATATTGTAGTTAATTAATAAATTGTGAAATAAGACAAATCGATAAAATAAAAATGAATGGTTATCTTTCGCCAGATCTATAACCAAGTTCAGTTATTATATCTGCTTTTTACTCATTATATTTTTTCTTTGTCAAATATCTCCATTTTGCATGCTGCCGCTCACTGATCTTATCTTAGGTTATTATAATTGTACCGTTTATACAATGTATTTGCAGTAACAAAAACCTTGTAAGAACATTGTAAGACATGAAAACAAAACGATCTATTGATCAACTACATTTAAAAAGTTCGTGGCTCTCTTTACGGTAGAGTTCATGAACAAATTGGTGCGGATTGCTCGCTCTACAATAAAGGAGGTTATGGCGACGTCCTCGGGAGTGAGACTCTGGTACAAATAAATTTATTTGAGCCAGAATCTCATTGTTAGATATGTGACCGTTTAATACAAGATCAAATATTTAATCAGAGCAATACCTCTACATGTCTCTAAGGAGTGGTGATTCCAGTAATAATAATAATGAGCCAGTGAGACTATGACATCCCCAATTGTATGTTGTGAGGCTGAATGTAGTTAGGAGAGGAAGGAGATGGGGTAGAGGAAGGTGGAGAGGTACCCACATATTCTGATCTGGTCACCAAATACGGCTATAGCCATTCAAGCAACGTTTCAATTTTGAATCGTAGTCTTGCACCAAAGCGATACTGAGAGTATTTTCCATTCTAGAACGAGCTGCAAATATACTATTTATTATTTAAATTTAAGAAAGAGCAAAAATTATTCAAACTAAATTTTAATTGCGCCCGGATTTAAACCCGCGACCTCCAACTTGCTAGTCGAGAGCCTTACCCCTCGACCACGGAAAAACGTATTTTTTATAACATAACAAAAGAGAAATAATTAAACAATAATTATAACAATAATTAAACAATCCTAAGTTAATCTATCAGGCAAAAAGGGCGTGCCTAAGTGATAAGTTTGCTGCGATACCGTGCAGTTTCGTGGCGATGTTGAAATCGAACTCCGTGGCATACAAGATTCCTCAACGGGAACCAGGATGTTCCAAAAATATTATTTCTTCGACGGAGCGGGAAGCCTTTCATCTACTCTTTTCATGTGAAATGCCAGTCCAGACGCACAATGAGCAGTCCTACGATTTCTAATCTCGCAGGATGAAGTCTCCAGTTTTCAAATAATTACGAGATTTGCGAGCCGGACTCATCGGTCGCCAGGCAAAAGGAACATCCACTCCGTTAAACAAGAAACGCTAGTGCCTTCATTTTGAACTGCTAAGGTTTTGTCTTCTTAGCGCAGTTGTGACAACCTAAGTCTGTCCAATTCCAGGGTTGGCAATCTAACCAATAAACAATGATCAATTGAGTAAATACTGGAGGTGCTTACCGAAACCATGATAATAATAAACTATATTAATTTAAGTAGAAGGATCCACATCCCTTGTTACAATTTTTTGTGCTAAAAAAATATTAATATTTAATCAAAAACTACAGCTACTTTTTTTTATTTATTTATTTATTTTATTTTCTTTTTTTATTATTATTATTTAATAAATGTTTACAAGTTACATTTTTTACTTTGTACCCGCTGAACTATTAATGTTATTCTTTTATTTTTTAAATTACTAAATAATTCCATAAAATTACCTCAAATTTTAAGTGTTTTATAAATCCATATCAGTTCAATAAATACTTATTATTTTACAAATATAATACAGAAAAATATCAGCTCTATATTCACAACTAATTATTTTTGATTTGAAGTACACGGAGAGTGATTTTTTGGGTTATTATGCCGGGCTGCGCTACCTCTTTCTTTTTCCAAGCATTTACAGCGTCTAGCGATGTGTAAAGATTGTGGTGAAGTGTGTACTAATGTATGTAGATGTGATACCGTGACGCCAACTCTAATCCTCTAAGAGTTGACAATACATTATACATCAAGATCGTTTTTGTGTTTAGTTTGGATGTAACCGTCAATTATCGGATACCAAGAACTATTGGGCTTAGCCATATCGTCCTTATAAATATTAATGGGGTTTTTATAAATTTAAATTTCCTCCGTAATTAGACGTGCTTTATATGTTTTGGGTCTTCCCATAATTTCCATTAAATGTTCGGCAATTGCCAATTTGTCAGGGTGGCCGAGTTTACATCCTCAAAAGTGTTCTGATATTCTTTTGGAGATCGTCCGTTCTGTCACATAGAGCAAACACAAATAAAAACATGCCATGATGATGAACATTACAATGCTGTCCGAAACGTTGACTAAAGGGGGTAGCGCAGCAAGATATAATACCCCCAAAATAAATCACTCTCCGTCCCACACCAAAGCAAAAATATTTATATATGTTTGTACTGATTTGTTTTTTCTGTGTAATGTTTGTAAATTATTTTCGACATGCATTATATTGATAAAAAATAAAATAATAAATAATACACAAAATAACACTAACAGACCAGTTAGACAAGCGTACAAAGAAAACATAAAAACTCCGACAGTAAATTCAAGCTTTGGACAAAGACACTACCATGCTATAAAAGCTTTCAACAGTGTAAATCTTGAAATTAAAATTGAGGAAAATAAATATAAATTCACACACAAAATTACAAAGGGATTAAAGAACAAAAAAGACAATATTACCAAAATGTCATAGCATAAAATAAAAATAAAACCTACACGTAACACACAAAACCAATATAAACACACATCACAAAAACACAAGATTATTTTCAATGTATTATTTTTTAATTTTAAATATATTATTATGTATTATTTATTTTTAATTTTTAATGTATTATTTTCTCTTTAAATGTATTATGTAGATTATATTTTCATATTATAAAATGAAGGCCTCAGCAGGGGAAAGCCACCCAGTGAGGCCAACATAACTGGAAAACTTAAAATGTAAAAAATATTGTCCCAAATAAAATAAAATAACTAAATAAAAGCCCTACAGGGGTTCAATAAATTAATAAACAAGTGAGATATGATTATACAATATATATAACATGTAAATCTGTGCTGCATTTTTTTATAATCTTGTGTCGATGATGGTTACATGGTCATAGATACTTAATGCGAAATATTGAAAACGGTTACGTGGAAATAAGACATTTAGGTACAAGTAAAGTTGAAATAGGGTCGAACAAGACTATAGAACATTTCACATCACCAGGGAAGGGGAGATTTATCAGTTATTTTTATTGATTTAACGCCCAGAGGGCTTTTACATGTAGGTGGTACGATTTTAATGACAGACAATTTTGAAGCATGAGAAAGAAATAGTAAAAATAAAATTAGATTAAAAAATAATAAGCAAGAAACAAAATTAAATATAACAAGAACATAAATTTTAGCAATTTTTCAGCGATTTAACTGGTTTACAAAAATACAACTTCCATTTAGGAATAGTGTTGAAATAAGTCTTTTACGTGATCCACAAAATTCGCAAAGTTAGTATTAAATATATCGACATACCTAAGTATTGGTTTCCCATAAATTTTATTTCAGAGATCTTTTTTAAAGTAGCCGAAATCTCGACAGCTGTCGAATTATTTAGGGAGTACTTTTCGGAATTGTATATTTACTTAGGGGCGTCTTTTTAATTCGCATTAAGTACGAGTCACCGTTATTGACCGAAGATCAAACTACTCTTAGACAAAACGTAATTGTTTCTCTGTAGGCAACTGTAATGTGTCAATAAAAGAGCATGTGTGCAAGCGAGATGGAATGCTTGCACAGATTTTAAATATCGTGTGAATGCTTGTGTAATCCTCTTCCCAATAAACATCTCGAATACACATACTAACATCGCTCCCACGTACATTACAGGACTTGTGAGCTTTGGGTTTTAGAAAGACATATCCTGAACATTATTTATTTTTAAATGTATTTTTTTTTGTCTTAGGCAAAGTATCTGGTTAATAACTTGGTACAAACACGCCACAGAACGTACAGACAGGCTATACAACGTACAGACAGGCCACACAACGTACAAACAGGCCACACAACGTACATACAGGCCACATAACGTAGAGACAGGCCACACAACGCAAGTGAGCCGCAAGTTTATGAAATCAATTGTATGTATTATATCGTATTCAGACCTTCTCATCAATGTTCAAGTATTTAATAACTTACTACCTATTTGGGAACGGTTCACGTACGTTTTGCGGCATGATCAGAATTCGAAGATATTTTACGGAAAATCATCCGTAAATAATACAAAATAATAGCGTATGATAGGACATGGGCATTAATGGTACAAAAATCTAATGTATTAAATTATATTACCCACGCACAGGCTGCGCCTTAGTGGGTTCCCTTTCATATTATTAAAAAACTTGTATTATGAAATATGTAAATTGGGAAAAAATAAAGGAAATAAAAAAAAAAAAAAAAAAAAAAAAATGAATATTCAAAAAGTACAGAGTTAAAAATGGCCTCCTGGGTTTTTAAATGTCTTAGGACAGGTTGTTTCGCAGAATTTGAAGAATTCATCAAATATCTAAGTTGATTTTCAAGTGCTGTGAAGTTTCTATTCAAGTTATGTTTTTTTTTTTTTTTTTTTATAATTATTTTTTATTTTTAATAATATGTTTTACATGGGACATAATTCATTTTACATCATTGGTTTTTTACTACTCTTCCATTGAAAGCATTTGCTTGTGTATGGAAGGGGAGTGTACATAAATGTTGTTGTTAGTTAGTACTTAAATAATTCATTGTACATAAATGTATGTTTGCTGTAATATTTCTTTGGAAAGTAGTGAAGGATAATATATTATTTATTAAATTTTTAAAAAGAAAGGAAGCTATGGAAAACTAAGGATATTTGTGAGATTAATTAAGTGACAGTAGTTTTTTTTTTTTCAGAATATTTTTAAAGTGTCTCTTGACAGAGAGCAGTATTCGGGTTTTATCATTAATGCTTCTGATTTCTTCTGGTAAACGATTGAAAAAAGTTCTTCCCTGGTAAGTATAATGATGTTGTGCAAAAGACGTATTTAGTTTTGGGCATAGAAAAACATGTCTAAGTCGCGTTCTGTTTTCATTTAAAAATTGATATTTATCTTTTTCTTTTATAATTTGGATTAATGAGTTTTTAATATATAGGTCTTTAAATGTAGGTACTTGAAATTCTTCAAACAGGCGTTCTGTTGGGTAGTCAAAGGATTTTTTTAATATAATTTTAATAATTGTTCTTTGTATAATTTCAATTGGAAGAAGGTTACATTTATACGCGGATCCCCAACTAATAATAGCGTATTGTAAAGTGGATTGAACTAAGGCATAGTAAATTAAATATAGATTTTTTATCGACAGAAAGTTTCTAATTCTTAAAAATATATATATTAATTTTCTAATTTTGTTTACTACTTGACTTATTTGTTCTTTCCATTTCAGATTTTTATCAATAATTACTCCTAGATATTTAATTTTATTTGTTGTTTTTAGTACTGTACAGTTTGATTTGCAATAGTTTTGGCTGTGAATTTTAGTATTATTATGTATGACAATGTTAAAATTTTTAGGAGTATCATTTGTATGTATTGCAAATGGAATTACAAATGTCTTTTCATTATTAAGTGACAGTAAATTAGTGTCGAAAAAATTCTTGAGCGTGTTGATGTCTTCCGTGGCCTTTAATTCTACATTTTCCCAAGTCTTATCACTTATTATTAATACTGTATCATCGGCGTATGACGTAATTTGACCGTGTAAAGGTTGAAAAAAAATATCGTTTACATATATAGTAAATAGAATTGGTCCAAGCACTGTACCTTGGGGGATTCCAAAGCTTGTAATCTCTTGATCACTATTAACACCATTGATTTTTACTAATTGAGGACGGTTTTTTAAGTAGTCGGTGATCCATTTAATCGCGTTGCCTTTTATGCCGATATTATTCAATTTTTTTAATAGCATCTCATGGGATATGCTATCGAATGCCTTTCTAAGGTCAATAAATATACCCGCACATTTTTTACTTTTATCTAGTGATTCGTAAATGTATGAAGTTACGTTAGCAATAGCATCTTGTGTGCTGAGTGATTTTATAAAGCCAAACTGGTTTTTGTGTAATATTTTATTATTATCTAGAAAATTTACCAATTGTTTTTTAACTATTTTTTCAAAGATCTTTCCTATATTAGAAATTAGACATATTGGGCGATAATTCGTTGCTTGATGTGGATCTCCAGATTTGTAAATAGGTGAGATTATTGTGGTTTTGTAGTTCATTGGAAAAATTCCATTTGTTAAACTTAAGTTTATTAAATGAGTGATAGGTTTTATTAAGTGAGGTTTCATAGTTTTTAACATGTGTGTCGTAATAGAATCAAAACCGGGGGACGAACCTCCTTTCATATTTTCTATTATTTTCGAGATTTCACATTCTGTTGTTGTTTCAAACATTGAAAGTATATTACGTTTCTGTATATTTTTATTTTTATGGTTTTCTTGGTTTGAAGGCTTATGAATATTTTTCGCAAGATTTTTCCCAACATTTGCAAAGAAGGAATTAAATATGTTTGCACATTGTTTAGGCTGTATATTGGCATCTATAATTTTTTTATCATGTTCAATGTACTTAATGTTTTGTGTTTTTTTTGTATTTTCTATGGCGAAATTAACAGTTTTCCACATTTGTTTATGGTTATTTTCTGAAGATAATATTTTATTTTTAAAATACTCTTCTTTACTTTTTTTAATATAAGATGTTAATTTATTTTTATATTTTTTATAGAAAATATATGCTTTTTCATCTTGGGGATTTTTTAAAGTTATTTTGTAAAGTTTTTCTTTATTTCTGATAGATATAATAAGTCCTTTGGTAATCCAAGGTTTTAAACATCTTAATTTTGATTTTATGTGTGTTGTTATCTCAGTTGTCGAATTTTTAATGTGTTGTGACATAATATTTTCGAAGTTAGTCGAACAAATTTCAGTATCATCACTGTTTAAAACATTATTCCAATCTTCCTTTTTTAATTTTTCAGAGAGAATAGTCATATCTATTGTTGATTTTTTGGTTAATAAATTATGTTTTTTATGTTTAATATTATTATTATACAGAAGTAAGCATGAGTGATGATCAGTTATGTTAGTTTTCCAAACAATTGATTTTATTTTGTGAAGATCTTTAATGTTTATATTTGTCCAAATGTGGTCTAAACAAGATGGAGTATGTTCTTTTATTTCCCTAGTATTTTTATTTATGCAAGATATAAAATTTTGTTCAGTCATACAATTGATGTATTCATTTTTGTTATTATTTTCTATTTTTTCATTAATATTAACGTTAAAATCTCCTACGACGAAGCAAAGTTTATTTTTTAATTTTAATAATATGTATTTGAGGTCATTAATAAATGTAATAATACTCGAGCCATGCGTTCTATAGATAGCTATTAGATGGTATATGGATTTGCCGAGTTTGAAATGTACTTCGATGCAGTTTACTAAGTGTATTGGATGTTCTAATATGTTAACAATACTAAATTTATTGCTTGCAAATATTATTATTCCCGAATTTTTATTGATGTCTACTTTGGTAGAAATATAGTTGTACTCAGGTAAGTGGTAAGACGGTGACTCAGCGTTCGTAAATGTTTCGGTTAACACTATAAAGTCCGGTTTTTTAATTAAATTATTTATTTTTAGAATTAATTCATCTAAATTTTTTTGAACGCTACGGATGTTTATGTGCATAATAATTATATCATTGATGTTTTTAGAAATAATTTTGTTACACGAATCGGTACATATACATTCATATTCTTGAATTTTAATATTTAACTCTAATTCGTTACTTAAGAAATCATCCATTTAATGCATTTTCGGTTGTATTTTACAAAATTATTTATAAGGTTTTTATTCAATGTCGTAGTTAATTCTTTCTTTGGCTAATTTAAGCATGTAAGATCGGAACTTACATGTTTCGCTGTTTGTTCGGTGGTCTACTTCATTCATTTTACTGTTCAAGGAGTTTATTTCTTTCTTCTTGTTAGCTGAGTTGCAGTTAGCGCATTTGGGTGGCAGTTCCAGGGATTTACATTCGGAGATGGGATGATCTTCTGAACAGTGCTTGCATGTTGGTTTATTCATTCTATTGTAGCATTTTTGTGCTGTGTGTCCAAATCTTTGACAGTGGAAACATTGGGTAAGAGGACTGCAGTCTTCTACATAGATTCTCATGAATCCTAGATGAATTTTTTTTTTATTAACAAGATGTAGTCTCATTTCGGGATTTGTTTGTAGTATTAAGTTTTTGCTGTTAGTTTTTTTGTTTGTAATGATGGCCTTAACTTGTAATATTTCTTTGTCTTGGTATTTTTCACATATCATTTTGATGTCGTTGTTTTGTTCAATGATGTCTTCTAAGAATTCTTTTTCGGTATAGTCTTTGTCAAGACCTTTGAATATTACGCATGGATCCGTTTTCAGAAGTACCTCCGCTATTATGGTTTTGTCGACTTCATTTATCTTATCTTTTAATTTTTTTGCGTCTTCTTTTTCTGGGCATGTTATTATAAGGTTTTTTTTTGTTTTTTTAATTTCGCATACTCGAATTCCCAACTGCGATATTTTAATCTTTTGTATTTTCTCTTTTAATTTTTCAGTGTCTTCTTCTTTTAAGCTTTTAATTATTATAGGAAATCGTTTTTCTTGCGTTTTTGATATTAAGTTTTTTACTGCAGAAGAGTATGAAAATGGGTATTTTTGTGCTTGGTTTTTTTCTTGAATATCACACTTTTCTTGTAATTTAGCTAATTCTATTGCCATGTGCGATATCATTTCCATGATGTTATTTATTTCTTTCATCATTTTTGATTTGGTTTCTTTGGTAAGTTTATTTTCTTCCATGATTGTATGTAAGTCACTTATGTTTTGTTTCGCCTTTGTTATGAAGGCATGCGGATCAACCGCTTCCTCCATTTTTTCAGGTTAAAAAAATATATTGTTTATCATTATTGGCCAGTTATATCACAAAACTGAAAAACTGAAAAAATTTCAATATAACCTTAACAGAACTTGAAAACCTAGAAATTTGAAATTTGATGAATTGTTCAAATTCTATGAAACAATCGTCCTTAGATTTAAATATTGCTCCTTAAATTTGTAAAATCAATTAATCAATCGTCAATTAATCAATCACCAATTAATCAATCATCAATTAATCAATCGTCGATTAATCAATCATAAATTAATCAATCATCAAATAATCAATCAATCATCAATAAACCAATCATCAATTAATCAATCATCAATTAATCAATCATCAATTATAAAAGCGTAATTTATTTACTTGTTCTGTGCAAATTGTAGGAAACAGATCTGTTTAAGATATGAGAGTTTTCTTTCAAAATATTTCCGTAATGTTTAGATCCGACTTGAATCTTGCTCCATAAAATGAGCGCTTCTACCATCAGGATTCCATCTTCTACCATCCAGTCTTCCCTTTGTGACAAAAACCCGCCCACTCCTTTGCTCAGATCAACCCTTCCACCAGTACTTACTAGAGAGGAAGAAGGAGGAAGGAACGGAGGAACATCAGAGGAAATAGTCAAACGAGATTAGGTCGGAAAACAAACTCATAAAGGACTATTGTACAATTCTGCTTAGAAGAAAATGGATGGAAGTTTCAAAAAAATTAGACACTCTTCTTAGATTTTTTTTTCTCTATTACAGAACAAACAATAAAGCAATCTTATCTTGTTTGTGACAGATCAATGAATATTTCCATAATCTGTCGTTCATGAAAATATCCGTGCAAAAAATGCTGCAACATTAAAAATTGGTATAAAATAAGTGTCCTTGTTTTATCATGGCTAATATTTAAATATGAAACTTGTTTGACCAAGTATTTATAAACTAACAACTATCACGCTGTTTTCCTACTGTCTTTGGAAATGTATAATTTGCTCATTTTCATTTGCTCGAGGTTTTACTCATAAAGTTATTCCGAAAATAAATAAAAATATTCATCCTATTCTTGCACAAAAGTCAAAAGATGTCGCACATTAAAATAAAAATGGATGTAATCATCCAAGACACTATCTAGATTGCATTTAGTTCGAGAAGAATCTTGCAATCATACATAAATGTAGCAGCTACTAAAAACATGCATTAAGAAAATAAAGATATGTCGGTAGCCTTTAGTCGAAGTATGATACATTTGAATATGATCTAAGGATAAAGGGTAGAATTAACTCAATGGTTACAGCAGCTCTTGGGTTCAATTCCTAAATGCGACCGTATTTTTTCTGATTTTTCTGTTTCAAATTTTCGTTTCAGAATTTCTAATTTTGTCTTCAATGATCATATTTTACAACTAGCTGTACTCCGCCACGCGTTGATGTGGCTCATATAGAAAGAATAGAGCGTGTTGCTTTTACGTTCAACAGATGGCGCTGTTTAAAAAAAAAAAAACATGTTTTCACCTATCACAGGTGACTTTATTTAATAAAGGTATATAAAAACACACGCATATTCGAATGCAACATTGTGTCAAATGATAGATACTTTTAACAATTTTTTTTAGGGTTGTTATTTTGAACTTGTCCCACTATACTGCTCAACTTTCGAATTGTTTGGAAAAGTCGGGAATTAGGGGAGGATTATATAACCCTCTAGTTACATTATATCGGGCGCTGATTGGAACAGTCACAAAGGAAAACTTATCAGGACAATAGGCGGCTGTGTTATTAAATTTTCAAAACAAATATATTTGTGGAAAAGTATCAATATATATAACAATACGATTAGGTGTGCGTGCTATTTGAGTTAATCATGAGAGTTTATTGTTTTCAAGGGGATTTTACTAACGTTTTCATTTCCAAATTACTTATTCTGTTTCTCGGTAATGCTCGGCGCTGCGTTGTATTGAGGCGTAGGTTCAAGACGTTAAATGAGAACTTTAACTGATTCTAGTCTGTTTAAGAAAAGTTAGAGGGATGATTTTCATTTTCCATTTTCGAAAAATAGTACTTAACAACTGCTGGTATAAACTTTTTATGATATTCTATGGTCTATCTTGTTATTCAAGGTAGAAACCGGAATGAAAATTCTCGGAACTTTCAATGAACATCAGGCATTGTTTTATCAGAAATCTAATGATTTTATATTTATTTTTATGGAGATAGTTAAAAATTAGTAACCCATCCAATATGTTGCACAATAATAATGGTTGTACTCACCTGTCGACACTTGAAAAACTCAAATATTTTAGCTACAAAATGACTTTTAAATAATACATTTATGCCTTTTACTGCAATCTACCGATATTATACTATTGCAAAACAACTACCGATGAAAAATATCTCTCTACCATTTGCAAAAAAAAGCCTTATAAATTATCCAACTCGAAAAGTTCATAAGTTTTAAAAAAATAAAATTACATTAACTCCACACAGAGGACCCTGAGGAAAATAATTTCCCTCAAGACTTATGTAATCTCTGGCGTCTTAAAGAGACCCATGTTGTAGGAGGGAAGAAACACAGAGGCTAGCAAATCGTTCTACAGCCGAGCTGTTGAACACAAAAACTACTCGTAGACCCGTTCTTATGTGACAAATGTCAACGGTGTACATATGTTAGGCGCGCGTTTAGCGTGTTTAAGTACACTGAGTAAGTACAATAACAGAAAATTATTGTAATGTACTGATTTTATTAAACTCAAATCTAAATAACTTGAATTCCGTGTGATGCCTCTGAAGAAAAAGGTTGTTACAATTACGAATTAATCAAAATGTGAGTCTCGGGCAAACCGCCGATAAAAGTGATAACTTCTCGCCTTAAACGAAAAAAAGCACAAATTTTCCGTAAATGCATAATTTCATTGTCACACTTTTTAAATTTATCCACATATGTATTATCTGAAAATTGGTGGATGTTAGCTTCTTTCTGAAAGATGAAACCTTTCTTGAATATTTTTTTCTTCCTTCACCTTTGCATTCTTCGTAATAGGTCTACAAAGGCAGCTTTGTACTCCTCCATACATATTCATATATAGTAGTCTTTTATATTCCAGACAATATACAAGCTAGCAGTGTTTAGTATACAAAAGCTTTTTTGTACACTTAATGACAGTACACATTTCGCCTCTTTCCAAAATGGATATTATTTTTCACCTCGAAAATGATTTAGGGCAAAAACGGTTCTATGTCGCATTTAAAAGTCAACCTTGATTAATTTTAAAAGCTGTCAATTTTTCGGTAGAAATGAGAAGCGAATGATAAATTTCATCCCTTATTGGCGGGAAGGGTTGAAAATGGTGGAGATATTGAAGTCAACTGATTCTGGGTGAAAGGGCACAAGGGGCAAACATTACCGTTATTCAAAATGTTATGATTTCTCTCTTTTAAAGGGTATATTAATACCTACATGTCGTTACCGAATAAAAGATTTTTTTAATACCATTTATTGTACTTATTTTTACTGGTATGCCATTAAAATACTTCAAGTTTTATGGTCCGTAACGCAAATTATTTTTTCTAGATTGATTTCAATGCTTTACGTCTCATTTTCTGCACATTTATTTGAAAAATCTTTAGCATTTGTCACAAATGAAAAAATCCTTTTAAAAAGGAGTTTATTTTTTATTATTAAAAATGCAATTATTTCGATTGTTTCCCAAATATTTTCAGCTCCATCAGAGAAAATGAGATAGCGAACCTAGCCACTGTTAAGTTTAAAAAGGACAACCTAATAGCAGTAGGACGACTCATACAGTATTCCGTGTTCGTCTTATAGTGTCATCTCAGTCACACCAGTGATGTATAATGTAGTATTTGACGAAAATACAAAAACCCCATCCGTTATCATTTGTTTCGGTCATACGCACATAGTTATTGAATGTCTATCTTTGTCAAACATAAACAAGGTTTGAAACAATGACGAGTCTAGGATGTCTTATATCATCATTGCAGTAAAGGAATTGTTAATTTATTTAAAAAGCAAAATGTTCGCCAAATGATTTCGCCTTAAATATACCTTTTCGAATAACACTCCGAAAAAATGTATGGTAATAATTTAGCCTTTCTTACAAAGAATTTTGTTCACAAACCCTTATACACCAAAATGACAATTTAAAATCCGTGCATTGCACCCCTATGACCAATAAAAACTTTTTTAAAGATTAAGTGCGTGTTATTTTAAGCCTCCATTCATGGTATAATCTGAAATGCCCAGGTTTTTCAAAACTTAACCGTTTGTATTTGGCGAAAAGGTTAATTGCCACCTACAAATAATATGAAACAATCCAAAAGGGTACACAATAACATACCTACCATAAAACATCAAACAGAATTTTTGTTTTGTATACTTTCCTGTCTCAACACAGGATATTCTCAGTGATACAGGCACAGTAAAAATATGTAAATTAATTCATAAGATTGTAGAATATTATCTATTAATTAAAAATTAAAAAAAATAATCCCATCAAAATTTAAAATAAATAAATTAACCTCCGGAATGCGTCGGACTATAATAGCAATAAAAAAAAGATATACCTTCTTTAAACAATTTGACAAAACATATTACTTCACCTTAAATGCATTAGGATTAACCTAAACACACACATCACGTCTTCTGAGTAAACAAACTGATGATCAGCGCTTATTGCTGAGTTTCCATACCGCTGAGTAACGTTACCTTGTAGCAGTTCACTTTCGCCCCGCTACATTTATGGTTAACTTATCCATAACTCTATCTTCGGATTGCCTCCTTGTCTATGATATTGATGTCTATGGTAGTACGGAGCTGGTAGCGCAACTGACGGTCACCGAGGAAGTCAGTACCAAACGGACAGCGGGCAGGAAATCTCATTCATCTGGAAGGATTAGAGCGATTGCTTCAGATACGGAATTTATTGTAATTGAAAACTTTAGATAGAAATTTCTTAAAACTTTGTGATATCGATTTAAATGCTATTAACCTTGGAAATTAATCTAAATCTATCTTATTTTCTCTTCTTTAACTTCCTTAAAATTAAAACCGGAATCGCCATAGTTCACCATCTCGTGGCCTCGAGTAGTTATATCTGTAGCGCGGTAATTAAAAAATAATTATGAAAGTAAAAGTGTTAGCAAACTTTGATAAAGCCGTAAGCTTAATTGAACGTATCTCAATGTTCCAAGCCACGAGCTTTACATTTAGGAAGATTCAGTTTAAATCTCCACTATTTTCCGCAATGTAAATCCGCTCGTTTGCTCTGCTTACTTATCTTACGATTAAGAAGCTATTTCCCAAATGTAAACACAAATTTTAAACTAAGTTCTCGTTCATACATTAATATTTAATTGCTAAAGCAACATATTTCAACGTTTCAATAGTTTCAAGGAAATTGGAAAGTTTCAGTTTAATGCCTAAACAAACAAAATGTATTGCCAGAACCCGAGGATTAGGCAAAATAAGATTTCGCCGGGAAAATGTTTTAACGTTTTACTTTCGTAAGGGATCAAAATATATTTAAAACCTTTGAGAAGGGTTGAATTTTGTTTGCTAGATAATAAATGTTTATATGTGACATTTTATCAAATGTCACGAAAACATTATTATCGTTGATTTGGTATTTCCATTAAGAATTTATCGCGGAGAATGCGATACCTTTTTTGAGTTTTTTTCAGTTTGTTGTTGTTATATCTGCCTTACTTTGTAGATTTAAGTGTTGGGAACTCTTTATAAAAAGTAAAAGGTTCTACTTATTATTGTGTTTATTTACGTTACAAATAATAGGATTTAGCTGCACTGTTCATTGCCCGAGGGTTGGTAATTCTCTGGTTCGAGAAGCTTGTTCCCTGTCAAAATCATCTCACAGGTAATTGTTACACTCTAACGACATCTGTCGGACTATCGAGTGAGCTTTATGACTAGCGCCATCTATTGCTTAAATACTCAACTTATTACCATACATCACAGTTTCGTTGTTTCTAGTTTATATGTCTATGTCTAACAAAATATTTATTTGAATAGTCAAACATAATAAAAGTATTATGTTTTTTGTATTTTATTCGAATAATTCGAGATTTAACGTGTTCATTATGTAAATATTATATTTAAGACTTATCTGGTAGGTAAAACAGAAAAAAGCTATTTAAATTGTCTAAAAGTTGCTGTAAGTATAGATAAGATAGTTTTTGCTTATTTTATAACAATATTAAACATATTTTAGTTCCCACCAGGCTTTACAGATTCAATTTTTGCTGGATAAATCCTTCATCATTTTCAGTAGTAGCAAGAATTCGAAGATCGTATATAGATCCGTTCATATACTCATACATAATATTATAATATAAACATTTCATTAATTTATACTGCCTTAACTACTTCAGGTATATCCACGAATTATTATCGCCTTTGTGGGATTTTTTGTTAATTATCTTCTTGTTAATTATTCTTTGTTAACTACAATTTTTTGGTAATTTCTTTCTTCGCATAATATGTTTTTTTTGTTATTTTCTCTTGCCGCTTTAAAAGAAGGCTTGTTTTATTTTATTGGGATTCTAAAAATAAATTGTCAATTTATTTGTACACCGGCAAATATCTTTTATCTTTCATTCAATAAGAAAATTAAAAAAATAAACATTCAAACACTGAAATAGAAAAACATAGATACTCAATTATTTGTCTTGATAAATATTTAAGTGCCACCTCTTGAACCCGGAATGCTGTGTTCCCAATATTATTATGGAACATTTAATGTGTTGTAATATTGTTGGACTATTCCAACCTCAATTACACTTTTAATGAAATACAACAATTTATTCATAGTTTTTAGTGATAAGCCTAACCCTTTAGGCCTCTGAAGTATTGACCGTTCCATTTCTTAAAAATTCTCTAAGAAAGTTGGAGAATTTGTGTATATTTCCGCTTCTAGATATCTGAACTATCCTAAGACTCAAAACTATTTTTTGAAAGGTGATATGCAAATTTAAATGTGCTTTTGAATTTTTGTTATTAGAAATAAACGAACAATTTTTGTAATACTGAAATTAAGAAATCAAACTTAAAAAGGTGGTTCACCTTACGTTTTTTCATAAAAAAATAATCAATTAAAAATTCACAAAGTTTTATAATGTTTTCTCAAATTGCGGTCGGAATCTTTGGTTTCACAGAAGTGTGCATTTCAATTATTGTGTGGTTTATTTTTATATTTGAAAACAAATTTTTGGTTTTTATTTTTCTAACACCATTTAGTTCATATTTCTAACTATGACGGTTAGAGAGACACTAAGATTTCTATGATACCCCGTGGGCTGTTCCGAAAGGTCAACAAATTTACTCTACGTGTAGACTTGTTTTTTTGCAAAACCGTACAAATTAGCCTGAAGAGTTAAATATAGTTCATGTTATAATACTGTTCACAAATAATATGTAAATATTTGTTCATGTTATAATACTGTTCATGTTATAATACTGCCTATCTCATACAGCACCCCACGGAGAGACAGCCGGGGTTCTCATTGCCTTGCAAAACCTGGTCCGCATATCAATAGGTGAAGGTGCTCCCATAGCCGCTGTACCCACATGATGCACAGATGGGGCCTTAAAGAGTCGGCGATGTGACCACTGAACATGTGGTTAACGAATGCCCGCTCCATTCATTCCCCGGCGGGATTGATGAGGTTCACATGGCGAAGACTGAGGCCCTAGAATGGCTCACAGACCTAGATGTCCCCCTCTGACCCCCCCACCATACGAAAGAAGAAGTTCACAAATAATATGTGTTCATGTTATAATACTGTTAACAAATAATATGTACATATGTGTTTGCATGTAAGAACAAATCCCCAAATGACTCTTAATTGTTTCAATATATTTTTTTAAAATTCCCCCAAAAATTAAAACTTATCACAAATAAAAATAATTATTTAGTTATTTACATTTAACATAACATAATTTATTTAACCTTCAACAATTTATCACATAGACTTAAATTTGTAATTAATTATAATATTTAAGATTGTTTACCAGTGATCTACAACTAAGAAGTATAACTAGTGCCTTTTTTATTTATTCTCTCAGAAATAATTTTACAATTTAGAAATAAATATATATATATATATATATATATAAACCGGTCAGTAACCGAGTTGACATCGCGTTTGGGTTATTATCAGGTTATTCGTAACCCGGGAATGTTTGTCTTTCTTTTAATAGTAAAAAATATTGGTTAATACGTGTAAAATAAAAAACAAAGGTCAGGAAAGGGATCCCATTAAGGCGCTGCCTATGTATGGGTAATGTAACAAAAAATTACTGATAAAATAAGAATGGAAATATACTTTTTAAATAAAATAAAATACTAAAAAACAATATCAAGGTAGTTATAACGTAAATTTAAAAGTTACGGTATTGTAAAGTAATATTGTTGTGATTAAGTGGAATGTAAAGTTACATGATGAATTTTTTTTTTCCATACAAGTTGGTATATAGTGAATATTTTAAAGTTATGGCAATATAGCAGCGAAAAAGGAAACATTTATATTTTTACGTAACACCTCACAGGAGGGCCCTGTCCGTACAGGGGAGTATGTCGCCGCCAGGTTGAGCAGTGTCAGGTTAAGGTAGGGGCTGTAGAAAGAGATTTTTTTATGCGAGTGTTGAAGAGGCCCTGATTATATGAAGGAGGAAAAACAGATCCCGGTAGCTTGTTCCACATACGAGCCGTCTGAAACAATAACGTGTCGAAGCGAACATCAATTGTGAACGGGCATTCCACTCATGTACGTCAAGTTTCACGCCTGTGCACCGGTGTACCGGGGATCAATGCTGCTAGCTTCTAAGAGTAGGATCCATTAAAATACCCGTAAAACCCGATTCAGCATGCCAACATTGCGTCCGTGCATTAGAGATGGAAATCGGTCTGTTAACAATGGACAGTCAATCAGACAGACCACCCTCAGTTTTTTGGGGCTCTATCCCAGAGGTGGCTCCAAAATTCAATTGAATGGTTAGCAGCTGGTCACTATTGAACATTCCTCTTTATAATAAGACCAGTTTCTCGGAAGCCAGATTTATATGTCAGAGCCATTGGGTCTCAAAATTTCATGTTTACAATCTCCACGTTAAATCGCTTAGATATTACAAATTAAACTGCCAACCCCTTTTAAAATGTGCTTCACTGTCACGAGAAACTACCAACTAAAATCCTGTTTTCTTCTGTTTCCTTTTTAGTCGGGTTACTTCGCCTCTAGTTTGGGACACTTGGATTAGTCCTGGAATTATGGGCTTCTCCGGTTTTCAGACTATTCTATTTGGATTAAACACGATTCCCTCAAAAGCCGTAGATAGAGTCTGCAGTTTTATTGTTGTTCAAACTACTATCACAGTAGTATTGTTTTAAGTCTGAGATGGCATTTGATTCGAGATTAGGGGTCCAAGCCAAATCTACAAACGTGCATTGAATGAATAATCCAAGCTTCTTAGAATGATCGAGACAAATTAGGGTTGATTTGAAATTGAGAGGGGTCTTTCTATTGACAGATAAAATTGACATTTTAATCAATTTCGAGCATTTTTATGGGTTTTATTGAATTATCATCGTAGTAATAAGAAGTGTTCTGTTAAAATTGGTAAATGGATCAAAGTAATTTTATGTATTAATACTCCGGTAACTTTGAAGGAATTGATACTTAATGATGTTCCAATAGATGAAATTGGACACTTTTGATTCACATAAAATTTTTAAATTATTTTTACTTCGAAGTTTGTAAGATGCGTCAATTGTATACACCAGGGTAGGTGCCAGCACTCCATTGTGGACTGCTGGCTTAAGAATCGAAGCTAGCAGTCCACAATGGAGTGCTAGTACCTACCCTGAACTATGGCAGTGAGGCATGGAATTGGCAGAGGAAGGATGAAAGTAGACTGAATGCTTTAGATATTAGATACCTTAGGCATATGTGTGGTAAAACCATGTAGGAGATCCATAAATAATGTAAGCCTGATGAAAGCGTAGTGAGTAAGATCAAGAAAGGGACGCTTTGATGGTTTAAGCATGTAGAGCGAATGAATGAAGAAAAGAGTGCAAGGAGTACATATGACGTAAATGTGTGTGGTAGATGAAGTCGGGGTCGCCCGAGGAAGACATGAACATGTGGAGAGTCAGAATAATAGAAGAGTATGTATGATACGATGTATAAATGTGAATGAGGAAAGAGGTGTGGGCCAAGACCAAGTTGTTTGGCGGTCGTCCTATCTGCCTACCCCTGCTGGTATGGTTAGTAAATTAGTAAATAGATTAGTACCCACAAAAACTCCATCCCTAAACACGAGTGATTTTCAATTAGGAAGGTGTTAATAAGCAATAAAAATAAATAAATATAATTTTTTTTTAATAATTAAAAAACAAATTCAAACAAATTAAATTAGTATTCAGGTAGATTTCATACAAATTTCTTCTGTCCATACATTAGTATAATTGAATAGAGAGAATTATATTTTCTCCGAACCAAGATGCGTTGCCAATCTCAGTCTCATTTTAGTATTTAATTTTTTGGTGTTATGGCACTAATAATTTGTTTACATCAATTCCAAGCAGGAGGCACTGAAGAAAATAATTATCCGAGAAGAAATTCTGGGTAGGAACATGTATGAGGCGTGGGTAGGAATCCGGGGGTTAGTGTGTCCAGGTGTGACACATGAATCCATCCCCACCGCTGCGGTGCAAGTCGATGCGGTGGGTCCAGCCCGCCACGCAGCTTGTGGGCAGATGCCTTCGCTACCAAGACTTCCACAAACCTCACCCCATAAAATTGGGCACCACTGCTAATTCACCAAACGTACTGGAACACTTGGGATGACCTTTGGCAAAGGTGTTGGTTAACCATAAAAATCAACCCCACTATAACAAAGCTTGTATCGAGGTTAACAATTTACATGTGAGTGAAGCAAACATAGAGTAATCACAAACATAAAGTAATACTACATAAAAACACAAAATATTTCAAAAAGAAAGAAAAAATATGTATTAGATGAGTCACGAGATGATAATTTAACAGTATATTGTAACAATATTTGAACCATAACTACTTATAAATCATTATTCCCGAGAAGAAACAAAGTATATAATATACCCGTCTGCCTCAAATCAGTTCGATGTACTTCAATAACAACAATAAAGAATTGTAAGAAAAACATAAATTCTTATCTAATTTCATCCCAAAACCGCGCAAGAGTCCCGACTGCTTCCAACCCCCTAGAGCCGATTCGACTATGGCTGAGGCTGAAGGTTGTGAGGAGGGAAAGGAGTTGGAGAAGAGTAAGGTAGGGAGTATCTGGCTTTAAGATCCTGTCACCAAACACTGCTAAATTAAAGCAACGTTTCATTGATCAATGTTTAATTTAGAGCGGCGGAATTTAACGCTGCATTATCAATACGCATCCTTTTTTTCACCCACATTATGTATATAATTGAAGTCTCCCAACTTCAAGCGTCAAGCTCTGAAAAAGCCAGAAGTTTCGCGTTCAAGGCTAAAGTTTCGTCGCTATTAGCAATTTGGGACTTGGGACCGGAGCTTTATTGCTGGTCTGTAATACGGGATCATTAATTCCAGCCAATTAACATCGCCCAAGAAAGAACATTTATTGTTACAAGAACTGGGCAACAGACCATTTTTTATCGCCGTTTTATAGCCGATCATTACGCGATGAAAATAGATCCCACTTTGATGGGAAAATTATGATGTTTTCATTCTGACCGCTATGTTCTAATTTGGTGCTATTTAAAAACGTTTATTTTACTTTCATGGAGTTTAATTACCCATGTAAAATCTGGCAATATTCAAAGTGGTCAAAAAATATTGCAAAAGTCACATTATTGTGTCTATTTCGAGGACGGAGGTACGCTAGATCGAGCTGATCAATAAAAATGTCGATGGGCCACATCACGTAAGAATTATTTTTTCTCGGTTAGCTTTAAAAATTGAAAGATAATAAACAACAGAATTTTCACAATTTGGATTGTTTTGTTGTTAATTATTATGCATTCCAGCCATCGAAGGTAGTTGGATAGTGATTTCTACGGCTGAAAACGGCTGTCAAACAAAAAAAGTTTAAAAAATTTTACTATTAATTTTTGAAATATACGATTTTGCCACAAAGTGCATGATTATTATTATTTTAATTGGGCTTTAAAATTAGAAAAAATACAATAGTTTAAAGGTAAATTTGTAAATTAGCGGTAAGTCCATAATATCACACGAACTTACCGCTTTATGTTGTCGAGGGGTAAGGCTCTCAACTAGCAAGCTGGAGGTCGCGGATTCAATGTTTGTTTAAATTTTATTTGATTAAATTGTTATATTTTATACTTTGCACACATAAAATTATACATAGTCTGTTTGCAGCACGTTCCAGAATGGAAGATACTTTCATTATCGCCCTGGTGTAAGACCACCATTCAGAATCGAAATGTTGCTTGAAATGGCTTTGGAAATGTTTGGTGACCAGATCTGAATAGCCAGGAACTTTCCCACCTTCCTCTTCCCATCTCCTTCTCCTCCCCACTACCTTCAGCCTAACAACATACCACAATTTGGAATGCCATAGTCTTACTGGTTCCAAACAGTATCAAAATGATGTAGGCTAATTACAAATTAGAGAATCTAATTTTTTCAAGTATTATCTGTTGTTTATAATTTTAATTGTGCCTCGTTGAGTGAGATTAATGACAAGACGATTATTTATTTATAAGCGAATAATTATTATAAATAGTCGCCTGAAGAAAAATGGGGGTAATTATATTTGTCATTAGTCGCATTAAAACCACGGTCTCTATTCAGGGTTATTAATTTTACAAAGTAATGAAACATTATTTTATCTTGATTGTTTGATTTGTGGTGTTATTTTAGTTTACTGCAGTAGGCGTTAATAAATTATACAAGTACATAAAATGTTGTTGTCTTTTCATTTCAGAAAGACGTTGCAATATTGCTGTTATTTATTATTTAAAGCTGAAAACTGTTTATCCCAAGCAGCTAAAACTCTTTTATTTGCACTTTCATAATGAAATTAGCGTAATTGTTTTTCTAAAAGAGGTATTTCTGTGGGTTACTGCTTCGCGAATTTGCCATTTCAATTTGGGAGGCGGTTATGGGTACCGCCGCACCTAAAATTTATTTTGTAACTAACACCTCTGCTTTATGTCACCCCGAGTGTAGTTACTTAGTAGTGGTACCCGGATTGATGGGATGAGGTTTGTCTAGGTCTTGTGGGTGGATTCATCTGCCCACTTAATGTGTGGTGGACCAGATCAGGATACACTGATTGAAGGAGTTGATCTCTCCAACAGGACTCTATCGGCCTGCACCGCAGTGGTAGAAATGAATTCATACGTCCGTCTCTCCTAGACACAAAGACCTTCAGATTTCTACCCACCCCTCATACCTGTATCTTTCCAAGAACATATTTTGCTTTATTTCCTTAAATATACCCTCCAGGCCATGTGGGAAATTGTTTTCATTTACGGCACAGCTTTACAGCCTCTATAAACTGTACGCTACTAGTTTTTGCAATGTTTTCAACTTGAAGGATCATTCCCACCAAGTACGTGTAAAGTTTTACGTATCCATTAAAATGTAAACAATGATGTTTGTAACGACGAGCTTTTGGGATAATACGATCCGTTCGCAGCGCAACCTAGAGACTTGCAGTACGGGCCGCGCGGCGTGACCTGGAGAATTCTAGAAGTCAGGTATGCTGGCGCTGCGAGTGGCTCGTACTATTATAGCGCGTCGCTAAATATTTTATTTTTTTTAGTCCAACGATTCTAAGCGAGAAATCCGATGGCAAAACAAATCATTTATTAATATCTGGGTATCCTTGTAATGGACTAAAATCGCAGATCTTGGAAAATGTTTTGCTATGTGAACTTTGGGTAAAGGTGACTATTGTTGTTATTTGTTCATGATTTACCTATGTTCGCGCCGGTTTACTTGCCTGAACTTGCCGAAAAACAAGCTACCGACATCAACTTTCCTCCTACATTTAATCCGGACCTCTTCAAGATCCCGCACACATCCCCTCCTAGAACCCCCTCATAACGCTTCTCTGCCGGATGGCGATTGGCGATGAGGATTCCCTCTAAACCACACAGGCGTAGAGGCGTTGTACGAAACAATATTCCGTCCGTACAATACTGTAAATGCGTAGGTAGCTGCGTACACCTTTATTAGTGTTTCAGTCTCGGTCAAGATCAGAGAGGGATTGATTCCCAAGTCTGAGTCGACGAAAGGAATTTAAGACTGGAAAAACTGAATTTAATACTGAATTAAAACACTTGAAAATATTTTCTTGAGATTTGTAGACTTTGGAGATGGTTTCTTCAGGAGAGAAGTTTCTCTTCAGGGGTAGTTTTTGAACTGACTTTGTATGGAATTCGGTTCTCTATTTATAGAACGTTTTCAAATCGAACCCTATCGGGGGAGTTTTCACCCCTTTCGTGAAGGGTGAGTTGGTTAGGTATTTTTCCTCTTTACAATTAATTTGTTTAGAGGAAAGTTATATTTTAATATTATACCTTTTACCAGGTCAGTTCAATTTACCCAAACCACCTCCTTCAGTCCCGTTTATTTATTTTATAATAAATTATACAAAGTTTCATATTGGGGTTGAAGCAAAATATCCTTGGTTTGAACATTTCCCAAAGAGTAAAAAACATATTTAGGTACAATTCTTTAAGTTATTATGTTAGTATATAATCATTTCTTGATGTTGATATTTATTCTGTGGTCATATCTTCTGATATTTTCCGGTAAATTGGGTCTGATGTCATCATAGGTGGTTGCATCAATTTTCGTTATCAGTTTTTGATAAGAGCTTCCATGGAGTATGCGGAGCTGTGATTGGTTGAAAACTCGGCGGCCATCATGGAATTCCTTCCGGGTAGTATGGAGGGGGGTTCACGTAAATACTGGGTCGCCCCCTTAGGGAGGTTCATTCCGTGGATTGGTGGCTCGTCAATGGAGTATGTTGAGCTGTGATTGGTTGAAAACTCGGCGGCCATCATGGAATTCCTTCCGGGTAGTATGGAGTGGGGGTCACGTAAATACTGGGTCGCTTTCTTAGAGTGGTTCATTCCGTGGGTTGGAGGTTCCGAGTGAGGTGCTGGATGGTTATTTTCAGATGTATTTCAGATTCTGCTGTTATATTTCTATGTAATTGTCTTGATTAATCACATACAGCACATAATTTGATTAAGTAATTATGATTTGAAGATTTCCAATTGTGTCGGCGACACGGTATCGAGCGGTTTCGGGGTTTGAGTGTTTTTGTAATTTTTACGTAAATATGAATTCCTCTGAAAGATTCTGGAGGTCTGGATACGTATGATACAGGCGTAAAAAAATAAAATAACAACAACTTTGAAAAATTACTAAAAAAATGATGATATACATGAACCCATTCCCGCGTTCCAAAAATATGTAAAAAGCGATACAAATATTAACTAGAAACTAATAATTGGGTTATTCCACTCTGTAACGCTAATGGAAAATATAGCATATCTATTACATAATGTGCTAGTAGCTCTGTGAATATTAGATCTTGCGTCCAAAAAGTATGTTGTCAACAAACTGCCTTCTAAAGGACTTCCCGCATCCTCGTGTAGGTGGTTTTTGCCGACTTTTTGAGGGAAAGGTCGATGCACACGGTTGCCGATGGTTTCACCTCTTCCTCACACTTAATAAATGCTGGCATCCCACAGGGATCGGTTTTGTCTCCGACTTTGTTTTGATTGCGCATCAATTACATTTTGTCATGTGCACCAATGCATCGCTACGCGGATGACAGTAGAGTTTGAATTATAATATGATAGCTTTTGTTTGAAAACCTCCAAAGGATAACCAAACTCCAACAGCTCGGAGAGATTAGAAGCAGAGAATGGACGGTTACCTTGAGAGGGTTTTCTCTTGGGGAAGAATATCCTAGTCGAATTTAAAGATCCATTCTTGTCTGATAACGTATAAAAGGGATCAAAATGACAATCTTATCTCCTTCAACAGAAGCAATATTCTCAACATGCCTTCCATTAATATTCTTGGTGTAATTTTAAGTGACTAGCTCAGGCCTCTATCGAAGCCAGAGTCAAGTTAGCCTGTCAGGAGCTGGGTGTACTGTGCAGGGCCCGCAGATACTTTAATAGTACACAACTGCTGTTCCTATACAAATCGCCCCACTGTTGAATTTGGAAAATACCCTAGTCTGGAGCTCCAAATTACCTGAAGAGTCCTTGACTCTTGGCAGAAAAGGGTCAGTTCAACAGCTTGGCTGTGGAACCATTTGCCGACATCAGTGTTTCCTCCCTCCTGCAACATGGGTGTCTTTAAAACCCGTGTTCATTACTTATTCTACTCAAAAAGATCTTCCATACAGCATTCCCAGAAATAAAATAGGCTCTGAGAGGAATTGGTCTTTTCAGGACCTCCTGCGTGGAGTTAAAAAAATTAAATAAAAAATGTTTCTAAATTTCTCTCATTTAATAAATCAAAACCATTATACAATTTGTCCAAAGAAACTTCACTATCACCATGACACTATAATGTTGAAAAAAATCGATTGAGAATGTCCAAATAAATTCGAAAGTTTCACACTTGCAAATAAAATCTTTAATAAACCATTAACATTAACAGGTGCCTTTATGAGTGGAAGGGGGTGCATGGACCAGATCTTCTCATTGCGTATGCTCACCGAGAAGTTTCTGGCAAAAAACCAAAAACTTTTCTGTGCCTTTGTAGATCTACAAAAAGCATACGACCGAGTCGACAGGAAAAACCTATGGAAGGTGTTGTCCAAGTATGGAGTGAATGCGAATCTGACTCAGGCAATTGCGTCTCTATATGAGGGAAGCGTTGCATGTGTTAGGGTGAACGGTGGTTTTACGGGGTGGTTTGATATCACAAAAGGTGTTAAACAAGGCTGCGTAATGTCACCGTGGTTATTCAATCTATACATGGATGCAAGAATTGAAAGAGGTGGGATTGGGCGCGAATTTGAGTAATCTGAAAGTATGTTGCCTGATGCGGTGCTGATTGCTAATAGTATGGATGATCTGCAGTCTCTCGTGTCTAGGATGAACGAAGTATGCATGAAGAATGAGTTAATGATGAATGTAAGTAAGTCTAAAGTAATGGTGTTTGAAAGAGAAAGTACGAAAACAGTGTGCAATATAGCTGTGAATGAGGAATACTTGGAGCAGGTGGATGAATTTGTGTATTTAGGAAGCATGTTTACGAGAGATGGGAAGGCTGACAGAGATATTGAAAGAAGAGTAAATGCAGGTAACTCCATTAATGGAGGACTGAACGCAGTTGGCGCTAACAAAAAATTGTCAAAAGAAGCGAAGTTAGCAGTCCACAATGGAGTTCTGGTACCTACCCTAATGTATGGAAGTGAGGCATGGAACTGGCAAAGAAAGGATGAAAGTAGATTGAATGCTGTTGAAATGAGATCCCTGAGGCGTATGTGTGGTAAAACCATGTATGATCGTGTGAGGAATGTGGATATCCGCAAAGAGTGCAAGGCTGATGTAAGCGTAATGAGTAAGATCAAGAAAAGGACGCTTAGATGGTTTGGGCATGTAGAGCGAATGAGCGAAGAAAGGATTGTAAGGAGAATATACGATGCAAATGTGAATGGTAGCAGAAGTCGGGGACGCCCGAGGAAGACATGGCACGACCAAGTGAATCAGATACTTGAGTCGGGCCATGTCAAGAGTCAGAACAATAGAAGAGTATGTATGAGACGATGTATGAATGTGAATGAGGCAAGGAATGTGTGCCAAGACCGAATTGTTTGGTGGTCCGTCCTCTCTGCCTACCCCTGCGGGGAAACGGCGTGATGGTTAGTTAGTTAGTTAGTTAGTTATAAACCATTAAAACGGCCATCATCTTGAACATAGAAACAAATTTACGAGACGGACAAAATGCCAAACGGTGAAGTTAAAAGAGCACTTCGCTACGCTACATCAAATATGTTCACCTTTTATTCTTCAATTATAATTTAGATATTACAATCTCGACCTACAAAAACCGAAATGTTCTCGAATATCACTATCACTGCTATCTACCCACGCAAGGTAGAAATAAATTCTCTGAAAAACAACTGATGTCTTTTAATTGTAAAACTTTTCTCATTGCTCTAATTCTATATCCTGGTTTCGCATGCAGTTTTACATTATGCACGCTCATTCGTCTCAGTAAAACTGCATTTCACTGCATTAAATCTATTCGCATCCTTTCTTTTGTCTTTCTACATTACATAAGTTTCTCCAAATCTTTTAATAACGATAGTTATACTATTTGGTTTCACAAATATATGCAACTACCTTTGTACGATTGAAGGAATGCTCTCTTATTAAAATATGAATGTTATTGATAATTCATTTGGGATATTAGAAATGATTATTTCATAACCAAAAAACTGGATTTAAATTTTTATAACAAAGTGTTATTTTTAATGGAACAAAGTTTAATAGCAAAAATAAGCATATTTCAGTGCACCCCAAGAAAAGTAGAACCAAACAAAGTAATCAGTTGTTCAATATTATGTATTTATTAATTAATCCGAATATGTAAGACTATTGATAAATAAATGTTAACCCTTAATTTACCCGGTAGGTCCCTGGGACTCCATTGAAAACTTTCAGCGCTCATAAAACCGTTCGTTTTTGGAATTACAAATTGTGCGTTCCAGTACTTTCACGCAGTGACGCGCCAAACGCTCGGGAGAGCGGATTTTGATGTTCGTGGCTCCGATAGGTAAGTAATCACGCTAGTGGAGTCCGTGGGACTCCACCGGGGTATTTATGTTACAGTTTTAGCCTATTTACGGTATTTTTATTATTTTTTTTTCCCGGAATGAGAGAAAGTATTGTCACCTGTGTCCACCGTGTCTAAAAAGAAAAACTGTATATATTTGCCATAGTCTTACTAAGCCTGTGTCCCTTTGCTGTACAAAAAAAATAAGCAATGACTGTGTCACCAACCGTGACTGGAAGGTATTGCACTTTTTTTTTTCGTTCCAACCATGTTTTTTTTTTTTACTTTTTATAAGAATTGTTTATGTTTTTGTTATATTTCTTTAAAAAATAGTTTGAAAAATTGTTTTGTTTTTGAAATGTTGAGACAAAAAGTTAGGTCTCGTAATTTTGTTACAAAAGTGCCATATTCCAGAAGTTCCTTAATAAAAGGCCGTGATTCTATATTTTTAAGTAAAAACCTATGCCATTGTAAAACCAAATATATAATAAACAAATGTAACTAGCATTTCATTAAATTAACGATTTTATTTCCGGGTGTCCTGGGGACTCCACCAGGTAAATTGTGTATTTATGAAGTCACCGGGTAAATCAAGGGTTAAAAAAACAATAGATATGAGTAACAACTTTCGAAGCCAGTGGGATCATGGCATCCCCAATTGGGTAGGTTGAAAGGCTCAATGAAAGGCAAGATTGATGGAAACCTATTAGAAGAACATCGTACCTGAAACATAGACGACTGGTACGAATGCAATTCCTCTGATTTGTTTCAGAAAAAATTCTGAAGGTGTTAATCAACCTCCAATACAAAAAAAGAGTATTTTTTGTAAGTGAAGTGTTAATTGACTGGTCAGTAAGTGAGTTGGCATCGCGTCGTGTCCCACCCGTGCGTCGTGAATTCAATTCCTACAAGGAGAAAACTTGCTGATAAAAAATATTGCTAAATTATTAAAAATCTGGTAAAATTATTGGTATTCCTGTTAAAATCGGGAATTGACAGGTTTCCTAAAAAATCCTAAAATTAGGATGCCGAAACACGTGCCCATAAAAATTCTAATATTTTTTCATCATATATATCAGGAAAAGAACACCTGCATAAGCACGTGTTCCCATATATATTCTGAATAAACTAATATTTTACTAGGAAATGGTTTGCAATCAGTTTTTAGCAGGATTTAAATAAATCAGCCATTATATTCAGCCGTTGCAAGCTGGTCTGAAGCTCTCCGTCCTTGCACAAGCAACATTTTTATTTACCGTGATGGGAGAAGGAGTTTTACAAATGTCAGGTATATTTTTTTTGTTTGTTTTATATATTTCATAAAACATTTATTGCATTTGTTTGGGTTCTAATAAGTCAAACGTCTTATCCTTATGGCTTTACTAATAAACGTGTTATAAATTAATTATAAGTAAGTAAATAACCATTAATGTATTGGTAGTGGTGGTTTATTAGTAGTGTAAAATTAAATATAAGTTTATAAGTAAGGGGGTTAGTATTTAGACTACTTAGTAAACCCCTTAGCGTTTCGGAGACCTCAGCACGGGTAAGCCACCCAGTGAGGCCAACATTACTGGATTGTACTATTATGGAATTTTAAATATTGTACCAAAATTAAAAAAAAATCGGAAACCAGTCAGTGGCTGAGTTGGCACCGCGCCTAGCCGTGATTCGGCTGGCTAAGTCCTCCATCATGACACAACGCAATATTTTCCGCTTACTGCGATGATAGTAGGAGATTTTCAAATATTGTCAGGTTATTCGAAATCTGAGAACGTACGTCTTTCTTTGTTAAAAAAAATATGCATTTAGTTTTTAGAAAAAAATAACCAGTCCCTAAAAACTAAAAAAAAAAATAACACCAACCGATAACCTGCCAGGATTTGCCACGTCCCACACTTGAATGTTTTTTTTTTCAAAACGACTTTTCACGCTGCAGCCGTGGCAGAAAATTCAACCAAGTAAGACTTTCCAAAACTTTGGCTATTTTGAAAGTTTTTATCTCCTGCAGAAGATTCCTTTTTGAGATCTTTTGGACCATCACGTTCCAGATCTGGACTGAGCTAAACTGAACCAAAGGACACGTACCCTTAATAAAAAGAGACAAGGGTTAGAGGGTGGTACACACTTTGTCAGAGGTCGGCTATCTTTGAAAATGTAATTGTTCATCAGATATTAATAACGAACTGAAAAAAAAGTTTTTTGCTTTGGTCAGTATAATAATGGCAACATGTGGTTTTTCTTGTATATTCCTGACTCTGATACTTGAGGTAATACGCTCAAAGAATTGGCATAGAGTAAAACCGTATTACAGAATAAAAATAATTTAACTCTGTAATATCTCCATACACTTTCCAACTTAATACTTGCTCGTAATGTTCTTCAAATCGTGGATATATCCAATTACTAGTTTGTGGGTATCTAGCACAATAGATCGATAAATTATTATTAATACGATATTCGATTTTCGAACACGTCGGTAGATAAGTGCCGCTGCTTTCAGCGCGGCATCGAAGATCTCAGATATGCTGTCAATATGCACAACTTATTGAATAATGACGTTTGTAATGCAAAATAACTGGCATATTAAGGAATAGAGGTGAACTAACTGAGCACTTAGAATTGAAAGAAATCGTATACACGAATCGATCAATAGAATTAATTCACCTAAGACGCGATCAATTGATTCCGTTCCAGCTTGGAGAAAATTGGATGATTTGTATAGCGCCGTTTTTTCAAAAATCACCTTAAAGGCACTATACACATGTATAATATATATTTCTATAATAATCTATTTTATTATTAACTATATTAACTATAGACTAGACTATTGTTAGTTATGATATGACTTAAGACCTCATGATTTCTAATTTACTCCTTTTTTAGTGTCAAAAAGAGTAAGTTATTATTTTTATTCAACATTATCAATTTATAAGTATTTTTTAATTTTACTTAATTGTTTAACCAATTGAGCCTGTAATTGTGTTGCCAGTTTATGTCGATTTATCATGTTTGCATTATCAATATCAGTCTGGCAATCAAAAGCGGGACCGTGCTCGGGAAATCGGAGCAAAATGTAGGTAAGCTTATAATCTTAATTCAATAATAAAATTTCCTTGGCAATAAATTCTGGGAAATTCTGATGGTTCTGCCTAATACCTTTATATTTTTGCCAATAATTTAAGCCTAAGATGCATTACGCTGTACGCATCAATGCTTATTTGAGCGTAACTTATACAGATTATACCTTGATGTGTTACACAACGCTATAATCTTCCTCTCTCTTAGGTATGATGGGGGGTCAGATCAATTGGGGAACTGCCGCGGAATATCATACGGGATCTGTCACCTTGGCAGTTGAGAGCCGTGTGATCTGCCGTAGGCAACAGAGGGGATCGCATCATTTTCAAACATCGCCTGACTAGCAGATCATTGAAGTTACCCACCGCTATCCCACCCCGGTATAGGTGACTTATGGTCACCCCTTCGGAGTTCTCGCAAGAATCTAATTTTTTTGAATAAACGGCTCTACAATTTAAAGTGAAGCTAGACCTTCAATGTCCCGCATACGGTGTTAGGAAGCGGTAATGCGAGCGCTTACAGGTACTAGTCTAAGAACAACACAGAACAATAAGCATCAAACAATCAGGTAACAAGTGTCAGGCAAATAGTTGGTGGAGGGAACCCACACTCCAGTACTTGTAAACACAAAGAAGAAATAAGTGACATAATAGAGTGACGGGGGAGTTTCGCCGAACCACGACTGGCAGTCCTGTTGAGAGATTGGTGGTGGTTGGGGCGACTGGCGCAGGTCAGGACTTCCACACCCCTTAGCCGACCACCCGGTGGAGCCCTGAAGATAAGTATGGGAAAAAGAGGGATAAACCCTAAAGAACCTAGGGGAAAGAAGCGTCAGGAGGTCGGAGGCAGGGTGGAGGTTACCCCAATCCGCAGAGTCACCCCTCTGACCACCAACGCTCCTCAGGGGTGGCGCAGGTGATTGGCGGAGTCCCCCGGTAAAAAAAATAAAAGGAAATAAAAGAAGCTCCAGCAAGGTATGCGGGGACGAGGCCCGTTGTCCAACCCCTATTGGGGAGAAGTAAACAATACAAGACAAACAACGGAGTTCAGTTCTAGCCTGTAAACTCGTTGCCGTTACTGAAAAAAGAAAAAAAAACCGAAAAAAAATACATATAAAAAAAGAGAAAAGAAAAGAGAAAAGGAAAACAATAAACAATCCAAAAGTGCCACTTAAGGACATCGGTAGATTAAGTAAAACAAAGTAGAAAGTGTAAAAATAAAATCTGCATAGTCTGTAAAGAGGACAGCATGTGAAGTATAAGATAACAAAAAAGTAAAACATAAGAAAAGAAAACTGAAAATAAGAAGAAAAATAAGAGACAAGTTATTTAAAAGAAATGTAAACGAAAGAAAATCATCTGCAGCAGCTGGTACAGTAAGGAAAGAAAAATAATAAAAATAAGAAGAACAGAATAGCATAAACAATAATCGGAGAATTTTAAAAGAATTAGTCATGGAGCAGGAGCAATACACCAGGGGTTCTCAGTTATCACGCTAGTCAGCGACTCTAAGCTCAGACCATCTCTCAACCCAGATCCTAGTAAACTTCCTCAGACATTCGAAATTGACTCTGTTAGAAACAAGATCGGTGTTCCACACCGGTCTAATGGGGACATTCAGACCGTCTATCATTTCGTCTCTGGCATCCTTCAAGATCTCACAGTGCCACAGAATGTGCTCGGCCGACTGGTAAGTATTGCCACAAGCGCAATTGGGATGGGTAGACAGGGCAAGGCTGTGAAGCCTCCCCCTGAATTCCCCATGTCCTGAGAGGAGCTGCGTCATGTGATGGTCCAGTTTGAGGAAGGCCCCTTCCATTCTGAGTTTAACTGATGGGAAGAAGGAAAAGGTCCATCTTCCCATGCTCGACCTATCCCAACGGACCTGCCACTCTTTAAGCGAAAGGTCCCTCATCGTCCGAAGCAGTCCAGGGAGAGTTCCCGGTCCACCTGGTGTCAGAACGACACCAAGATGGGTTGCCGGGGATCCTCTGGAAAGTCTCTGCTTGGTTAAGACTTCCCTAATCTCCAGATCGATTGGCAAAATGCCGGCCAAAACTGGCAAAGCGTCCGAAGCAACAGTACGGTATGCGCCAGATAGTGCCAGCAAAGAAGTTCGCTGGCCCCTAGTAAGAGCGAGGAGTATAAGGCAGTTATCCAGGCGGTGTTCCCAAACAGAGGCAGCATACGAAACTTGCGCAACGTATACGCCCCTGTACAGAGCACGTAGTGCCGGACTGCGTAGTCCCCATTCAGCGGTGGAGAGTCTCCTCAGCTTTAGGAACAGCGCCTGAGCCTTGCTTGAAACATCTTTAACATGAGCCAGAAATGAGGACGATCGATCGAGTGTTACACCTAGGTACTTGACCGTGTCTGCAAATTTGATGTTGGTGTCTCCCATCCGGATGGTAGGGTTTCTTTTTCTACTGAGAGAGCCCTTCATCAGGAGACCCATTGTCTTGTGGGGAGCGAAGGTCATCTTGTTCCTCTCCCCCCATTTAAGGAGGGTGTTCAAACCATCACCAGCCTTTTCTTCAATTTCCTTTCTGCTGTTCCCCGAGACAAGATACATCTTATCATCCGCGTAGTCGATCATGATACATCTTTCAGGCAAGGGTAACCTAGAAGAGTCGTCAAAGTCAATATTCCAAAATGCAGGTCCCAGAACGGAGCCCTGGGGACAGCCCATATTTACTTCGCGTTCTATAGTAAAATCACCATGGGATATCGAGACAGTTCGTCCCGATAGGTAGTTGTCAACCGATTTAAACAGGCGTTTTGGACAATTCCTACTTTTAACCTTTGTGCGTATCATGTCCCACCACGCGAAGTCGAAGGCACCAGTTATATCTAAGAAGATTGCTACAACATACCTCTTTGTGCAGACCTTCACCCAGTTAAGCGCAAACGAAATGGCGTGCACAGTGGATTTACCCGGGACGAAACCAAATTGAAGTTCACTGGGCGGTGATAGTGTGCTGCGAAGACGCTGCCGAATAAGTAATTCCAGGATCTTACCGAGGACTAGGAGCAAGGTTATCGGGCGATAAGCCTTTACATCGGTGAGTGGTTTGCCGTTCCCTTTAGGTATAATCCTGAGCACGCCCCTCTTCCATTCAGAAGGGAAAATTCCTCTTCTCAGGCACGATTCCATCACTTGAAAGAGCTCCTCTTTAGCGTGGACCCAGACAAGCTTCACTATTTCGCCGTTGAGTCTGTCATGCCCTGGTGCCTTCTTTGGACCCAAACCCTTAATTATAGCACCTATTTCAGCTCTAGTGACGGGAGTGATTCTATCCTCTTGGGCGAGGTCTCTAGGTGGAAGCCGTGCTAGATTTCTAATCTGTTTTTGGTGGTCACTTTCCCCAATTACTGACTCTACAGGGACTAACTTGCCCAAAAGTGTGTTGAGAGTAGAGGCTAGCAGATCAAGGCATATCATCGTCGCAACGCCCACACTTTCTATAACACACCGTTTGTCAAGTGTGACAGGTCTGCATGGGATTGTATGGCGAGCGATACGGTGTTATGAAAAACGGTTTGATGCGTATAGCGTAATGTGTCGTTACCTTTAAGCATATTTTTGATCTATTTGTATTAAGTTTTACAACATTTTATCAATGCTTTTATTTTCAGTCTAATCACATCTCAATTCTAAGCACGTGTACCACAGGTTGCACCAACCTGTACTAGCGGCCACTTGGTTCAGGGATCGAGGGCGGTGTAAGAAAATAAGCAAGTACCAGACAACTTGATTGTTAAGGGTTGAAAGAAATTGATTTTATCTCACCCGAACGTAAAAGTGCCAATTAGGCTCGAAATTTCATTAAGTCCAGTAACATAAGTAAGGGATCGCGCTGTTGTTTGTGGTTAGTCGATTTTTTTATTATTTCAAACAAAAATTTTTCATAAATTTATTTTCCTAAAAAATTTGCCCGAAATGTAAAAGAACAGTTAAAACTTCGTAAAGCCTCGAAGAAAGCGTTTTAAATGGAACTTTTAACACCTTTTAATGAAAATATCTACGCGAAAAATTTATAAAAGAGATATTCTCTAAAATATGAATTGGTGTCGTCCAAAAGCCGACAACAGCAAGATTTTAAATAACAAATGTTTCCCCTTTAGCAATTTGTTATTTTTTACATTAATCCCATACTAGAGGGCTTGAGGAAAATAATTTCTCTCAGGGCTTATGTCGCCTTTTGGGATGCTGTGTGAAGGGTCTTATTTATTTGAAGAAAGGAAGAAGAGGAAGTTCTGGGAACGTAAAAAGTATGAGGGTTGGTAAGGAATCTAGGGATCAGCGTGTCCAAGAGCGATGGGTTGAAGGACCAGTCAGAGAGGTCAAAGGGTGTTCCAAAACCAGCCCTACCGATCTGGCATGTTACGCAGCTGGGGGGCAGGCGCATCCCAAACACACTTCACCCCATGAACCCGGGCACCTCTGCTAAATCACCAAACGTAGCAAGCCACTTGGGGTGACCTATGGCAGAGGTATTGGTTATCTAATAAGTGGTTCCCGGGGCGGCGGTACTCATACCCACCTCCCAAATTGAAAGTTACTATTTTATAATATTAATTTTAAAATCACCACAATACAATTATGTATTTATAGGTTGTAGACCAAATTGTCCACTATCTCTCAACTTACCATCACTCAGCAGTTAAACAGTAGCTGCTCGTGACTTTTTGGTGTAGGTACTAGTAACTAGAGTATTAATATTAAATAAAATAGCATTATTGATGATGTTGTAGCCTGAAAAGTTTTTTTTTTTCTAAAATTCGTGTTTTGTATGAAGATTTTCAGGAAATTTCGGTTTGGCAGTGCACTGCACTGATTCTTCATACAAAATAAAGAATTTTCAAACAACAATTTTCGTTTAAGCAGAGTGAAAATTCATAAAGGTCTTACGAGAAGAAGGGCTAATGTGTGCTAAATCATTCGGATAACTAAAAAAAATACTTTACAGAAAGAATTGTTCTCTTCTTTTTTTTCCTATTTCAATATTTTAAAATCTGAATACCGCACAGTAGTCCCAACAACTCCCAACCGGCTGGATTCAGTGTGATCATGGCATTCCTAATTGTGGTATGTTGTAAGGCTGAAGGTAGTGAGGAACCTGGAGGGCGATTCTCATTCTTTTAGCCTTAAGCTAAATGATAGCATTCGTCAACGACTGCTATCGTTTGCGAAAGCTAGCTGTCCGTCGCTTGTAACATCTTTTATATGATTCAATTCATTTAATAGCATTATTGTGCCACAAACAAGTCACTAATCATGTTTACAGTCAATACTTACGATAATATTAAGTTTTCTCTTGTTAAAACTACGCAAATATTGCTTATTGTCAAAACGTCACAATTAAATGAAGCAAATTCTCCGCGAACGCTAGCGTTCGGCCGCCGAAAGACAGGTCTAGGGGTACCCTTCGCGTAAGGCTAAAAGTTTTGGCGCGCAATCGAAAATCTAAGGATTCCATCTGTCATCGAGAGAACCGGAATCGCTTCATACGAATAAACCGAGAAAAATCGTTAATTTGAATGTAAGGACGATTTTAGTGTCGTTAAGTAGAACGAGAATCGCCCTCCTGGCTGTTTGGATCTAGTCATCAAACACCCCTCAAGCTTTTCAAACAACGTTTCTTTTCCGAATGATGGTCTTACGCCAACGTGATACTGAGATTATCTTCCAATTAAGAACGTTCCGCACATACACTGCATATAAATTTAAATTAAATAGTCAAATAGCAAAAATTAATAAAATAAAGTTTACTTGCGCACGCCGGGATTCGAACCCGTGACCTCCGGATCGCTAGTCGAGAGACTTGTCCCTTGACCACAGAGGCTGTCGTCTAGCCTCAGACCATTCCTTACTACAAATTACTTCATATACCTAGTGGCGGCTCGTGGCTTTTGGGTGTACTAGAGTGCTAATATTATAAAATATGGCATTTCTGATGTTGTTGTAGTTGAAAACGAATTTTATTTTTTTTCGAAAAATCTATTTCTTGTATGAAGATTTTCAGGAAATTTCAGTTTAGCCGTGCGCCGCACGGATTTCCTGAAAATCTTCGTAAAAATAATCGAATCTCTAAAAAAAAATAAAAAATCGTTTTCAGCTACAACAACATCAATAATGCCATTTTTTGTAATATTAGCACTCTAGTAACCCAAAAGTCACGAACCGCCACTACTACCCATACCACGACTTCAGCCACAAGCACTCTTCGGTTGATTTTGAATAAATATAGCGCTGTAGAAGTAGTCCATATTTATTATTATTATTAACATATTTAGTTTAGCCCGTATGACTCAGATGTTCTTGTTTGGAATGTCATGAAAGAACCACAAGATATTTAATAGGAGTTGTATTCAGGGGGGTTAAAACCAAATTAAAAAATAATAATTTAACATTGTCATCAAATCTTAAAATGTATATCGGTTCATTTCGAAAAATCCAAAGAAAATTTTCGAATCACTTAAATATTGTTGGCTTTGTTTTGTCTCGGTCTAAAATATTAATTCGCCTTGTCAACATCCCCAATGAAGGGGTGCCGTAATAAAACGGGACAAGGGTAGGAAAGGACCTACGAGTTCCGAAATAGGGTAGGAATCCACCTTGCCGACCTACCTTTAACAACTTCATTGGAAAAGGTTGGACCGAAATTGATTTTCAATATTCACTTTAAAACTTTGACAGGCATTACGTGCGTCAATGGTTTATTTTTTAGGTAGTTCCGACAATCTCTGTTTTTTGAAAATAGATGTAATTTTAGAATACTATATTTTTAATTGCACAAAGTTTTGTCATGACTTTTTCTATCAACTTTGAGATTTGTTTTTATCAAAGAAAGGAAAAACCAATAATTAATTTACAGTTTTGTTACAACGCAGGTAGCTACCACTGCCGTGCGATTTCAAATGATTTGCAGTTATGAGCTAGTGATGCGCATAAACTAAAGCAAGAAAATGTCAGTAGATACTACATTTAAAAATAGACTTAAGTAATTCTGTGAAAAATGAACCTCGCGTTGAAAAGAGTATGTCCATACTTTTCTCTTATCTAAATATCTTTTTAACATCTTTATGTGTAATGGGATGGTTAAATAATATTCAATAGACCGTAATTACCTCAAGTAATAGATGGCGAAGAAGAGACATTAGATAAAATCGATAACCGCCCATTTGCCTCATTCTATCATTTCGTCTCTTTCATATTAGACTCATTGCACGTTCTAATAGTCAATAGACTGTAATTATCTCAAGTAACAGGTGGCGAAGAAGAGATATTAGATAAAATCGATAACCGCCCATTTGCCTCATTTTATCATGTCGCCTCTTTCATATATATATATATATTTTTTTTTATTAGGTACAACATTTTTTACAATTCAAGGTTATCAGTAATGTAGGCCTCACAGGGTGGCTTGCCCGTGCTGAGGCCTTCATTTTATAATATAAAAAAAAAAAAACTACATAATACATTTAATGAGAAAAATTATACGTTTAAAATTAAAAATACATAATAATATATTTAAAATTAAAAAAAAAAATAGTACATTGAAAATAATATTGTGTATTTGTGAGTGATGTTAGTTTATATTGGTTTTGTGTGTTACGTGTAGGTTTTATTTTTATTTTATGCTATGAAATTTTGGTAATATTGTCTTTTTTGTTCTTTAATCCATTTTGTAATTTTGTCTGTGAATTTATTTTTATTTTCCTCATTTTAAATATCAAGTTTTAAACTGTTGAAAGCTTTTATTGCGTGGTATTGGTAGTGTCTTTGTCCAAAGCTTGAATTTACTGTCGGAGTTTTTATGTTTTCTTTGTACGCTTTTCTAACTGGTCTGTTAGTGTTATTTTGTGTATGTTGAAATTTATTTTTTTTTGTCTAAAATGTAGTTTAGTAGTGTTTTAACGTATAATTGGCGTATATCTAGTACTTTATTAGACTCATTGCACGTTTTAATAGTCAATAGACTGTAATTATCTCAAGTAAAAGGTGGCGAAGAAGAGACATTAGATAATAACGATAACCGCCCATTAGCCTCATTCTATCATGTCGTCTCTTTCATATTAGACTCATGGCACGTTTTAATAGTCAATAGACTGTAATTATCTCAAGTAACAGGTGGCGAAGAAGAGACATTGGACAATATCGATAACCTCCCGTTTGCCTCATTCTATCATGTCGTCTATTTCATATTAGACTCATTGCACGTTCTTTACAGTTAATAGTTGGATTACCCTTCCACAATATCAGAATAATACAATCTTCCTCTACGACATGGAGAAAAAAATACATTTCTTGATTTTGTGTAACAAACCGCCCCGTATTTTGTGTATCTATTGTTAAGAATATTATTCATGGCCTCTATTTTTTCTGCTAAGTTACAATCTTTGTTCCAGCGACAAATGCCATCAATATGATGACAGATCTCTCAAAAAAAATCTAAATTGGTGGGCAAAAAAATTTTACACCAAAAAAATTTCATATAATTATTTTTAATAAGTTGTTATCAAGCATAACGTTTGGTTTATACATGGAAACAAAAGTGCGGTACTGAAAGGGTTAATTAATATTTTTCTGCTAAATCATATGCCATAAGTCGCATATTAGGTAAACATAAACATAACCAAGTCGTTAGCATGAATAACACCTTGAATAGTTTATCTAAGTTACTGTAAAATAACCTTTTAGTGTAAGGCGCACTCTAAGTGAAATATCACTGTATGCTGTAATGGTCAAATAACCTTTTAGTTTAAGGCGCATTCCACGTGAAATATCATTGTATCCTGTAACGGTAAAATAAAATTTTAGTGTAAGGCGGACTCCACATGATATATCACTGTATGTTGTAATGGTAAAATAACATTTTAGTGTAAGGCGCACTCCACGTGAAATATCACGAATTTGGTATTTAGTTATTGTTATTTGTATTCTCTTGTATCCGTGTCCTGATTTGTACGAGCAAAAGACTTTATGCGCAATATGTGCACAGTGTCGGATTACTATGGGAACCTTCCATATCCATTTTATATTCAAAGGAGAGTTAAAAAATTTCTCATAATATTGTGTTACATTTTGAATATTTTTTATTCCATTTTCTTGATCGTGTCTTGTTGTTCTTCTTGGTTGTTCCTACTAGCAAGTTAAAAAACATTTTAATTCAAAATAAAACAATAACTTAGTAAACATTCCTTTGATTTTTTATACTTAATCCCGACCAGGTTTCGCTCAACCATAGCTTCATCAGGACTGTATAATAAATTATAAAGCCCTGATGAAGATACGGTTGTAGCAAAACCCGGTCGGCATTAAGTTTAAAAAATAAAAGTGGTGTTTACTAAGTAATTGTTTTACTTTAAATTAAAATCACTAAGTATCTGATTCATATAAACAAATAAAAACATTTTTGTCAAAGCGCTGGCAATACGCATTCACTATTTTCAAAACTGTTCACATCCAGATGCCGCTCAAGCCAACAAATTATTTGAAAAGATATATTAATAAGCGTATATGCTACTATATCGAGATATTCTTTTTTTTTACACATAATTAAAATAAGAAACATGTAATCATTTCATTGGTATCTATATAAGTTTCACAGCACTGATAAGGCGCTTTTAGGCGTTCCTATATTATAATAATAGTAATAACAATAACATGGCATTTAAATAGGGCAGTTTAGTGTCATTTCACTTCAAGTGCGCTTAACTGTAACAAACTTAAAAACGGTAATTCAATATTATTGGTTATGTTCTTAAAATTTTCCTACAGTGTGCCTTACCCAATACAGATCTAATATTATAGCACTAAATATGCTGTTTATACAAAATGATATTAAAACTTAGAATAACAATAATAGCGGGACAGAACGAAACAAGAATATAAAAACTAAAACATAATATAAAACAGGAAGCAGTTTGTGCTCAGAAACGAGAATCTTCTGAGCAGACATTTTAAAAAAAGGAGGCAACCGAAACCAAACAATTACCGGAAGTTTTAGAATATGGCTTATTAAAAAATATTGAAAAGAAGTTATGATTTATGAATGGTGAGATTTTTTAAATAATTTTGTTTTTAAAGCCCGTTTAAATTCAGCCAAATTCTGGAGATTAGTAAGAGCTGAGGGAAGTCTATTCCAGATTAGCGGGCCTGCTACACAAAAAGAGCGATCATAGTATACGGCTCGATTTGACCTGGAAAGTTCTATTAGAAGATTACTAACATCTAGATCTGCTGACCTTAGAGTAAGCTGTCTACTGCTATAGTTTTGTCGGACACATGGTTCCGATCTATAGGCTGTGCTCCTATCTTGTGCTCCTTTGTTTTTTTTTACATTATCTCCACGCACTCAAATTATTTACCTTCAGGATCTATGTTATCTTTGAAGATGCTATGGGAATGATCTTTTTAAGGAAGGGAAGCTCTGGATATAGACAAACCAAACCCCATGAACCATGGGCACCCCTGTTAAGTCAGCAAACATAGCAAACTACTTAGGGTTACCTACGGCAGAGGTGTTGGTTATCTATTAAATGGTTCCCGGACGAAATTGGCCTAAGTGACCCATACTTCATCTAAGGCGTGCTAATGGAAGTTTTACCTCTTGAGTTTTTAGCTTTTCTTCCACAGGGATACGCAAGTATCTGACACTCATCTTGTGTACTCACGTGGCAAACAGTCGCGCACTGAAATCACGAGATCCGCGTCGCCACCAATCATTGTTGAATTCTCAAAACCTCAAAGCTAGAAGACTTTGATAACCTAATTTGTAACCAAAAAGTGTTGTCCATGAAGCATCATTCTTTGTTAAGTATTTTGTTCATATTATTGATCTGAAGCACACGCTTTTTCCCAAAATGTCGGACACCAGTGAAGCCATTTTTAAAGTCTGAAAGACGCTAGTGTTGACGACCTCGCCGGCTAGTCGAGGGAGACTGGCATCGTCGGCGAGTTAGTTACCAGCAATAGTCACCAAGATACTAATCAATATAGTAATCATCGAGTATTGGATACTTGCGTATCCCTGTGGATGAAGGCTCATACATTGTATTAAGTACTTGGGATTGAAACAAGTAAGATGCGGTTGATAGCTCAGCTAGCAGGACGCTAGACTAAATAACGATGTATTATTTTGGTAAAATCATTTTTTGGCGGTTTTGCTGGAGTTTCAGGAGGCGAAACACCGAAATAGCTATCACGCATAATATTAACAAATTTACCTACCTGGTGATACGTGTAATATTCTCATGATTTCGGTCTTGCTTTTTATTATATTAAACAATATAAAGTTTTCTTCTCTCTTGGCTATGACCAATACTTCTTTTTTTTTCTAAGGCTTTGCATATGTGTTCGCAGGGATGGAAAATTCCTCCCCTACAACACATAAGCCTCCATGAAAATTGGACCCTTAATTTCTTTGATAACTTCAGAAAGCTACTTAAAGCCCTCTTGTACTGTATATCTTTATAGACATATGTACATAACTAATTAATACGTTATTTACGAAATTGAACGCAAATATTTTCGTATTTATATTGTAATTAAATTCCATCAAACGTTGTGTAATTTTTTGATTTATGATATAGGTTTTTAATTACTTTCATTTTTGTGGTAACCCTTTTGGTTCTGATCAAGGCGTTGAGTTTCAAAATTTACTTGGTCTTTCCATTGCAAACCTAGACTTAAATGATTTCTCTGAATGAGCTAGCTTTCCTATCGTAACTATTCTGATTTCCTACACCCTAACAAAGTCGTAGTTAAACGCTGATAAAAGATATTATACATGTTTATTTGGACAGGTAATTAAATATAACTCAAATGGTTAATTTGTTAGTAAATTTGGCAATGATTTTGGTAAATTCATGTGTCTGTTTGGCGCCACTCCTTTATGATCCTGCTGCTATAAGGTACATGTAAAATTTATTTAGTAGGTTAATGTAATTAGTTAATTGTATATTTGACGAACTCAGAATAACCCTTTGCTAGCAAAATTTGGCTCCTATCCTCCAGCAAGTAAACGAGATAATCGTGAGTCAACGAGAAATTCGCACAATCTTTTGACACGGTTCATTTATTGATACCTAAGTTATCGCGTCCCAATGAACCTTCCACGTCATCATGCACTGCCTTCAAGTCTTCCCTCGGGTCCCGAAACCTCCAAATTCCATCTCCTCCAAGGTCTACTATTTACTTAGGGCGAACCGGTTTCGTCCTATATACAATCATATACTCACGGTTGGTGTGGACTTACGGGTCGTGAATCCTCATTCCACGTTTAAAAGAGAATGCGAGAGTGGTCTACCGACCTAAATGCAAGCTGTATGCAGGTCCGCATTCTCCAGTAAACAGTACATAAGAAGATATATATGTATACATACGTTTTTGGGAAGGGTTTATAACTTGCAATACAAGGCTATTTACCTCGCATCCCAAGCTCGGATCTCGTGCCAAGAACTTTGCGATGCTCTAAGTTTGGTTACCGAATAAATACGTACTAATAAGGTTATACTAATAGATACTAGTAAAATAAGATCTTATTTGATAGTTTGTTTTGGAGAGCTATCGAACTCCAGGCTTTTTGTTTGGTTTTGACGTTTTTATTTAAGAGAATCGTCATCTCTATTTGGTTTGGTTAATGGTCTTGTTATAGGAGCGACCACTGCCTCCTATTGGGTGAATTGTATTTGTTTTAAATTTTACCTCCAGGGTTCAACATTAATTTTTGTTCATCCTTTCCCGTGATTTCTCAATTGTTTCAAGTAGTTGATTGCCGCATTAGAGAGTACTCGACTCTCAAATGTCTCAGGCAACTGATGGGGTTTTGTATGAGCACCCAATCAATAACATTCAAATGTTTTGTATAATTATTCGATATAAATCTTACTAACCCGTGATTTTTCAATTGTAGATTGTGAATGGTAGGTAATTGTAAGCACGCAGCTTCTAGCTGTTTCAGGTAACTAATAAAAATCTATGCGGCTATCTAATCAATGGTATTCAAATGTTTCATGTAATATTTTGATATAAATCTGGCTAACCCGTGATTTTTCAATTGTCGTTTGTGATTGATAGGCATTTGAGAGCACGCAGCTTCCAGCTGGTTCAGGTAACTAATAAAAATCTATGTGACTATCTAATCAATGGTATTCAAATGTTTCATGTAATATTTTGATATAAATCTGGCTAACCCGTGATTTTTCAATTGTCGTTTGCGAACGATAGGCATTTGTGAATGACCCAAATCGCTGCACATTGCACAATGACATCCTGATGATTATCCTTATAACTCTAATAAATTATCTAGTTACGGCCAAGGTCGTTTTCAAACTATGCAGTTGGCCCAGATCTTCAGCGTCTCTATTTGTAAACAAATCGAATAATATAAACACCTTCTTTGACACACTAACCTAGATGCGAGATTGTTTATTTAAGAAATATTTCTACCTCTCCTTGTAATTCAGTTATGTTACCTTTTACTGTGCATAGTTAATTAAAATATTTTTAATTCCTTTTGAAGTTAAACTATTTCTTTCATTTCCCGAAGTTAGTAAATTTACCAGAAGTTAGGTGAAAATAAATATAAATATATATAAGTACACATGTCTCGATTGTCAAAATACGTTAAATAAGATTACATATATTAATAAATAAATATAAAATATATGAATCTACATAGTCTTGAATATTAATAAATACATATTTTCTTTTTCAATAAAGTAGATATGTCCATAGGTAGGTATTTAAAATCGCTACCATTTCGATGCTTCGATTAATAAATAAAATACATATATATAAATACATTACTCATATATATATTCCTTATATACAATATATTATTTTATATTTATAAATATACATATATATATAAATACACAATACACATATTTTAATGCGTAATTCCTTTTGTTGTTTTAATGATTTAATTGGGATACCATAATCAGCTGTGTCTCCGCACTCCAAGGGCCTGAAAATTATTTATAAAAGGAAAACTCACCCCACCAAGGTTTTTCCGATTGGGTTCTACACAACAACCTTGCCGAAGAAAATTCTACCTAATTAACTGTATTTTCCAACCAATTTCAAAATAAATCTTTTCGACTATTTATTCCTATTTAATTTTTATTGTTGCTTGATTCATATAAATTAGCTGATATTTAATATTTGTGATATAGATGTGCCGGAAAATTATAAATTATTTAGGTCGAACTATTTTTGTTGTTTTCACTCTTTTTAATTTTTTTTTTTTTATTTATATAAATTTATAAGAAAATTCATCCCGAATTGCGCAAACTTTTAAATATTTCGATTCTGAATAAATTAAATATCTGTTTAAAACTTTCTTCTAAATTTCACTGTTCTCACCAATATTTTAAAGTATCTACAATTATTTTTTTTTCGAATTGTTACTTTTAGAACAAAGGTTTGAGCGTTTATTATTATTGAATCCTTTTTTTTTGTTTTTGTGTTTGATTGATGCAAAATTATAATCTATTTTTAAATATCAATCCGCGAACCCGTTCACTCTAGATTAACGATAAAACTCTCCATTAAATTCTAATGTTTTCACTTTGAATGAAATAATTATTTTTAAATTTTAATAATTCACTTTTAACACTTTTTGCACTATTCACTTTTAACACTTTTAAGCACTTCACACTTTACTTTTAAAGCACTGAGTTTAAACTGTATTTATTTTCACTGTTTGATTTAATTTAACTGACTTATTAAATTTCACTGACTCTAGCACTTGTACTTTTCACAAAATTTTCCTAAGTCCCAGGGACTTATTCAAACTTTAACACTTAAAGATTTTTCACTGTTAATCCTACCAAAGACGTAGTACTGCCACGTAACAACTTTTCGAATCCTCGGCGCGACTGTCTCCTGACTGATGTGTACCCTCTTTTATACCCCTCTCAGGTTCCAAAAGACGTATCTGAATTTTTCTTGATGCTTAATTCTATCTCCTATCAACTCGTAATCTTGAACATCCCTCTCACTAATATTGATTGTACATCCATACGATCTTTTGTCGTCCAGCTCTGGGCGGCAGTTAGTTTTTCTCTCACGTCGCTAGATCGATAGGGTCCGAATCGGGTAAGTCTGCGTTCATTGCCCAAGCTTCCTTTGTTCCATGGTTCATACAAAATGTAGTTAAAATATCATGATTTTGCGTTCCTTTTTTTCTCAATTCGCGATAGGTCCGTCCCCAGTAACATATATATAGATCTCAATTTTATGCATCTCATGCGAAAAATGATTAAATCCATGGCGAAATCTTTACTATGCATTTTTGAATTTCGATTTGTCTAAAATCTACTTAATTTTATTGTCACCTATATGAGCTTTTTCCATTTTCACCCGTACCTTCTCTCTTTATGTCGCAGATTTGAGTTTTTTCCTTATTTTTGGATTTTCTTTTATTCGCGACGTTTTCCTGCACAATTTTCTTCTTTATCCTTATGTTATTGCTCATAACTCTATAACTAATTATATTTCAAGCCGTATTTATTTATTTCACGGATAAATTAGAATTGTATCGCTTTTCTCCACTTGGATCATTTTTTTATCACCGTTCTTTACCCTTTCTTTATTTTTTCCTCGCTTTTCCCGATGTGTGTGGTCTCCAGGAAAATTTCATACTTCATTTATTATTAATTAATATATATTTTTCCACACTTCCATGGGAGATATACCTTATTTGACTCTGGGATATCTGTCACTTTTATTGCCTTACTCGATCTCTGCCCTATCTCCTATCTCTTACATACACGATTTCACATAAAATATCCGCTTTGACATCTGTTTACGTTTAAAATTTTGGTACTAGACTCGTAATTTTAATTTAATTTCAAACCTATTAATTTTAATATCTTTTGCTTTAAATAAATATCCCATAAGCTCCACGTTAAACTTAATCGCTTTTCTAATGGGTTATTACCTTAACGTAAACAAAAATCATGTTCGAATTTCGATTGTTTATCCTTTAAACTACACATGAGACCGTCAACCTTTTATCTTGTTTCGATCCCTCTGTAATCTTGTGTAACTCTAATATCTATCTACCCTGATAATTATGTAAAATGTCTACTTTTCCTGAATCTAATCTATCGCTATATGTTTAGTTTTATGGCCTTCCTTTGGCACTCTATTATCATATTCCTAGGACCTTTGTGGTAGCTCAAAATCTCTGTATTATCACTCCGTTCAGTCGCTCCACTATTTCTAAAATGTCTATTTTAATGCGAGATTTTCATTCCCAAATTGATTTTCCAATATGTCCGCTTCATCTTAAATTGATAACGATTAGTTTCCATTGTTTCCAACACTCTCACCTCTCTTTAGTACGATTTTTATCGAACTTGACACCCTATCTCTATCATAAATAATTGCACTACAGTTGAAAATTGTGCCAGCAACTTTCTTTCGTTTTACCCGTCCTTTTTTATAATATCACGTTTATAGTTTTTTTTTCATTGCATTTTCGTGTGTGTGTTTTTCCAACTTGAAAGGCCAAAAGCCCTCGATGTCAATGGTTCGCTATCACCTAAAGGTCTCAGTTATTGTAAACATTCCCAGGATTTGTTCCCTTGAACGTCGATTGTTTACTCTACAGTGCGTTCACCTCTAATTTCTGTGGGAATCGAAATGTCGTTAATTATCTATTTTATCGCCCGGTCCAAAGTTCAATCCTTTGTCTGTAGTTGATGCACGCCTCTCCGTTCACTGATTGGTTACTCAAAATTTTATAGCTTTTTGTTCAGATCTATTGGTTGACAAAATTCAATGTTTACTTTCAGGCCTAGACCGGGGGTTCCTAGTCGTTCCTAGACGATTTTAATGACCTCTGTGTTTATGCTATAGAATCTCGACATAATTCCAACTATTACAGGTGTCTACTGCCAACAAACTGAATCAATTTTAAATCAACAGATGTCGCTAGAATGACGGTTTTCATAAATAATTTGCATATTTTTAACAGCTATGGTTTATCTGTTTTTCACTGTGATTTAAGCCTTTCATCACATACGTATATGTAATAAATCTACTGATAATCGTTTCAACATGAAACAAATCTTCACACTGCACACATATATCCATAGCGCTTATGTAAATAAGTCTAACACCACAGTCTCATAATTGATTAATATATTTTACTTTCCTTTGAAGATATTGCAACATATATTTTTTATAACTTATTCTCGAGAAAACCGGAACATAGACTGTTCTCATATTATGCCAAAGGCATGCGGAAAATTCTCCGTATAATAAATAACACAATTGCGACATTCCGGAACATTGCATTGGTTGGAAGTTGTGATAACCTGTGAAAAAACACCAATTTCGTACAAGATAGCACCAATAATAAAATAAAGGGAAGCGAATGCTGCTGGAGATTTTTATTTTCAATATGAAAATTGTCGTTTTGTATGTCGCCACTTAAAAGGTTTTTTTGCAGTTATATTGTGCAACGGTTTTCCTAGCATAACATTACTAACCACTAATTAATGTGGTAAGTACATATTGTTATAAAAAAAATCATTTTGTGTTTAATTCTGTGCAACCTTGATTGCCTCAACAAATGCCTCAAAAGAATTCAACACAAATTGTGTTTAAATCCATCAACAAAATTTAAATGGACCTACTTTATATCACCGAACTATAAATTTCGGAAAACACTGGTCCAAGGCAGTCAACTCGGAGATCAGAGACATCATCAGCTATCGGGAGGTCGAAGGAACCTAAGTGCAAGCTAAATACTAATATGGTTATGTTTGGATCATTTGTTCTTTTGCGAATCTCTAATTGTCGCAGTAAATTTAATCTGAAACCCTGTTTTTCTAGTACTTCACCTGTTCGCAGAACTTAAAAATAAACTTTAAGAGTTAAATTAAACATTAAAAATTGGATATCTACGAATTGATCACAATCACAAAAAATGGCTTTAAACTGTCGTTAAATTTTATAATTTACTGGTGTTATTAATATGCATGATAGTTATTGACAGTCGATGTAAAATGTAACTAAAACAAAAAAAAAAACAAAAAACACAACAAAAATAAACAAAAACAAACCTCGTTAGGCTATGTACTGCTAAAATATTTAATAATTACAGTTGCAATCTTAATAATAATAGAGGTATGTTAACAACATAAGCATAAACATAGCATAAGAGTTACCATTGGTGTGTAATCCATTTACTACTCATTTATTTAACGCCTACAGGGCTTTTACATGTAGGTTGTACAATTTTGATGACAGAAAATTTTGAAATATAAGAATGAAATAATATAAATAATATTCATTCAAAAATATACGCTAGAAACAAAAATAAAAAAAAACAACACAAATAAAAATTCGGCAGTTTGACTGGTTTACAAAAATACAACTTTAGGAATAGCGTTGAAACAAATTGAATTAAATTTATGACAGAATTGAAGCCTGAAAACGTAGTATAATCTTTAATATTGAAACCTTGATCAATGGTAGGAACACGAAAGTGCATCAACGTTAGTATATCACGGCTAACCAACTAATAATTAACAGTTTTGTGTAAAAATATAAGATCAAATTTTTTTTTCTGTCACTTAACTTCAAAAATTTCAATGAATGTTATAAAAAAATATTAAATAATCAATTGACTCTAAAGGAATGCACTCATAATGATATCAACAAAACCATTATCCATCCTCGCACCGCCGCGTGGCAATATTTATCCACGCGCTTACATCTCAAATCCCCCGGCACTAAAAGGTTTCAAGCATGTTTCGCGGATCGCGATAAGCGCCCCGCCTTCGATCAAACTGGCGCCGGGCGATCAACGCAGTTCCCAGCGAGCCTCTCTCTCTTCAACACAACTTTATTTACAGCCTCACCATAAACAAGAATAGCCCTGCTTTAACGTATGGGAGGCAGCAGCGACACTAAAGTCACACGGGGCGTATTCTGCTAATCGAAGGACTAAAAAACTTTTTGTTTTTATATAAAAGATTATTATTGCAAGATCGCTAATTAGGAGGTAGATAAAGATGGACAACATTCTTAGTTTGTACTACGATGTGCACATAATATAAACGAATCGCTTGATTTGATGTTGCATTACGTCCCAAAATGAAATGCAGGCTTCAGATGGGTAAGATCCGCAATGACTTGACAAGAATGGTGATATTTTCTTCACCCGTAATATTTTTTCAAATAACGGAACCAGTTTTATTTTTGAAGTGAAACTTCTTTACGCGCGTCATGCATTTTCGAGGACCGGAGTAAAACCGACTAATGACCGTCACGAAAAACCGTGATCATTTGGTGGTGGGGGTACGGGACCCCCACCACCGCTCACCGTTCACTGTCGCTCTCTCACCGTAGTCGCTTACTGAGGTGAGGGAGCCACTGACGAACGTTCTCTCTCTCTCTTCTCTCTTTTCCTCTCTCTCTAGCCAACGACGCCACGCCAGGCATCAGCTGCTTGCTTCGTGTACTGCGCGGTGAGTGTAATACGAGTGAAATACGTAATTGATTGTGGTTTATTCGATTCGGAACAGAGTTTTAGTTTCAAAAATGAGTAGTGACGAGATAGAAGTGAGAAAAAAGAGAGAATGAAATGAAAAGAGAGAGAAAAGAATACTAAAAGTTTCACTTCCGTCGTGCGTAGGCTTGCCACACACTTTTTTTTTATGCTATTCGAAACATGTTATCATTTTTTTCGAATCGAGTAGTTTTCATATCAAATAATAAATTTTTCAACTCGGCATCTGAATAGAGATTACCTTAAAATATAACGTATATTTTTTGATGAACTTAAAAACTTCAAGTGTTCAAGAGAAGTAGGTATATAATATGTTGGTAGAAATGTAGAATGGTCTTGATTTATGCTCGTGTATTTCAAACTCACTTTAAATATAATTAAAATAAATTTGCTAAGAATGTTGTTATTATTTGTAAGGCAAATGAGATGTACTTTGGGAAAATCTTGATATCATTTTTATTCTTCTGTTAGTAAAAACGTATTGAAAGTGCGTATCGCCATTCAAATAATCCCGGTCCCTTAATAATATATGATTACTTGTAGCTACTACTAGATGTTTACTAATCCGTTAAACCTTCAGAAAGTTTAAAATAGACACGCCAGTTTATTTTTGTACTTAACCTTACTTCATCTTCCGTAACTTTAACTAACAAAATTTGACGTATAACTCAAGAATGTTTACAGCGCAAAATATTTTTTGAAACATGTCGGTAGAAATCTGATACCGCAAATTGTTGGTAATAATAATTACATTATAATCTTAGTGAAAGCAAGTTATTTTTGTTCAAGGGCAACGAAACTTTATAATTAATTAACATGTAAAATTGTAACATTATTTAGTGTAGGTATTCATAATTATCAAAGTTGGTTACAAAGGTAATTTATTTGGAAAATTAATATCAAATCGACTCTTCTAAGCCACAATTTGATAATATTTTAGAACGGGTGAAAAGTCTGTCACGCGAAAAACGAGTAGTTAAATATCCGCAGAGCAGTATGTAAAATACATCTATTTGAATTTCTGGAATGATTGAATGTTAATCTTGGAAGTGGAAATTAACCCACTTCCCGACATTCGATCGCGCTGAAACTCGGCAGATAGACTCGATGTCAATGACAATCCATTCTGTTGACTTTTGGTGGCAGTCACGTAAAAATAAGCGGACATGTACGCATTTCTATGAAGTCGGATGACTTTACATCAGTTAATATACGAAATAAATGTCGGTTCTACCCTGTCGTTTGTAGACTCCAGTTCCCCGGTAGGAAGAATTAATCATATTTAATTAAAAACGTAAGAAAATAGACACTTTTTTTTAAGTTTTAAAAATCATTTTAAAAGAGATTTATCATGGTAAAAAAATCTTTTAATAAAAGTAATTGGTTGATTTAAAAAAGTATAAATATTATATGTACGAGTATATTAGCAATATTGTTCGTACTAAACTAGGTTTTCCACTGCATATGAAAATCTTCAATAGTGACGCCACCGACTGCAAAGTTAAGTAATTGGTTGACGTATGAGTTTGTGCTTTTTATGATTTCCAAAAGCAAGATTTTTTTGCATAATTACGCCATTTACAATGTGTTTCATTTAGAAAATGGATTGTTAAACGTAAGTGCTGAAAAGAAGCATTTCTAACATATCTTCTAGTAAGTGAGTTAAGATATCGAGGGGCGTTAGAATCACATGTGCTAACAGAATGCTAATATTACAAAAGACGCTATTCAAGAGATTGGTTGGCATCTTACTACACATCTACTGAGTTTCCTCATTTAGCTCCTATAGATTTTCATATGTTTCACCTGAACCCAAAAATCTCCAAATAACCTTTTAGTTCTAGGTAGTTCTCTTCGAAATTGACGATAGCAAAGATTTTGGCGAATATTTTAGGAGAAAGGCTCCTTTGACTACCTCACACTCCACAAGATAGATGGAAACTTGAGCGGCAATCGGCCGACGTGCGAAATGCCCATCTCGCGCACGACCCCACTGAGAGAAAGTCTGGATTCTCACTGCCTTAGAAACTCTGGTCTCCCATCAACAGCATAAAGTCCTCCCATAGCCGCTTTGCCCACATTATGCATAGGTGGGGCCTTAAAGATTCGGCGATATGTGCGATGTGCGGTGCAGTGCAACGTGTGGTCAAAGAATGCCCATTCATTACCCAGCCGGACTGAAACCCTAAACTGGCTCACTGACCTAGACGTTCTTCTCTGACTCTTCCATCACACGAAAGAAGAGATAAAAAGAAGCGACAACTATCTTGTACACATACATTTCGTCGGTAACTATGTATCTTTATGTGAATCGAATAAATTCTAATGACCTGAAATTACGTCCAGGTAAATTGCATTCGTCAGAGCAAAGCTGTAAGCAATAATTTTCTAATAGCTAACCTCGATAAAAAAAAAAATACATTTTTGCGACATAGCGTGCGGGATCGCAGGATATTCTATTATCTATCCTATAATTTAAGGGTAATTTTCGAGCAGGTACCTTCATCAAACTGTCATCCTAACATAGCGTGACAGCTTAACAGGCGAATAGCGGAATTGGTCTCGGATTGTAGGTTCAGGCCTGTAAAAGGTGGGGCATATTGTACTTGTATCTAGAGCAGGGGCGTCCCGTGATTTTTAAAACCGATTTTAGATTTTTTAAATTTATCTGCGCTAATATATACAGTCTTTTAGATTATTCAGATCAGATTATTTTACATCATTCACAAACAAAATAACGACACGTGCTATTTTATTTATTTGTGTTTGAAATATTGAAATATGGGCCATTATAAAAATTATATAAGCACTTCTGATTAAGTGCAACTACAACTAGCATAGAAAGTATTTTTTTGAATATTTCCTAGGTTTAGATTTTACAATTATATACGGAATAATGAAAAATGAGGAAACATGATGTTATCCAATTATTCCCATATTTAAACGTATTTTATTCAATTCAAACTGAATTTAAATAGAAAAAAAGTAGGAAATGTATTGAAAAAAAAAAAAAAGTTTTCTTAGATATTTGATCGAATTTTATGAAATAAACTGAAAAAGTGAGGGTGTTGTAATCTAAACACACTCTTTTTATTGAACAATTGAAAAATATGAAAATAACACCAGAAATAATACACTATATCATATTATTTTAAAGACGAATACATGTTTCTTAGCTGCTCCATAGTTAATAATAATTGTGACAGCTGTTTCGGCGTTCAAAGTAAAATAATATACTGTGGTTAGGATAAATTTCATGTAGACGGATGATTTACACGTAAATTTCTTACTGAACTGTAAGGGTTAAAACAAAGGATGATTTTTTTAGCTCGAAGCATGTTGCGATTACCCAGAATTTTCATCGAGAAAGTTGTTCAGGTTTCTTATTATACTACGATAATAAACTTATTAAAAAATATTATAAGCAATAATTAGTCGACTGAAATATCAATACAAATTGAAAATATCTCCCGAGTAAAAATAAATGCCGCCGACGGGAATTGAACCCGAACCTTCTGATGTCCGGTCAGGTGCACTGGACCACGGTCGGCTTATTTCAATATGTACTAGTACTTCAATCAACAATAAATGCTTATTATATTTGGTCACCTGTAAACAACCATCTTTATTTTTGTAGGAAAGGCTTTGTTAGTGCTAAATTTCCTACTAGATGGCGTCGAGACATATTATATCTACATTTGTTGGTAAAATATTTTGACTTGTCAAATAGTCAAAATATTCAGGCAACTAATTATTGCTTATAATATTTTTTATCCGTTGTGCTATATATAAAACCTTGTCTTATAAACATTAGTTAATCATTTAAAAAAATAATACTAATTAAGACTTATTATATATACTACGTCAAGAAAAGAGATTTACACAAAAAATAGCTAGTACTGGGGCAAATCCGTTAAAAATCACGGCGTAGTCTGAATTCTTGAAAAGTTGGTTCCAATTTGGAAAATGACAGTTATAATTATTTTCTGGCAAAAATATTACATTACCTAATCTTTATATTACTATGTAAAATATGTGAACATATAACCTTATATTTAATGTAAACTTAACGACGGTACTTTTTAGTCCACCACACTAGGGGGTCCTGTGCTGAGGCGTTATTTATTTTCATTCAATTAGTTGAGCTTTCTACGTCGTTTTTAGTGCTTTTTTAGAGTTTTTTCATTGACCTCTTTCAGACAGATTTTAATTCTTGAATTATACTCTTTAAACTTTTTCGTTCGTTTTATATCTGGGGGAAGGATGTTGTGGTGTTTAAATAAATAAATGTAGTTCCTTTGTCCGAATGTGATTTTATAACTTGAAATATTTTTCATGTCACAGTAGAAATATACTTTATTGCTTCTCTGAATTTTTCACACAATTAGCCCAATTATTTAAAATGACACTTATTGAACAATTCATCAAATTTCAGCGTTCAATTTCATGTTCTGTGAAAGATTTTTTCAAGTTCTGTTTTTATTTCAGTTATTTCAAGCAACTAACCAATAATGATATAATAACAGATCTTCATAGGACTTTCACAGAACCCGAAAATGAACGTTGAAATTTGATGAATTGTTCAAATTTCATTTTCGGGTTCTGTGAAAGTCCTTGAAATTAAACGCTGAAATTTGATGAATTGTTCAAATTCTCCGAAACAACCCGTCCTAAATAATAATAATAAGAATTTATTATTTCAGAATGTATGCTGGGATAGTGCAATGCAATACATTCTATATTTTGAAATAACAAATTTGAAATCATTGAACTAGAGGTACGAAGGACGCACAGACAAACGAAGTTAGTATTTTCGATAGACTGAAAAAGTGAGGGTGTTGTAGTCTCAATCACCTGTTTATTTAACAAAGGGGTTGATTAAACAAAGGATGTCTTTTTAAAAGATATATTGAAATTGAAAATAGTGCTCAAAACGTGTCGAAAAGATTTATTTTTATTCTTATTGCTGGAAATCATCTTTCGAGAGTTTTTGCTCAGACAAACTTTTATTTCACTTACGATTCGAAATTATGAGAACAGATATTTAAAGAAAAATGTAGTAAAATATTATTATTGTTTTATTTTTGAGGTAACTTTATAATAAATTAGATCAAAATAAATAATATTCGGGAACCGGATAGAACAATCTGTGTATTTTAATACAAAAATTGAGTTCAACAAAATAAACACGGAAACCATAAAACTTCCGAATTTGTTACGGAATGAAAAACTGACGAAAATTAGGAAAAACGCATTTCTGCAAATAAAAATTGGCTTTTGAAGAAAAAACATTTTTTTACATACTTTTAATTGAATTACTGAAAATTACCGAAAAATTACTGAAAATTACTGAAAATTACCTACTGAAAATTTTACGGCAGGCTCTGCTTCGAGAAGGTACGTAACTTAGCAGTACCGGGCCATTGGGCAGCTACTCTGGGTACAGTGGTTACCCCACGAGCGGCAGACAATACCTAGCGCGAGCACCGACGGCTCATAAAACCACGTTTTTTTACGACCTTTTCCGCACTGTGCCCCTCTCGCCCGCATCCTGAATTCCCAGTGCTTTGTGCTTGCGCGCTGCTCCTACACCGCAGGACTCACGCGGTTTTCCGGCTATGGTTTGTATTGGCTTGTTGAATTTAGAAATAGGATGTTCCAATTATTACATGATTGTGTTGTTGCGATTTGTTGTATCGATGAATACAGTGTATCGGGTGCTTCATTCAATGCAACGGAATGAAGAAGATTTTTTTAGGATTTGGAGGATTTTAAATCGTAACATACAAGACGACAGGTTTTTGTATTATTCCTTGTCTAGTTTGAACTGAAATAACTGAAATAAATAATCTCTTGAAATGATTGGTGATCTGGTTCAAAACGGGATTTCATGCCTTTCAGGGAACCTGATAATTCATTCATAAGTTTCTAATATATTATCACGATTTCGGAACACGTGTTCATGAAAATATTTTCGCATTTCATCATGATATAATCAAGTAAATGCACGTGCACCAGAAAACCTGTTAATTCATTAGTAACGCCTGCAATCCCGTTTTTAATTGGATTTAAAAATAATTTGATGAAATTCTCAATATTCAATTTTTAAAGGTAACTTTTATTTAACTTTTGAAGTTTGTACACATTATTATTATCAATTCTCATTTTTCTATGTACGTGTGTGGTTCATTTAATCTAATAAAGAAGTTTATTTTTGAAAATCGTTATGAAGGTTTAAAGTTGTAATATATTATTAACAAGATTACAGTAAATAAACACTAAGTTTTAAAAGAAAAAACTGTTTGTGTTAATTCATTCAGTTGGATGATTTTGATTGATAATAAATACATAGAATCGTGATAAGTTTATTATTTCCTCAGTAACTCGACTTTTTGTGAGGTGCATTCAACCGAATAAAGAAAAAATAATAAGTTGCATAATATTAAGTAAAATAATTTTTATAATATTCAATCAAATGAAGAAGGGAGAAAATTTATCAAAGCATTATAAGGGTTTGAACACTGAATTGATAACGCACACTAGAAATGTCTTCCATGTAGATTTGAATAGAAACCGATGTTACCAATTACTTAGTAAATTTTAATTCTAGCATATTAGCATGCACTTTCTTGAACTGCTTTACATCGTAAATCTACATTCGTTTTGACATTGTTATTGAAATTAAAGTACAGAATTGTCAGACTTTTGGGTGCCGATACACGCCCACATCGCATTTCTTGTGTTCTTCTATTCTTTATTCCACGGGTCCACAGTTGTAGCAAAAACAAGACATAAAACAAAAGACATTCCACGCAGAGAAAACTTACTGATATAATTTTTTTCTAATTTATTAAAAATCTGGTCAAATAGTATTCTCGTTAAAAATGGGACTGCAGGCTTTTAACGAATGAATTTGACAAATTTACTAACTATCGGTAAATCGCGAACGTTTTATGAAGACGGCGGAACAGGTGTTCGTAAACAGTCTAATATTGTGGCATTTCCTCATTAAATTTATCAGGAAAACGACACCTGTATGAACACGTATATTGAATGAACGATAAATTCTGAATGGACTCATATTTTATCAGGAAATGAATTGCCATCACGTTTTTAGAATTGGGATATCAATAAATCAATCATACTTATTTTACTCCACGCTGGAAGTAATTAACGAGATAAAATACATCCTTAATTTTACGACTTTAGTTGGAACAGGATTTTCTAAATATTTCTGATTTTGCTATCGTTTTTTTTTTTAATGAAATAAGTGAGTTGAATTACTACATCATTGTATGTTACACTGATTGGCATTAAAGGGGGAACAAGGAGATGTTTGCTTCTTCGCAGAATTATTATCTTGGTTTGGAGTTATGTCATAAACAGGATGTAAACTGAAAAAATTCAGGTTACTAATTAGTGAACATGTGTCTTCAGTCTTCTAAAGATAATATACAATCAGTATCCTTCAATTTATTCGTAAATATTACATTATAATCTACAAGCCGAACTACGAAAATAATAACTATGCATGAAAAATGTGTTGTTTTTTTCAATTATCGGTGGTAAGAATAGCAAGTAGGTTAAAAATCATTCAAATTAACAAAATGATTATTACTTTTCTCGTATTTTCTAAAGATTACACCGTGATGGCAACACTATGATTCCGCCTTTGCAACACTTTCAAACTAGAGCAAAAGGAAAGCATGAAATAATTTGAAATAAATTGCCGTTAAATCGATTGATTGATTGTGCAATACATTAATATTTCGAAAAGTTTTTAAATGTAAATTTTTATATGTTGCATAGAAAATACCATTTGAAGCATTGAAAGAAAGTAAAAACAACAATAACATCACCTATGAACACAAAAAAGTACCGATATCTTAATATCAGAGAGGAAAAAATAAGACAACAGATTTTTGTTCACGTACATAAGGAAGTATACTCGCTTTATTCAAACCTAACCTTTGGATACGTGAATAAATCTAAGCCAAATCTAAAATACTCTTTTGACTACTTCATGAAGTTCACATCTTTTAAAAGAGTAACGGTGGACAAGTGAATGAAAAACCGTTCTTTAATAGTCGCAGCTAGGCCGGGCGTTCCCAAAGGACCGTTTTTACGGCCTCCGCCTTTATTCAGATCCGCACGTCATTCATGGGGGAAAGGGTTTTAGAAAAACATACATCGGATTTCAATCAGAGTTCTTTGAGTACATTTGCATACCGATTGCAATGATTAAATAAAACTCATCCAATCAAAAAGGTTTCGTGCTACATTCAATATTTGCTCGGTTTAATTCTATTGCAAGTTCGTTCTTACTTGATAGATACTTTATTTAATTTTCTGGCAGCTGTGTAGTGTTCGTCTTGTTTGATTCTATTGCAAGTACTTTCTAGCTTAGTGGATACTTTTTGGCTTAGTTTATTATTATGGCGTTCATGTAATTTTGGTATAGGTTAATTCTTCAAAACCACTCGTAGTAGAGTTGTTATAGGCTGATGTATTACGTAAGTTATGTAGTTGTTTAATTAAGATGATGATGTCTGTTATTCCTCAATTTCGTTAAACTAATGAAACTTTGGTAACATGATCTGACCAAAATTGATCATATCTAAAATGCAGGAGTGATCATAGTCAAGTAATGAATTCATTAAAGGAGAAGATAATACTAATAAATCTAAACGAAATATGAAACAGAACAAGACACAGAAAAATAAAACGGTAACTGAATTTCAAATATGAGATCGACAAAAATGACATAAAATAATTAGGTATCAATGCCCGAGTGATTAAAGGCATTTTCCCAGCAAGACACAGATCCTGGGTTCGTTTCCCAGTTGAGACGGCAACCTTTTTATTTTTCTGTGTCTTGCTTTGTTTCACGTTTCGTTTAGATTTTCATTTATTATCTTCTTTGTCAGTGATATATTACATTGATGAGTATAACTTTCAAAAGTTATTAAAATAAAAGTTATTCCAATAAAAATTGAATCATGAATTCAATTTTGAGATCCACAAAACGACGGAATATAAAAATTGACTTTTCTTTTTTTGCTTTGCATAATGACTACTAGCTAACTTGATTTAGCGAGAGATCTAACTCAATTTTTTTTACAACTATTTATCTTTTCATCAGTTAATTACAAAATTGTAAAAAAAAAATTCGGAGGCAGTCTGTTGTAACTTAACCAGTGGAAACTTTAAAACTCCGTAAATGATTTTTATAGGAAAAATATAGTTTGTGTCTAACTTAACATACTAAAGTACCGCGCGTCAACTGTATTAGAAGAAATCTGAACATGTGGGTAGGTTTTTTACATATTTCTGTGAACTGGATACAAACATGGTCTCCATAATACTTTTAACAAGTAGGTAATTAATTATTTTAAATATGTGTTAACCTAGTGTTATATGTGCCTTTATTTATGCAGACTTCGGGTGTTGGGAACTCTTTGAAAAAGTAAAAGGTTTTTAATATAATTGCGTTTATTTACGTTACAATAACCTGTCTGGCTAACAACACTGTTCGTTACCCGAGGGTAGGTAAATCTTTGAGCCGCCAGATGCTCGCTCGTGACGGGCCCTGGTGTAGGTTTTATGTTTACCGCCATCTATCGATTAAGTACTCAACCCAATTACCATACATCACACCTAGTTTTTTTTAAACATTATAATCCATGTTAAGAACATAATTTCAATTTATGTCTTGTCAAAAAACTTCAAGTACACACTGTTATAGGACTTGCTGACCGCCGCACGTCAAACAGCAGGACTTCATGTTTTCTGAAAACACCCACCAAAAATATTAAAAACTTGAATAAAAATGTTTACATTATTAAACCCGCTTGCATGTTCATATTGTTTATGGTGTTCTGTGACAACAAGATTGATCGCGTGTTAAATTACCATAGATAGAATCAAGTTGGTTGGAGCCGCAGCGTAACAGCATTACAGCACCCGCATCAAATATCAACATTGTTTAATATTTATTCAGTCTAGTAGTTGTGGGCAATGGTCAGTGATGGAATGGCATAAAAAATATAACAGCCATTTTAGAGGACTGTTATTTCAATTTTCGATATTTAATTGAATCGAAAAGATCACAAAGAATTTGAAGATATGAAATAAAAGAACTTGTTAATTATTATTTGCTGACGCGTTCCGGGCGTTGTACGATTGTTCTTTAAATGAAAAAACATACACTTAGTAAGACACCACTTTATTTTTGAATCAATAACGATAGCCAACCGGGTTTCGCTTGTCCCAAGCTTCATCAGGGCTAAATATCAACTAAAGCTAATTAGATACAGGCACATATAAATATAGGTAAATGAAAACAATGAGTGAAAGAGATACAAAACAGATAGAAAGAGATGCAAATAGAAAAGGTGGAGACAAATTATTAAGGATGATAAGGAGGGAGGGGGGGGGGGGGGGGAGGAAGTTTCAGCGGCGGAATAAATTTAATATGGGACTATCAGATAAATTAATTTGGTTATTTATTATATTTAAATTATTATTAACTGCTTTTTTTATTTCAAGGGCTTCTAAGTTGTTTAATCTAATTCCCGATCCATTTTTATGCAATATTTTAGTTCCAGAGATTTTATCGAATGAATGATTAGATTCTATTAAATGATTCGCGAATTCTGAAAAGGCATTATTGTTTAAACATCGTATATGTTCTTTTACTCTTAAATTGACATTCCGGGCCGTTTTTCCGATATAAAAAGCAGAACAATCATTACAATTAAGTTTATATATGCCCGAGTGGCCGTCTTTATCTTTAGTATTAATTAAATATTTACCTAAATTATTATTAGTGTAAAAAGCGGGTTTTATTTCAGATGGGAATTTTTTAACGCTTAAAGAAGAAAAGTTATTTGTATACAGAACTCCACGCCATTGGAATGTTTGATTTATGTTTATATTATTAGGGTTATAAGATAAATAACCAAATTAATTTATCTGATAGTCCCATATTAAATTTATTCCGCCGCTGAAACTTCCTCCCCCCCCCCCCCTCCCACCTTATCAACCTTAATAATTTGTCTCCACCTTTTCTATTTGCATCTCTTTCTATCTGTTTTGTATCTCTTTCACTCATTGTTTTCATTTACCTGTATTTATATGTGCCTGTATCTAATTAGCTTTAGTTGATATTTAGCCCTGATGAAGCTTGGGACAAGCGAAACCCGGTTGGCTATCGTTATTGATTCAAAAATAAAGTGGTGTCTTACTAAGTGTATGTTTTTTCATTCAATATGTCACACCCCAAAGTATTTGCTTCCTTCGAAAAGATTGTTCTTTACTTTATATAAATATAATATAGATTTATTATACATATAATCTTTTCAAAAGAAATTTTCTAAATGATAGTGAAAACCCTATCAAAATCAGTTGCGTCGTTCAGAAAAACTAAGCGTAAAAGCAGACAGATGCGGAAAAAAACTCAATTTTATACTATTTGGAGATTGCCAGTAATATTGTTCTGTATTTACATTATATAGAGGGTTTTCCAATAAGAGTTGTTATTTTGAAGAGCCCGCTATTTCGGTAGATGTTACTTTTAAAGCTGTCATTTTTTGACATTTGACAAGTAGAAACTACGACATGGAACGATACACGCTTCAACAACGCATTGAAATTATTAAAATTCGCTTGAGTGAATCAAATGCAAATCATCTTGAGTGTTGAGGCCACAGACATATGAATATTAATAGACGAGAAGTTATGGACGAGGGGTTAAAACAAGAGTTGCTGGACGCAGAGAGAAAAGCTGACTGTGATTCGTCAATAAATCAATCTGACAGTAAATAGGCATCTCGCATTATAATGTCACCATTTAGTTCTTAAAAGTAAAAACTGCTTTTGAATGAATAGACATTTTTACATGAGAGCGCAAATAACTCGCCACGTTATGAACAAATTTGCGAAGTCCAAATTCGGCAAAATAAATTTCTTCTATTTTCAGAGTCGAATATTTCGTTTATGTATTTAGTTAAGACACTTTTATAAATGTTCATAATTTACTTCCCAGCAACCAACCAGCTTTGTGTTTCGCGTCCAGACGTATCTCGATGTGATAGTATATGTTTCTACAACTGATCCATATTATACGATGTGAGTATGCTTAAAATAAAGTAAAATAATGTTTATATATGGAATGTAATTCGACAATTGGGTTTATTCTCTTTTTCACATCTATTTTTACAAGTTTTCATAGCACAAGTCACCTTTTTGCCGTGTTATTTCGTAAAATGAACCGATGATGCCTCGACCATAGTTCGCACAAGAATGATGACGTCAAATTTTCTAAATTCACTTGAGGCCATACGCGAGCACAGCCGACTCCAATGGAACCGGTATGGGGAGTGGGGAATAATACGCTTTTAATCACTTAGGGCAGGTCTACTAATATTCATATGTCTATGGTTGAGGCCCATTTCCACCTCGGTGGCTTCGTCAACAAGCAAAATTGTCGCATCTGGGGCTCGGAAAACCCAAGAGTTATTGTTGAAAAGCCTCTCTATCTTCAACGTGTGACTGTTTTGTGCGGTTTATGGTCCGGCGGAGTCATTGGACCTTACTTTTTTTTTAAATGAGGCTGGAGCAACAGTTATGGTGAATGGATTGCGCTATCAAGAGATGATTAATGATTTTTATGGCCGGAATTGGATGGTATTGATCTGGACAACGTTTACTTTCAACAAGACGGCGCTACGTGCCACACAAGTAAGAAAACCACTGATATTGTACGGTTGAATATTAAAATATCACCTCTCATTGGAAAACCCTGTATTATTTTATTTTTTTTAAATATTATCTAATCGTAACCTTTTTTATATATCACGATCTTTTTTTACACTAGAGTCTCAACTACTTTCAACCGTCTAGAGCCAGTGGGACTATAACATCCCCAATTGGGGTATGTTATAGTCTTATGGCTATAGTCAAAAATCGCTCGAATGATTAATATTATTTTTTAATCTTGACTATCCATTGGAAAATTTTAATGATTTTCAAGTATTTGTTTCATCTAGTTGTGAATCTACTTTCAAATATTTCTTTAAGATTTTGCGTATACTTTAAAATTTATAATATGAAGTAATTATGAAACAATGATGCTTTGTGGACATCTTTTTATTGATCTGTCTGGTTTCGGTACAACTGACTATCTGACAATCTAACTTCGCCCCCCGAGGAGTCACCTATCCGCCCCTGTCCGAGAGAGGCGACAATCTCTCTGCGAGAACTTGTCAATTGTTGAAGAACACTTCAATTGACCCTTAGATTGAGGTCCATGGACCAGAGTCTCCAAATTGATGAGAACCCGTGCAAACAATAAACAATATTAATACAACTTGGACCATGACGCCATTCTCCATACTGAAGTGCGGTTAGATTATTTCAGAATGTTGTTTGTCAGAATTAGGTTGGGAGAATTTTGGATTACATCGAAGATTGAAACGCGCTATTAGTACTGGTACTTCGGCCTATTTGAGTTTGATGCTTAACAAACCACTAATGGGTATACAAATTAACTCTGTGTTAAAGCGGTGAGATCAGTGGGTGGTTAAAAGAGATTGCAACATCCTCTCGAATCAAAATTTAGTTGTGACTGAGACCAATTGTTTTTAAAAAGTGTTAGGAATTCAGGTCACTTCGGTAAAGAAAAACACACTTTTAAATATTTTTAAGAAAGCTATTAATATATATTTAAAAATGGATCGAACTAACACAATAACGAATGCATTGACAGACTCTGTGTTTGGTGTAACCTTTAAAGTAGCATCCTACCTTATCAATGGTAACCGGATAAATCATCACAATGATAATTCAACACATCTTTAAAAAGTTATATAAAGTTTATTAACTTTATTAACTGGGTTATGTAGGTTAGGTTAGGTTAAAAAAAAAATTTCATCGTTTCTAATGACTTTATATCACTTTTTAAAACTGTGTTGAATTGTCACTGTGTTGAGTTTACATGGAACCCTTATGAATACCGTAACTGTCAAATTTTGAACATTTAATCAGTGAAACATAAGTAATACGGCATGGTTGAATCAAGCTTCAAACCTAAAATTTTAAAATTCAATATATAGGGCAATAGTAGTATTTTTTAAACATAATTGCTTTAGCGAAAAGCTTAATTCATTGCAAGTATCATTCTTACGGTGACTGGATAAATCATCAAAATCATAATTCATCACATCTTTAAAAAGTTATATAAAGTCATGGAAAGTGATGAAACAAAAACTTTATCAACTGGGTTAAGTAGGTTAGGTTAGGTTAAAAAAAAATTTCATCGTTTCTAATGACTTTATATCACTTTTTAAAAGTTTGTTGAATAGTCACTGTGCTTTTTGGGAGTGTTATGATAACTGAAAAGAATGATACAGAGGAAGTGGAAGGACTATGCATATCTGGTCACTATATTTAGATGAAGCCATTTCAAGCAGCTTATCTTATAGTAATTCGTTTAAAAGCGGGATCGCAGGCCTTAACGAATGAATTAATAGGTTTCCTGAGGTAAGTGAATATCAAGACGAAATGAACAAGTGTTCCGGCATCGTTATAATGTAGTCATAATTTAACAGTTATTAGGAAACCTGATTTCATCCATTAGACTTGTAATCCCGTTTTTAACCGGATTATCAATAAATTGAAGATATTCTTCAAATAAGCAAAACTCATTGTTCTCCACTTGACCCTTGTACCTAAAGCTTGCCCGTAGTGAATTTGATTGCCTCGTATTACGTCTAAAAAGTATTTTTTCTACAAAGATGTTTCTTCAAATTTACAAAAAGATTTCTTTCGTGAATTTAGATACGGAAACCAATCAACAAAACAGAAAAAGACGGCTGGATGGAACCACTTCATTTTTATTATTGTTGAAAACAAAATTGGGTCTTTCGCGAAATTGTAGTTTCAATTACTTTTTTTAAAGGCGGCCCAAGGTTTGTATGGCACTTTGAAACTGCTAACGCCATAACAGAACTATTTTACTATCGAGAAATCTTAAAATGATTGCTTTGAAATCAGAACCCTATCCAACTTTAACTAGGCGCGAAATCGGAGTAAAAGATTCTTGAAGACTCGCATCTACAATCATTCTGAAAGGTTATAATTAAAACGGATAAGAAGAGTTAAATGCTTGTTCTAAGTAGCCAAAAATTAATTTACTTACTTGAGAGACAATTGATTTTGAGATATTTGAATTTCTCTTACCTCTAGAGTATCTTACCTCTTTTTATATGAAACCGCACAAGGATCTCAACTGCTCTCAATCGTCTGGAGCCAGTGAGACATGGCATCCCCAATTGGGGTATGTTGAGAGGCTGAATATAGTGGAAAGAGGAAAAAGACGGGTAGAAGGAAGTTGGGATGTACCTGGCTGTTCAGATCTGGTCACCAAACACGACTAAAGCCGTATCAAGTAACATTTCAATTTTGAATGGACACCAAGGTACACTAAAACACCAAGGTGATACTAAACTTACACCAAGGTGATACTAAAAGTATCTTCCACTCTGGAATTGCCGCATGTATCGTATATATCATTTTAAAGTAATAAATTGTGAAAAAACACAAATACCTCAATTAAAATTTACTTAAGCATGCTGGGATTAGAACCCTCAACCTTCAGATTGCTAGTCGTAGGACGTCATGCCTGTTCCAAGTAGCTCATCAATTAATTTATCTACCAGAGAGACAAACATTTCCGGGATAGGAATAACCCGACACTAGGTATTTGAAGTTCTCTTACATTCATAAACGGAACAGATTATGAGGTTTATGATATGATGAAAATTTGGTTAGCAAAGGATTGAACCCACGAAGCCTGGGTGGGTACCAGACGCATTTCTTCCCTCAACTACTAACACGACCCAGATTCACTTATTTATTCACATTCATACATATTCTCCTACATGCTTAGTTAAGTTCGGTTGTTTGATTCACTTGAACCATTATCACCAGGGTATTGTATTTATAAAGACTGCCTTTTCAAGGAGATGCGATATTGCAAATTTGTTGGTCTTTACATAAATGCCTTTACGTTGTGGTGAGATTGCATAATAATAAATATATCTAATAGTGAATAAAAATTTGAAGTTCTTTTTAAGAACTATTTATTGGATAACACCTCTGCCAAAGGTCATCCCAATTGGTTCGCTACGTTTGGTGATTTAGCAGGGGTACTCGGGTTCATCGAGTGAGGTGTGTTCAACATGAGCCGGTCCACCAGCTTTGTGGCGTGCCAGATTAGAAGAGGCTGGTTTGGGGAGACTCTTTAACCTCTCCAACTGGTCTCTCTACCCATCGCTTTGCGCCGCAGTGGAAAGGATAGATTCATATGTCGTCACTCCTAGACACACTGATCCTTAGATTTCTACACAACCCTCATACATTTTACCTTCCCAGAACTTCCTCTCCTTCCTCTTCTTATAAAAGACCCTCCACACGGCATTCCAAAAGATAACATAGGCCCCGAGGGAAATTATTTTCCTCACGGCCTCCTGTGTAAGGTTAATATAAAAAAAATAAATAAAAAACAATCAAATATCTGAGAGTAATTGAAGGACTGAAGGACAAAAGTTTTAAAAAAATTGAAAATTAACGTATATTTTTAAGAATCAGAATTTTTTAAATGTAAATAAGAAATAAAAATATTTTTATATTTACTACCGTAATTTTTTTCAAGAATAAAAAAAAACAGTGAAAATATCCTATTCTGGGTTGTTGTTATTATTTTTGGTCCTGATCACATATTTTAGTGGGATAGTCAAGTCTAATTCTGACTTACTCAATTATAGAACTTACAACTACTATCAAAATTATGCCTTTAATAGTTTCAAATAAGTTCAATTTATACACTCGCTTTTACCTAGATTACAAGAAGTTAGTAATAGAAACGCAGATGAAGCGGATCTATTCAACTGTTCGGAATATAGATACAATAAGGCTATATTATCATACCTTTTCAATTATTACCAATAATGTAACCTAAGTCTACTTATAAGTTTTGCATGTCGTTTTATATTTGTCTAGAGTTTCTGTTTATTTTATACTTTCTGTTTTCAATGTACATGATTTTTTGTTTGTTATATATTTATACTTACCGTTAATATGAAATAAATAATCAATATTTATAAATATATCTTCTTGTTTTAAACGAACACTGCATAAGAGTCCCAATCAGCCTTTTATCTTGTTTTGGCAAAATATTCAATCTTTGTTACGTCGGGCGTACCACAAGGATCACACCTTGGACCTTTGCTATTCTTAATTTTTATTAACGACCTTACATTTAAACTCCGCTGTAAATTTTCTCTATATGCTGACGATCTCAAGTTATATAAAGCAATTAAATCTATGGAAGATTGTGAACTCTTACAACAAGACCTTTAGACTTTATCTGCTTGGTGTGTGGACAACGAAATGGTACTGAATATAGCTAAGTGCAAAGTTATAAATTTCACTAAGAACACCAACAAAACCCTATTTTCATATAGCATAAATATGTGGTCACAATCTGGAAACAGTTGAATCGATCAAAGATTTAGGAATTATATTCGACAACAAACTAACGTTCAACCAACACATTGAATACATTGTAAGTAAATCAAATAAATTACTTGGTTTTATTGTAAGATCAACTAAACTGTTCAAGAATTCTAATAGACTAATAATTCAATTCGTTAATCCGCACTGTTTTTGAGTATGGTTAAACAGTTTGGAATCCACATTATATCACACAGGTATCTAGACTTGAATCTGTCCAAAGAAAATTTACACGGATTTTGTCTTATTGATCAGGTGTCTACCATCTACTAGACGGTTACGAACAAAGACTTACATATTTCAAATTAGAGAGTCTAATTAAAAGACGAAACATAAATGACTCTGAATGCTTTACAAAATTGTGAATAATCAAGTAGATAGTAACATAGTCCATCTAATCAAATAAAACGCCAGGCCCAAATTCACTAGAAACTTTAACATATTTTGGACCGAAATTTTTACCAATAACACTGGTTATTTTAATCCTATGTCTAGAATGTCTCGATCATACAACGATATTGCCAAAACACATGCTCGCATAGATATTTTCGTAAATAATATAACTTGTTTCACGAGATACCTCCACGATTTCTGTACCAAAAAAAAAAAAAAATATGCTGCAGACACATTAGTCTAGGGACATTATATTTGGATATAAATTTATTTTATACTATACAAGAATGTACTTTAAGTGTCCTGTTTGTGTCCAAATAAAAAAACAAAATTTAAAAAAAAATAAAAATAAAAAAAACTGCTCTCAACTCTCCGTGCCAGACGGAATAAGATATCCCCAAACGGTGTTTTGATCCTGATGAGTACGGGTAGGGGAAGCAGATGTGAGAGTGGAATATTGGGAAGCAGCTGGCTATTCAGATCTAGTCCTTAACAAGGCTAAATCATGCAAGGCAGACTTACCCAATATTACAGACTTCTCTTCCACCTGGTGCACTCACGGAAAAAAAGAGTAGAAAATCCTGATTTATCAAAAATCTTAAAATTGTTAGGAATCATGTTAAAAAACGGGACTGCAAGTCGCTTCCTGAAAAAAGTCAAAATAATATCGGAACACGTGTTCACGAACCTGCGTTTGTCTTAATAATATGTCATGACGAAATGCAAAAATGTTAGGATTTTTATGAACACGTGTTTTATCACACACATCGTAAATTTATTAGAATACCTATGATTTCATCCGTTAATGGCCTACATTCCCGTCTTTAACAGTAGTCAAATAATTTTAAGAAATTCTTAATAAATTAGCAATTTTTTATAGGAAAGTTTTCTCCGTGCATTAGGATATTCTAAAAACAAATGTGATTAAATTTTTCAATAAATACTTCTGGCTTCCTTAATTCTAAGTACGAAGAAAAAAAAAAGTCTTTTTGATTTACATCTCAGTATAAAATTTTGAGAGCAAAATTTCACTCAAAGGTTGATTCTGTGAATAATTAAATTTTCAAGCCTTTTTCAATCATTTTAAAAGTATTTTTTTTATTACAGGGTGTTCCGAGAATTTCAGAAAGAATAATAAAATAGGTATCATGAACGCTGAAGGGCTATAATAACAATTTTGTGTCGAGGTTTTTTACGTTGTTCTTATTTTACCCGAATAATAGATATACTAGTCCCAGTGAAAGGTCGTACGTGACGTCATCGCTGTTTTTCGTTTTTATACCAGGCCTATGTGAAGAAAGAGGACAATCGTTGATGAAGTAAGCAGAGTATCTACTCATAAAGCTTGTCATGATCATTTTTAAAAACTTTTTATTCGACTTCAGAAAAAAAATCCAAATAATATTTAAAAACCCAAAATATTTGTTAATAGCCTAACCTGATTGTATCGAACGTGTCACACAGACTAAATATAACATGACAATATACCAAAATATGTATCAAACAGAGCTATATAAAACTATCCATGTATAGCTACAGGTTCCCCGAGGCGACAGTGATTAAGTAAACAGTAAGGAAGGGTTGTTTCGGAGAATTTGAACAATTCATCAAATTTCAACGTTCATTTTCAAGTTCTGTGAAAGATTTTTTCAAGTTCTGTTTTTATTTCAGTTTTGTCAAGCAACTAGCCTACAATGATATAATAACCGAACTTGAATAAGTCTTTCACAGAACCCGATTATATTTTGATGAGACATGAAGTGAAAAAATAGGTTCCATTTTTTTACCTTCAAAACTTCCAACGCTTTAAATAAAACTACGGAATCCGGTCTACGCGCACCGCTTATCGCGTTCTAATAGAGGAACACGTTTTGACGAGATATTAGTGCGCATTATGGCTATTAATTTTAATATATTTGTTTTTAGTTTTATTTATCATTAAATTTGTTTTTTTCTTTACTTCTTTCTTATATTTCTATAAAATAGTATTTTTTAGTTCTTCTAAGTTATTTTTATTATTATTTAATGTATGATTCATACTTGCATACTTATGTTCCTATAAAATAGTATTTTTTAGTTCTTTTAAGTTATCTTTATTATTATTTCATGTATGATTCATACTTGCACACTTATTTTTCTATAAAATAGTATTTTTTAGTTTTTTTATGTTATATTTATTATTATTTCATGTATAACTACCACAACACGGGCATTAGCCTAGTATGGTAGTTAAAAAAATGTCAAAAAATGTAACATGTAAATATTTATTAAATAATAAAATAATAAAAAAATTGTATAGCTTTATGGTGCTGGCGTTCATTATTTAAAGTTTTTTGTTATGCAGGTTCCACACGTTTCATGCCCTAATGAATATTGCACCTACTTTAATTACTGCTTACAAAAACAGGGGATGATTTCCAAATCATTTAATGGCTGTTTTTTTCTGGCTAACCCAACAGTTAAATGGCCAAATATACATCAATTATTTGTAATTGTTTCAAGAGTCCCAACTGCTCTCAACCGTCTGGAGCCATTGAGACTATGGCATCTCCAATCGGTGTATGCTGAATTTTGTGGGGGGGAGGAGGGGGTAAGGTATCTGGCTATTTAGATCTAGTAACCAAACACGACTAAAGCCAAGCAACGTTTTGAATGGTGGTCTTACACCAGGGCGATACTTAGAGTATCTTGCACACAAAACCGTGCAGCAAATATATTATATGTTACTCTTGATAAATAATAAATAAAATAACAAAAATTAATACATTTGCTAGTCGACAGCCTTACCCCTCTACCTCGGAGGCCGTCTAAGAAAAGAGTCATCCTAATTAACTTATATAATAAATGCGAAAATGTATTTGTTCAACGTTTTTTAACGTGATTTTTTTCATAGGGATAGTTGGAATACTGAGAAGTGCCATAGGCTACTTTTCGTCGTAGAAAAACATTTCGAACCCGTGAAAAATTCTTTTTACAGTAAATTCTCCTAAAAACCACGCAATCGACGCCGCGGGTAAAACAAGTTGTAAATCCACCAGCTTTTTTACCTGCAATAAAGAGTTTTATGAAATTCAATTTAGTATTTTCAAAACATATTATTAACATACGTGATGTACGCTATTTACGTTGTAGCCCGAAACGCCGCAAGTTGTTTCTTTTCGAGCCCAAGGTTGAATTCATTAGCGGTTCGTGCCTGCTATCCGTATCAGAGTGAATTTATTCGGTAGGAGGAAGAAGGAAGCGAACTATTACACAGTACACTCGGATCCTACTTGCCGGTGAAATTAACTAATTCAGTAAGACAAATTGACTAAAAGCGTGACTATGGCCTTAATCAGACAGAACTAATAAAATTTTATGAGGACTTATGTGTTTTGCGATAGCTACACACAGATAAAATGTTTTTAAACGTTGTTACACGCTAGCCATTTTTTTTTCACAGAATATTACAACGAGTTTTTTAGGTAATAAATTCGGGTAATTTTTCAATCAGGGTACACCATGTTAACACGCTGTTGCTAAGATGGTTTGACAGTCGCAAGTTATTTATTACATTAACTCCACGCAGGAGGCCATGAGGACAATAATTCCCCTCAGAGTCTATGTTATCTTTGAAGATGCTGTCTTAAAGAGACCCATGTTGTAGGAGGGAGGAAACACAGAGACTGGCAAATCGTTTCAAAGCCGAACTGTTGAACTAGAGAAAGAGTCATAGAAACTATCCGTTATCAGGTGACAAATGTCAATCATGTACTATGTTGGGCACGCGTTTGGCTTGTTTCCCGACTATGCGCCGGTATCGGATGAATCAATAAAGCTAGTTCCTCGGAACACCTTCCATTTTATTTTATTCCATTCCTTCTTCCATGACAAGAGGTATGACCTTGCTAAATGCCCTATCAGCGGATATAGATGTGTTTAATATCACTTTTAAACATAACATAGCACAGGCGTCAGGTTCTATCGGTTCACAATGGAAGATGCTCTGAGGAACTAGCGTCATTGATCCCTTCGGCACCGGTGCGTAGTCGAGATACACGCCAAACGCGCGCCCAACATTTGTACACGGTTGACATTTGTCACATGAGAACGGGTCGCTTCTACGATTCGTTCTTAGGTTCAACAGCTCGGCTGTGGAACAAACTGCCGGCCTCTGTGTTTCCTCCCTCCTACAACTTGGGACTCTTCAAGACCCATGTTCACTCCTTCCTCTCCACAAAAAGACCCTCCACACAGCATCCCCAAAGATGATATAGGCCCTGAGGGAAATTATTTTCTTATTTTCTTCAGGGCCTCCTGTGTGCCGTTAATATAAAAAATTTAAAAAATTAAAAAAAAAAAACTATACCATGTTTAAAAATGTATTGTTATGTAACATGTATTGTTAGTTATAATAAAATTGTACCATAATTGGACTTACCTGTTTGTCGTACAATAAATAAAAAAAAAATAAAAAAAAATACCGGTACACCAAGCATACCTACCTGACGCCTGACTTGGATTGGAATCCGTTTGTCAAGGTATGGGAATCTATCAAACGGTCCGCCCGTTTCTGCACAGAGTCAAGAGTTTTTTTTAGGTATTTTAGAGCTCCAGAGCAGAGATGCCTACCAAATTCAATAGTGGGATGCATTTGTTATTTGTACAAGATCAGCATTTGTGTGCCATTAAAGTATCTGCGGTCCCTGTACAGTACGGCCAGATTCTAAGATGCTTACTTGAATCAAGCTTTGATGGAGCCTATTTATGCCATCTCAACCTCTAATTAACAATAATCAATAAGCCTATTCTAATTATTTATAGAGGGGTTGGTCAGCGCATTAAATTCAACTGTTTTAATTTTTGTAAGTGCTGGCTTCCAATAGCCATTTTTGAATATTTTGATGGATTGCATTTATGGAGGCAATAATCTTAACATGTATTTGTAAATGTACTCGTAAATATTATGTATGATGTATGTACCAGTATTATGTATGTATATCCAGTTCGTCTAAAATATGTACATACCTATTAGTTTTGACTGATTACTTATAAGTCTAAGTTGTAAGTTACTAGCTACAATTGTAAATATAAGACACTAGTTGTAAGTCTAAGTACTTAGTTGCCAGTCAGGTTTTAAATCCCGTATCCCGCAATCCCGCGGGATTTTAAACTATATTTTATTTCATGTACAGTCCACCAACTAGTGTGGAAGCGTAGAACGCGTTTTCCGATGCTGGGCTGCGATTATCCGTTCACGTACAGATGTCGGGACTCTCCATTGTCGATGTTTTTAAGGATTTAAAAAAAAAACATATATTTTTAAAAACATATTATGTTACATTTTAATATCTTTTATTTATTTTTGAGTACATGTTACATGATTAATACATTTATTTAGAGAAGATACATTAGAGCACCATACTAGGCAGCTGCCTGTTTCATGGCACCCAATGGAGGAATGGTTAGTTTGAATTTATTAAAAAAAAAAAAATTATTTACCAAAGATACCAAATATTAGAAAAAATGTTTTATTTAAATATTTAAAAAAATATATGTTATTTAAATTTAATAACACTTAATAAAAATCCCACAAATCCAAAATGTTATCCTGCAATCCCGCGGGTTTTGAAAAAGGTGCGGGATTTTCAAATCGCTAGATATTGTTAGGTTCGTGGTTTTTAGGGCCCTCAGCGAGGGGAGGTGTACAGGGCCGGCGACTAGCTAAGTCTTCTTGTTATCTATCTTGCCGACCAGATGGATAACTCAACTTCAGGCGTGGATCGTCAATCGGACTTGTGTTTCTGGACCTACCTTTTGCTGGAAAGGGTTCACGTCGCCTTCAGTTACCAAATGAAAGAAGTATTGTGATACAATGGATTTAATACAACGGGTAGCACATGGCGTCACAATATGAGATAGAAATTAATGGTATTAAACAACACAAAACATGGGTGATACACATCTTAGCATTATGCTATCAAAATTTTCTCTGGGCTCCGGGACATAAAAGTTAATAATTGGCAATACACGACACAGTAAGGGAAGAACAGGTTAATAACGACTCACGTGGATCTAGTTTATTCAAATAAGATGCCAACCTTATTTGGATGTGCTGCCGCCATTCGTGGGTCTTGGCACAAAGGAACTTTTAGCACCACCATTGACGTGCCCGAGCTCTAGGGGCGCTTGCTTTGTTCTGTCGGGTCACGGGTCATGTCGCGGGCAAGCTTTGTGCCGAGATCGAGCGCGACTGGCGCCGTTTGCGGCACATGTTGGAACTAAAAACTGGTTGGGTTTTCTCCGGCATTTTAGGAGTCCGTAACTATAGCTTATTTGCGTTACGTAACAATATACATATTGATTGTAAATCACTAGTTATAAATCTTTTTTGTAAGCAACCAGTAATAATTTACTCATTAAAAAAATAACTCGACTGGGCTTCAAAAAAGACACACTAAAATTACTATCAAACTATCTTAAAGACAGAACACAAAAAACTAAAATTGGGAATAATTATAGTTCAGAGACACAGATAAAAAACGGAGTTCCGCAGGGAACTGTTCTTGGCCCGATTTTATTCTTAATTTATATTAATGATTTATGTAATTTTGTAATCCTTGGTCAAATTGTTTCTTACGCCGATGACACGGCAATAATAGTGGATGGTAATAATTGGACAGAAACTTTTTCGAAAGCAACTGTATGTATTTCACTTGTTTCAAAATGGTTAAAATACAACAAACTTGTCTTAAACTACAGCAAAACATTTTACTTACCTTTTTATAAAAACATAAGAAACAAACCAAAAGAAAACCTTAAAATTATAATCCATAATACAACTTGCAATCAAGAAATGTGCTTCCTGTGCAACGAACTCGCTAATGTCAAAAATATAAAATATTTAGGAGTATCAATAGATATTAATCTTAATTGGAAATCACATATTAATCAAACCACTTCGAAACTAAGATACATTACCTATATATTTTATAGACTCAAGGAAATTTTAAACGCTGAAAAATTTAAAATGATTTACTTCTCCCTGGTGTAATCTGCAATCACTTATGGCATAATATGATGGGGTGGTGCACCTGATACATTTAGTAAGCCTCTACAAATAATTCAAAAACACATAATTAAAGTCATATATAACAAAAATAAAACATTCTCGACCGACCTATTATATTATATTATACAAGGAATCTAAATTATTTAACATTCGAAAATTATTTATATTACAAACTATGAAATATTTATTTTTATAAGCAATAATTGTTCGCCTGAAACACTCATCCACATTGAAAAAATCTCCTGATAAAAAATACATGACGCCAACGCGTCATGTATTTTTTATCAGGAGATTTTTTCAATGTGGATGATTGTTTCAGGCGAACAATTATTGCTAATAAAAATAATTGTTATCCTTTGTGCTATGCATAAATAAAATCTTGTCTTTAAAACATTAATTTATCAAAAAAAAATTATAATTTATGAAATATTTATTTAAAAACAAAAATGATTTCAAAATAAATGAAAACAGAATGAGCAAAAGAACAAATAATATATTTTACACCCCCCAAACCAATACTAAATTAATGTAGACACATAGCAGTTTCATTGGTCCTCGTACATTTAACCTTCTACCACTACAAACTCAAATGATAAATAAAAAGATAGAATATATTAAAGAGGTAAAATTATGGCTGAATGACGCAGATATTGAAACGCTTTTACTATAAATTTATTGATCCTTTCTACAACTCACTTGCTGAAACTTTATAAACTATTGTACATAATGTTTTTCTCTTTACTTTTTATAATAACTATAAACAAAACAAAAAACTTTTTCTAATAATGTATATTATACTTTAGGTACTTGAAATATAGTAATCGTTTTATATTACCCACACTTAGGCAGTGCCTTAGTGGATTTTCATTTCTTGTGTATACTATATGGTATTATATATTATGTTATTATATACTATCTATTAATATGTATAATATATGTAAAGAAATGAAAATAAATAAAGTAAAAAAATAAATAAAGTAAAAAAATAAATAAAAATAAATAAATCTCTATTGTAAGTAACGAGAAATAAATCTTAGCTGTAAGTTGTAAATTGTAAGTCTAAGTTATAGGTTAAATAATGATGAGTCCTTGAAGTGTTTTTACAACGATAAAGGCGTATAAATAATCCAATCATTATTATTATTATTATGATTAATGAATTCCGACTTGTGTTTTTTTATGCTTTCTGTGTTTGCGGGCATTTATTTTGTTTTACTCCAGGGCGGCTATACACCTTGCACCAGCCCTGCTCGTTGTGTCCCAGTATTATAACATTCAAACAGCATACAAAATCGTCCCAATTCGGTAATGATAATAATTTATGACAATAATTGCCCTAAAATTAGTTTATAATATTAGTTGTCAAGCGCTACTTAGATCTTGTTTGTCCTAATAATATTATAATGTATTCTAACTTAGGTGAAACTTCAATAATACAATTTAGTGAACGCGTGGGGTAAGTAATTTGTTAGAAGGGCTGTATCGAAAATCCTCTTATTAAGGATAAGTGAACGTCTAGAATTGTTGAAATGTTTGTAAAGCTTTGTATAAACCGAGGCAGTTTAATTAAATTACCATACTTCTACGAAAAATAGACAAATGTCGCAAGAACCTGTGTTTAGTGCTGTCCTGTTTTGTAATGCCTTTGCCTTTTGATAAAACCCTGTTAAGGCGATGCCATACCTAGTAATGCAAAATCATATGTTTTTGGTTTGAAAATTTGGTCTCCTAGAAATGTTTTAGATGCTTTAATTAAATACTGCGAGTAGAATACATCTTGGCCTTTGAAATAATCGAGTATTTTTTAGAAAAGTCTTTTTATAAGCCCAGAAAAAAATAATGTAAAGGCCTATGAATACTGCTTTAAGGTTCAAAATCTCCTATTTACGAACCCATTTTCGGTTATGATTTTATTGTATAAGGTGGAAAATTAAGTTATTTATAAAATGATCGAAATTTTTTTTAATATTTATGCCTGAACATCCACAAAATAAAATAGAAGGCACTTTTTGGCAATGTTTTTTTCTTGCATAAATCAAAACAGGCGGATGGTGTTAAGCGGGAATTTAAGCCTAATTGCCATCTACGTAAGGGTTGTTATTGATAGCGGCTCAATTTAAAATATTACACGACGTAGTTCAACGCTTTAAATTCAAAATTGTAATCTGATATTGCGATGGCGTAATATAAGTCAAGAGACTGTAATTGACACAGTACTTTTTTGTATGCCAGGTGAAATATAAGTCAAAGGACTGTAATTAATACAATGCTTTCCTTTTGTTACAGTTGATAATGAAGAGAGATGATACAACCATGCATACTCTTTTATGATATTTGGATAGCGAAATATAAGTCAAAGGACTGTAATTAATACAATACTTTCCTTGTGTTCCAGTTGATAATGAAGAGAGATGAGACATGCATACTCTTTTATGATATTTGGATAGCGAAATATAAGTCAAAGGACTGTAATTAATACAATACTTTCCTTTTGTTCCAGTTGATAATGAAGAGAGATGAGACAACCATGCATACTCTTTTGTGGTATTAGAATGGTGTAATATAAGTCAAGATACTATAATTAGAACAATAACTTCCCCGTAAGTCAGGTGATATTGCAGAGAGATCAAACAAACCGTGCATACTCTTTTATATTATTTATCTACCTAAAAATGTCTCTCTTTCGTGCACTCCCTCTCTAACAAGACGTCAGTCGCACGTTAATTAGACCATTTCAGTATAAAACACATCAATCTGGAAAAAGCCACATGTCTTAGTGTCTTGTCTAGATACCTTATAATGATAGGGTTCTAACAACTTTTGGTAGATTTATTTCATGAAAAGAAATTTAAAAACCAAGAGCGACAGTTTATTGAAGTGAAAAAATGCTCTATTTAAAAAACTTTTTTAACCTCTCGGCGTTAAATATTCAGAGAGTAAATTTTTTTATATTGATATTGCTCGTAGGGTTACATGAACCATTCCTACACAGCTTTTTTACAGGCTCAATATCGGCTAAATTTGTTAACAGAACATTTTTACAGTTGTAAATTCTTTCTGCGAATCGCTGCACTGTTAAAATATTCGGAATTTCAACTAAACGTACAAGTAAGCAACGGATAAAATCAGATTTTAAAAATTGGTTTTAATTGGGAAGATTATTCTAGTTTATTAAAAAGTATTTAATCCGTTATAAAAACCCTTACTCGTGCATTATAAATTAGGCCAATTTTATTATGTGAATACGACACAAGAGTCTCAACCACTCCCAGCTACCAGAAAAACCAGAAGGATTGTGTCCAATTGAGGTAAGTTGTGAGGGTGAATGGAGAAAGCAAGGGAATGGCATGGGGAAGAGGGAGATTGCGAAATACCTGTCTGCCCAGATCTGGTCACCAAACACAACAAGCAACAAAGTTTCAATTCTGAATGGTCGTATTTAAATAAGGCGATTATAAGGCCCGGTTATTTCGCATAAACTTAAAATGTGACAATGTCATCAAATTTCCATTCAGCGCCATATTGTTTTTAGACATTTGAATAGTCCCGTTAAATAAAAAAAATGTAATAAGCTAACAAGCTTAACAACGTGATACTTGTCGTCTTCTGCTGATCACAATTGGTTCAGAAGCTAAAGAGGACCTAGAATCGGAGCCCAACGGGGCCCTTTCAACTGACAGGACGATTTTTTCACACTGTGATTGTTTGACACACACGGAGAAATGAGGGGTGATCGGATAACTCATCAAAATGACAATTCAACACACCTTTAAAAAGTGTTATAAAGTTATAAAAAGTGATGAAACTAAGTTAAATAGGTTACTATTAAACACTATTACCTATCTTTTTTTTGTTTCATCACTTTTAATTACTTGGGTCGCGGGTTCGAACCCGGCGTGCGCAAATAAATTTTATTTGATTAATTTGTGTTATTTCACAATTAATTAATTAGAATAATATATAGTATATTTGCGGCACGTTCCAGAGTGGAAGATACTACCAGTATCGCCCTGGTGTAAGACCACCATTCAGAATTGAAACGTTGCTCCAAATGGCTTTAGCCGTGTTTAGTGACTAGATCTGAATAGCCAGGTACTTCCCCACCTTCCTCTTTCCCTTCCCCACTTACCTTCAGCCTCACAACATCCCCCAAATGGGGATGCTATAGTCTCACTGGCCCCAGACGGGAGCAGTTGGGACTCTTGTGAGGTATTCACTATTCACTATAAAAAGTTATCATGGAACCGCCATTAGGATGTCGGAACAAGTGTTCATTAAAATTCTAATATTTTCACATTTCTTCATTATATTTATTAGGAAAAATGCAGCTGCATGAATACGTGTTCCGATGTATTCTGAATGGACTAATATTTTATTAGGAAATGGATTGCAATCAGGGTTTTAACAGAATTTTTATAAATCAGCCATACTCTTTTTCATCCGTGTAAGAGTATCTAAAACTATTACGAGTCTTAAAACAAACCATTTTTGTCGTTAAAATTAAGTTAACTATAAATATCAATTGAAGTAAATTTCAACATATTGTCACGCTTCCTACGTATAAATTATATCCCCCCAAACAAATTATGTTTATGATTCAATTTGATAAACGCCCGCATATTCAATTTTTTTTAACTGCTCAGTTAGAGTTAACAGTGGATACCCTAAGTACCTTGTTAAAGCATTTAACATAAATTAGATATGGTTTGAAGGGTTAGATTGAATGAATAAGTACGCCAAACAGTGTGGTCAACTGATCCAGTGGAGACGATAACAAAGGTGACGACAAAACACGCCGTACACAAGATCCTTATTATTTGGCCATAAGGCAAATGTTGCCAGAACATGAACAAGTATTTTAACCCTTCAGGCTTCTAGCATATTGACCGTTATATTTCTTAAAGAATAAAATCTGGGAAATTGGGTGTATTTCCGCTTCTCAATAAACTCCAAACAAATTGAATATTTCTGAACACATCCGAAAACTAAAAACTGTTTTTGGTATATTTAAATTATTTTAGAATAATGCCAACCTACCCAACCCTCAAATAATGAACTATTTGCTAAAATTATGGTCTGAGATATTCGCTAGTTAAATAACTGTAAATACAAAGCCAAGCTTTTGCTACATACGGAACAATAACCTGCTGGTGTCTCCACAACATCAAGCACACACCCGCTTTTCATCAAACCTGGGATGCGTGCTCCCTAAAACTAGATCCACATTCGCTCAATGACAATTCTGGTTCATCGCTCCTAATATATACAATGCCTTAAACACCGATAATATATAGTCAATTAATTCTCCATCCCTTTTAACTATCCGTGTATAACATTGGTTATTTGAAAGGGGACGAGCCTAACTAACTTACTCGTTGGCACACACCCCTTGCCTCATTCACATTTATACATCGTCTCATACAGTATCTTCTATTATTCTGACTCTTGACATGGCCGGACTCAAGTATCTGATTCACTTGGTCGTGCCATGTCTTCCTCGGGCGTCCCCGACTTATGCTACCATTTACATTTGCATTATATATTCTCCTTACACTCATTTCTTCGCTCATTTGCTCTACACTTTTTAATTTGGAAGGTGGTCAATGGGTACCGCCGCCCCGGGAACCATACTCTGGGTTACCAACACCTCTGCCACAGGTCACCTGAAGTGGTTCGCTACGTTTGGTGACTTAGCAGGGGTGCCCGGGCTCATGGAGGGTTGTGCGTTCTGGATCACACTGATGAATGGGTCGGCCTACTCACTGCGGGGCGGGCCGGGCTGGGAGAGGCCGGTTGAGGGAGATCCAGTAAACCGGTTATCGCTGTCCGGGCCGTTGGATAGTACAGGGGCCCGACCCTTGGGCTCACGACCAAGGGTGGGCTGCCCCATCAGCCAGCGAAAAAACCCTGCCGCTGATGTTGTGCCGGTTCGTGACCGGTGAGGACCCAGCATCTAGCGTTTGGGGCGCACTGGGCGACCTCCACAGCCGGACTCTCCTGCCCATTGCCTAGAACCGCAGTCAGAAGAACATACCTTACATTTGGTGTATCCAGTTGCTCCACTCTCCAACTCCCCACCCAACCTTTTTAACCTAATCCTTCCCAACCCATCCTAAATCCCACAAACAAATAAAACAAACTTAAAAACTATGAACTCACAACAAATTAATATAAACTCAGCGACAGCGAACAGTAGGAGTCCTCAGTGTGGACCGAGGATGAAGGTGAATTTCGCTAACATTCGCGGTCTGCACACCAACCTAACTCCCATCCACCACCACCTTCTCTCACAAAATCCCCATCTCCTCTTCCTTACGGAAACACAGATTGCCGAGCCCCCAGATACCTCCTATCTGAACTGCCCAGGATATCATCTGGAAAGCCTTTTCAGGCCCAAAGGAGGTGTCTGCCTTTACAGCCGTGCTGACATCAGCTGCGCTCGTCTCGCAAATATCGAGAGCGCAAAACACGAAGTGTTATGGGTACGTGTGGATCTCACCGGTATGATGAGAATTTATGCGTGCCTATATCGCTCACCAAACCTTGCCGAATCAGACACTGTTGAGTTGTTTAAATACTTGAGTGACACTGTAGATATTCTCTTGCCCCGTTACCCATCGGCCGAGTTTGTAATCCTGGGGGACTTCAATGTTCATAATGAACAATGGCTGAAGTTCTCGGGCCCAACAAACTCTGCCGGTAGATCAGCGGAATCCTTTGCCCTTATCCATGGACTAAGCCAACTCGTAGAATCTCCGACCAGAATACCAGACATCCCATCACATCGAGCCAACCTACTCGATTTGTTTCTCACTAGTGAGCCACTCGGGTACAGAGTGGAGGTGACAGCGCCCTTAGGATCCTCTGACCACTGCCTGATTACCACCTCTGTCCCATCCTCCATGAACCGTCAACCCGACAAACATGTAAAGAGGAAGGTATGGCACTACAGGGCAGCAAAATAGGACGGCATGCGGTCTTTCTTCGGCGCCTTTCCTTGGAGTACTGTATGCTTTAGCTCCGAGGACCCATCAATTTGTGCACGCGAGGTAGAAGAAGTAATCACATCAGCAATAGATTGCTACATTCCCTTCTCCGTCAAATCCTCTGGAGCGGGCACAAAACCGTGGTTTGACCATCGCTGTGCTGAAGCTGTCAGACTCAAAAATACGGCTTTTAATGCACTCCGGAAGATTAGCTCCATGAATAACCTTTCGGAATACCGAAAACGGGCAAGGGATTGTAAGAGAGTTCTAAATAGAGCTAAGAGCGATCACGACCAGAGAATTGCGAAAAAGCTGGCTGACTGCCCCACTGGTAGCCGTGCTTTCTGGTCACTCGCTAGCTCGATCGGAAGAAATTTCTGCAGAACCACTTTCCCACCTCTGACCAAGCCTGATGGTCGGCTGGCTAACTCGGCCCGCGAGAAAGCTGAATTATTAGGCAAAATTTTCGCGGAAAACTCAACTCTTCAAGATAACGGAGAGACTCCCCCTTCCATTCCGCACTGCGGTTTTCAAATGGAGGAACCGAAGATCCGGAACAGAGAGGTTCTCCGAGTCTTGAACGAGCTGAAAGTCAACAAAGCCAGTGGGCCGGACGGAATACCTGCCTTGGTCCTCAAGAGGTGTTCTGCAGAAATGACTCCAGTGCTCGCGAAATTATTTAGGCTCTCTCTCAAAGGTGGAAAGGTGCCAGATCTTTGGAAAAAGGCAATCGTCCACCCAATCCCAAAAAAAGGGGACCGTTCCGACCCTTCTAACTACCGCCCCATAGCCATCACTTCCATACTCTCGAAGGTATTAGAAAGGGTGGTTAACAACAAATTGCTCACATATCTCGAGAATAACAATATCCTAAGCGATCGGCAATATGGATTTCGTCGAAACCGATCGTGTGGCGATCTACTCGGATATGTAACGCATATTTGGGGGCGGTACATGGAACGTTTTGGTGAAACCCAAACCGTTGGGTTAGATATCTCCAAAGCCTTTGACAGAGTCTGGCACCGGGCGCTTATCGGGAAATTACCATCGTATGGGATCCACCCAACCCTGCATAGTTGGATTGCGGACTTTCTGAGGGGAAGAACAATTCAAACCGTGGTTGACGGCTCTTTTTCCTCACCGCACCAAATCAATGCGGGGGTGCCACAAGGATCTGTGCTGTCTCCGACGCTGTTTTTATTGCACATCAACGATCTCGTTGAATGTGCACCAATTCACTGCTACGCTGATGACAGCACCGTTCACGAGGGTTATCTTTTTGACAGGCCCCCTTCCACCTATGATGTCCGAACAGCTCGGGAAGTTTTGAAGCGAAAAATCGACCACCACCTAGAGATGGTTCGTGCCTGGGGTAAGGCCAACTTGGTCAGTTTCAACGTCTCAAAAACCCAAGCGTGTCTGATTTCGGCAAAGAGGGAGATCAATGACTGTCTGGTGCAATTTGATGGGAGCACTCTCCCCAATAAAGACTCCATTGAAATGCTTGGAGTTACTATATCAGACCAGCTCAAGTATCGGGGATCCATAGAAGCCCGAGTAAATCAGGCCTCCAAAAAGTTGGGCGTCTTGTACAGGGCTAGGAGATTCTTCAACAGTGACCAGCTGCTGACCCTGTACAAGTCTCAAGTCCGCCCAGCTATTGAATTTGGGAGCCACCTTTGGGCTGGTGCCCCAAAATACTTGATAAACCTGCTTGAGTCTGTGCAAAGGAGAGCGATCCGTCTGATTGACAATCCGTTGTTAACAGACCGATTGCCTTCTCTGATGCATAGACGCAATGTAGGCATGCTGTGTCTGTTCTACAGGTATTTCAATGGAGCCTGCTCCAAGGAGCTAGCAGCATTGATTCCTGATGCACCGGTGCACGTGCGCGATACTCGACGGACACGAGCTGAACACCCGTTCACGGTTGACGTTGGCTTCATGAGAACGGGCCGTTTTTACGACTCGTTTTTGTGTAAGTCGGCTCGTATGTGGAACGGGCTACCGGCGTCTGTTTTTCCTCCCTCCTATAATCCGAGCCTCTTCAAGGCCCGCATTAACAAGTCCCTTCCTACAGCCCCTGCCTTGTTCCGCCTCACAACGCCGCCCAATCGGGTGGTGACATAGTTCCCCTGTCTGTGCACTGCACGGGCAGGGACACTCTTGTGAGGTGTCACATAAAAAAAAAAAAAAAAAAAAAAAAAAAAAAAAAAAAAAAAAAAAAAAAAAAAAAAAAAAAAAACATGCCCAAACCAGCTAAGCGTCCCTTTCTTGATCTTTCTCATTACGCTTACATCATTTGCAGATCTCCACATTTCTCACAGTAGTCTTCTTTACAAAATGCATGAGTTGGTAACACTATTTAAAAAAAAATCAAATCTATCATTTATTTAATTTTATCTTTATGTTTATTTCTAATATAGTTTCTACAATAATATGCATTTTTAAAATTTTTGTTTTACCATAACAATTTTCTTTTCCGTTACGTTTTATTATTGTTATACTTACATAAATCATGCACTACTACCATAATACGGGCAAGAGCCTAGTATGGTAGTTGTGAAAATCACCAATAATGTTTTTTTTTTTATTTAAAAAAGTAAATAATTATAAAAAATTGAAAACGAATAATTTTTGAAATATTAAAAAATCTGATAGTATTATTACGCCAGCGTCTGGACGATCTAGGCCCTCTGATTGGTCGAATTAAAATTGTCTGTTTCGGGTAAATTCAGCTAACTTGAAAATTAAGACACGATTTCATACTTAAATAGGATCGCCTCATAATAATACGAGATTTCTTTAAAATCATCGTTTCTGCTCATATAATTTTTGGTTAATATCGAAGAAAATATGTTTTAGAAAGTTCATAATCCATTGGATTAATTACATTACAATGAAAATTATCCACAGTTACGTGATTATGTTTGACGTTTATAAAAAATCACGCGTTCCTTATTCAATATGGCCGATACGCATGGCTATAGATGGCTGACAGAGCGCACCTCTCGCGGTTTAAAAACGAACCAAATGAATGGCGCGAATATTTAAATATGCAACTCACAATATTTAACTACTTACGAATAACAAGCATTTAATAAGAAGATTTCTTTTGGAAGCTTATCACTTTGTAATGGCATTTTTCATTATTATTTATATTTTTTTGCTTATTAATTATATCTGATTTTATATTGACATGTTTTCTAAATTCTAAAATTTCAAAATTATTTATTTGCGATGCTTTATAGGAGTTAGTATACATTGAAGTCAAAAATTAAATATAGATTACAATTTTGAAGAAGAAGTGGAAGGAGGGAGGAGGGGTAAGAGTGGCCGGAGTTTTATCAGAATTAGGAATTACAATATCGTTAGACGGGAAAGACCAGTTGAGTGGGAAAATATTTAAAAGAGGGTTTATAATTTTTTTTGTTTATCAATTGTATCTGATTTTATATTGACATGTTTTCTTATTTCTAAAATTTCAAAATTATTTATTTGCGATGCTTTAAATCCTGAGTGAAGTATTTTAAGACCTGAATTTTTATCGAAAGTGTGATCATTATTCAAAAGATGATTTGCAAACTCAAATTCACTATTTCCATTTAGAGCCCTGCGATATTCTTTAGTTCTGACTTCAAAGTTTCAATTGGTTCTACCTTTGTAAAAGAAATTACAATCATCCCGATTGAGTTTTTAAACTCCTCATTTTTTTGTTTGAATTTTGCTATCTTTATTATTAAGAATATATTTCTTCATTGTTATTAGTGTAAAACGCCAGTTGAATAGTACCAGAATTGTTTTTAAATATAATTTTAGAAGTATCGTTATCCACAAACAGAATTCTACGCCATTGTTTATTTCTATCTTTAGAAAGACCGTTTGAAGAGAATATGTTTAATTTTTTTTATTTAGTATTTCAACTATCAATTTATTAGAATAACCGTTATTAAATGCTATTTGTCTTATGAATATATTGTTTTATGGATATATTCTATTTGTTTTTTTCAGGTCTTGAAATTTTAGAAATGAGGAAACATGTTAATATAAAAGCAGATATAATATACAAGAATTTTTTTATAAACTCTCTTTTAAATATTTTCCCACTTAACTGGTCTTTCCCTTCTAACGATATTGTAATTCCTAATTGTTATAAACCCAGCCTACTCTTACCCATCCCCCCTCCTTCCACTTCTTCTTTCCCAATTGCAATCTATATTTAATTTTTGACTTCGGTGTATACACAATAAAATGTAAACATTATATTTATTTATTTATTGGACAATCTGCATAGCGCCGCTTTTGTGAGATATCACCTCAGGGACGCTATATTGTAATAATCTACCTTTATATATAGATTTTTACCCTCCTGATGAAGGTGTATATATAATCTAACTTTAAACTTTATTAGATACAGTAACAGTTGTAGGTAAAGAATTACCACCAGTTGGAGTAAAATTAACACCTTTTAATTAAACCGACTGCTTATCTCACCGCACAATTACCCTCCTTTTATTCATAAACACGGGTACAATTAATCAATATGTAATAATCTCTTATTTAAGTCAACTTTGTTATAACTGTCTTTAATTGTTACAAACTACACGATATTGATTAAACTTATAGACATTGACGGTTGTAACACATATTTAAGCACTGCAAGTCTCCTATGAGCTAATTATATTAGGTACGATAACAGTTAATATCAGTTGTAGACATGTAGTCAATATTAGTGTTTCATTTGAAATAATCCATCACAAATACGTAAAATTTCATTTATTCAAACAACTGTTATTCTTATTATGCGTAAATTTAGCATGTTATTATTAATTAGCTCCTTCCTGTCCCGTGTTTTAACAATATATATACTCACCCTCTCTCTGTGAATGTCCTAATATCTATCTATTAAATGTAACTGTTGTGAATATCACTTAAAATGGGCGAAGTTCAACTAAGAGCCGCCCGCAGGGCCTAGCAGAAAAAAACCCGCGGAGCGGGTTTTTAACTGCTAGTAAATTACTATTACTGTTAACAAAAAACCCAATTATTTTATGGCGGCCTCACTTTTTGGCTGTTTCGTATAAAAATAAAATAAAAAATTTCTTAAAGTTGGAACATTTGTTTTCATAGAATTGAACATTTTAATAATTATTTCGTTAATTTCTATATTTGAATATAAAACTTGGTAATTTATCTTTCTGACAGTGTTTAGTTTATATTTCTAACTATGACGGTAAGTGAGAAACAATGATTTCTATGATACCCCATGAGCTGTTCCAAAAAGCTGACAAATTGACTCTATGGGTAAAAACTGTTTATTCCCAAAACGGAACAAAGTAGCCCGAAGAGTTAAGAGGAAGCTACATACCAAAAATGTGTATATTCTTGGTATACCTTATATTGTAGGTAATAGGCATCAAAATAGCTTGACAAACACAGTCTAGTAACGTTCAATTTCAAGTACAAAACTGGTTTTAATTTATTTTGTAAATAATTTAATAAGAAAGCAAAAATGTTAATCAAGTGAAACTGTCACGGATAATGGCGTTCATACATTTCTATTGAAAAAAAAAATTTGTAGTTTACATTTATATTTTTTATTGAGTAATTTATTATTTTATTTGTATTCTACTCAAGCGAAACGATAGGAAAACTTTCAATTAATCTAAAGCATTTTTTGGTATTCATAATGTACACTAATTCATTATAAAGATTAATCAAAATAGTGATTTAGCATTAAGCTTCGCCTTAAGGCGATGCATTGGAACCTACGCCGAGTAAAGCATTTCATCACGTTTGGAAGAAATTTCTGAGATTTTTCTACATGCGGGAGAATCGCTACTATCCTATCGACTTTCTTTTGCTTATGCTAGAAATATAATACGAAATTGAGAAGTGAAATCTGAGATTATTTTGGAAAATTGCAAACAAAGTATATTATCTGACATCTCAAAAGTTAACAAACAACTTTATAATAATTTTTTGAGATCATCAATAAATAAACTACTCATGTAAAGGAACCTTGAGGTGTCTAGTAAACATGATGAACACACTGGTAAACAAAACCCTTTCATCTCACATGAGATATAACACAAATAAATGATCTTCGTCAAATGAAATCAAGACTTCTTAGCAATCCAATTTCACTCACACGACTTTCATCCCAGCTAATTCGCACTAAAGTATAGCTTGTAAAATGTAATTAAACTGGAGGATTACATAACACTTCTGTTCAAATTTTAACACACAGTCTTGTGAAGTACTATGTAATGCTTTGAGATTAGATTTTTCTCGGAATTAAGTAAAATATATCCTAATAGACACATTTTTTAAAATTTACTTGTCCTGGATTTTTTAAGTATTGTATTTTTATCGTTCTCGTTTAGTTTATTTTTAGTTTTTCTTTTATATATTCAAGAATTATATTATTTAATTTACAGAAAAAAACAGTTTATTTATCAATAAGTTCTGCTGTGTAATTATTACGATGCGAATCGCCTTCTAAAAGCATTAACCAATCTGTCAACAGTGGGCAATCTTCAACTTCAACTTCAACCTCCTTCAGAGAGCGAAATAGCTGTCGAATGTAATAATAAGTAACTGCATAACTTGTGTATAAACAAACTGTTTTTTTTTTGCAAATTGAACAATTATATTATTATGATTTAAGATTTTCATGGCCAAAAGTATTTTTGTTATTTGTTTTTGGGGTATTGTGCCGTGTTGCGTTTACTCCTTCTTTAGCCGCATTAATCAGGAATATTGAAAGCACCCTTTTCCAAAATTATACGTTATTATAAGTAAGCTCACTTTACACCGGGACATCCTGTAGGTATATTTTCTTGACAGGAGTTCACATCAGCACAAGCGTACTGTAGAAATTTAAAATAATCACTGTACTTTAAATAAGCTTAAAGTTACGGTTGAAACAAATTAAATCCTCATTAGAAAAAAAAAATTATATCTTACCGAGAAACGAGGCGCTTATTATCTAAACCCATCAATTCAACTATGAATTTTAGTTCAAGATCGATCTAAGACATTCCTCCATGTGTCTCCGAAAGACCCGACTTACCAGTACCAGGCCAGGGGCTTCCCTTAAATCGCACTTAAATTATTCTGATTGGATACATTAACTCGGATAACCGGCTTACTTGATAATTCCGTACTCTTCCTTTGAGAAAATACGCCTGAAAGTCTTTCAAAGGCAATGATTTTTTCGCCCTAAGTAAACGCTGGAGGATATTTGTGATTTTTGCTGGTTTTATCTTCTAACGTTTTGAGGATTTTTATTTCGAATGAGGCCAATGAACTTGAAAATTGTTTAAAGTTCTGTTTTTAGTATATTAAGAGTACATAAATAAAAGTAATTATATTTATTAAATCAATTTGGTTACCTCGGTAATGGTTCTTTACATAAATAAACTTAACCTAACTTAACTTAATCGAAATTTCAATATAACCTTAATTATATATTTTTTAAATTATTTTGGGACGAAATGTGTCAATACTCTGTTCTCGCATAATACATAATTATATTATTATTTATTTTTTTAAACAGTTGTGGGTGATTGAAGATGAAAGACAATGAAAGATGTGGTAGTACCGCAGTAAATTAAGTAGTCAGTGTTGTTGGGTCGGTGTGCATCACAATAAGATACATATAGGTCGCAAACGTCGGAATGTGATCAGTGCTCGACGCGCAGCGAGCGGAGACTGGTTGATGAACCCTTCCAGATTGATGCACGACGCCGTGGTGGAAATGATCGGTGACAAATCCGTCACTCCAGTTGCTTGACACCGCGGCGGTAGAGGTACCTGACGATGAATGTACAAGGCCGATGTTCAACACCGTAGAAGCGGAGATTAACGTTGATGGAGAAACGTGAGGATGTGGCAATGTAGTCGGTAGTTTGACGGCATGCGGGCGAAGACTAAATTTAAAGGTGATATTCATCACTGGTGGTGAAGACCAAGAGTATTCCTGGTGCTCCAGTAAGATAATGTTCGGGGTTCGACGCCGTGCGGGCGGAGGCTGGGCGAAAGGGAGGAAGATGCGGTAGGCCTAGACGACGGATGTTGCGGGGAGTGACGGTGGGGCACGGTGTGGGCCGGTGACGGGGTCATCCCACGTAGCAGTTGTTGATCGGTTCTTGTACTAGACTGAGTGCTGACGCTGAACTGTTGCGCGACTTGGTTGCGTTTATACAGAGCAACACTCGCCTTGTAGAGCCTAGAATGTTCCGGAAGTCACAGGTAGATCAGTGCGCCTTCGTTGCTAGTCTAGTAAGTTCCAAGTCAAATGCACGTTGCCCATATTGAAAGTGTTAAACGTTCTGGGTTGAACCCCGAATTATTCTAGTAGCTTGCCGCTATAAATTTAAATAACATAAATCGAAATAAAATTTTGTACTTTTTTTGCATTAATTCTACACAGTGAGGAAAATAATTTCCTTCAGAGCCTACGTCTTCTTTGAAGATGTTGTGTGGAGATATATTAAAGGGGAGCAAGTTCTGCAAAGAAAAAAGGTAGGTATGAGAGGTGGGTAGAAATTTAAGGGTAAGTGTATCCAGGAGTGACGGATGTACGAATCCATCCTCCCATTGCAGTGCAAAGCTATAGGTCTAAAGAGTCCAGATAGAGTGGTCAAAGAGTCTACTAAACCGTAATGTGGGCAGTCGTATCTGCCGCCAAGATCTGTTCAAACCTCACCCCATTAATCCGGATATCTGTGCTAAGTCACCAAACGTAGCGCAAGATGGTTCCAATGGCGGCGGTAAACATACCAGCCTTTCAAATTGACATCAAAGTTAACTATGTATCTACTGTTATGGTAGCCCATATACCTTACTACGCATAATTATGAATATATCAACACGTAGCCCAGGATAGGAATCACGTACGGATAGCGTGTTAACTCACCAATACATACGCATGAGTTGGAGACGTCTTTGCCTGGTACGGACAAAGCGTGCCTACAACCAATCAAATGGCAAGATTACTAGCGTGTCCATATAAGGAGCGTGACCCCCCTACTACGCGCCAAAAGTAGGATCAGGAAGGGACAAGCTCGCGCCCGACCGAGGACCCCGCAGTTCCCAGGGAGACGCGTAGAAAGCAACACGTTGGATTAGTTCCGAGTTAGCATTTGCCGCCAAATTGCGCCGTAAATATGGACCGGCCTGAATTGTTTCCTATTGTGCCGCGTCGCTAGTCCCCGTGACCACGTCAGGACAGTCACCAGCCGCCCACCAGCTCCATTATGTTATAGAGCTGTGTCCTATCTCCATCTGCCTAATGCCCACCAGCGCCATTACGTTGTAGAGCTGTGCCATGTCTCCACCGTCCCGGCTACGTGCTGACTACTGCTCAGGCACCTCTGTTCACCAAAGCCTGATCGCGATGACCCCCTTGGCAATCCGACCAGTGCCCCCCTCCTTCTCCATCGCCTCTGTGTCGCCTAGCGCGGTGAGCCATCGTTGCCGCCCTTCTGCATCCGCCTACCGCATTAGCCTAGGCCGTGCCTATGGCACCCGCCCTTCGATTTACCGCCTCCGCCACAATTTACACGTGAGCTAATAATGTACCTATGTCAATCAGAGCCTATAGATTCAGTAGATTGCCTAGTAACAGTTAGGCCTTAAAAAGCTATGTACCTTTTGTAGATCTGTCTGATAACCTGTTTTATATGTACAATAAACGTTCATATCCAGCGACCTGTTTTATTGGGAGACTGTCTGTATCCACCCCCTGAAGATTTGAGTTTCTATGCTCTACCGGCCCCTAGCATGGCAAGGGTTATATGTATAACTCGCCTGTATACTATTTTATAGCTATCACAGTTATAAGGTACGTTACACTGGTCGCCCAACGTTGTTAGTCAGTTAGCCCAATGAGATATGTTGTTTGATATATATTACTGTAATATTCATGTCTACTAATATGCATTATCCACAGCTGTGTGTGTGTGATTCATTTCTGTGTTCGTGTTGTTCCGCCGCGAGCGTATAGTTGACGGACGAAATACTCTCATATAAAGCACGAGATACGCGCATTTTTATTAACTAAATACGCGCATCTGTCCGCTGTGTTTGTTCCGTCGCCGGTAATAATAATCGTGATAAACTATAAATGTTGGCTGTTTTTCGAGGGTTAAATATATTTTATTTCAACTTTGGAGTGCAATTAATTGTTTCTTTGTAGAAATAATTTTTTGTCAGGTTAAGCTTTGCTTTTCTGTTTCATTGTTATAAGTTGGAATAATTCAAATACTCAAGTGAACTTCCAAAGTATCATTTTTCGGTCGGATTAAATTCAGTTATCGTTTAATTCACATTCTTAAATAAAGGACGCGTTGGTTGTTTTTTTTAAAGAAGCATTTAGACTTTACTGGTCATTACCATTATTAAATCATGGAACCTCCCAATATTGGTAGAATTTTAAATTTTGAAAAGGCGACGGCGTCATCAATTAAAAAGTGGTTAATAGAAAGAGGTATTTTTCCAAAAAGGGCTGTGTCATCTCAAAGCTGGGACGTACTTCTCAAATAAACTCGCACCTCGTTTTGTAGAAAATCGGGTGAAGCAAAAAATCTCTAGCACGGTATACCAGCTAGAAGATTTAAACGGAAAAATTGTAGGGAGATTTCACATTAAAGATATAATAAAACTAGGTAACAATGTCACTTAATATTTGTCACTAATCGGTTTGAATTTGTTGTTATATAAAAGAAAATAAATAGTTGGTTGAAATTAAAACTCGCAACAGAAAATAACATTACACAGAAAATAGATTATCGGTCAAAAACAAAAACGCTACGATCGGTAACCTAATGTGTTTTAATAATTCACAATTATTAAGATGCCGACAAAGGATTCATTCTCGCGCTATAGTCAACAACATTTACAGGCAGGAAGTAATAATAATAATAATAATGAATTGGTCAAAGGTCGCCGCGTTCAAGTTGATACGTGTATTTTTTTTCTCGCATCCAGTTTAATGCGATATAATATGTATACTTTAATATTTCGTGCATTCTTAATGAAATTATTTGAATAAACAGGGGCTATGGTGTCATTCGATTTTTATAACTCAAAGACGTCATGAATCTTTGAGTGTATCTATTTTGGCTCACATAATAACCACTCTGTTTTGTTTCATCGTGTTTTCTGGGAGATTTCTGACTAGCTAGCAGATTTCTTGTAGAAAAACATAATATATTTTTTTTATCTCTCTCTTCCGTAACTAAAACTCGTTTTAAAATAGCAAATAACATTAAATCGAAAATCAAATTCATTTATAACGATAGTGAGTATTGTGAAATAGAAGATATAAATTGTAGTTAGGGAGTAACTACCCAAGTTATATAAAATTATATTTAAATATATACATTTCTTGTGTATATTTCGTTTACGAAACACGACACGTTACATTGATTGAGGGTTAAGTTCAAGAACCTTAAGTTTTAGTGGAATTTTTTTTTATTTAATAAAGAAAAAACCGCCTTAAGTATTCAATATCCTGCCCGGGACCGAAACGTAAACTTAATTTTCATTTCGTGGAACTATTTGTACTAAGAAAATATACTAATTTTTAGTACAACTGAGGTTATATGCGTACATAAAACCTTCTTATCGTTGACAGGTAACGGCGTAAGAAATTTCCTGTACTATTGAAGTGATGATTTCGTTCTTCATCACTTATAGTTATCAGTGGTAGATTAAGAACCTATTTTGTAATTATAACTCAAATATCTTGTGTTATAAAAAATTGTATAGATTAAATGAGAAAAAACCCTGTTTTGTGGTTTTTGTTCGGACATTCTCTTGTATAGAAAATTATGTCAAATGTTTTTTGTATTTAATTGGTTACCTACCAAGTATTTGTTTTTTCTGGAATTTTTTTTTCTCTCTTTCTTCTTGCGTTGTGAATACGTGACGTTTTTTTTTAAGGAAGTCAAACTCTAAGAATCGGATTATGTAGATCTTGGATATTTAAAAGACTCGAATAAGTCTTATGTAACAAAAATTGAATTATCACACACAGTAGTTGTTGAGTGGTATGTAGTATGTTTGTGAAATATAATTGTATAAATGGTTCCTCAACTAATTATTTATTAGTTGTGGGTGTGTATTGTATTTATTTTGTAAACACGTATTTGATTGCTTCGGTATCAATAAAAAAAGAAATAGCGTGTAAAGTCCTTCATAAAGTTGAGACAAAATAAAACTGTGTTATTTGTATTATAAGCTACGCCATGTCAAGTATGGTGTGTATTGTATTTATTTTGTAAACACGTATTTGATTGCTTCGGTATCAATAAAAAAAGAAATAGCGTGTAAAGTCCTTTATAAAGTTTAGTCAAAATAAAACTGTGTTATTTGTATTATATGCTACGCCATGTCAAGTATGGTGTGAATTGTATTTATTTTGTAAACACGTATTTGATTGCTTCGGTATCAATGAAAAAAGAAATAGCGTGTAAAGTCCTTCATAAAGTTGAGACAAAATAAAACTGTGTTATTTGTAATATGTGCTACGCCATATTAAGTGTGGTGTGTATATCTCTCATAGTTAGATGAATTATAGTGTATACCCGGTAGGAAGAAATAGTTTTTGTAAAGATTACATAATTATGTCATAGTTTCTGTAGAAATCTATTGGCTTGGTCATTAAGGACAAATGGAGGTTGCATATTTATGTCATTTTGGGACATTATTGAATCTTAACCAAAGAATTGGGTTGATAATTGCACTTAAGGTCATTGTGGGTTTTGTCTGGTTATTTGGTGAGAACACTTTATGAGTGGTCTGAATGTTTTGTCGAACGTTATCGTTACGACGTGTAGGTGTTTCTTGTTAACACCTAGTACAGCGCTGTACGGTTTACCGGAAGTAAATCGATAAATGTTATAGAATGATATTAACCTTAGAATTAATTACACGAGAGGTTTGGGTAGCGTTGCCTAAAAGAATTATATGCGAAACGAGAGGTTGATCTATATGCCTAAGAATTATATGCAAACCAGACAAACCATGACAAAAATGAGAATATATTGTTAAAATCTTGAGGAAAGTTGATTTTTTTGAAAATTATCATTGGATGATAAGAAATAACATAACATGTGTACTGATACTTGTTTTGTATAGTGTCAAGAATTTCATTGTAAGAGACGCAAATATGGGTTGATTTCGGTCAATCGCATGATATAATCAGCGTACATATTCCCTAACAGGAATATTGTGTATAAAAAAAAATCCATGTCTAGTTTAAGAATTTCATTGTTAAAAACGCAAATATGGGTTGATTTTGGTCAATCGCATAAGCGTATAATATTCTCTAACCAGAATATCATTATGTTTAACATTGTACAATTGTGAACATGGCTTAATTTGTTCTTCTTTTGTAGGTTGTTGGAAGGTGTAGGCCTTGTGGTAAATTGTATACATCCATTCGGATATACCACATTGTATGCAACATTTGTTTTGTTGTGTTATCTCAAAAGGTCATGTGAATTCTTTTTTTTTGTTTGGAAAAAGCCATGTGTATTCTTTTTTGTTTGGAAAAAGCCATGTGTATTCTTTTTTGTTTGGAAAAAAGTCATTTGTATTCTTTTTTGTGTGAAAAAAGTCGTGTATGTAAATCATAGCGTGTTTTGTATCGCGCCTTGGAGATCATTTCTGCAATTATTTTTGGAAGAGGTTTGGCGACCCTCGTTCAGTGTACTTGTTAGGGTTGTTCAACTTGACTCAGGTAGTTAATTTTTGTTTTGGCTCTTAAATTAGGGAGTGTTTAAATCTTTGTGAAAAGAGGTAGCTCTGTACCTCTCTTACGGCAAACAGGAGGACGTTGCCCTGCTTCAGCTACGTTGCCTGGGATCTTCTTTCGTCGACAAGGAGGGTAGTGTTATGGTAGCCCATATACCTTACTACGCATAATTATGAATATATCAACACGTGGCCCAGGATAGGAATCACGTACGGATAGCGTGTTAACTCACCAATACATACGCATGAGTTGGAGACGTCTTTGCCTGGTACGGACAACGCGTGCCTACAACCAATCAAATGGCTAGATTACTAGCGTGTCCATATAAGGAGCGTGACCCCCCTACTACGCGCCATAAGTAGGATCAGGAAGGGCCAAGCTCGCGCCCGACCGAGGACCCCGCAGTTCCCAGGGAGACGCGTAGAAAGCAACACGTTGGATTAGTTCCGAGTTAGCATTTGCCGCCAAATTGCGCCGTAAATATGGACCGGCCTGAATTGTTTCCTATTGTGCCGCGTCGCTAGTCCCCGTGACCACGTCAGAACAGTCACCAGCCGCCCACCAGCTCCATTATGTTATAGAGCTGTGTCCTATCTCCATCTGCCTGATGCCCACCAGCGCCATTACGTTGTAGAGCTGTGCCATGTCTCCACCGTCCCGGCTACGTGCTGACTACTGCCCAGGCACCTATGTTCACCAAAGCCTGATCGCGATGACCCCCTTGGCAATCCGACCAGTGCCCCCGCCCTTCTCCATCGCCTCTGTGTCGCCTAGCCGCCGCCCTGGCGCCCCCTGGTCGTCCAGCGCGGTGAGCCATCGTTGCCGCCCTTCTGCATCCGCCTACCGCATCAGCCTAGGCCGTGCCTATGGCACCCGCCCTTCGATTTACCGCCTCCGCCGCAATTTACACGTGAGCTAATAATGTACCTATGTCAATCAGAGCCTATAGATTCAGTAGATTGCCTAATAACAGTTAAGCCTTAAAAAGCTATGTACCTTTTGTAGATCTGTCTGATAACCTGTTTTATATGTACAATAAACGTTCATATCCAGCGACCTGTTTTATTGGGATACTGTCTATATCCACCCCCTGAAGATTTGAGTTTCTATGCTCTACCGGCCCCTAGCATGGCAAGAATTATATGTATAACTCGCCTGTATACTATTTTATAGCTATCACAGTTATAAGGTACGTAACACTACCTAATTGAAATAATTCACCTAAGTACCTGTCATCTGCGATAGTATATTGACTATTCATCCATCATCCCAATATCATTCAGACATTTAAAAAAATACTGAGCTTATTGCTCAAATTGATTAGTTCATTGGAACAATAAAAAAAAAAAAAATAAAAAAAATAAATATATATATGGTCGAGGCATCCCCTTGGAACGTTTTTTAAATTTTGTACCATTTTACCTTACATTAGTAGCCTCTTGGTAATTTGGACCAAATTTGCTGTGTTATGTTCAGCCAAATAGTAATTTGGTGTTTTTCCTACTGTTATATTTTTGTATTTATATATTATATATTACTTTGATCGTAGGATCTTGGAATAAGAGTCAATTGACTGTATGAACACAATAATTTATTATCTCCGTTAAAATAAAGAGAAACCGGATAACCATAAGTAATTTTGACATACTGCTAGGTTATGGAGTTTAGGGATATAGGCCTCATAATAGGGTGTCAGTTGCTAGGTTATGACACGGGGGGTTCTCAAGGGAAGGCACGTGCTTACTGGTATAGTATAGTGAGATTCTTTTGTCTGCAAGGCGTGGGGGACTTCTTTGTTCTCCTTGAGCTCTCCACGGTCAACACAGATAAGGATTCAAATATCACAAGCCAGGAAGTAGTGAAAAGGGTTTTTTTCAATAGTTTACAACTGAGGTACATCCTAACCATAAAAAAATTATCGATCTCTCTCTTTTGTCTCAACAGGGTGAATGGTACTAATGAATTTACTAAGTGAACACAAAATAAGGGGGGGATTAAGGTTGAAGATAGCTTACGAGTACGTGAAGTCATGATGCAGGAAGTCGCACTTGCTGTCCAAGGCGGGGAGTTGAGTCTGTATACACGCGGATTTAATACTAGGTTGACTCCCAGGACCCGATTATAGCGGTCCAGGAGGGCGATTCTCGTTCTTTTAGCCTTAAGCTAAATGATAGCATTCGTCGACGACTGCTATCGTTTGCGAAAGATAGCTGTCCGTCGCTTGTAACATCTTTTCTTAACTATTAAGCGATTCTCGTTCTTCTGATAGCCTTACAAGATAGATTTTTGAGAGACCTAGTAAAAAATCCTAAAGAAGCGTGGTTAAGAGCATCTACGATATTGTTAAGAGATTATTGAAAACACAAATTGGTGAAATATAATTAAGTGACGCAAGGTTTCATACTAAAACTTAAAAAAACAAATACTTTGTATTATAATGCATTTTAATAACTGCTTATTTTATTTATGAATGACATAAATAAGCCATTTATCGAAGATTTACGTTTTGTGAAAAGGTACTTACCTCGCTGGATAGTAATGACTTTGTTACAGATTCACCACTTCTAAAGTGACGTTTACTGACTTTGCTGTCAAACTAACGCTGCCGAATGGCGCTAACTGTCACCCAAGTTGATTTAAGAATGAAAGGGATTCTTATTTCGTTGTGGTTAACTTCAAAACCCACAATTTCGAGCGCCAGCCAGAAACTTATTATTATTTATGTAGAAATCCTCAATGGTATGTGTAGTTTATTGTAAATTAAATCACTTATCTGGCTTTCGACATGTTACGTACTTTACAAACATCGCAATTACCTGATTCAATTCATTTAATAGCATTATTGTGCCACAAACAAGTCACTAATCATGTTTACAGTCAATACTTACGATAATATTAAGTTTTCTCTGGTTAAAACTATGCAAATATTGCTAATTGTCAAAACGTCACAATTAAATGAAGCAAATTCTCCGCGAACTCTAGCGTTCGGCCGCCGAAAGACAGGTCTAGGGGTACCCTTCGCGCAAGGCTAAAAATTTTGGCGCGCAATCGAAAATCTAAGGATTCCATCTGTCAACGAGAGAACCGGAATCGCTTCATACGAATAAACCGAGAAAAATCGTTAATTTGAATGTAAGGACGATTTTAGTGTCGTTAAGTAGAACGAGAATCGCCCTCCTGGTCCATGGTTTAAGGATACCGGCAGTATTACCGTTTCCAAACAATAGATACTACGACGCGGCTTTGACCGCGTTGTTTGTGATCTCGGGGCGAATGCCGCGTGCTCGCTAGACCGGTGTTTGATTTCAACTGGTGAGTGCTTGCCTGCGTCCCGGTGTATATGCGTGTGCGGCAATTTTGTGAAGCTCTTACTATTTAAGATGGCTTGAATTGTATATTGTGTATTAGGCTGGACCGTGTTTCTTAACAATACCTTTTTTATATATATTAACTCCACACAGGAGGCCCTGAAGAAAATAATTTCCCTCAGGGCCTGTTATCTTTGGGGATGCTGTGTGGAGGGTCTTTTTGTGGAGAGGAAGGAGTGAACATGGGTCTTGAAGAGTCTCATGTTGTAGGAGGGAGGAAACACAGAGGCCGGTAGCTCGTTCCACAGCCGAGCTGTTGAACTTAAGAACGAATCGTAGAAGCGACCTGTTCTCATGTGACAAATGTCAACCGGGTACAAATGTTGGGCGCGCGTTTGGCGTGTATCCCGACTACGCACTGGTGCCGAAGGGATCAATGACGCTAGTTCTTCAGAGCATCTTCCATTGTAATACCGATAGAACAAGGACAGCATACCTACCTGACGCCTGTGCTCTAAAGATTGCAGTCCGTTTGTTAAGATTGGGGAATCTATCAAACGGACCGCCCGTTTTTGCACAGAGTCAAGGGTTTTTTTCAGGTATTTAGGGGCTCCGGACCAGAGATGGCTGCCAAATTCGACAGTAGGGCGCACTTGCGATTTGTACAGGGTCAGCAGTTGTGTACTATTAAAGTATCTGCGGGCCCTGTACAGTACGCCCAGCTTCTGAGAGGCCAACTTACTCTGGCTAACCTATACCTACTGCTGTTTCACTTTCATGGTCTTATCTACCATGCAAATACTTGAGTAGCACATTCATTACATTCCGTGGTTGAGTAGTTGCGATTCTTGGCTACTTATCCCGAGGACACGGGTATAAACATAAATTTTAACAACTTATTATAAACAATAATTATTACCCTGAAACACCCATAGAGATTGAAAAAAATCTTCCAAAAAAAAGGGCTCGACAAAAATTGAACCCGCAGCCTTCCGATTACTGGTCAGCTGCTCTACCATTACGCTACGTCGGCTTATTCTAAACTCGCCAAATAGTTCAATAAGCACTAGTATTTTTCAATCTATAATCATTGCTTATTTTTTTTCTCAATAATAATAATAAAAGAAAAGTTTATTTGATTTATTTGTGTAACTTCACAGTTTATTAAAAGATATTTCCGTCACATTCCAGACTGGTAGATACTTTAAGTATCATTATGGTAAAAGATCATCATTCGGCTAGGTACCTACTTCCCCACCTTCCTCTCCTCATCTTCCTTCTTACCACTACATTCGGTCTCGCAGTATTCCCCGACTGGTGATGCCTTGTCTCACTTGCTCCAGATGGTTGGAAGCAGTTGGGATCTTGTGCAGTACTAACAAAAAAAACTGTCTTTTATTATATTATAACAAAACAAGGAAAAATGGTATGACCTGTTTGATATTATTTTCTTTAATTAACTATAAACCCAAATTTAATTCAGTTTAAATGAATTTGTGGAAGCCCTTAGTAATTTAAAGATGGCCGATATGAAAGGTATCTTTAATCCTAATGAGATTTTGAAATCAGATCACTGATCCCGAACTTTTTCCCACCCCTGATAACCCCGGCTCTTATTGGAAATATCCTTTCAAACTGTATATGGCCCTACAAAACCACCTTCACCGGGTGTTTCGAACTTTATACAACCCTACAAAACCACCTTCACTCGGTATTTTGAACTTTGACGCAAATAGTTGTAGTGATGATTGATCGCAAGATGTGATCATTCTGCGATGAAAGTATCGCAAGGGCATTTCTAAACCCTTTAAACGGGTTGTTACTTACTTTAAGATTTAAATATTTTGATAGGCTGTGGCATACGCAAATGAACCATATTGATGAAAAATTCCAGTCAATTTTGCACAGTAATATTATCAGAGGTATCTATGTATACGTAAGATTTTTTGTACTTGTTTTTCCAATTTTATTTGTTGTGATGCCATGGTAATCAAAGAGAGATAACGTCATATAGTAAGTTGTAATTTTATTTGTTGTGATACCATGGTAATCAAGGACAGATGACGTCAAATTGTAAGTTGTCATTTTGTTGTGATGCTATGGTAGTCAAGTAGACATAACGTCAAATAGTAAATTGTAATGCCATGGTTATCAAGGAGAGATAACGTCATATAGTGAGTTGTAATTTTATTTGTTGTGATGGCATTGTAATCAAGGAGAGAAACGTCATATGGTAATTTGTCTCGCAATGGTGTCCCGATCGGGATAGAAAGCGTCAAAACTATCCCTTAACAAATATGTTTTATTTTATTTTACGACAGATGGATATAAAAAAACTTTTGTACCGTTGGTTTTTATTTTTTATAATTTTTATGTAAGGATAAAATAATAAGTATTTAAAATAACAACAAAAATCAAGTTTGAGTCATAAAGTAAGAGTTCTTGGGGCTATCGCTAAATATGTCCGGAATCTTACCACTAAAGTGGATTTTAATATTCCACACATTAGTACAAGATATTGGGAGAAAGATATGTTGTATCTTTGGAAGGGAATATGGAAAATTTCGATGGTTGGTTTACTAAATCACTTATATAAATACACGTATTATACAATCTCAATCTGAGTCATGAATTATACAATCTAATTCCAGTGTAAAAACGCTGGAATTCTTTATTGTAAATTTGTGTGTTTAGTTTTAAATATCAAAACCAGTATTTTTGTTATCAATAAAATTATGCTTATCTATCACAAACGTTGATTTAAGATAGATAAATCTAAGCGAATAACTGATTACCTACTATTAGCTCCTCGGTTCTGAACCTAAGTATTGTGGATTCAAATCCCTTTGTGGTGCGAATAACTGACGAACTTAAATAGATGTTTGCATTAATAGTTACATGCATCTCAATCTAGAGAGCAAGACCTATTCAGTATCAATTTGGCGAGAGACCACTATTATCAGTTACATACGTCTCGTTCTAGAGAGAAAGATCTTTTCAGTATCAATCTGGCGAGAGACCACTATTAGCAGTTAATAAGTCTCGTTCTAGAGAGAAAAATCTGTTCAGCATCATTCTGACGAGAGACCACTATTCTGTAGCAAAACGTTGCTCGAAATGCCTTTATATTTATTTGCAGCATACCTTATCAAAAAACATACATTATAGAAAACGAGTGATGAACAGCATGAAAGCGTGCCTACTGTCGCCGAGCTGCAGCCAAAGTGCACGGAATATCAAATCAAATCGAAACTACGTTTGATGTGTAGGTACAAACAAAAGCGGGGTGTCGCATTATGCATAGTATTATTGAGTGATTTTGGCGACACTTTTGCTTAGCGGTTCATGGTCCATCTCCCTTGTTTCAATTACCATAAATTTATCACAAAAAATCTATACAAAAATATGACATACGAAATACCCTGTATTATAGAAATGGGTATGTAGTATGTATTGGTCACCATCACAGAACAACTTCTTCAGCCAGGATACTACTTGGTAAATAGTTTCATATCCGATGAAGGTTTTAATTTGGGAATTTAGGAACGTTTCCAGATATCTTATAAGTCCAAAAAGGTATCGATCAGGATACTTTTATTAGATTTCGGGAAGTGAAAATGTTTTGCCGGGGCTTTTTCCTAGAAATTCATCTGAAGGGTATCGAGAAGTCTTAGAACGTGTTGAAAACGAATGACAGGAAAGAAAATTGCTGGAATCCATTTTCGTTTCAATTTTTTGGCTTAATTGCTTTTGGATTATTGGAGTTTGTGTTTTCTCATTAAAAAAAAGGTATTTATCAAAACTTTTTTTATTGGAATACAGGATAGAATGTGTGTAATATACCCTTATCCAACTATTTATTTTTCGATCAGTTTTTTAGTATATAAACGCTGTTTTTATATACATCAAATTTCTTTTCCGTGAGTTATTATTTTATTTGAAAGCCCTTCCAGTATAATAATGGACACCTCTCCATAAATACGTTAACATTAATTTAGATTCATAAATGAATGTTAATGTACAGGACAACTGAGACTATTTATAAAACATATTTTTTAAATAAAACTAGTATTTATACATTCTAGCATCACGTTCATCAATCAAATGCATTGTACATATAACTTTGTATTAGTGATCGACGAACCGGTGGATGCTATCTGTTAGCATTGTTAGCAGTTTCAGAGTGGAAGATACTCTCAGTATCGCCCTGGTGTAAGACCACCATTCAGAATTGAAACGTTGCTTGAAATGGCTTTAGCCGTGTTTGGTGACCAGATCTGAATAGCCAGGTACATCCCCACCTTCCTCTTCCCCATCTCCCTCCCCTCCCCAATACCCTCAGCCTCACAACATACCCCAATTGGGGATGCCATAGTCTCACTGGCTCCAGACGGGAGCAGTTGGGACTCTTGTGCGGTATTACTGTAAAAAAAAAAAAAAAAAAAAAAAAAAAAAAAAAAAAAAGCCATAAATTTATAATAGTTTGACTGGAGTATAGTTAGTAATAACATGGATCATTGTAGAAATATATTATACGAATTTATTTGTAAAGCACTCTTCAGGTAATTTTGCTCAAAAACGTCGCTATAAAAATCATATATTATGAGTTTTATTTTGTGCAGAACATCATCAGACTAATGAATTTAACACAAATTTCATATGAAACATATAATGATTTTATTTTCAAAATATCATTTTATGCATATAATAATAATATGTAAGCCCTTTACAAATACCGTTATAAATTAAGGCGATGCCATATGTAGTAAGCAAACTCATGTGTTTTGGTTTTAAAATTTGGTCGCCTAGAAATGTTTCAGATGCTTTAATTAAATACTGCGAGTAGAATACATCTTGGCCATTGAAATAATCGAGTATTTTTTAGAAAAGTCTTTTTATTAGCCCAGAAAACAATAATGTATAGGCCCATGAAAGCTGCTTTAAAGTTCAAAATCTCCTACTTACGAACCCATTTTTGGTTATGATTTTATTCTATAATGTGGCAAATTAAGTTATTTATAGAATGATCGAAAAAAAAAATATTTATGCCTGAACATCCACAAAATAAAATAAAAGGCACTTTTTGGCCATATTTTTTTCTTGCATAAATCAAAACAGGCGGATGGTGTTAAGCGGGAATTTAAAACTTATCGCCATCTACGTAAGGGTTGTTATTGATAGCGGCTCAATTTAAAATATTACACGAGTTAGTGCATCAAGTATTTAATTTGTATTTTAAAAGTAATTCATAAATTTCGTAATTGTATTAATAATGATAATAATATTTCGCTATTTTATATGGCGCCGTTTTCGTGAAAAATCACCTCAAGGGCGCTAAACAAATATATCTATTTTTGTTGTTTGTTTTTGGGGTGTTATGCCGTGTTGCGCTAACTCCTTCTTTAGCCTACGTTTCGGACATCGTTGCAGTGTCCATCATCAGGGCAGATCCGGTAGATCCGAAGATGTGTATCTACCGGATCTGCCCTGATGATGGACACTGCAACGATGTCCGAAACGTCGGCTAAAGAAGGAGTTAGCGCAACACGGCATAACACCCCAAAAACAAACAACAAAAATGCTTTTGGCCGTGAAAATCTAAAAAACTTACCAAATATATCTATTAATTAATACTAGAACTACTGACTTAAAACTAGTGACTTACGTCTAAGACTTATATCTAGTGACTTACGACTAAGGCCTATGACTACTATCTTAATGACATATATATTTATAAATGTAGAAACATACAACTATCATTAACATTAACAATTTAATTTTACTAGCGCCAGAAGATGAAGGAAGTTCTATGATATTAGGGAGTTTTTAATATTAATTTTAGAACACGGGTGAAAAATGCGCCCAATTGGTTAAACGGACATATATTTTAGATAAATGAAATAATAAATGAAATTAATTAATTATTGTAGGTAGATACAAGTTTGTTTCCTTTTCCAAAACCGTACGTAAACAGTACGTTTCGTTAACGTGTGATTTTATTTTTAAATACGCATTATTTGAGGTGACTTTTCACAAAATCAGCGCTATACAAATAATTCAATTATTATTAGTTATTTTCATCTATTTTGTAACTTCAAGCAAATTAGTAAAACAAAAGAGAATAAAAGTCCAAATAAACTGATTTTAGTACATAGTCAATGTGTGCAATTTGCATTGAAAACTTACTAAAGTTTGTTTAACATAAATACAAACTTTAAAACTTTTAGAATATCATTCAAGAACTAAGTCTTACAATAATGTTTATAATATATATAGGTATAAAATATGCATTATGTTAAATAGGAAACTTAACCTAAGGAGTTATTACATATTAAAAAAATAATAATAATAATACACCGTTCTCCGCGTTCATACCGCGAAGTTTAAAAGGGTGGTTATTCATGATAATAAAAATACATGTACTATAGTTTTTGAAATAACGCAATTGTTATTACAAAAAAATATCATAAAAATTGTCTAGTGTAATCGTAGCTTTAATTTTTTTAGTAGTGGAGGTGTTCGGATATCAAAATGGCCACCCTCACATTTCAAATTTTAAACAAAACAGCTGACCGAGTGGGAAGAAATAATAATTATAAAGGTGCGTTCACATGAATGCTTTTATTCATCTTATATGTAAACGGCATATTTTCTCAAACACTTCATGGTAATATAACCTCTTATGCCGACGATACAGTCATCATTGAAAGTGACGATACATGGGAATTAGTAAAACTAAAAGCAACAGAAGACATAAACATTCTTAAATACTTCTTTGACATAAACTTACTATCTCTAAATAGTGAAAAAACTAACGTTATACAATTTGCAATAAAATCAAATGACTTCCCACAAAATTTTGACATAATTATGCATGACAATTTAAAAAAACATAATAAAAAAATCTGTTCCACATTGAAAATTTCAAATAAAATTAAATACTTAGTAATAATAATAGAAAAAAAAACTAAACTGGAAATATCAAATCAACCAAACCGTCAACAAAATAAGAAAATTAATTTATATATTTTGAAAATTCAAAATTTTATCTCATTAGAAATTCTAACATCAGTCTACCACGCTTTGGTACAATCAAATCTCCAATACGCTGTAATCAGCTGGGGAGCTGCATACAAAACAAATCTACTCCCTGTTGAAATTGTACAACGTCTAATTATAAAAATAATATTGAAAAAACCAAGAGATTATCCAACACACCTAATTTTTGAAGAATTTAAAGTATTAAAATTTAATGATCTTGACCAAAAAAACATAATAACTCAAATAATAAAAGAAAAACAAAATCACAGCTTTTTAACTGAAATTCGTACTCGTCAAAAATATATATTTCCAACACAAAAATGAAACACCACTTTTGCTCATCATTATTACATATTTCTAGGAAAAAAATACTTCAAAAGCCTACCCAAAAATATCAGAAAAATAGAAAACGATAAACACCTACAAAAAGCAATTAAAGAGAAGTTCAATGTAAAAATACCAAAAATATGATGAAACTATCTTTGTAATTAATTATAAAATTTAATATTCATAATTACAAACACTAAGGACGGGTTGTTTCGGAGAATTTGAATAATTCATCAAATTTCAACGTTCATTTACGGGTTTTGTGAAAGTCCTATTCAAATTCTGTTATTATATCATTATAGGCTAGTTGCTTGACAGAACTGAAATAAAAACAGAACTTAAAAATATCTTTCACAGAACTTGAAAATTAACTTTGAAATTTGAAGAATTGTTCAAGTTCTCCGAAACAACCCGTCCTTAATATTCTTCATCTTGATACTCACCACTCTTCTAGACACAAGCGCCAGCTTCCATAGAAGAGGAACATTATAAAATCAAAAGCAGTGAAGAAAAGTAATTGTATGAATTATCTTTCTATTATATTACCGCATTTCGTCATTGCATATTTTCAAGATAAATTAAGTTGGATGAACATGAGTTTCGATATATTAGTAATTATTTCCTAAAAGTTTATCATGAAACGGTCTGCAATCCCATTTTAACCGGATAACCACTAATAGATTTTTAATAAATCAGCAATACTCATGTTTTGCCGTGTACCTATGTAAACAGGTAGGACTTTTAATTAACTTAATTAAAAGTAATTAAGAATACTATATAATACTAACTGTATTTTGTGATGGAGTTGATTAAATAACCGTAACCTTTTTTTATTTGGAAAACAACAGTTTATAATATTGTTGGTGCATAATTATCAAGTTCCCAATAAGTACAACACTAGACTTCATGCTCCATTTAATATAGTTGCTTCTCGCACTAATTTTATGTTCAACTCTTGTCTTCAGAGATTGCATCGTGTGGGGAATGAAACATGCTCTGTTGATATATTTTTTAATAAAAACATCGCTTCCTTTAAAAAGCGTATATGTAATCAGATATTAAGCAAAAATCCTGTTGATTGTTAATGTGGTGATCTACCGTGTCGATCACTCAGATAAGATGTAAATAATAATCGTTTGGATACTCCATACTATTTGGTTTATTTAGTGTTATTACTAATGTACAGTATTCGAGATGTTGTTGCAAAGAGAGGACGAGTTACAACAGACACGCCTTTTTATACGTCTCGGTCATGCTGTCTCACTCAGATATGCCTGTCTCTTTCATACCGACAGACATACGTTCACCACATCCCTCCACACTTAAATCAGCAGACAGTAACACAACATGATTATCATAATAATAATTATAAAACATACATACACATATTTAATTATTATTTTACAACATTTTCTTTTTTATTTATAACCATGTTGATTCGGAGAGTTGACTGCTGCTTATTTTGATTTCTCTGTCCTTGGTCGAAGGCGCTCCTTCCAGTTCCCCGACGTTGACGCCACGGGTTCACTGGAGCTGGAAGGAAAAAGAGGGTCACCCGTTAGATTGTCATCCGAAACAAAGTCGGAGACATCGTACTCATCGAACGATAGCCTCCTCGTCTCAGACTCAGGGATTAAAATACTAGGGTTCTTTTCCCATGATACACACAGTTTGGATAATTGATCAAAATGTCTTTTCCAGTACATGATTTTATCATTCAATTTAACCTCAATTAAATATAGTTTATTTCCCAAACGTTTATGTACTTTCCCTGGTACCCACTTATCATTGTTTTGGTCTCTAAAATCCCTAACCATAACTTTCTGATTAATCTTAAAATTCGTAGATACTTTGTTATTCCTTTTATAATAGAATTTCTGATTTTCCTGACATTTTGACATTTTCATTTTGGTATCTTTATCAATCACATTTTCCTTTACCTTCCCCCCTTTAGGTATAAAATTATTCAAATTTGACCTTAACCTTCTACCAAACATTACAACTGCTGGCTCTAACCCTGTTGTACAGTGTGGTGCATTCCTATAATCTATGAGAAAACATTCTAACTTCTCATTATAACCTGACTGAAATTTTTTTTCTAACAATATTTTCTTTAAAAAATTTTTACACGTTTTGACTGCATTCTCTGCCAATCCATTTGATTGAGGATGATTTATAGGTGTTGTTAAATGTTTAATGCCATTTCTCTCGCAAAACTGTTTAAAGTCTGCTGACATGAATGCTGCTCCATTATCAGAAACTAAGGTTTGTACACTACCGAAATAACTGAATAATCTCTTTAAGATTTTAATGGTATTATCTGAGTTAGGTGAATTTACTTCCACGCAATCCAACCATTTTGAGGTTGAATCTATGATTACCAAAAAATATTTATTTCCGATAGGCCCTACGTAATCTATATGAACCCTACTCCAAATTTCTTCCGTTATCGGCCATGGAGTTAACTCACTCTTGGGTTGTGATGGTTGAATTTCCGCACAAATTCCGCACTCTCTAACTAAAAATTCAATTTGACTGTCAATCCCTGGCCACCAAAAATAGCCTCTAGCTAGCCCTTTCATCTTGGCAATCCCTAGATGAGATCTATGCAATAAGCTTAATATCTTATCCCTTAAACTTATTGGAATTACTAACCTATGGTTCCAGAAAATACAATCATCAATTATTGATAAATCGTTCCTTTTTATCCAATAAATCCATTTGCAATCATCCTTATTGACTTTATTTGGCCACCCTGTTCTAAGATAATTTTTTATCTCTAATAATAATTTATCCGTATTAGATTCTGCTTTAACTTCCTCAACATCTATTGGCATCTCGCTATTATTTTTGAATAAACACAAAATTCTTGAATCAAAGTTATTATTTTCCTCAACAGGATCTCCTACAGGTACGCGAGATAAGTAATCCGAACAATTTAATGTTGATTTTACGTATTGAACTTTATAATTGAAAGATGAGAGAATTACACCATAACGTTGTAATCTATTACAAGTTAAAACAGGAATTCCTTTTTTTTCACCAAAAATTCTACATAAAGGTTCATTATCTATTTCTAGAATGAATTCCCTTCCGTAAATGTACTCGAAAAACTTCTTAAAAGCAAACACAATTGCACAAGCCTCGAGGTCTAAAATTGAATATTTCTTTTCCGCTTCTGTCAGTTTACGAGAAACAAAAGAAATAGGTCTTTGTAAATTATTTTCATACACATGTAACAATGTTGCACCCAAACCTTTCGTTGAGGCGTCCGTAACTACCTTCAAAGTAACATTTGGATCGTAATGTGCTAACACTCGATTATCACATAAAATTAATTTTATTTTATTAAAAACTTTTACGCAATCTTGATTAAAATCAAAATTCGTATTTTTTTTCAATAATTTGTGCAAAGGATCTAATAACATAGACATATTTGGCACAAAAGATCGGTAAAAATTTACCATTCCTAAAAAACTGCGTAGCTCTGATAAATCTTTTGGTTGCGCGACTTTACTAATTGCGTTCGTTTTATCTTCCATAGGTTTAATCCCTTCCTTCGAGATTTCAAACCCTAAGAAACATACCGATGAAGCGTTAAAATTGCACTTTTGAATATTTACGCACAAACCGCAATCTTTTAACCTATTAAGAACTGCATTTAAATTAGCATTATGTTCCTCTATCGTTTCTCCTGTAACCATAATATCATCCAGGAAAACCGCTGTTTTCTTCAAACCTTGTAGACATGAAGCTATAGTTCTACAAAATATTGCCGGTGCACTGTTAATCCCAAACACTAGCCTAGTGAATTTAAATAATCCTAAATGTGTAGAAATCGTAGTATATTCCATACTTTCTTCGTCTAGTTCCAACTGTAAATAAGCTTGACGTAAATCAATTTTTGAAAATATTATTCCGCCCGAAATTTGTGATAATAAAACTTCTATCTTCGGCATGGGATATTTGTCAACAATCAATTGTGGATTCACAGTACATTTATAATCCCCGCAAATTCTAATGCTTCCATCGCTTTTAACTACGGGCACGATAGGAGATGCAAACTTGCTATAACTAATCGGAACTAAAATTCCCTCTTCCTGTAAACGGTTCAATTCCGTTTCAACTTTCGCTTTCAAAGCGAAAGGAATACTTCTCGGATTGCAGAATTTCGGTTCTGCATTTTCTTTCAATTTTAAATGAACTTTAAATTTATTGAATCTACCTAGTTTACTTGAAAATACCTCCGGATATTTACGCACTAACGTATCGACACTATTATTGTTTACGTCGTGAATATTATGCGTGAGTATTTCACTTTTCAACTGTGAAGAAACCGTCTCGAAACCCGTAAAACCAATGTTAAATTCTTTTACGAAGTCTCTACCTAGCACAGTGGTTGAACCATCCTTTACAACACAAAATTCCATTATTTTAGTAATACCATTGAAATTAATTGACAAAATTAAACATCCAAGTAACTGTAACTTACAATTATTGTAACCCTTCAGGGTTAAATTCTTCGGCTTCAATTGTACATCTTTAAAATGTTCCCAATAATCTTTATCCGATAGGATCGATATTCCTGCACCCGTGTCAAATAATCCTTTTATGATGATACCGTTATTAACTTTTAACGATAAATAAATGGGATCGGTATTTCTTGTTAACCTTGAATTTATTTCACTTGAATTCACAAACACAGATGAAACTTCCTCCCGTTTTTTTTCGCGACAATTTTTACTAAAATGTCCCTTGTTTTTGCAATTAAAACACGTCACGTTTTTTAATCTACAATTACTGGAATCATGATTATTTAAATTACAATATTTGCACTTCAACTGTTGTATACGTTCTACTGATTTCTTTCTGGGAATTGTAACATTTTTGTCTTTCGCCCGCGCCGGTGAAGTAGAATAATTCCTACCTGCACTACTATTAAAATTTTTCTTACTTCTAGAAATGAGCCCGACACTCTCGGATTTAATACACGTAATATTTTTATGAAATGAATCCATTCCCGATGCGCACTCTAATGTACTTTTTAAAGTCAGCTTCTCTGCATCTAAAAACATTTTTTCTTTAATACGACCTTCTAATAAACCAGTCACAAAAATATCTTTTAAGTTTTCTTCCAGTCTGCTTTCAAATTTGCAGAATCTTGTTAGACAACGTAACCTAGCTATATAATCATTTATAGATTCCCCAACTTTTTGTTTCGCCGCAAAAAAATTTCCACGTTCCTTAAACACATTCTTTGAAACACCAATGTGGTTTCCTAATAACAAAAATATATTTTCAACCGATAATTCTGTTATTTTTTTTGGAAAACATAAATCTATCAGTAGATTAATCGTGTCTGTGTGTAGGTGGGATATTAGAACCGCCCTCTTTTTATCCTCGGATTTAAATTTGTCATCATTGACGAGGATCAACTGCTCAAACTGTAGCACGAACGTCTCCAGCCCGTCCCTAAGGTGACAAAACCTGGGTAAACCCACTCCCTCCATTTCCACACAGATTACCAATAATCAGAAAAAACAACAACAAACAGCACTCAACTCACGAATCTGATGATTGATGCTGCCGCCGATCGCCGCCCTTCCGCGTCCGACCGTCTTCTGGCTCCGTCCGGATTCCTGGTCGTCCTTCTCGTCCGGTCACCACCGCCACGCCTTCCCGTGTCGGGTCCCCGTACAAGCTGCCTGGATCCGTTTTTCATCCGGTTTCTCGGCTGCTGATTCCTTGAGCTCAGCGCCTTGAATCTCCTCACCAGTTCCTTGCCTTGATGCTCCTTCAATGTCCGATACTGTCCGTGAAGCTGCCCCCAAATTATTTTATTTTTTTATGCGACAATAATCCCTTCCGCGGTGCTCGGTGGGATTATAACCAAACTATGGTTCTTTCAGCTGCGCCTACTGTGGTTCTTCCTCCAGGAAGAATTTAATGGCTGATCAGCTTCCTTTTTCGGCTGCTCCAACTATAGTTCTTCCTCCAGGAAGAATTTAATAGCTGTTCAGATTCCTTTTTCGGCTGCTCCAACTGTAGTTCTTTCAGCTGCGGCTACGGTTCTTCCTCCAGGAAGAATTTTGCGGCCGTTCAGCTTCCTTTTTCGGCTGCGCCAACTGTGGTGATCTACCGTGTCGATCACTCAGATAAGATGTAAATAATAATCGTTTGGATACTCCATACTATTTGGTTTATTTAGTGTTATTACTAATGTACAGTATTCGAGATGTTGTTGCAAAGAGAGGACGAGTTACAACAGACACGCCTATATTTTTTAATAAAAACATCGCTTCCTTTAAAAAGCGTATATGTAATCAGATATTAAGCAAAAATCCTGTTGATTGTTAACAATAACAAACTTAATACTCTGTAACTATTTTCTATTATTTTTTTATTTCATTTTTTATTTTACTATTTTATAAATCGCTAGAAAATGTTTTACACCACTGCCAACCGGTATGCTTCGAGTATGTCTGTAATTATGTTTGGTGTAATATTGTGACAATTATAATTGCTGAATGTACTGTAGCCTAAGCCCAAATAAGTATTTGCTGTTTGAACTCCTGTATACAATATACAATTTCTTATCGTATACTAATACCTACCTGTGTTGTGCCTACTTATGTCTTTCATGCTCAGCTTATTATTTTATTTACTATGTTATACTTATGATGCTATATACTTGTTATAATGCTCCTGTATGATTTACCTTGCATGTAAAAGCCGTCAAGGCGAGAACAAACAAATACATACCTAAATAAATTTTGTCATGTATCACATTTAGCTATTCACATGTAATTTTGTAATTGTTAACATACCTACTAGTTTATTTCTCTTTTATTGCAATAAATTAACTCTACCTTAACTTATCTATTCACCTACTTACCTTTCATATTATGTTTACTTTTATTTTTATTTTCATAGTTTACCTTTTTCCATTTAAAAATGTTTCTGTATATTATGTTATGTAAAAGCTTGTTATGTAAAAAACTTGTTATGTAAAAGCCCACCAGGGCGTTGAAAAACACTCCCGCACCGGACGGGGGGAACACACTTACACTAACGAGAGTTTTATGCTATATCTAAGTTGTTTTTTACACCACATACTCTGTAATTTAGGTAATCCTAAAAAAACCATTTGGTCATCGATCTGCATTTAAAAAAATTATATTTTATTTCTAGTTTCTTAGATAATAAATAATTTGTACAAAATTCCGGCAAAATTCCTGTCCCCTGCCCCGCACCTCAGCTTAGTAGCATCGGCTAAAATTCCCCCGTCTCTATCCCCACTCCCCGCTATTCACCGAGACGATCCAGCGAGCTGCGAACTGGACCGTAAAAGTTGCATTTTATGGAAAGGGCTAACTCTCGGTGGCGTACACTGCACAACTGGTATTTCCTTTTGCGATGCTAAAATGTTCACTTGCCGGACGAAGATCGGCCTGTCTGGGATGTATCCGGTAAATTTTTCATGTTTAGAGACAACATTAAAATTATGTCTGTCTCTGTTTCTCACATGGAAAAGAAATGGGTCAGAAAGAGAAACATATTTTGTTTACATTTTTAAGTAATTTGAAGGAACTTGAATAAAAACAGAGTACTATATGGTTAAAAGGTCTATCGCAAACGTGTGTTAAATTGGATATTGGGTTTTAGTTGCTAACTTTCTAAATTTACGTAGTAAATATATTTTTGCAAAACCGGACTAGTTTCACCCTGCTATGGGCATCTTCAGACTGGTAAGTAGTTCATTTATACTTATGAAATTGTGTTTATAAATTAATATCTATTTCAGGGTTGTAAAATATTTATTCTGTACTTAAAATATTAGAATTTATGTAATCAGTCGGCATGTATTTATTGCAATTTATTACGGCATATTTACCGATGTTTTAAACTATATCAGAAAATTCTATGGTTTTAATTAATTTGTGTGAAAACCGCACAAGAGCCCCAACAGTCCTAGCCAGTGGAACTATGGCATCTTCAATTGGGGTATTTTGTGAGGCTGAAGATAGTGGGGATGGGAAGGGGGAGGATATGGGTAAGACAAAGGTGGAAGTACGTGCATATTCAAATCTAGTTACCATATAGGCTTAAGTCATTTCAAACAACGTTTGGATTCTACATGGTGGTCTTTCACTAGGGCGATACTGAAAGCATCTACCGCCCTGCAACTTGATATTATATATATTTTTTCTTTCATAAATATTACAGCATGCGTTGTCGAGGGGTAAGGCTCTAGACTAGTAAACCGGAGGTCGCGGGTTCAAATCCCGGTGTGCGCAAGTAAATTTTAATCTTTGTGATATTTCACAATTTACTGACCAGAATTCATTTCGAATGTTGCTTGAAATGACTTTTACCTTGTTTGGTGACCAGATCTGAATAGCCATGTATTTCCCCACCTTCCTCTTCCCCATCTCCTTACCCTCCCCACTACCTTTAGCCTAACAACATACCAGTAGCGGCTCGTGACTTTTGGTCTACTATTAATTGTAATATTATCACTCTAGTACACCTTACACTTACGAGCCGTCACTCCAACATCCCCCATTTGGGAATGCCATAGTCGCACTGGTTCCAGATGATTAGGAGCAGTTGGGACTGTTGTGGTGTATTTACATAGGAAAATCAAAAACAGGAATATCTGAGGTTACAATAAAAAATAATTTACTCCACGTTTAAATTTTAAAAATACCTTGTTTTTTTTCACTATTTTCCAAAAAAAATTTTTATTTCGAAACCCTTGACATATAAACGAACCCATTATTTATGGTAACGCAAACACTATGATTTAACCCTAAATGTAAATGTACAATATAAAATCATAAATTAGGAATTATAACCTTCACATACATCTAAACATTCCATAATATTCGAAATAACATCCATACCTGGTTTAGTAGTGGTAGGTTTTTAAAACATAAAAAAATATATATTTATAAATATATCCATCATTTACGGACCACCCTGTGCAACAAATTAACTACGCTGTAATCGCCAATCGCCAGTCGAGATTCAGAATCGAGGAGTTATGCTCGTTATCGGCCCGCCTTCCCTGTTTTGTATGGAAAAAGGCGCATTATTATCTAAATTCATTAGAATATTAACTACGACTTTATTTATGAAATTATTTAGATAATGACTTCTGAAACACGTTGAATATACTCCCCCCTAATTATTACTAAAACAAATTACGCAAGATTATGCCATTAACATCCTTTAATAAGCAAAACAAATTGGGGTCCCTAGTGACCCCCCTTCGGATCTTATGTGATTTTTTTCTCTCCGGGACGAAAAGGTTAATAAATAAATAAAATAAAATATGTAATTTACTTGAGAAATTAATTACAGATTCATGAAGATACAATTTTAAAGTCTAATTGATATGAGTTTTCTCAACAGACTTATCCTTCCAGTAAATCCCGAATCATCACACAACTATTTCAATTTATTCCATAGTTCCTTTGCTGTTTTTACTTCTTTAATATGTACGTAAATGGAAGGATATATTGTCAATATCAACTTGGCTCTGGTCTTGGCATCTTCTGCAACCCCACCGTTTACTTGACCTACCTCTGGCTTAATGCATCCTAGCGTTCCTTCAAACACTAAGAAGTTTTCTGCCGCAAAGCACCATTTGAGGTTATGTACGCTCATGACAATTATAATTGAAATTGAATTAGACGCCATTACGTTTTCTGATAACTCGACCGCACACACACTAAATACAACTAACTGTTCTCTTTCTGCAACTTATCAACGTCCTGATAATAGTCCTGTCGCAGAGAAACTATTTGATCAAACCAGGAAGGTCCTGGGCACACAACCTGTTAATAACATGACGTTATTTAGGGTTCGGTAATGAAAACAACGTGCTTTGCTAGGCTGTAAAAACGGAAGGGTTTATTACATATCATAGACAAGTTATGTACCTAAAGACATTGTATTTTGAGCATATTTTATTAAAACTTCAATTACTACTAAAAAAAATTTCCTTCCTTTGGAATTTTTATATATATTTTTAAACTTTATACTTTGTACTTACAACTTTATATCTTTGTTAATGGGACATGTTACAACGTATGTTTGTAAATAAATAAGCATTGACATAGTAGTCCTTCCTGTTTTATACAAATGTCAAATATTTGAACTACAAATATGTACTTTAATGATAATTGCAGCCATTAATTGGCTAAATGGAGAAACAACTAAAAACATGTTGCCGTTGAAATAATGCAGAAATCATTAATTTAATCTAGCGGTTAGGGCTGGTCGCCGGCAGTTGAGTTGAAATCAACAGATTGTGTTACTGGCGCATCTGTCAGGAATATGGCATTCAAACCGCACTGGACCCGCTCTTTAGTAAAATAATGCATGCTGGCTTTTAATTTAATCCCTCGAAAGCCTTTAGTCGGAAAATACGAGTGGTTTTATGAAATAACAGTTAATAATATGTTTAGCTATAATTCATAAGTAATAACCAATCAATGTAAATCGGTTGTGAAAAGTTTTCACAAGGATTATACAGAAGGTGCTATTTGGGGATTTTGTGTGGAGGGTTTTTTAAGGAGAGAAATTTCTGAGAAGGAAAATGTATGAAGGATTGGCAGGAATCTAGGAGCCAGTGTGTCCAGGAGTGACGAGGATGTATCGAGAAATCAGTCGGAGAGATCAAAGGTTCTCCACAAACAAGCCTCTCACCATCTGGCACGCCATGCTGCTGGTGGGCAGGTGCATCTTGAATACACCTCACCCCATGAACCCGGGCACCCCTGCTAAATCACTAAACGTAGCGTACAACTTGGGTTGACCTATGGCAGAGATGTTGGTTATCCAATAAATGGTCCCCGGGGCGGGAGAACCCAAGCTCGCCTCCCAAATTGAAAATTTTGCTATTTATTTTGTTTTTAAAATTAAATTAGGTAAATACAAAATCAAAACATGCAAGCAAAATTTAAATAAAGAATTATAATTGCTCGTAATTAAGTTCAGAAATAACTAAATAGTTTAAAATATCAATTATCTCGTAAAACATTTTTGGAGAACACATCGTCATAAAGAGATATAAAAGGTTTTAATTAATTTTATTTTATAACAATTGGAATCGAAAACTTGCCTACCTACTATAATAATGTAGTAGAGCCATAGATATATGAATATTAGCATATGTCTGTGAGTAGAGCAGACCCCGTAAAAAATCACTGGAAATATCCCCAACTCAAAAATTAAAGTCAATTTGGGAGGCAGGTACCGCGTTGGTAATGGGTACCGCGGCCCCGGTAACCATTATTGGATAACCAACACCCCTGCCATAGGTTACCCAAAGTAGTTCAAAAAGTTATTTCACATGGTTAAATATGTTTATTTTCCCTGTAAAATGCCTAAGGGTCGCAGCTCGAAGGATGTATTTTGGGATTTGAAATCAGAATTCAGAGAGAAAAAAATAACTGCTCAGAAAGATTGTCCTTGCAAACACTCCTATTAGATTCCATACAAAGTATGATATACCAAGTTAAGAGTATTCCATTGTTAATAAAACGCTACGTTGATAAAATTCAAATGGCAAATTATTTATCGTAACTTCAAATCTCTCTAGTTGAAATTCTTACGGATAAAAAAAATATTTCGAAAAATTTGACAATATTTTTTTAATAAATTATTGTAGGTACAGTCGAGGGCACCCACCACCATTCCGAATCGTTTTAAGGACCAGGTGGAAGTCTTTATCGGTTCTCACGTCAAAACTCTACTTTTGTCCAAATGAAGCTACTATTAAATGATTCTAAAAGCCTCCGACTGTCCCTACACGGCAAAACATGCATTTTTACATCCCGTTTAAATGTTCTCATTCGAGGCAGTTTGTTATTGTTCTTGAAGCTAGTGTAGACATTTATAAAGAAGAACATAAAAAGGAAAAGCAAATTTTAAAAATTAAGTTCCCATGACTGCAAAGAACACAAGAACAGCCTTAGCTTCTGGCGCACTACAGGCAGTCCTGACGATAGACAATGAGCAGTGAGATGGAAAGATGGTCCTACGAACCCTTCAAACAGCAGTCTCCGGTAGCGCAGTGTCCAGACGTGACCCCTGCGAAGATGGTAGGATAGTGAAGAACCCTGGGGACTAAGTAACTCACTCCGACAGGACCACAAGATAACCGGAGATCAGGGTCGAAGAGAACTGATCATACAATAGTTTCATTTTTAATAGATTCTTGAATGTGTAGTGGTGTACTGTATTTTTGGACTATTGAATTGTATCATCGGGGACTACAGACGATTGTTGACTATGTCAAACCAATTCGAAATAATATCATATTCATTCAAATATTTAATAAAAATAAAATTTAAAAATCCAGACGCGATGAAGTACCTAAGTATACTATACAATCTATACATATTTAACCGGACGGTTATTTTTATTTTATATTTTATATATTAATTATCATTTTTTGATTCAATTTAAAAATGAAATATTCCAGTTGTCATGTTGTCATCATTGGTAAGGTATATTCCGTGATTTTCATGGTTAACAACTAGTAAATATATTTATAACATGGAAAATATGCGGACTAACGCTATAAATTACCAAAAACGGTAAGTTTTGGCGTTATGAAAGTTACACATCTTTATTACCTGTTTATATCTAGCTTAACGCAACTGTTTTCATCTTTAATTATATGAATAATATTACTAACTTTAAAAAAAATTAAACAAAATAGCATATTGTTTGTCCTATACTTTTGTACAACGAATTACAAAAAAAACAGCGTAGGTTGTAAGCTAAACAAAACAGGCTACGTCCGTAGAATTATGCTGACGTCATTAGCAGGCTTTCTACCGCGTCAGCATTTCCGAGGCGTAGAGAAATGACAACACGTCGATTACATTGATTGTGGTTATTGACAGAATATCAACTGCTAAACTACACGAGTTTAAATTACTTCAAATAGAAAAAATCCCTTATCCCATCTATCGCTAATGGGCAATTGTCCTCCGTTGAACTCCAATATTGAACGGAGAAAAATGAGCATGTCTGATTTATTGAAAACCTGTTAAAGACGTGATTGCAATCCGTTTCCTAAAAAAATATTAGTCCATTCAGAATATAACAGAACACCTGTTCATGCAGGTGTAATTTTAAAGATAAATATAAAGACAAAATGTTACAATATTAGAATTTTTATTAACACGTGTTTCGACATCCTTATAAAATATTTGTGTTTTACCGACAGTTTGTTAGAACAACTGTCAATTCATTCGTTTAAGGCCTGTAGTCCCGTATTTAAAAGGAATACGAATAATTTTACTAGATTTTTAATACATTAGCAATATTATTTTTTTCGTCAGCGGAAAGAGAGTGTTGGGAAATTCTTTCAACCGGGTGATAGGCAGCCGCCGGCCGGTTGTCACAGTGAATTATACTAATCATAATTTCGGTGGACACTGGCTTCTTGAGATCGATGAATTCGGTTCAGCTACAAATGTAGCAAAAGTTCAGGTGAAATGTGCACCGATACACTTTTTTTTATTTTTTTTTTTTCAGTGAATTTTATGAAGAAAACTTCTTCTAACTGCTTTTCACTTTGTGATAGCATTATTTATTTTTTATTAAAACACAAATAACTTAGTTTACATCACTTTATTTGTGTTTTAATAAAAAATAAAAAAAGAATTTTATAAATTATATACTTCCTCAAAAGTACTAAGCCCATTGTGACAACATGTGTGTATCTTTGGTGCAAATATGAAGATTATAAAGAATTCTGATGCCCTCCGTGATCGAGCGGTAAGTTGATGAATTTCACAATCTATTTATATAAAATAAAACATATTTTACTTTTATTTTGTTTTATTTGATTTTAAGAACAGAATATACATAGTGAGCTTTCAAAAATCGTACCAAAAAAAAATTAAAACATACTGACAAACAGACTATGAAACATTATTAGTAAAACATGTAACAGTAACATAAAATAATAAAGAACAATACTATATAAAAGATTAATCACTAAAATATAAATTATTAATATACATTATAATATTTATATAACTATGGAAACTCCATTAATGGAGGACTGAACGCAGTTGGCGCTAACAAAAAATTGTCCAAAGAAGCGAAGTTAGCAGTCCAGAATGGAGTGCTGGTACCTACCCTGATGTATGGAAGTGAGGCATGGAACTGGCAAAGAAAGGATGAAAGTAGATTGAATGCTGTTGAAATGAGATCCCTGAGGCGTATGTGTGGTAAAACCATGTTTGATCGTGTGAGGAATGTGGAGATCCGCAAATAGTGCAAGACTGATGTAAGCGTAATGAGTAAGATTAAGAAAGGGACGCTTAGATTGTTTGGGCATGTAGAGCGAATGAGCGAAGATAGGAGTGTTAGGAGGATATATGATGCAAATGCGAATGGTGGCAGAAGTCGGGGACGCCCGAGGAAGACATGGCACGATCAAGTGAATCAGATACTCGAGTCGGGCCATGTCAAGAGTCAGAATAATAGAAGAGTATGTATGAGAAGATGTATGAATGTGAATGAGGTAAAAATTGTGTGCCAAGACCCAGTTGTTTGGCGGTCCGTCCTCTGTGCCTACCCCCGCGGGGAAACGGCGTGTTGATTAGTTAGTTAGTATATATATATATTTACATCAAATTTATATTAATATTTATGGTCCTATAGTAGGCGTACTACTGGTAGCTTTATTATTTTGTATACAACTTGTAGGACATTAATGTTTGATGACAATGTTACATTATAATTTTTGCTAAACAGCACATCCCTTGTTTAGTGTGTAAATATTTTTTTTACAAATAGGTAGGTACCTACTACAGAATATACGCAATCCTTACTACTACACGGTCAAGTAATTCGTTCTTCACGACGTAACTAAAATTTTCATTTCGTACCCAAATTCACACGTCAAAGCAGCGAAATCATAAAATTACAACCTAAAATATCTAAATTAAAATCAGCCCTGTACAGGAAATCACATTTGCGTAAAAAAGTACACATTTTACCGTGAAATCGGTTAAAAGCTTCAACCGAAATACATGAAACTACCGCGCAGTGAGAGCTATTTAGTCGAGTGCTATATGTAAGCTGCGGTAATAATTCCAGGGAGCCTTGTTGAACTTTATGCCTTTGACTTTTGACGTACATTAAAGATTTTAATGGTTAATGGCTATTTAGATTACGGTGATGAATCAAAGCGTTCTTTTTATGGTACTTTCACTATTAAGAATATAATTAAAATAGATTTTACTACCTGGTTTTCACTATGGGTTACTGTGATAAACATGGATTACTGGAGTGCATATACTGCATATCATTTCTTATGTCTCATCTCCAGTGTCAGTTGCTAATTTGGCATCCCCAATTGGGGTGTGTTGTGAGGCTTAAGGTAGTGGGTAGATGTCTCAATACTGAATAGTGTTCTTACACTAAGGCGATACTGAGAGTATCTTCCACTCTAGTCACCGAACACGGGTAAAGCCATTAGATATTTCTTTATATGATTTAATACCTGTCTAATTGAGAATAACTCGCGTTTATTTTATTTTATTTTAGCGTATTCAGGAAACTATCAGTTTTAAAATTTTATATAAATAATTACATTTTACATGTTTTAATAACCAGTGAAGTTTCTACATAAAATTCATGTTACATTAAGAAAAAAACATAAATTAACAGAAAAACATGAAAATCACCTTAATGAAAATAACTGAAATATCTTAGATATCTTACAGTCAGCAAGAGAGAGAGTACATAATTAAAAATTTGATTTAATTTTCTCTAATATGCATTTAGAGAGGGAGTTGAAACTCTTCGTCTTTTAATTTATACTTCGTCGAAATTGACGAAGAAGAAATTAAAATACAGAATTCCTCGAAAACTTGTGATTCTAAAATGTAAACAATTTGTAACAAAAAGATATTCCTAGTAAAATGATAATTATTGGAAAATAATACTAAACATATTTTATGCTTCGAAGAAAATATTTAAATCATTTTTTCGAAATTTAAATAATTTATTCTGCGTATGGAAAACGGCTTATTAAGTAATAGTGAAAAAAAAGATAATTATTATTTTTTTGTTAAACTAATGTTTAAGACAAGATTTTTTATGAATAGCACAAAGGGAAACAATTATTTTATAAGCAATAATATTATTAGCCTAAAACACTCATCCACATTGAAAAATCTCCTGATAAAAGATAAAAGAAAATGTAACAAGCAGTAATTGTTGAATGAAACAGTAGTATATATCGACCGGAAATCGAAAGGACACGGGTTCACGTCCCGTTGGCGTCATGTATCTTTTATCAGGAGATTTTTCAATGTGGATGAGTGTTTCAGGCTAATAATTATTACTTATAAAATAAAAAAGGTATTTAATTACAAAATAATTATTACATGAAGACTAAAGTTTAAAAAATTCAAAGTAGGTAGCTAATAAATATACCGTATGTCAAAGAACAACTCATTTCTTTTCTGAATAAATTTAACATTTAGACGCCATGTTTATTTTTCCCGCAGCACTGGATGATAAACAGCAAATCTCTTGCAGCGGAATTTTTCCCACAAACATGATGGGAATTTCCATTTGCCATAGCTACTTATTTTACACTTGAGAGTAGAATTGTTGAGAAAACTGGCAATGATGAAAGAGTGTTTACAAAAATATTCCTTCGGGAAGAATGTAGGTACGTCCTCTTTTTCGACTTAGTTCAGTGATTAGTGAAACCAGCTGATCATAAATTAAGTTATCTTCAAGTACCTACAAGGCGAATTACAGCAAAGGAAGGAGAAAATTCAAAAAAGAATTATAACTAGAATTAAATATTTTCATTCTAGTGATATTTAAAATCAGTAAAATTGTTAAAAAAACGCAAGTGTTTATATTGTTTAAAGAAAATTAAAAAAAAAATGTTAAAATTGGTTTATTAATTTCGAACAGCCGATATTCATAGAGTAATTTGTATCTAATTTTATGTCCTATTACAAACTGTACGTATTATTCAACACAAATGTTGGGAAAAAAGAGAATTACCAGAAATAAAATTGTGTCCCTTTTCTACATTTGTAACAATTAAAAATAATACTATGAACATGGCACGTTGGGCGCCAATGTAACAATTAAAAATAATTCTACGAACATGGCACGTTGGGCACCAATGTAACAATTAAAAATAATACTATGAACATGGCACATTGGGCGCCAATGTAACAATTAAAAATAATACTATGAACATGGCACGTTGGGCGCCAATGTAACAATTAAAAATAATACTATGAACATGGCACATTGGGCGCCAATGTAACAATTAAAAATAATACTATGAACATGGCACGTTGGACGCCAATGTAACAATTAAAATTATGTATGGATTGATTATAACAATTGATAGATCAATAATAATATCCAAAAGTAAATGAAACACCAGATTCTAGTAAACTAAACGTAATGTATTTAAAGCATGAATTTATAAAAGGACTCTTTTAGCATTTTATTTCATTTATATCTCAAGGGTGGCCAGGAACTCGAAGTTGATTCCGGATAGATAATTTACAAGAATTTCACCAAAATATTATATTTAAGTTTAGTCGAATAGTTAGTGACTTTATAGGGCGCGAGTTTGTTTAAACATAACAAACAAGTTGTCATTAAATTAAGCAATGTGACAAACCAAAATGAGTGAAGAGAAAAACCTAATAATATGATTGTTTCTTTACGTGTCAAAATTCGTTGCACTACCATGATCCGACAGTGAGTCGCTCCGTTAGATCCTCCTTGTTGCTCTGCTGGATTTGAACTTTGAGCGGGCCAAAACGCAGCTCACCTATTGTGTTGGTAATCATCGATAAGATTGTCCGTGTCTCCAGATCGATATTGTCAACGGCAGTTGAGGCTTGTTGTTTTAACTGTTGCACATGAAGTCCACAGAAGTTGCCCCGAGGAAAATCTTTTTTCTCAGGGCCTTCGTCATATTTGAGGATGATGTGTGAGAATTTTTTACGAGAAGAGGGAAAAGATCCATGTCGTAGAAGGGAGGAAATATAATTAGAAAATATATAACCATGTGATTCATGTCAAACGTAAACATATGTTGAGTTAGCATTTGGCGTGGTTTTAGACTATTCACCGGTGCCGGAGGGATCAATGACGCTAGTTCCTCGGAGCATCTTCCATTGTAATTCCAGTAGAACATGGACAGCATACCTACTTAACGCCTGTTCTCTAAAGATTTTAATCCGTTTGAAAAGCTAGGGGATCTATCAAACGGAATTCTGCAACTAATCAATTTTAAAGTACCAAATCGAACAACCAGGTAAAAAAATGTTCTTCCACATTAATTCTGGGACTGACTATCATTTCAAATTCAACTCAAACATCGACATACCTTGTTTTATACAAAGAAGAGTTTCTTTGTCGGGCGGGCATTGTGAATTAGATTTTTTTACAAATTTACAGTTTTATTTTGAAAATGAAATTTAAAAAAAAAAAAAATTAATTTGAAAATTTTGCACACTAAATCTTAAAAACAAAGAAAGGTCACTATCTACACGAGATTTCGAAAAACTGTCCCCAGTTCATTTTTCTACCACTTTAAGATGAATTTTGATTGATCACATTTTGCACACTTGACGTTAAAAATAAGAGGGAAATTCCCGTCTACATTTCGATAAGCTCTGCGTAAAACCCGGGCAATACCGGCTAATTTCATACAAGTTTACCAATAATTTATTTAAGAGATATTTAATTAATTAAATTTTATTAATCAAAAATTAATTAATTTTCACGCAGCATCAAAGTATTATTTAGGAGCAACTCATAGGAAAAGTTAAATATATTGAATTCTTACAGCGTAACTAAAAAACGTGGTGTAAATATTACGCGGCGTGTAAGGTGAAAACAGTGAAAATATTGACTTTATACCTTGCGGCTTTACCACACCAACGTTTGACGGGCGTGTAAAAAATAATGTCCGTTTTTTTTCTTTTTCTTTTCGTATGTATTACGAGTATGTCCACTTAAATCGACTTTTATAAATATCTACTATGTGTTGATTTCTTTAAGTTTGTTTGCTTTCTAAACATTGTCTATGTATCATGAAGTAACTAATGTAATATATAAAATCATGTAATTACCCGTCTGGGCGTTGATAAATAATATTATAAAACTTACGCATCTTTCCCCACATGCGTGATTCACTAAAACATCTTAAACATATAATAATTGGAAATTACGTATCGAAAATATTATAAAGTAACTACCTAGATAATTGTCTGAAGTAAAACGTGTACAGTGTACAGTGTACACCCGTGACAGTTCGCTTGCGCGATATAATGTATTGCTTGGACAATGCATTAGCGTTGCAAATTTAGCAAACCAATGCCTAACTGACGAATGGCGTCTTCCCCGTGGCGTGTTCTGTGTGGTTTCTGGTATGTTAAAAAATGTGTGACTTTTCTTGCCAGAAAAGTCAATGCAACTGTATTTAGTTAGTATTATAATTTTCATCGTGCGCTCTTATGCTTTGAAATAACTAATTCTTTGTGATAAAAATAGGATAAGATGCCATATTGTCTGTTACATAAAATCGATTACATAAAATGCAATTGTTAACTATAGACTCAAAAACTACCCGACCAATTACACTGAAAATTTCAATGTTTATTGCGATAGCACCAGGAGTTTTTAGAGAGTAGAGTTGAATGGTAAAAGAAATGACAGACGCCCGAGGAGTACGTTACGAAATATTTCTTCACTAGAATGAGATATGGAGTCGAACTAAAGTCGTTAAAATGTAATATTTAAAAAATTAATATTGTTGTACACAATAGTGAATGGTGGAAGAAGTAGGAGACGCCCGAGGGAGATATTCACGGTAGCGAATTCTTGCCGGAACCACTAATATAAAATATTCACGGTAGCGATTTATTGCCGGAACCACTAATATAAAATATTCACCGTAGCGAATTCTTGCCGGAACCACTAATATAAAATATTCACGGTAGCGAATTCTTGCCGGAACCACTAATATAAAATATTCACGGTAGCGATTTATTGCCGGAACCACTAATATTAAATATTCACGGTAGCGAATTCTTGCCGGAACCACTAATATAAAATATTCACGGTAGCGAATTCTTGCCGGAACCACTAATATAAAATATTCACGGTAGCGATTTCTCGCCGGAACCACTAATATAAAATATTCACGGTAGCGATTTATTGCCGGAACCACTAATATAAAATATTTACCGTAGCGAATTCTTGCCGGAACCACTAATATAAAATATTCACGGTAGCGATTTATTGCCGGAACCACTAATATAAAATATTCACGGTAGCGAATTCTTGCCGGAACCACTAATATAAAATATTCACGGTAGCGAATTCTTGCCGGAACCACTAATATAAAATATTCACGGTAGCGAATTCTTGCCGGAACCACTAATATAAAATATTCACGGTAGCGAATTCTTGCCGGAACCACTAATATAAGATATTCACGGTAGCGAATTCTTGCCGGAACCACTAATATAAGATATTCACGGTAGCGAATTCTTGCCGGAACCACTTATATAAAATAAGGATTTCTAGTCTAAATTATAAAAATACAAAACTTGAATTTTAGCTAGTTTTGTTTTCACATCAAATTGAAATCTGTGGTTCATTTGACTGGCTGGAGTAACCTAATCTCTTATACTTTTCCTTCGTTCCATAATACAGTTTTTTCTCGCCCTTAAGGGGCTAGGGAAATGGGTAAATCTGAGCTTAAACAATGGTTTTTCAAAGCGGGCATAAAAACAGAAAATAACGCTTACGAAAACTTCATATTATGTTAAACGTTTGCTTTTAAACGAGGTTCACAATAGAACTTTACTCTAATGCCCTATTTTTCAGATTCAAAATCAAATAATCACATTCAATAGCCAGTTTTATATTGCCTCCTGCTTAAATTAAATGTGTTGTAAAATATATTATGTTTTTAAAAAAATTTTAATGTTTTGGTGACTTTTTATTTTCATACCGATTTAACGAGATTTAAAAGACTTCCTTCCTACCTAGCATATATATATGCAGACGATAAAAAATCTACGTAGTTATCAAATCAATCGAAGATTGCATTAAAATTCAAGAGGATCTCAATCTTCTTTTCGACTACTGTGAATCAAATAAACTTGTAGTAAATACCTCAAAGTGCAATAAATTATCATTTACACGTAACAAAAATAAAATTTCCTTTGATTATACATTAAACGGGACACATATCAAAGAAGTAGAATCTATCAGAGACCTTGGGGTAACACTGGATGTGAAATTAAACTTCATTCAACACACTGGCACTGATGCAATCATCAACAAAGCCAACAAAATGCTAGGATTTATAATACGTTTAACGAAACCTTTCCGCAACCTTAAGACTCTATATTCCCTTTACAGAGCGTTCATCCGTCCCCACCTAGAACACTGCACACCGATCTGGACTCCTTTTTACTCACATTGAAAGAATCGAAAGAATTTTAATTTTAAACACATTAATTATAAACAAAACTTACATTTCTCGAATCACACCGATTCTATTAATTACCACAACTTCAACTCCCTTCATACACGACGTTTGATTTTTGACCAAATCTTATTATTTAAAATTCTTAACAATGGCTTCGACTCACCAGAGCTAACCAATTTAATAAATATTCATATTCCAACAAGATCAACACGGCAATCCCATTTTTTTCATTTACCTACATATATAACTAACTTGAGAAAAAAATCACCAATTCTACGTATATGTGCCCAATATAATACTAAATTTCAAAACATAGACATTTTTAGCAATACACTTCACATATATCGATTAGAAGTAACACGTACGATCGAAAATTAATACAATAGTATGGATTGTATCCAGAGCATCTCCTATCCTCATCATAAATTCTTATTCCTCCCCTCCTCACCTATAATATATTTATATATATATATATTTTTTTTATGCAATAAAACTCCATCTCCAATCAATTTTAATATAGGAGACTTTTTTGGTTTGACTATAATTAACATGTATATATTTATATTTTATGTATAAGCTGTTTGTCTCTACAAAAATAAAAATAAAAATAACTGCAATAATAATGCCAATACCAATTCGTTTATAGATTATATGAAGTTGATGAAATTGACAAACATAGTAAACTAACATGAAGATTAAGAAATCAACAAACAAAGTAAACTAACATGAAGATGAGGAAATCAACAACCCTCAGTCAACAAACATGAATACGAGGAAATCAAAAAACATAGTAAACGAAAATGAAGATAAAAAAAATCAACCAACATATTAAACAAACACGAGGATGCGGAAATCAACAAACATAGTAAACAAACAGGAAGATGAGGAAATCAACCAAAAAACAAACAAACGTGAAGATGTGGAAATCGACAAACATAGTAAACAAACGTGAAGATGAATAAATCAACCAACATAGCAAACAAACATGAAGATGATGAAATCAACAATTCTCAGTCAACAAACATTAAGAAGATGAAAATTACAGACATAGTTAACAAAAGTGAAGATGAGAAAATCAACAAACATACTAAACAAACATGAAGATGAATAAATCAACCAACATATTAAACAATGAAATATTAAAAAATGAAATATTAAAAAAAAAAGAAATATTAAAACCTATAACACACCTAATCAACCTTAGCATAACACATGCCTGCTTTCCTAATACTTTTAAAAAAAGACTGGTAATCCCTATTTATAAATCCGGAGATAAAATGGAAATAACTAACTATAGACCAATCACTTTGTTAAACTCACTATCAAAGATTTTCGAAAGACTATTAAAAAACCAAATAATAAAATACCTGGAAGAAAACAAATTAATCTTGGACAAACAATATGGATTAAGTGAAAAAAGAAGCACAAAAGAAGCTTTGGCAAGTAAAATAGATTATATACATAGCAACTTAGATCAAGGGTTTAAATGCATAGCGATATATCTAGATTTGGCTAAAGCCTTTGATTCAATCTGCCACAAAACACTTTTTAAAAAATTAGAAAATATGGGTATCAAAGACAAAGAACTCTAACTATTGAAAAGTTACATGAGCGACAGAACACAGCAAGTCAAAATTAATAACTATACTAGCAAACCACTGCCGATTACACACGGAGTTCCACAAGGAAGCATACTTTGGCCCGTTCTTTTCACAATTTACATAAATGAACTTTGCAACATGGAAATAGATGGAGAAATAATTAGTTACGCAGACGACACAGTTTTACTATTTAAATCTAAGGATTGGAATAATGTATTGTCGCGCGTAGGACCTGGGGGGCCCTGACTTTCCCTCGGCCAGCTCAGAGCGGGGCATGAGACGTCTCTCTCATAGTCAGGGTTCGGGGTCAGCGCGAGGCTCAAGAATCCATATCCCACCGTCTACACAAAACACTCCCATACGACTGCTATCCCCAAATGAAAGAGGTTAGGTTTTTTATGAATCAACATTGTATTTGAGCGGCAAAATGGAAATTACATGGGTGAATAACAATAGAATACAGGTTGTTACATCCTAACTGGAATTATCATCAAAGGGTTCCCTAATCTCTCTCTGGGAGTAATTAACAGCTCTCTCTCTATACCGACAGGCAGCGTGGACGAATTTAGGTTATTAGCGGACACATTCAAGGGGTAATAGAAAGCGTAAGAAACTCACAGCGTGGCATGGTCGGGACATGGGAGTCCTCGGGGCATCCTGTTGATTGTAGGGCTGAGCGCCGTGTTTCAAACAAGCGGTGCCAGCCTGTCGATGTTCAAAGCGCGCCATTCTCGTACATTATTGCTTTTCGACCGTGCGGTGCGAAATTGGGAACGCGGACACCGGAACGCGCACACGTCCAGCTAGGTCAGAGGTCGGGCGTAAGTCGGCAAGGCGCTGGGTCGCCGGGGGGTGGGGGAACTCTAGCGGATCTTTTGTGCGTTTTCAACTCCGTTTGGCCCAGCAACCAACCTGATAGTTCCCGCTACTCAGGCTAGCAACTGTAGGATCTTCGCGCCTAAAATCTGTTATATGACAGTATATAACATAGCGAATCTAGGAATCACGCAAGTGAAAAAATGGTTGGACTCAAATACACTTACACTAAACATATCGAAAACAAAATTCACAACGTACAGCATAACTAACACAGGACAGCCAAAAAACAATACAAACACCATAAAAATACACGAATCCATAAACACCAACATCTGCAATTGCTCCCCTCTAGAAAAAACAGAACAAATAAAGTATCTAGGAATCGTAATTGACCATAATCTTAGATGGACACATCACATCAAACAAATCACAAATAGGCTCCTCAGAACAATACACATTTTCCTAAATATAAGAAACATATATAAAATAAAACAATTGAAAACAATATATTTTGCACTATGCCAATCAATAATAGAATATGGAATAATTGCTTGGGGAGGAGCAACAAACGCAGCTATCACTCAAATAGAAATCGCACAGAAAACGATATTAAAGGTAACACTCAAAAAACATAAACTAACCGACACAGACCAAATATTTAAAAGCTGTGACGTACTTGATATACGCCAATTATATGTTAAAACACTACTAAACTACATTTTCGACCAAAAAAACAAACCCCAACAAACACAAAATATCACTAATAGACCGGTCAGACAAGCGTACAAAGAAAACATAAAAACTCCGACGGTAAACACTACCTTTGGACAAAGACACCATAAATACCACGCTATTAAAGCATTCAACAGTCTTCCACTTGAAACAAAATTTAAGGAAAATAAAAATAAATTCAAAAACTAAATAAAAAAATGGATTAAAGAACAAAAAGACAATATTACCAAAATTCTATAACATAAAAGAATAAAACATATACACGCAACACAAAAAAAAAATATAAAACACGCAACACGCACAAACACATAAATCATTATAAATGCCGATTTACATTCTCTTTTAATATTTTTCTTTTAGTGTGATAATTATATTTTAATTTTTAATCTTTATTTTTAGTTTAAATTCATCTTTATTTTAATGTTGTTTTTCTTTTTTTTTTAAATGTTTAAATTCTTATATTATAAAATGGGGGCCTCAGCACGGGTAAACAACCCAGTGAGGCCAACATTACTGAATTAAAATATGAAATATTGTAAAATAATGTATCAACAATAAAAAAAAAAAAATAAAAAAATGAAGATGATGAAATCGAAAATTCTCAGTCACGAAACATGAAGAAGATGAAAATTACAGACATAGTTAACAAACGTTAAGATGAGGAAATCAACAACTATAGTAAACAAACATGAAAATGAGGAAAACAGCAAACATGGTAAACACACATGAAGATAGTCGTTAATAAAAAAAATAAAAAATGTATAGTGGTCACTCATAGTAAACACGTAACATAGTTAACAAACATGAAGATAGTCGTTAGTAAAAAAAAAGTATAGTTGCCTCCTACTACATCAGTACATTTAACATAATCTACTAAATGGTTTATAAAACCATTTTGAATAAATAATACGTTCTTAAATTGTTCGTACATGTTTTGCATTTTCATTGTGAACTATTCTATACTTTATTCGTAGTATTTTATTTTATTTCACAAATATTATAAAAATTCTAACCTCCCTTGAATACGTGGGAACACTACTCTTATGAATCTGTGACTTAATGTCGGTTTGAAAGAGAACGAAGAATAAAAAGAAAATCTGCTACGATCTGAGAATTCTCAACGTCTTTGGTTGCAAGCAATCCGAGTATCACTTGCCCTATTCACCTGGAAAATATCAACCGAAAGACTTACAAAAACTGGGCTAGAGATTTATTTTACAAATAGTCCAAAACGTGGAAAATTAATAATATAGCCTATCATGCGATTGAAAATTATTAGTCTCTTTGGCTTTTGGTCACAGTGTTGACACAAAAAAGGAAAAATACCGATGTTGAAGGCAATGCTTTTTGAGTGTGATTGAGTGTAAATTTTGAAAATTTCGATTTGCTGATGTTGTTTAATCCAAAACGATTTTAATTTTTTTTCAAAAATTCGCTTTTTTCTATGAAGATTTCAGAAAATTTCGGTTTGGCATTACGTTGCATCGATTTCGTGAAAATCTTCATACAAAAAACCGAATTTCCGAAAAAACGTCTTCGCCTACAACAGCATAAATTAATAATATATTTTTTTAATATTAGCACTCTAGTACGTCCGAAAGTCACGAGCCGCTACTGGTTGAGAGGTAGATTCAATGCGATGTAGGTTCTGAATGAATTCATTATATTGTACGTTAAAATAGTATACATTACTAGGGTAGACCCCGTTAGCATAGCGGTAACTGAATTAATTATAAAATATTTGCCTCAAAAACAAATATTGTCAATTTTCTTTGGACGATTTAGGGAGACGTCAGAAATTTACTGATCGAATGAAAAACGTCAGTTAACTTGAAAAATCATCAGCCATTTTTATTTTTTTTATTATAGGTAGGTACCTACTTTATCGGTTGTTTAAATCCACACCACTAATTTTTAAAAATCAATGTAAATTTGACTTCATTACGCAGGAATATTTCACATTACAGGCAAATAAAATAATTATAACAAATCATGTTGTCTACATATTATTACAATGCAAAATTTATATTTGAACATGGACTTCACAGACAGATGGCGGGTTTTGGTATAGTGCACCAACAGTGAAGTGCTTTGCTCTACGCATGTTCCCGGTGAGACCATGGTCAAAAACTGCCATTACATTACAAAAAATTCCAGCAAACATTTTTATTTCAGGGAGCAATGGGTGATGGGTGACGCTGGTAGAATAAATAGGTACTATCAAACACGGCTACCAACTTGACAGGATTGATTACACCCAAACACACAAGCAAATTAACAGACAGACAAAATAATCAAAAGTGGTCGAGTTGAAACAGGACCTCTAATAATGTCTATATCCAAAGTATAGATTCATTTTTACTTTTTTAAATACATACATATATTTTAATTTCACCTTTTTTTCGTGAATGAATACAAAATTTGAAAGTTGAAGTTAATCCACTACCCAACATCCGATCGAGCTGAAATTTGGCAGTTATACTTGTTTTCGATGACAATGTATTCTTTCAACTTTTGGTGTCAATCACGTACATCCGCCGATATATACGTATTTCTCTGAAATTCGATGACATTACAGCAGTTAAAATACTCAATAAGTGTCGGTCTTATCCAATCGGGATTTGGCTCGGTTGGAAAAATTCTCGACTTCAGTTTCTGGGTGGGTAGGTTCAATGCTCATTCAAACCAAAATACTTTTTTGTTAATTATTTCTTTTATTTAATATAATGTTGAATGAAATTCTAAATAACGTACATATCTGTTATATCTCTGCTTTACTTGCAGATTTAGTGTTGGGAACTCTTGTGAAAAGTAAAAAGTTCTTTTACTATAATTGCATTTATTTACGTTACAATAAATTAGTCTGGATTTAGCTACACTGTTCATTACCCGAGGGTTGGTAATTCTCTATTTCTAGAAGCTTGTTGTCTGGCAATAATATCCCACAGGCAATTGCTACACTCTGGCGACATCTGTCGGACTCTGGAGTAAGCTTTATGACTGGTGCCATCTATCGCTTGAAAACCCAACTTATTACCAAACATCACAATAACTGTACATAATGGTTCATTGCACGTTTAAAGGAAGACACTTAAAATATTATTACTTTAAAAAATAGGACAGTAAGATTTTAAATGGTTTTTCGTCCATTAGAAATCGATTATGAAAAATGAAGCCAATGAACCAAAACACGCCACTTGACTCTGACGTCATCTGGTGAACCTATCGATGCCATCACGAAGACATCAACGAACATGTAACTTTGTATAATTTCGAAATACTATGGTGCAGACGGTTTTAAAATATATTAAGCAAATGGGATAGCAAAGCAAAATATTAGCAAGACGTTAATTAAGTTAGAGTACGAACGTTGTTCAAAAAAATTAATGGAAAGTGTACCTCAGGTATTACTTAGTAAGGCCGGGTTTAAAAGCTCTTGGTTGTTATAAAAAGTTGAGATGGTTTTCCGAATCACGCCCGGATTTGAGCCATTTTAAAGAACATCAGCATTTTAGTCACGTTTCCAGGTGGATAAACATCTCACTCCTTTTCTACACACTGTGTCCCCGTACTCTATCTCTATTACGTGTGGTATGAGGTAGTTAGCATCCACCCTGTACAGTCAACTTTGTTCATACATTCATAAGTTGCGTTGCAATGAAGATAAAATAGTGAACAAACGTCTTTAGCACCCACTAGTAAATTATTTATTTACGCAAGTAGGCTATCACGTAACAACGTACCTATGTGGGTAATTATAGGTGGCACAATTTGAGTATATCGTGTATTTTGTTTAATGTTATTTTTTTTGCATCAACCCCACACAAGAGGCCAGGAGGAAAATAATTTCCCTCGCAGCCTTTGTCATCTTTAGGGATGCTGTGTAGAAGGCTTCTTTTAAGGAAAGGAAGTTCTGGGAAGTAAAATGGTATGTAAAAGTAATATGGGTATTAGTTGGGTAGGAATGTAGTGTGTCCAGGAGTGAATTCTTCTTCATATATTTTTTTCATTTTTCACATACCTACTGTACAAAAAAAATATATATATATATAAATATATATATATGGGACGTGTTGGATTGTACTAACCTCCCCACATCCTGGAATAAAAATTATTTTTATTATTATTATTATAAATCCATCTATCCCGCTGCGGTGAAAGATGATGGGTCAAGAAAGACCAGCTGGATAGGTCAAAGGGTCAAAGCCCGCCAAGCAGCTGGTGTGCAGGCGCATCCGCCGCCAAGATCTGAACATACCTAAATCGATGAACCCAGGCACCCCTGCTAAGTCACCAAACGTAGCGAACCACTTGAGGTGACCTATGGCAGAGGTGTATTCCACTAAATGGTTCCCGGGAGAGGGCGGTACTATACCCGCCTTCCAAATAGAAAATATTCTTTAATAGCCAATTAAAATTTAAATGTAATCTACTTTATTAGCCATTTAAAATACAAATGTTGTATACTTTAATAGCCATTTGGTAAAGTTTTTGTTTTGAGTGTAAGTGATTGAAAATTAAATTTTAGCCTATCAAAATAGTCTTTTTTAATAGTTCATATGTTTTTAATTTTATATTTGCATAGCTGGAAATATTGGATTATTTTTAAGTTATTAACATTGAGTCACAAATAATTTAGAAACTTGAATCTAAAACCATGAAAAATATGTATATCTTTAATGGCCCAAATTTTATATTTTGAAACACAAATTAATAAAGTAAAACATGTCGTAATAGATATTTTCTATATCTTTCAAATAAAAAGAAATATTTTTAGAAAGGTTGGATATTTTAGCCTCAAATCCATATTTAAGCATTGCATGAAAAATTCCGCGTAACCGTTCCACTCACGTATCTCTTTTGGATAAAAAAAACATCTACGGCGTATACTGAAATATCCAAAAGACTACGAATAGACAGGAAAAAGCTATGGAAGGTGTTGTCCAAGTATGGAGTGAATACGAATCTGACTCAGGCAATTGCGTCTCTGTATGAGGGAAGCGTTGCATGTGTTAGGGTGAACGGTGGTTTTACGGGGTGGCTTGATATCACAAAAGGTGTCAAACAAGGCTGCGTAATGTCACCGTGGTTATTCAATCTATGCATGGATAATTGTATGCAAGAATTGAAAGAGGTGGGATTGGGCGCGAATTTGAGTAATCTGAAAGTATGTTGCCTGTTGTATGCTGATGATGCGGTGCTGATTGCTAATAGTATGGATGATCTGCAGTCTCTCGTGTCTAGGATGAACGAAGTATGCATGAAGAATGAGTTAATGATGAATGTAAGTAAGTCTAAAGTAATGATGTTTGAAAGAGAGAGTACGAAAACAGTGTGCAATATAGCTGTGAATCAGGAATACTTGGAGCAAGTGGATGAGTTTGTGTATTTAGGAAGTATGTTAACGAGAAATGGGAAGGCTGACAGAGATATTAAAAGAAGAGTAAATGCAGGTAACTCCATTAATGGAGGACTGAACGCAGTTGGCGCCAACAAAAAATTGTCCAAAGAAGCAAAGTTAGCAGTCCACAATGGAGTGCTGGTACCTACCCTGATGTATGAAAGTGAGGCATGGAACTGGCAAAGAAAGGATGAAAGTAGATTGAATGCTACTTGAAATGAGATCCCTGAGGCGTATGTGTGTTTAAACCATGAATGATCGTGTGAAGAATTAGAAGATCCGCAAAGAGTGCAAGACTCATGTAAGCGTAATGAGTAAGATCAAGAAAGGGACGCTTAGATGGTTTGGGCATGTAGAGCGAATGAGCGAAGAAAGGAGTGTAAGGAGAATATACGATGCAAATATGAATGGTAGCAGAAGTCGGGGACGCCCGAGAAAGACATGGCACGACCAAGTGAATCAGATACTTGAGTCGGGCCATGTCAAGAGTCAGAACAATAGAAGAGTATGTATGAGACGATGTATGAATGTGAATGAGGCAAGGAGTGTGTACCAAGACCGAGTTGTTTGGCGGTCCGTCCTCTCTGCCTACCCCTGCGGGAAACGGCGTGATGGTTAGTTAGTTAGTTTGTTAGTTAGTTAGTTAGTTATCATTGAATAAACGTAGGTATCCATTATATTAATAGGTGTAACTAGTACCGGACAAAATTTCAGAAATTTGCTTCCGTGTGTTGAGTGATGGATTTTGTGATAAAGTCAGCTTTCGATTGATTGAAAAGTTAATTAATTTATGTTAACATGTTTATTTAAGTCGTCAACGTCACATGTATATTACAAATAACATAGCGATGTCATCAGCAAACATTGAACAATACTGAGAAATAATCTTTTGCAGAATAATTTTGTGCATTTGTAGGAACAGAGCACAACGATAGAGTACCTTCTATTGGCGGCTTGTCCACCAGTAATTGACGTGACTGTTAACTTTACGTCTCAAGAACGACGGATTCATTCCGCACCTCATTGCGAGATAATTAGTAGTGCTTCCGTGTTCGCTATCTACCTTCTCGTTAAAATTTTAATATTATTAATTTTATTATATGCCCAAAGGGCCTTTACATGCAACAAAGTACATCTTTTTGTAAAAATAAAATACAATATTTATAACAAAATATAAGTAACGTAGAATATAACAGTAAACAAAATATGGGTAGGTAATATAAGGTATGAATAAGTAACTTAAAATTATGTGATCTGCTGATTTTCTCCAAATACACAATAATTTATTTATTGACGCCCATCGAGCTTTTAAGTACATAGCAATTACAAATTTCATTTTTAACAACAGTATAAAACAAACAATAGAAAATCGAAATAAAATATAATGATTTCTCAAACATTATTTATATTTAAAAAATGGTTGACTAATTTGGCTTTAAATGTATTGAAGTTTAAATTAAATATGTCAGCGACATCACTTAGTTCATTGCCCAACCTATGTATTCTTTCTAACACAGAATTCGTAGCGAAGTTATTGTTGTAGAATAAAATATTCTGACTAGTATATTTTGGAGGTATATGTAAAGATAGCAAATTTATAGTGTCAGGGCAGTCCAACCTTGAATGAACAATTTTATATAATAAAAGGAGATCAAATATTTTTTACTTTCAGATAATTTCGATAAGTTAAGTTTACTGCGTAAATTGACATAATTGATTTCAATAATAGGAATACCAATTTTGAAATTAATACAACGTGAAAATTTATTTTGAATTTTTTCAATTTGTAAACAATGAGAGTTGAAATGAGGACACCAAATGGTTGAATTGTATTCAACCTGACTATTATGAGTGTTGTTATTATAAGTAAGTCTGGCTTCCAAGAAATTAGGCGTCTTGTATAGGGCAAGCAGATTCTACAATGATAACTAGCTGCTAACCCTATACAAATTACGTACGCCCGACTATTGCATTCGGGAACCACCTCTGGGCTACTTGATAAACCTACGCGATTCTGTGGAAAAGTGCGAAGTCCGTCTGATTGACAATCCATTGTTATTAGACCAATCACCATCTCTAACACACAGATGCAATGTGGGCATGCTGACTTTGCTCTAAAGGTATTTTAATAAAGCTTGCTCTAAGGAACTAGCAGCATTGATTCAAGGTGCACCGGTGCATGTGCGTGAAACTCGACGTACACGAGCGGAAAACCCGTTTACAGTTGAAGTAGGCTTCATTAGAACGAGTCACTTCTTCGACTCGTATTTATGTAAGACGGCTCGTATGTGGACGAATTACCGGCATCTGTTTTTCCTCCTTCATATAATCCGGGCCTTTTCAAGATCCGTATGAATAAATCTGCAGCGCCTATCTTAACCCGCCTCTCGACGTTTCCCAACCGGGTGGCGGCATAACTCCCCTGCGTTTACATAGTGCAGACAGGGGAGCTGTTGTGGGATGTAACATAAAATTATAAAAAAGCTTATTGTAAATTAAATTGTGAGTAACTTTACAGGCGTACTTATTTGATTTCATTTCACAGTAAACACAAATAAAATTGTTACCCGGCGTGATTGCTCTCGTAACGATTTCTAAAGAGATTCCTTAGAAAGCTCTAAGAGTCCTACAAGCTTGATGTTAAGGTGTTTATTTCGGTCTTTTGCAGTACATACCCATCATTCAATATCAATATTCACTAGTAATGTGAAAAAACAATTTGCTCTGCAATGATTGCTGGTAATATCTCCTAGTCTACTGGATGAATAAATGTCAAAAGGCACAAAGCTAAACTAAGTCCCCAAGTGGATATCATATTGTTATGGGATGACAACCACCGCAGACTCTAACCCGAAACCGCAGACGCGGTAGATGGCAGATATAGGGCGGTGTACGAGAAGATTGCACTGTCGTCAACTGCAAATTAATAACAACAATGTCAAAAGCCATTCCAACATGCGGTCGAAGTGCTGCAAGTTGAATGTAGTGCACATTTATTTATTAAATATACACTGGGATTTAACCTACTACCATTCCAAACCAAATAAAAATACAATTAATCAATAAATAATACCTGAACCGGTTCAACCGTAATATTCTTACAATGATGTACCTACGACTTGATTGATTTCATTAGAAATTCCTCTGACCTCCATTTAAGACCTTCAACACTTCGTGCTTTCACCGCCCCCCATTTGCCCCTGAGGCCACAAACGCCCCCCCTCCAGAGGGGCGATACCACGGTGGCAATCACTGGTGTAGTTTTTAGGCAGTGCAAATAGACACGCTGGTACCTATTTATTGTTTACACATTTTTCACATTTAATTACCACTCATGTTTGCCAAAACGTTTTGAGCGATCGTTTGCCATAATGTGCCAAATTTAAAATATAATAAAATGAGTGGTGAAATTTAGGAGGTTCATTGACCTTAAGCCGCAGTAAGCAGTTTGATATGTTTCCATATTAATATTTTGAGGAATGGTATAAATAAAGTGGATATTTACTTATCCTACCTGCTATCAGCTAGGTAGTTTCATTCATGCCTGACTTTTTTATGACTCTTATTACTTTGAACTAGGTTTGGAAGAGGTATTTAGGGAAATACCTGACTATTCAAAACTACTCACTACTCATTTTAAGCGACGTTTTCGTTATGAATGGTAATCTTCCACAAAGGCGATACTGATAGTATCTACCACTAAATATAAGTATCTACCACTATACATAAGGCATTAAACAACTGAATATTAAAATCAGTATAAATAACGAGGTGGCCTTTTAATTAATTTGAGTGGCCTAAAAATATTAATTCTCATTCATACAACTATACCTGATTTATCCTTTACAGCCACAATTTATTTGAAAGGATTATTACGAATAACGTCCATTAAAACCTCCAAAACATAAAACTGACCATTTTTGTTCAATAAAATATTTCATTTGTCAGCATCTGTCAACTAAACAATATTTTTAATGGTGCTCTGACCATAAATACAATGGTACATATATCAGCCCCTTGCCGAGAATAATATTATTCGGTAGTCATGGTACCTGTGATGGTATTTCCAATTTTATTTTTTTCAAAATTTCCCTAGATTTTGTGTTACTAATTTTAAATCGTCGTGGCAAAACTAAGCTCATCATTGGATCTCTCGTATATTCGCCTTTTAACTCAAATCAATCTTTTAAATCGTACTCTATAAGTGTTTTTTTTTTAAAGAACGAAAAACATTCCTAGGTTACGAATAACCTGACAATATTTGAAAATCTCAAACTACCACCACAGTTAGCTTAAAATGTTGCTTGTGTTGTGATGGAGGACTTAGCCAGACAATAAATTGAACACACTATGCCTGGGTAAGACCTAAACGCGATGTCAACTCGGCCACCGACCGGTGTTGTTTGTTAAATCAGTGCCATCTGTTACAAAATTAGTTGTGATTATTTCAGGTGTACACCTATAAATTTTAATGATCCATGCGATGGAATTTTTCACAAAACCAATAGCAATCAAAAGCTAAGAATGCTTTATCCATCTCACCCCGTTTTACCAATGATTTAAATACGATCAATTTCTGCTTTCATTTTACCGCCATTTAGATATTAAACACATAGGAATTTTTTATTGTTAGGTACAAATTCTGTCAGTCGAATATTTCATCTGCACGTAACTTGTTGCGAAAATAGTATTTAAGTAGGTAAACCATTTAAATTAATTTTCTGTTGAAATCGGTTGTTCGTTGACCAACTGTGAATATATTTTCTATTGTAGTTAACACTAACAAAAGGTTTTTTCATTTTTTTAACTGAATACCGTACAAGAGTAACAACTGCTCCCAACCGTCTCGAGCCAATGATATTATGGCATCCCCAATTGGGGTATGTTATGAGGCTAGAGATAGTGGGCATGGAAAGTAGGTGGGGAAGAGGATTGTGTCGGAATGGCTTTTCAGATCTGGTCACGAAACACAAACAATTTTGAATGGTGTTCTTACACCATTCAAACTGAGAGTATATTTCACTCTGGAACTTACCGCAACTATATATTATTTAAAATGCATAGATTGTGAAATAACACGAATTCATCAAAAAAAATTACTTGCGCAAGCCGGGATTTGAACCCGCGACCTTCGGCTTGCTAGTCGAGAGCCTTACCCCTCGACAACAGAGGCATTATTCGCTGTACATACGCTACAATTAAAGTACAACATGCAACTATTTAACTAATTCTTTAAGTATCATACAACATAGAATCTCAGAAAATTTGTAAGCTGTTCAACGTTTTGTCAATTAGACAACTTTATGCAAAAGCGTCAATTCTTCCCATCTTTAAATGTAAACTAAACATTTCATTACCAGCTCTCCTACAAACCTAACTCTTAACATCCCACTAAAATAGTCCACATAAAGAACCTTTAAGTACTATTCCATCAAACTGTATAACTGCTTGCCATCTAATCTAAAACAACCTGCTGATAAATCGACAATACTAATTTAACTACAATTTAATTAGCGAAAGTCTCTAGATATGAGTCTTGGATATAAGTTGCTAGTTATTATGAATCTCAATAGTAAGTCAGTTATATGTATATATTTGTACATCGCCTTTGAGGTGATTTTTCACGAAAACGGCGCTATGCAAATCAGGAAAATATTATTATTTATGTCATGTTTTAGTTCTACTAAATTAATTTGTGTTATACAATACCGGCATTTTATATATTTTGAACATTTATCAACTACTTTTGTGTTTCTTTGATCTCTTCGTCTTAACTGCACCATTAAACATATTATTGTAAGGTTGAACCTTTTCTCATAAAACCTTTTCTCATAAGAATGATAGTGCAGATCTACAAAAACTGACTTAATGGTATACACGGATTACGTCTCAAATATTTTGGACAACAACGAACAAGTCGACGTTTTGTGTAATGATTCTGCGAAAGCTTTTAGATAGTAGATGAGTAGATCACTTTATTTCACTAAACATACTTGAAAATTTTTGTTTATTCTACACACCGACTGCTTTTGTGCTTCCATAATTATTTGTTTAATATAAAACAATACGTAGTTTACGGACAGGTCGCTTCTAAACCTTACCTCACAAATTTTGGGGTCCCTCAAGGGTCTAATTTAGGACCTCTATTATTTTCTACGTTTATTAATGACATAGCTCAGTTCATAAAATTCATATTTTTTTAGTAATTTGCCATACTGTTTACCGGAATAAATATGAAAAAGGACTTTATTCGTTTAAAATTCGATATCGACGGCATAGTAGAGTGGATTAATCAAAATAAACTCAACTTTAACAGCGGAAAATGTACAATGTGCTTTATAAGGTCACAGCATACTATGTACTTAACAACATAATGTCTGGCACCTCGTTAAATCATATTTCTTTAACGAAGAATTAAGGAATAACTTTAGACACGGGCCTGACTTTTCGTTCTCATATCGATTCGGTGTGTAACATTGCTATGCGAATGCTATGTTTTGTAATCTGCAACGCAAAATCTTTTTCTAATACGGCAGTCATAAAAACTCTTTATTTTACTTTGTTTTGTAGCATTTTCGAGAGTGGCTCGGTAATTTGGGGACCCGAAGTAGGACCCATACACTCAAATGATACAGTAAAGGTGCCAACAAAGTTTATGCGATACTTTTACATGCGAAAGATTAGGTACTGCCCCTTGTTATATCCCTCTGACTTTCTCACTGGAATGCTAGGACTAGATTGTTTAGACGTTAGGAAAAAAATTGCAATGGTGGTAGTAGGACATAAGCTGCTCAACGGACACATTTGCATTCCTGATGTTTTGGAGCGTATTACGGTTTATGTCCCCGATAACTTCACCAGAGCTAGGCCGTGCAGGCTTTTTATTTTTCCAAGAAGCAGGACCAACCTACCAATGCTCATGTCTCTGGAGAGAACGACTACGCTTTTAAACCAACTTGCTTCAGAGAAAGACATGTTCCTGTCAAACCTCAAAATAAGTATTTTTTGACACGATGATGCATCGCAACTATTTAATAAATGCACATAATAGATTAATGTACATAATAGATTAATGTACCTATATAAAAGATTAAGTATTGCTAACTTATGGATAAACCGGGACTCGAACCTGGTTATAAATTGGCTAAGCTCAGTAGAAAGGTAAAGCAGATGACTCGTGTACGATCAGGGGTGGGCAGTTCTTTGATCAGCAGCTCGTCCATCGGTCAGGAGGTTGGAAAAGGACATCTCAATAATAACACATAAGTAAGGGCACAAGGTATATTAATCATCTTCTAAAGAAACACAGGTATAAATTGGATCTCTACTCTCTCTGTGACGACCGGATGAAACGAGGATTTTTTACAAGAAGTTACAAGAATTGAACACAAGAAAGGGGATAGGTTGAAAGCTTACGTTTCGTCCTGAGGTGTGGAATGGAAGATCATGTTGACCAAGTCTACCCGCGCTCAGAGGCGACGGGGCAGTTGAGGTGATGAAATGCACTCGGAATTATACACGGAGGCGGGACTCCATTGAGTTTAGTTCGAACCGAGATAATAAACATGATTGGAAGTTTGATGGCGAAATGCATCTAGTTAAACTGGAACGAGATCGCGTCCGTTATTGCGTAATTATGCAAGCCATGCCCGAGAGTGGTTTTTGCTATCGTGAGCGACCGTGTTGCTATAACCAAGGTCGGTTCTGCACTGCGGAAGCGCGCCGAGGCCGGGCCGTATTGACTGCCAGCAGCCTGGGTGGTCCGTCCGATCACGCGGCGTTGTGTCGTTTTAACACGTACGCCACGATCGTTTGCATGGGGAAAGCGAGGCTAAAGTATGCATCTTTTTTATAGGGTGACTTGTATTACGTAACACATTCCCCCTCCGCCAGTAAAAGGCGACGTGGTAATGAAGCTTTAGGCGCTAAAAATCCTCTTCATCTTGTCGTGAGGGAAGCAGAGAGAGAAAAAAAACAGTGTTGATTTAAAAAAAAACAAAGAAAAGATACATGGCTATGCAATGGTGAAAAGACAACATACAAGTTTATGCAGTGATGAAAAGAACAACACACAAGGTTATGCAGTGATGAAAAGACAACATACAAGGTTATGCAGTGATGAAAAAGAACAAACATACAAGGTTATGCAGTGATGAAAAAGAACAAACATACAAGGTTATGCAGTGATGAAAAGAACAAAAAGAAGGACTCTAAAAATTTCATTGGTCTGTAAGCTAAGTTTGAAGAGCGTAGTGTTTTCGTAGAGTACCAAGTAGACGTAATTTCACTGAAGTTATAAAGTTACATTTTCACTGTAACTTGACCCATTTGAGATTGCACTCAAGTATCACTAGGGCCATAGAAATTGAACTGTGCTTCTTGGTTGTGGTTGAGAGATGGTGATGCGGGGGGCCAGAAGTATCCGGGTTTTGTTGTTGTACCAGCGTGAATTCCATTATGCTGATGCGGTGGAGCAGTGGTTGTCAAGGTGAAATGGAGTTGGTAATAACATGGAGTAATACCAATAAGTTGATTGATGGTTGATGCGTGTAATGGTTATTATGATGAGTTTGCGCATCGGCAAGTGGTTGGTTTGTACAAATGGCAAGTGGTTGATTTGTACGACTGCCAGTAGTTGATTTGCACAAACGGCAAGTGGTTGATTGCACAACGGCAAGTGGTTGATTTGCACAACGGCAAGTGGTTGATTTGCACAAACTGCAGGTGGTTGATTTGCACAACGGCAAGTGGTTGATTTGCACAACGGCAAGTGGTTGATTTGCACAAACGGCAAGTGGTTGATTTGCACAAACGGCAAGTGGTTGATTTGCACAAACGGCAAGTGGTTGATTTGCACAACCGGCAAGTGGTTGATTGCAGGAACATAATTAACCTTGAGCTGGCATGCTCTGAGGTTGGTTCTTTTGAATGTGGTTTGAATGATGAGACAACTTGATTTGCAACTGCACGCACGACTCACACCTAATTTGGGTGCGGTCGGGTGTTTTTGGTACGCAGAGATTGAAGAGATGTGAGTGATGGAAGTGAAGGCGGCAAAGAAGAGAAGCTCAGCTTGCAGGTGATGAGAAGGGCTGCTGGTCTTCTTTTTAATCCAGGGACAGGTTATTATTAGAGCCAAAATTCTTGAAGTTTACCTGCCTAGTAGACCAATGATGCAAAACGTTTGGAGAGAAACAAATTGTGTTCAAGAGAAAAGACAAAAAGACAAAAAAACGTCGTTGGTTAGAGAGGAGTGAGAGAGAGAGTAGAGAGAGATCCAATATGCTGACTATACCATGAGTATCCCGAGATTGGGGAGACAAAAAAAACTATCACGACTGGCGTGAGGTTACCTATTTGATATACAAGGTATAGGTAGGTGGTTGTACAGTAGTAACACCAAGTTTCTGAAAGAAGTTGGCCTTCCATGGCCGGTGTTAGCGCTTGAGCGATAACAACTTACGACTTTCAAAATTACAAGAAATGTGTTGATTACCTAGGAATGGGGTGAAAAGGAGAGATTTGAAGCAAATTTCATGGATAAAGATTGTCTTATAGACAGACGATACGCTATGTGCGTAGGGTACACCTTCCAGATTCATGAAATTAACCTCAAGGATAATGAGGGAAAAAAAAAATAAATAAATGGCGTTGAGCGAGAAGGTCTGCTGGTGATGGAGCTGATTCTCCGTTCGATCTCTTTCAGAGAACGAAATGTGGTCAACCAGCAGATTTCCTAACTTTTACAAATGTACAAGAGTTTGATGGAAGGGTGAAGGATGGAGGATTGAGTAGCGAAAATTGATAGTGACTGAGCTAATTCCCAATTCGATCTCTATGTGAGGACGAAATATATCAACCAGCAAATTTCCTAACTCTTTACACAAATATGCATGAATTTGATGAAAAGGTGAAGGAGAATACACAGTAATAACAATCTAATCTTTCACGTGTATTTGGTGAAAGATTAGGGGTCGTATTTAATCTTCTACAGTTTGTGAGAACAAGACAGACCCTTGCTCAAGTTTCACAAACCTGGGAGTTTTTCTTATTCGTCTCCCAGACAACGAGTTAGGTGGTTTTGTGTCACTGTCTCAATTAACTCCCACGACACGATACCTCATAACCAACAGTGAAGCTGATGGCTAGTCCATGGTCAATGGATAGTGGATGGTTCTTGGGTCCGCTGACAAGAAGTCCACAGGTATCAGTTAGCGTAAAAAATTGCTGAATGCACAGCTTCATGTTTGTTTGAAGAGAACAAAAAATTCTCACTACAGTGAAGGACATTTCCCTCAGTGTCATGAGTTATACAAAAAAGGGGTCCCAATTAAGGGTGACAAGTCAGGGTAAAATGATCTACGTCCGGTAGAACAAGTACATAGTGTCAACTTATTTAAAGAAAACAACAAGATATTGTATCGTTCGCACAAATCATGTTAAGTATTATAACGTCTTCACGTCTCATGTAGAAATTGAACGAATTACGAAAGAACCCTAGTATTGAAAGGAAAGGTACAACATAGATATTTATAACCATTTAATGGAACAAATTATCTCTTTGGCCACAGTGTATGTAAGCCAGTAAAAAAAAGTAATTATAACGAACTTCTCGTATCATGGTAGATATTATAACATTCTCATGTATAGTGTTAGATTTTATAACGATCCCTCGTCTCATGGTGGATATTGTAACATTCTCATGTATCATGAAAATAACATATCAACGTTCAATAATGAAAAAAGTACCATTTCAATACCGGAAAAAAGATACATACACAATGTCAACAACAATCAAGTAGTGGCTATTGGTATTATCAAAAAATGACGACGGCATAACCTTTGGTTGGGTTTATGCGTTAAGTTGGCAATAATACAAGACATATGCCAACAAGGATGTCTTAAACAAGACACCAATAAATAGCAAAAGAGACCTATTTGGTTTTACTAACTCTTTGCTTACAAAAAAGGTTTGTAGTGGTTTATTTAAGACCTTTTAAGGTTTTACTTACTTAAAATGACCAAACAAAAACAAGGAAACACACTTGGTGTTGCCAAAATTGCCACAAACACGAATGTTGTGAACTTTATGTTACAAATTTGATACAAAAGGCACCTAGAGACACAGGATGACTTAATATGAGTGACCTGGCTCGGTGTATTTGACAAGGCAAATAAATGCTTATTTAAGTCAAAATATAGTACATAATATAACAAATTGGGGTCAGGAAGTTGAGATCTTAAGATTTTACAAACTCAATGTGACCGAAAGGTGTTATGTATGTAACATTGTTACTGATGAGGAGGACAAATCGGCGTTTGTTCTCCTCTACAACAACCTTTTTCAGAATTGACGTGTCAATATCAAATTCTGAAAAAACAACAAATTAGAGCAAATGGGAATGTTGAGCGCCATTCAATTTTTTAGAAAAAACTGAAAAAACTTTAAAACAAAGTAATTGTAACTTTTATTTGTTACTCCTGTGTAATTTGAATCAAATGACGATACCAAACTGGAATTTACACACGCATTATGATTACAAGTTACAGGGGGTAGAATATTCACCTCAATTGGGTGTATGTTGCAAAGGGGCCATTGTTTTATGTACGATGGAACCCATTGGAACAAATGTGAAGAACAAATGTGAAAGAACAATGTAAAGAACAATGTGAAGAACAAAGTGAAAGAACAATGTGAAGAACAAAGAACAGAAAAAATATTTACAAAACAATGTTGTACGTGACTTTTTGTGGTATTTATGACAAAAAATAGTTATGTATTTAGTGTCGTAAATGTAAGAATGGTAACGACTAACAAATGATGTCCAGGGTCATGACTCCGGGAGCATAAATTGATCGGGAAGTAGAAAAGTCTCTTGACTGGAATGATATCAGTTCCAGAGAAGATACGTACAAAATATGAGTACAATTAAATACATTACACGGTGAGGTATGACAAAGAAACAAAAATAACAAAGGGTTTATACAAAAGAGCATAGTAGTACATGTATTGGTGAGAAATGATTTAAAACCACAGTTGACACTTCTGTGTTTTAGAAAAAAAAGGTTACCTTGCAGAGGTCGAAAAAAAGCGAGTTTTTAAATGAAACTAACGCGTTAAGACATGCTGTTTGTCTGCACGAGGGCCAAATCTCGTGGGACAAAGGTAGAGCCAAAAGTTTGTTAGTTATGTGAGTGTGAGCTAGTGAAGGTGGTGTCTATTGTGTCCACACTTCCTAGTTTGACAATATCTTTTACGTGATAGTTGCCGATGTGTTTCCCAGAGGCATCCGATAGGGTGTACACTACATCGGAGATTTTTCTCAGGACTTTTGCTTTAACAAAGCGAGGAGCTAGTTTTGCAGAGAAATACAGAGCACCTTGTGAGAGTGTGTTGTTGCGTCTCCAAACTATGTCGTTTTCCTTAAAGGTAACATGTTTCCTGCGTAAATTGTATCTGTTTGCACTCTTTTTGTGAGCAAGTATCAACGCATCTGTGACTTCGCTGTAGATAGCGGAAAGTTCTTCAAGACGGTGAGCATAATTCTCTGATGGGTTATCAGTAGAAGGAGGAAAAGATGATGGGAGGCTAGCGTCCCAATCCAAGGAGCCACGGACAATTTGTTCCATACCATGTTTGAGGAAGAAAGGGGTGTACCCAGTAGTGAGGTTCACTGTATTGTTTAGTGCAGCTTGAATTTTTTCTAGATTTTTGCACCATGTTCGTTGATCTTTGTCAACCAGGATTGCCAGAGCTGTGTTGATGGTCTGGTTGTAACGCTCTACCGTATTATTTTGAGGCGTGTAAAGGGTATTATAGAAAATATCTTTTATGCCATATTTGGCCAGAAATTCCTTGAATTCCAGAGCTATGAATTGTTTTCCATTGTCGCAAATGATGGTGCGAGGAGTGCCGTAGGGGATAAAAATGTTTTTTTCTAACAAGTTTATGATTGCAGAGGCTGTGGCTCTTTTTAATGGGAAGATCCAACAGAACTTGGTGAATACATCCACTATGCTAAGTATATGCATGTTTCCGGCGTAGCTTCTGGGAAAAGGGCCGATGAGATCCATAGAGAATGATTGTAATGGCCTGTCTGCTCGTTTGGGGTTATTCATGAGACCAGATGGGGGTGCAGTACTATGTTTGTATGCTTTGCAAATGTCGCACTTAGAGATGTAGTTGCGAACTTGTTTAAACAGTCCTGGCCAGTAATACCTTAGGGCTATCTTCTTATAGGTTTTGAAAGTTCCTGGGTGTATGGATCCGGGGGCGCTGTGATTGTCAATGATAATTTTTTGTGTGTCCTCTGAGGGAATGACTAACTTCCAAGCATAGTCCTCGAGTATAGACAGTGGTGGTTTGCAGTTACGATATAACCGACCTTCTTTTATAATAAAGTTGGGAAATTTTTGCGGGTTGTTCCTGCATTCCTCGTAGGTTTTTAAATACCAAGTGTCTTTGGTGGTAGGAGTTGGTGTTGCTTCTTCGGAGGTCAGAGTGGCGAGTTCTATTCTTGAGAGGGCGTCTGGGACAATATTGTCTGCGCCTTTACGATGTATGACATCAAAGGTGTATTGTGATAGGCGAGACGACCAGCGGGCCAATCTACCAGATGGGTTGCTTAATGATACCAACCATTTTAGGCTACTGTGATCGGTGATGACTGAGAACTTACTGCCTTCGATATAGCCGCGGAAATGGTGGATAGAATCCATGACTGCGAGTAGTTCCTTTTCAGTTATCCCATAGTTTTTTTCGTGTTTGTTTAGACTACGAGAGAAGTATGCCACTGGGTGTTCGCCGTCGGGGAATTCTTGTGTTAGGACTCCGCCGATTCCAACATTGGAGGCGTCTGTATGCAGGGTGAAAGGCAGATTGAAATCTGGACAGTTTAGTACCGGTGCAGATTGCAGTGCTGTTTTTAGAGAGGTGAAAGCCTTTTCAGTTTCGGCAGACCAAGCGAAGTTACTGACACCTTTACGGGTACCGGTAATTTTATTAAGGGGGGCCGCAATTGTGGAGAAATCCCTTATGAATCTTCTGTAGTATCCGGCGAGACCAAGGAAACCTTTAACTTCTTTAGCATTCTTTGGCCTGGGAAAGTTTGTCATAGCTTCGACTTTGGCAGGGTCGGTCCTTAGACCTTTTTCGTCTATTACAAAGCCGAGGTAGCGTAGGCGTGATTTGCAAAATTCGGATTTCTTTAGGTTGATTGTTAATCCGGCAAACTTGAGTTGTTGGAATACTCTTTCTAGGGTGGCGATGTGTTTTTCAAACGTGTCGCTGATGATTATTAGGTCGTCCAGGTAGCAGAACAAATTATTGTCGGATTCGGGGCCGAACAGTCTGTCCATCAGTCTTTGTAGCTCAGCAGGGCTGTTTTTTAAACCGAAAGGGAGTCTCTTAAAGTGGAAAATTCCTCTGCCGGGCACTACAAATGCTGTTTTTTCACATGAAACTTCATCCAGAGGTATCTGCCAGAATGCTTTGGACAGATCTATTGAAGAGATGAATTTTGCGTTGCGTAGTTTATCCAGGATTGCGTGTACAAGCGGAAGTGGGTACGCGTCAGCCTCAGTGCAGGCATTAAGTCTTCTACTGTCGAGGCAGAATCGGGCGGAACCGTCTTTTTTGGATACCAAGAGTGTGGGGTTGGTCCAGGGGCTTCTGCTGGGAACCACGATGCCCATATTTAACATATCATCGAGTTCCTTCTCCAACAGTTTTAGTTTCTGGGGAGCCAAATTGTAGTATCTTTGTTTGATAGGTGGTCCATTTGTCTTGATGTGATGTTTGACTAAATTTGTCAAACCAAGTCCACACTTTTCGAACGAGATTGATTCAAATTTCTTGATCATGCTTTCCAGTTGTTCGGCCTGTGGTGGGTGAAGGTTCTCGTACGGAATTATTGTACGGATTTCGTTGATTGAGGTGGTGGGTGTGGTGTTGTTGCAAGGGTTGAAAACCTGGGGTGCAATGTTGAATGCTTTCCAAAAATCGACTCCAAGAATAAATTTCTGGGTGATGGTTGGTACAATTAGAAAATTTATTGGAATTGATTTACTTCCACACTTGACAGGTAGGACAATTGCTCCTGTGACTTTTTGAGTGTTGTTGTCTGCAGTGGTGACGAAAGCGGGGTGTTTGTTGATTGTGAATCCATTGTTGACAAAGGGGATGTGGGCGTTACCGCCGAGGCAGCTAACTGAAGCTCCACTATCCAGTAGTCCAGAGAAGACGACGTCATTAACAGAAAATTGCGCGTATGGGCGACCATCTTTAGCTTGAGTGCAGCTCACTGTAGAAAGTTGTAAGGCCTCTTTGAAATATGCAATGTGTTTCAACCACTCGGTCCATTCAGTAGGCCTGTAACAATTTTTAATGAAACATTCATGATTTGTAAATCAAATATGGATTGCGTGTATTCTGAAATAAAAACATATTCAATCAACTGTAAATTAAAGAAGGATGAGTTTAACAAATAATCGTTTATTCAGAATGGAGGCTAGCACAATATAAGGTTAATTAAATAAATGAAGTAGCAAGAGACTCTATTTTAAACTAAAGGATTCTCAGGGCCGTGTGCAGGACTCGAAGAGCATCTGCATGTTGAATTTTATAAATGAAAGTCATCATAAAAGTTAAGAGGTGAATTTATAAAGGGCGCCATTTATTTCTTCTAGAAATAAAAAGATTTAAAGGGATAAAGATAACCCGTATAACTATCTAAAGTTAAATGATGATTTACGTGAAAGTTTCTTCCAACCCGCCATGTTGTGGTACTGGTCGCCGATGGTTCCTGTTTTATTCTATTTAATGTGGATGACTTTATATTAAAACACTGATTGTATTTTATGAGATAGACTTTTATTCTTGTGACGGTTATACAGAGAGCTTGTTAGCGTGACCACAGACGACAATACAATGTGTTACAATCACCTCTAGCACTAGTGATGTGCGACACCAATAGTGATGTTACATCCCCTTTCTTTATTTATAAAAACAATAAAAATTCAAATACATTGATATTAGACATTATGCTTACATACAATACAATAAAATCTTAAATACACTGACATTAGACATTATACCTATCGGGTTGTTTGACCACTCTACCATATCTGGTAATGTAAGGGTTGTTCAAATTATTATATTCTCCCACCTGTCCCTCATCTCCAGCTTCTGCCTCTTCAAGTGCCGGATCAGATCGCATGGACAGATGGTCATTATTAACATTTGTATTATATCTCATTTTTAAGTGAATTCTATTTCGTCTGTACGTGTTACCATAATAATCTTCAACAATATAAGACCTGTTACATTTTAATTTTTCCTTGACCACAGCTGGTAACCAATTACTTTTAGGGTTTTTCTTAAAATACACATAATCTCCTGTTTTAAATATAGACATAGGTTTTGCATTGACATTATAATATTTAGAATTTTTTGAATTATTTTTTTCAACGCAGTTTTTGTAATCTGAGAATCTTACAACCTTTGGTTTTAATTTAATTTGAGTTGAAGGAATATTCATTCTTAAAGTTCTAGACATTAATAATTGAGCAGGTGACGGTAAATTGGCTTTAGGTGTGTTTCTATAATGTAATAGAGCTATATAAGGATCTGTATTTGTTTCTTTTGACTTTTTTAGAATATTTTTTATAATTTTAACAGAACTTTCTGCCTGACCATTAGATTGAGAATGATATGGACTAGTAACTACATGTTCTATATCCCAATCGTATAAAAATGATTTGAATTCAATAGCTTGAAAAGGCGGACCTCCATCAGAGACTAAAGACATTGGTATACCATGACGTGCAAAAATAGATTTTAAGTGAATTATGACATTTTTTGCAGTAGAATTATTATTTAGGAAAGCAGTTTCAATAAACTTTGAATAGTAATCTGTTACAATGAGGTACGTTTGATTATCAAAATACATTAAATCAATACCTACTTGTTGCCATGGAAACTTATTAATTTCATAATTTATCAGTGGTTCCTTCTGATTAGAAACTTTAAATTTATTACATATTTGACATTGCTCAATTAAATTTTTTATATCTACAGTGATACTAGGCCAATATAAAGTATCTCTAGCTAATCTTAGACATTTGTTTATTCCTTGATGTCCTTCATGTATTTTGTTTAACATTTCTTTTCTCATAGTTTGAGGTACTAGCAATTTATTACCCTTAAATATTAACTCATTAATGACATGAATTTCGTCTTGAATATTATAATAACATTTTAAAGTGTAATGAACTTTATCTTTGCTATTCGGCCAACCTTCATAATAATATTTTTTTAATATTTGCATAGTTTCATCCAAAGCAGTAGCATTACTCAATTTTTTACGATATTCTTCACTAATAGCTAAGTTCATATATATTGAATTTACATGACAATGTAGATCAGACTCATAATCGGGTATATAATGATCTTTTAAAGCTGCTCTAGATAAAGTATCTGATATATACATTTCTTTACCTGGGACATGTATAACATTTAAATCATAAGATTGAAGAGCTAACATCATACGTTGCAATCTAGCTGGTACATCATGTAAAGGTTTTTTAAATAAATAGACTAAAGGTTTGTGATCAGTTTGTACTGTCACTTTGTTACCATAAATATACTGATGAAACTTATTACAACCAAATTGTATGGCAAATAATTCTTTTTCAATTTGAGCATAATTTTCCTGCGACTGTGTCATTGTTTTTGAACTAAATGCAATTGGACGGTTATTTTGCATAATAACTGCTCCTATAGCTGATTTTGATGCATCGACTGATAAAGTTAGTGGTATTTTTGGATCATAATGACTTAAAACTGTTGCATTTGAAATAGCCTCTTTCAAAGTTTTAAAACATTTTTCACAATTTTCATCCCATGACCATATAACATTATTTTTTAATAAATTTCTCAAAATTTGTGACTTATTTGATAAGTTTTCAATGAATGGGCCCAAATAATTTACCATTCCTAAAAATCTTTGTAAATCTTTGACATTTTTAGGAGACGGCAACTCTAAAATAGCTTTGACTTTCTCTTTGTCAACTTTTACTCCTTCCTTACTAAAAATATAACCTAGGAAACATACTTCCTTGACTAAAAATTTACATTTCGACTTATTTAATTTTAAGTTGACTTCTCTAGCCCTTTCCAAGACTTTTCTTAACCTAAAATTATGAATTTCTTCAGTTTCTCCATAAATTAAAAAATCGTCGACAAAAATTAATATACCTTCCAGATCTCCAAACAAATCTACCATAATCCTATAAAAAATTTCCGTTGCTGCGTTTATTCCAAACGGTAGTCTTAAATACCTGTACCTTCCAAATGGAGTTTGAAAAGTACATAAATCACTACTTTCTTCATCTAACTTCAATGACCAAAATCCAGAATAAGCATCTAGATGTGAAAAATATGCAGCACCTATAAGTTTTGATCTAATTTCATCGATGTTTTTTAATGGAAAATATTCTCTCATTATGCAGTTATTTAATTTTCTAGGATCAAGACAAATTCTTAATTTACCTGACTCCTTGACAGTTATGACAACAGAATTTACCCAAGAAGTAGGTTTAGTAACCTTTTCAATGACCTTCATCTTGTCCATGCGATCTAATTCCTCACGAAGTCTGTTTTGTAAGGCAAATGGGACTTTCCTCGGAGGATCAACGCACGGAACGGCATCTTGACGAAGTTTGAGATGAACGACAGGTGGTAAACATCCGAGACCCTGAAATATGTCATTATATTCAGTAAATAAGGTGTTATGATCATATTGAACATTAAATATTCTTTTTATAATTCCAAATTTCTGAATAGTTGGAAGACCTAAGACTGATTGACATTCTATATTTGTGACAAAAAATATTATTTTACTTATGACATTTCCATTGATTTGACATACAATATCACAATGACCAATAATAGGTATTTTATTACCTCCAAATCCTGACACTTTTGTAAAAACTTTTTGTAAAATTGTATTACATAAATTTAACTTTTTAAAGTTTGTCAATGACATTACATTTATATCAGCTCCTGTATCCAAGATACAGTCTAATGTTTTATTATTAATTATTATATCTATGTGCCATGCTTGACTTGAATAATTGTTATTATTAATATTTCTGATTGTTGCAATAAAATGACCCTCAGTGAAATTAGCACTGTCATCATTGGGTTTTGATGACTCTAAGTTTAAATTTCTGACTTTATTGTGACAATTATTTTTAAAACAATATTTAGCAAAATGACCAAAAGAATTACATGACCTGCATTTGACATTGACTGCTGGGCACTTGTAGCGATGATGCTGACCACATCTTCCACATGGATTGATATGACCACTTGACCTTGGCTGTGATGATGATGATGGTGACCCATGACGACTTGAAGATCCAAACTGACTTGATCTTCTTGAAGTTGACCCTCTTAGACTTGACTGACATGATGCTCTCGACTGTCTTGAAGTATTTTTATTATGACTGATTTGAAGAATATTTTCTGTGTGTGTTTGTTGGTTAATTTTCTCTGCATTGCTTTGTGACAATAAGATGGTTTTTGCAATTTCAATCGTTTTTTGTAATGACAATGTAGAATCTTGTAATAAGCGTTGACGGATATGATTTAAATTTGCACACATATTTGCAATAAATATGTCTCTTACCAGAGATTCTCTTAAATTTCCAAATTCACAATCCAAACTTAAATTTTCCAAGTCCAATAGAAAATTATTGATGTCTTCTGAATTATTTTGTTTTCGTGTAAAAAATGAATTTCTTATCATTGTTAAGTTTTTGTGAGGTGCAAAATATTCATCAAACTTTTTCTTGACTTGTCGTAGCGTGCTTGATTCCATGTTCATGTTAAATGATTTGAAAATTTCCATACCTTTGGAGCCAATTGAATGAAGCAGAATTGCGATTTTTCTTTGTTCTGTAGCTTCTTCCAAACCTGACGCTACCAGGTATATTTCGTAGTCTTGCCACCAATTTTTCCATTTTGAATCATTATTCATATTATTTGACAACACTTGCAGATTTGACAGGGCATGAAAATCATGTTGTATGTGTGACTTTTGCGCGTCCTTCGCCATTTTTAATTATACTTAATATTTTTCAATTTATGTTATTAACATCCAACTTCCAGTATTATTATTATTTATTATCGAGATCGCACTTCTGACACCATGTTTTATTCTATTTAATGTGGATGACTTTATATTAAAACACTGATTGTATTTTATGAGATAGACTTTTATTCTTGTGACGGTTATACAGAGAGCTTGTTAGCGTGACCACAGACGACAATACAATGTGTTACAATCACCTCTAGCACTAGTGATGTGCGACACCAATAGTGATGTTACAGTTCCGCAAGTCACAAGTAGTCTGCTCCGCTCCCAAAATCTGACTCCTTGGAGAAATTAATGATTCTCCTCTTCTCTGCGCAATCTACTGCGCAGCTCACCGGTAGCAATAAAGATGTCTCTCATCGATCGATATCTTGAAGAATCGATCTCAGTCCGGGGTTTGTAGTTTTCTCCGTTACATTACCCCTCCACCAAAGAAAAGAACGGACCACCTGGCTCCGAAGCACATGACTGCATTAGATTTCTTCCTGGTGTTGGAGGTGTAGAGGAACCCTCAGGCGTCATAGTTTTGCTTCAATAGATGTGTATAATTACAAATGTTGAGATTTCCATCCTCCAAATTGAAGCAGTTAAACTAGTAGACCATCTACGATGAAAACAGGGAATATTAGCTTGAAATTCTTCTGTAAGCAGCAGCAGCAGTCCCAAACCATGAAGACTTCCAAAGATGATGGTGAAAATATAAAAATCTTGTCTTGTTAGCAGATATTTTTGAGCAGCCAGTTCCGCTTCTTCAGGGTGAGCGAGTCAATTTCTTTTCCCTACATAATTATCTACCTAACGGGTTAACCAACAAAAAACAAGATTATACAGAAAAAAAATTTCATAAAATGTTGAAAACCGAAAAGCCTTTCAAAAGGAAAACACAGCAGCCCTTTTACTATAATGTAGCAAAATGACAAAAATTCTAGTAACAGAATGTAAACCTGGAGAAACAATATTTTTAAGTTTTTTTTTTTTTTTTTTTTTTTAAAATGAAATTCAAAAGAAAATTTATTTATTAAAATGTTTTGTTAGAATTAACACCATCTAGTGAATTATCCTGCAAGCATATTGATATCAAGGACCCAAACCCAATCAATAGATCTAAGACAAAACCGATTGAAAAATAAATAAATCGATATTAAATAACAACTTTTAAAAACATCCGATAGATGTCAGCTCTGTAAAAATTCGGAAGAATTTAATAAAATATTACTAGTACTTGTGTTTTAAAACCAAACAAAAGTTCAAATAGAATAAACTATTTTAAGAATTTAAGATATTTGTGTAGATATCCAAAACAAAATTCAATGCGAAAAAAAAAAAAACCCCCATAAAACAACAAACTAATTCATTATGCAAATATCAGAATTGTAAGGATATTTGCAGAAGGAGTTAAATGAACGCACAACATATAACATTCAACAAAAACATTAATTTACTCAGGTACAAGATTATTAATTTGCGATGCAAAATTAATACAAAAAACTAAGTACCGTTTATTTCGCCAACTTGTTAAAACATCCCCGAAGGTTAACAGTTAATACGAAAAACAAAATTACTTTTTGGTAATCAGAAAATTACTCGGAAAGTCTGATTAATTTAGTATTGATGGTTTTGTACCTCAGATCCTCATAAAGAGAAGGTAAACCTAATCAATATAAAAAAAATACAACGTGACGTTCGTATTTAGTACGCGCATATGAACGTAAATAAAACTTCTACCAAGATTTCACACTATCAAATAGTATCAAAAACAATATCAAATAGTACATGGCCTCCCCGTAACCTCAAAACTCTTCAGTGACAGGGTCCCCATGGACTAATGATAAAAAAGACAGGAATCAAACCTGAAAGTACAATATCGTACTATCGCATATCAACAATGCATACTAAACAAAGCCTATCACAAGACTCGTGTATATGTGGGATAATAACAGTTCTCAGCGGTTGTAACAACATGTAACTGTTCCCACTAGATTGACAAAACATGACAGTACATGACATTAACATGACATCACAAAACAAACACAAATGGAGGATGGACAGTTCCCATTCATGGCGGCAAATAGAAATGTCGTCCACCAAAAACATAAAGTGAATTTAAAGATAAAAAGAATCTTTTCATGCAACAATGACATGAAAATTTTGCACCCAACAACCATGTGTTGCAAGTGACCTCATGCGTATTAGCATGATACGTTTGAAAATAAGTGACAAGATAATGTCCTTAATAGTGCCTGAGAATAAGGTACTCTGTGCCAATTATAAGAATAATATCAAAGAAATTATTGTTTCTTAAAATGATCAAATTTGTAGTAATTTTCTACATTTAAAACGATATTTACGGATAACGTTAAAACTAAATTTATGATAATTATAGTCATGTGGAAGTTATTGAAATAAATTCTTTTCAAATAGTATCTATTGAATAAGAACAAATTACACGGCAATAAACTTAAGCTAAATGTAAAGATTAAAACGATTGCAAAGTATATCGTATAAACAATATTGAATATAAAAAAATCCAAAACCCAAATTACAAAGAAAAAGGTAAACAAAAGGGTAAAACCTTCTGTAAAATATCTTGTTTAACGAATGTTTAGAATGGAAATTCCTGTAGAACTTATAGATTTGATATTTTAAATTAATTAAGGTCATAAAAATTGTATTATACGCCTTAACACAATGACTATTAACCTGTAAAAACTAATTTTCCTGGACAAGCATACAAAAACTAAAAAAATATGGTCGTACGTGAAAATTATGTTTTGTTTAATAATTAATTAAAAACAGAACCTTGTATGAATTGAAAGAATGGAAATTCAGAATTACTTGAAAACAATTGCCGACAAATAAAAATTAACCTATAAAAAATTTAGTTCCAACTGAGCTCGTTGAAAAAAAGATTTAAAACATTCCCTGTTTGTTGAAAACCCTTTTCCCATAATAAACAAAATATGAGCATTGAATATTAATGGTCCTATCTTGTATATTAAAAGTTAAAACTAAATAAATTATAAAAGAAAACCTTCAAAAAGCAATTTGCCGACAGCAAAAGAAAACGCAGATCAGGCAGGTGTGACGTCTCGCTCCTAGTCCTGAAGCATTTATCCAATGTTGAAACAGCATTTACTCTGAAAAGCATGTTTTGTGTATTTCATTATTGAGTAAAAACAAATGCAACATTTTAATTTTAAAATACAGTAATTAGAAAAAATATATTTTGTTAAAGTATATTGAAAGTGACAATAAAATTCCAAATTTAAAAATCATAAATCTTTGTAACTATATTTTTATAATTTAAGAACACAATAATATGTGTAAATGGTTTTAATAAGAGTTGAACACTTTTATGTAACAATCATCCACATGACAAACGTAATATTAACTTTATAAGGTAAAAAAAGGTTATTATTGAAAGGAAATTACGGATCAATAAGGTTGCTATAATATTTCGAAATAATACAATTACGGAAATTAAGGAACCTATAATATAGTTTCATTCACTGAAATTCAAAGAAAAATTAACAATCGCATGATGTTAAAGTTATAGTAGAGGTTAAATAAATAACTTACTCCGTATTTTTTTTTTTTAAATGAGATGCGAAGAACTACTGTCCGCATCATGATCATTTCTAGCGCCATTCGTGAACGATGAAATATGTACCTAAATACTCTGTTAGGACAAAATAAAACAAATTAGCACACAATAACCATTATCTCGTTAGGATTTTAAAAAGCTACGTATAAAACGTGGTAAATAATGAGTAAATACTCAAGATATAGCTAGCGGCACACAGGATGAGTTCAGATTTGAAAGCGGGAACCAAAATAAAATAAATTTTAAACTAAGAAGAAGAAAAAAAGTGTGAACTTACGAAATCATCGGTGAACCAAACCACAACGTTGAAAAAAACTTTAAACACGACCAAAATGATATTGACCACACGTGTCAAAAAAAAATTCTACCTACTGGGGTGAAAAAGATGACATTCAAAATGAAAAATTTACAAAAAAAAATTCAACCGATATACACACGTTGCAGGCGCCATTGTAACAATTTTTAATGAATAATCCATGATTAGTTATGCCCAAGAGCAACTCTAATAAAATGTAAATCAAATATGGATTGCGTGTATTCTGAAATAAAAACATATTCAATCAACTGTAAATTAAAGAAGGATGAGTTTAACAAATAATCGTTTATTCAGAATGGAGGCTAGCACAATATAAGGTTAATTAAATAAATGAAGTAGCAAGAGACTCTATTTTAAACTAAAGGATTCTCAGGGCCGTGTGCAGGACTCGAAGAGCATCTGCATGTTGAATTTTATAAATGAAAGTCATCATAAAAGTTAAGAGGTGAATTTATAAAGGGCGCCATTTATTTCTTCTAGAAATAAAAAGATTTAAAGGGATAAAGATAACCCGTATAACTATCTAAAGTTAAATGATGATTTACGTGAAAGTTTCTTCCAACCCGCCATGTTGTGGTACTGGTCGCCGATGGTTCCGCAAGTCACAAGTAGTCTGCTCCGCTCCCAAAATCTGACTCCTTGGAGAAATTAATGATTCTCCTCTTCTCTGCGCAATCTACTGCGCAGCTCACCGGTAGCAATAAAGATGTCTCTCATCGATCGATATCTTGAAGAATCGATCTCAGTCCGGGGTTTGTAGTTTTCTCCGTTACAGGCCTAGATATTGAATGAACTTCCGAGGGGTTGAGTCTTAGTTTTTTGGAGTTCTCTTGGACCAATTTGGCGGAGGTTTAGAGAAATCTGTAGGTGGTCTTGCAATTAAGTTGTTAGAAGGATGTAATCTTTCAAGGTTATTTCTTGATTTCTTGAAGATTTCTCTCAAGTTGTCATGTTGAGGAGAATGATCACGGGGGCGCTTTTGGTGGCCCCTGTTATCTTGAGTATACGAAAGTTTTGCTTTTTTGTAGCAAGATGATTGTGAGTGTCCGGTTCTTTTGCAAAAGGTGCAAAACTTCTTCTCGTTAAACTCTGGTTTAATTTGATTGGATGACCGAGAGGCGAGGCTTGGTAGAAGGGGCTCGTTAGAAGTCTTGGTGTTTCTTCTTTTATCTTAATAGTTTTCCAATAAAAGACAGACATCTTTGAGTTGTTCTACTGAGGATATTTTTTGAGAGGTTATTATGTTAGGGTCTTTGACAATTTAAATATCATGAGATGTTTTAAATGTAATGGGTTCAACCACAAGGCTATAGATTGCAGAAACCTAAAATCTTGTCCAAAATGCGCAAAAAATCATGACGTTAAAGATTGCATGGATGAGGATATTCAGTGCATCAATTGTATAATGACAAGTAAAAGATTAGGACTGAAACTAAATTGTAGTCACTCAGCCATGAGTAAGGAATGCCCAATTTATAAAAGAAAACTTGAAGCAAAAATGAGCAGAATTTCTTTTTTATAAACAAAAGTTACGAGAAAGATGAAATTATATACTTGAACATACAAAGCATCATAGCACATTACGAAGAGGTCAAAATACTTTTAGAAGAGAAGAAACCTTTTATGCTTATGATGAGTGAAACACATGTGACTGAAGATATCCAAGATAGTGAAATTATATTTGATGATTATAATACCATCCGTTGTGACTCGCATAGCAGACATACAGGAGGAGTGATGATTCTCTTAAGTAATAAAGTTCCATATGAAGTGATATCAAATCACCAACATGAAAAACATTGTTGGATTTTAGCCATCAGCATTAAATCAGGAATCAAGAAAGGTGTATATACTGTTATTTATAGATCACCAAACACGAGTAAATGCGACTTCTTAACATATTTTCAAAGATGGAGCATGGAAAATTTGCAAGATGAAAATATTAACATCATAGTTGGAGATTTCAATATAAATGTTAAAGCAAATGCAGACATATACACAAAAAAACTGAAATCTATTATTCAAACTGCAGGTATGAAACAATTAGTTAAAGATTTCACACGAATTACTAATACCTCTAAAACATTGATTGATCTGGTTATCTCAAATAAATTTAACCTATGTGTTAATGTATTAGATAAACATAAAATTACCGACCATAATATGATTCAAATTCTATTAAATGACAGAGAAAACTACAACTCCAGTAAAGAAACACAAGTAATAACATTTAAAAATTACAAAAGATACAATAAAGAACTCTTCATTCAGACCTTAGAGACTATTGATTGGAATGAAATAAATCAAATGGAATATAACAAAAAAGCTGACCAGACGATATTAAACATTAAAAAATCCATTGATGAAGTAGTTCCAGAACAGAAGATACGTAAAGGAAACAATAATAAATGGTTCACAAAAGAACTACGCACAATGCAGCATGATAGAGATACATTTTACAAGAGAGCACGCCTTACTAATAATACTATGGATTGGAATAACTACAAAAAAATGAGAAATAAATACTCCAAAGACATAAAAAGAACGCATAATGAGTACATAAAAAATAAAATAAAATCGGAAGAAGGGGATCCCAAAAAAATTTGGAAAAGCATTAAAGAATTAGTACATGGCGATAACAAAAACGACATAAAAATAGTAAACTTCCCAAAAGATATAAACGAAGAAAACATGGCTAATAGCTTTAATAAATATTTTATAGAAAGCATCACTCAAATTAACAAATTAATACCTAACATTGTTTTCAACCCCACAAATGATAATAACAACTCAAACAAAAAATTATTGGTCTTCAGAAAAATAACTGCAGAATATTTATTTAACATTTTAAAGAAAATTAAATCAAAAAACAGTTCAGATGGATTAACTATTAGTGTGATAAAAGATGCTTTTCCAGTAATTGGATCTACTCTATTAAATATTATTAATCAGACAATTGAAGAGGGAAAATTTCCACAGTCATGGAAACTATCTACCATTATACCGGTCCCAAAGGTTAAAAATACCAGAAAATGTGAAGAATTTCGACCAATAAACACCTTACCGAAATATGAACAGATACTTGAAGTAATAATAAAAGAACAAATATTGCAATACTTAGATGAACACAATATTTTATACCAAGAACAATCGGGATTCAGATGTAATAATTCTTGTGAAACAGCGTTAAATGTAATCGTTGAAGAATGGAAAGAAGGAATGAATAGTAATAAATTTATCTTAGCAATATTCTTGGATTTTCAAAGGGCATTCGAAACCATAGATCGAGAAATATTGATAAGAAAGCTTAAAGAAATTGGTTTCTCAACTCTAGCCATTAAATTAATAAAAGAGTATTTGAAAGACCGAATACAGGTAACAAAAATTAATAATCAATTTTCAAAACCAATGGAAAATAAATTAGGAGTACCACAGGGATCAGTCCTTGGACCTCTATTGTTCATACTCTATATTAATGACATGGTGAAAATATTTTCAAAATGCAAAGTACGACTATTTGCCGATGATACACTTATATATATAATTGGAGAAAACTATGAAGAACTAATAAATATTTTAAATAATGAACTAGATAATGTATCAAGATGGCTAAAAATAAATAAGCTTAAATTAAATACAAAAAAAACAAAATGTATGGTAATTGGTTATAAGAAGACATCCAGTGAAAGCAAAATCAAAATTGATGGTGAAATTATTGAAAATGTTACCGATATAAAATACTTAGGAGTTATAATAGATTCCAAACTCAACTTTAACAAACATGCGGAATATACCCAAAAGAAAATTGGAAAAAAGATATCTTTCTTGGGAAGAATTCGCCAAAAACTGTCCGAAAAAACTGCAATCACCATTTATAACTCCATTATTGCTCCACATTTTAATTACTGCTCAACTATCCTTTTCCTGTGTAACGACCGAGAGCAAAATAAATTTCAAATTCTCCAAAATAGGGCAATGAGAACAATACTCAGACGAAATAGATATTCAAAAGTAAATAAAATGTTAAACGAACTAAATTGGCTAACGGTGAAACAGATGTTGACCTTGAACACGATGATATTTTTACACAAAATAGTAAACAACCTGCTACCCAAATATTTTTCGAATCAAATTGTATACAACAAGGACATACACCAACATAAAACTAGGACGTGCAATGAAATCAGGCTACCAAAGAAGGACAAAGCGAATACCCAGAATAGTATATTTTATAAAGGGATGAAATACTATAACGCGCTGCCGGAAAACCTTAAGTCTGCCCCAATTGAAAAGTTTAAGATGTTGTGTAGGAGCCATATCAAGAAAGAAAAAAAAACATAGTATATTTAAATGTAATAATTAATTAGTCATTTGTAATCTTAAATGTACAAATTACTAAAATAAAATCAATAAATAAAATAAAATAAAATAAAATGTTCTCATATCTTGCTAGGAGGCCATCAGTCAAGATAGGGACTAGCTCTGTTTCAGGGACTGGAGTTGTCAGTTTGATGTTTAGAAGATCTGCTCTCTGGGCGTATTGTGCTACTGTTTCGTTGGAGAATTGTTTGATGGAAAACAGAGTAGACTTAATCCTATGCTGTGTTTCTTTTGGTGCGAAACTTTTCAGGAGAGCAGCTTTGAGTTCGGGCCAGGAGCTTACTTTTTTCTTGTGAATTCTATGCCAGGAGAGTAGCTCGTGCGAGATGAGATCTATGAAGTTACGGTGTAGTATCTCAGTAGGAATGTTGCGTACCAGCTGTTTCTTCAATTCGGTCGATGAAATCTTCTACGTTAGTATTGCCGTTGTACTTAATTTTCCATCCAGTTAGATCGAAGGGTTTTGTGGTTTCCTTGACGGGTGTAATTGGTGGTTTAATTTCTGTGCAAGTAGGTATGCATGTGTCAGAGATTGTTATACTGCCGGGTTGAAATTCCAGTCTCCTAATATATTTCCTGTTATAATATGTTGCGTACTTGATCAGGACGTTTTTGGTTTTGTTGAAAGGAGAAATATTCCTGTCTTTCAATTCCTTTTCTAAACTTTGCGTACTTCGAGAGCAGATGTTGGCTATTATGCCTAAGGTGTTGTTTCGAGGATTCATTTTGTGGCTAGTTGAGTTAGACATTGTGAAAAGAAAAAAGAATTGTCCCAATATGGAAAAAAAAATGGCCAGCGGTTTCCTTGTGTTTTTGATGGAAACGTTCCTGAGATGTGCGTTTTGAAAAATTTCTCGAAAAAAATTTCAAAGTCCTTGATTTTTGAAAAAAATGGCCAAGGATTACCCTGGGATTTTGATGGAAAAGTCCCTGAGATGTGCGTTTTTGAAAAAAAATTTCCGAAAAAACCAAATTTCCGAAAGAATTAAAATTTCCGAAAAATATTCAAAGTCCTTGATTTTTGAAAAAAACGGCCAGGGGTTGTCCTGGGATTTTGATGGAAAAGTCCCTGAGATGTGCGTTTTTGAAAAAAAATTTCCGAAAAAACCAAATTTCCGAAAGAATTAAAATTTCCGAAAAATATTCAAAGTCCTTGATTTTTGAAAAAAACGGCCAGGGGTTGTCCTGGGATTTTGATGGAAAAGTCCCTGAGATTGTGCGTTTTTGAAAAATTTCCGAAAAAACCAAATTTCCGAAAAAATCAAAATTTCCGAAAAATTTTCAAAGTCCTTGATTTTTGAAAAAAAAGGCCAGGGATTACCCTGGGATTTTGATGGAAAAGTCCCTGAGATGTGCGTTTTTGAAAAAAAAAAATTTCCGAAAAAACCAAATTTCCGAAAAATTAAATTTCTCGAAAAATTTTCAAAGTCCTTGATTTTTGAAAAAAAAGGCGAGGGATTACCCTGGGATTTTGATGGAAAAGTCCCTGAGATGTGCGTTTTTGAAAAAAAAAAATTCCGAAAAATTAAATTTCTCGAAAAAATTTCAAAATTCCGAAAAATTTCCGAATACAGATTTCGAGGAAGTATTGTTTGTTCTTTCAACAATTAATGGAGGGTTGTTTGTGATTCGTGACCAATTGTCTGAATTTAGGCAGAACCAGCTTTTGGTTATTTACACGCAAGCATCCCTTTCCCTGGACAACGACAGGCTCGAGGCGGAGAAGGGCCGAGAGTCGGGGATTTACGTCAATCGCGAATCTCAATTATATGTAAGGAGTAGGTCGGCTTTCAAGACTTTTTTTTACAAAAAGGATACACTACCCACTTTTATTACATATAGAGCGAAATTATCAGATGACAGAAGGGCTTTAGTTTCCTTGGTTGTGTATTTTGCAGAACGATGCTGTCTTATGGTTCCACGAACAAGAAATTCATTTTGTATCATGTACAAGATTTGAAATTGTTGAATTGTAGTTTAATGTAGCTCGTTTCCTCTAATAGTTGTACTCGGAAAGTAAACCTTCATGGTTAAAGATCACTATGTGATGTTTGAAATGTCCGAAAAGAAGTGAATGTTGGTTGCGCACCTTGTGATAGAATACCGGTAATTAAATTTTGTCGAGTGACGATTCGTAGAACTTGTAATTTAACACAGAATAGTTTTAATGTGACACGGTTGTTTTAGATTTGACGCGATGGTTTGTAGAACAGCTATGATTTATTGGAAGAAAACATAGTTATTCAATTGTTAATACAAAGCAAGACATAAAACACAGTGAAAGAGTTCAAGATTATTTCCAATTTGACCTCCCGATGGACGATTAATAATCAGAGAAAAACCACGTTTGCGCCAGTGCTAACTTATGGATAAACCGGGACTCGAACCTGGTTATAAATTGGCTAAGCTCAGTAGAAAGGTAAAGCAGATGACTCGTGTACGATCAGGGGTGGGCAGTTCTTTGATCAGCAGCTCGTCCATCGGTCAGGAGGTTGGAAAAGGACATCTCAATAATAACACATAAGTAAGGGCACAAGGTATATTAATCATCTTCTAAAGAAACACAGGTATAAATTGGATCTCTACTCTCTCTGTGACGACCGGATGAAACGAGGATTTTTTACAAGAAGTTACAAGAATTGAACACAAGAAAGGGGATAGGTTGAAAGCTTACGTTTCGTCCTGAGGTGTGGAATGGAAGATCATGTTGACCAAGTCTACCCGCGCTCAGAGGCGACGGGGCAGTTGAGGTGATGAAATGCACTCGGAATTATACACGGAGGCGGGACTCCATTGAGTTTAGTTCGAACCGAGATAATAAACATGATTGGAAGTTTGATGGCGAAATGCATCTAGTTAAACTGGAACGAGATCGCGTCCGTTATTGCGTAATTATGCAAGCCATGCCCGCGAGTGGTTTTTGCTATCGTGAGCGACCGTGTTGCTATAACCAAGGTCGGTTCTGCACTGCGGAAGCGCGCCGAGGCCGGGCCGTATTGACTGCCAGCAGCCTGGGTGGTCCGTCCGATCACGCGGCGTTGTGTCGTTTTAACACGTACGCCACGATCGTTTGCATGGGGAAAGCGAGGCTAAAGTATGCATCTTTTTTATAGGGTGACTTGTATTACGTAACAGTATCTATCCTTTTTTTCACAAAATTATTAGTACACTGTGTAATATTAAGATGTAACTGCTACTAACCTATATTTTTAGTATATATATTTAAAAAAATAATGTATAGTAAACAGAAAAAAAAAGAAATCATTTCACATAATTTTATACGTAAGATGTATCACCATAATACACTATCAGTGGGAATGTATGGCGAGCCACACGCTGAAATAGACCAAGTCATTATATAGCGCGCTTATAGCGAGGTCTGTCACAAACTTAAAACCTTAGCTAAAACGCGCACTTAGCACCAGTTCTGTTAGTGAGTTGTTCACAAAACACTTTTACTAATACATACCCTGATTATTAATATATTTTGTTTAATTTGTAATTATCGTGTAAACTTTACGCACGAGAACAGAAGTGAACAAATACAAATATAAAAGATACCTATAACACGAAAAATCCTTTAAGTGTTTTGATGTAATTCCGTGTCCGTATTATTTCAGTACAAAACAAACAAAGGAATCAGTACTTAGCAATGCGCTAATCTAGCTCCTTGGCACGTTTTAAGCATATCTTGCAGGAACATTCTACACAAGCTGAAGTAAAAGTAATATTTACAATAATTTTTAGTAAAATATCAGCCTGCAAAGCGCCGTTACTTATAAATTATTAGAAAATTTATGTGAAAATCCTTCACCGTTATGATTACTAGGGAAATTTTACGATCTGTTTTACAAAATTTATTTAAGGGACTCGATACAAAGTTCAAATGCTGCCATGGCAACAAATTATTTGAGTGGGTACTGTCAAAAGATCGATGTTGTCAACAGATTGTAATATTTTAACGAGAGAAAATCATCATCATAAAGTTTATCAGTTTTCTCTGTCGATTTTATTTGATGTTTTCGATTTATCGGGTAGCTATTTCACCATGTCCTAAAAAATTATTTAATATTTCAAATTAGCACAAAAACAGGGGAATGTCAAAAAACAAATTTGCACTAATTTTGTCTTGTTTTATAATCTCAGGTTTTATAATCTTCACAGTAGAGTTTTTTTTTCAGAGAGTGAATTACTATTTAAGATTCAAGCACGTTTTTTGAATTTTATATTGACTTCGCCGATTTTAGATTTTTTTTAAATATTTTAGTGGCTCATTATTATCTCGCATTTAATTAATTACTCGTATTTTGTTACTTAAATTTTAACAGCCTTACTAAAAAACGTGTAAATATTACGCAGCGCGTAAAGTCAGAACAGTGAAAACTTAACAGTGAAATTATCATGGCTTTTGTTTAGTTAAAATGGTCTTAAACCAGGCTAGACGCCGGCTTTAGCACACTAACTTTGAACAGGTGCGTACAAATCTAATTAGTAAGATGGTAAATATGAAAGTACTATGTGATACATTGTTATATAGAGATCGTATCACATCATGAATAGAATATTTGGTGCGATAGAACTCTGGCATTTAAAATCCTAAATGTTTCTCAATACGATTCGCCCTACACAGGGGATATGAAGTTACACTCATGGACCTACATAGTTTCATGAACTCTCCGATAACATTGTCTTTTATATGATACATAAAACTTTGCGCAAACACATCGGCGTTGTGAGCACAGAATTAAAAATGACTAAAAAAACTCCCTATACTAAAAACTTTTAACATCATGTCTTTGAAAAATTTTCCTTTCAGACTTAGTATTGATAAATGGATTTAAAATAACGTGATAATGTAATTTATTGCTTTTTGTGCTTGGCAACCGATCTGGTTGGCCAGAAGCCACTGATGTATTTCCTGTACAGAAAACTAGTTACCCTAGATGACACAATAATCGGAACCTGTATGCGGATTTATGGGGTGCCTACATTTTTGAGGCGCCACTCTTTTGATTAAAAGAACTGATTGTAAAACGCCAAAATCAAAAATTTACAACACAAATAAACAAAATGTAAACTGTATAGATAACCATGGATCAGCTGTGTATGTTATATTTATACCATAGATATTAAATAAATAAATAACAAATAGAAGAGGTGAAACGTGATTGAAGCAGGACCAGAAGGACTCGAGGTATCAGGGGCCTTAGCATGAGAATCGATCGAACTTAACGATATCGTATTGCTAAGCGTATCTACCGACCATTTTATAACGACTTCCCTAGCATGAGAACACTATTGATATCTCTAACGACATCGATAAGGCAATAAATACAAATCGATATACGCTGGCAATACTGGGACGGAATTGTCTATGAATTGGATAGACGTCAGACGTCAAACGTCAGATTTCAAGCTTGATCATTGTAACCGCCTTGTTTTTTTAATATTTTACGATGTCGCAAGCAATGGTAGCTGGGTAAGTTATTTATTTATCTTTTTATGTGAAAGAATTTCCATTATTATCAAAGAGATATACTTACATTCTATTGTGTCAAAATTTTGAAGTTATTTTTACTAATATTTCAATCATACGCAGTATTTTAAGATATTCAAAATGCTGATATTATGATTTCAGGAAGAGAGTAAGGTCGACGACCAGTCAAATGGATCTGCTAACCAGCTATATGGCTGACCATTCGGAGTTCGCCGCTGGAAGGTTTGTGGGACCTCGGGGTTCGGAATTTGGCGGAACAACTGGCAGAATTGGGTCCTGCTAAGTCAGCCGAGCGGTGGAAAACAGTGAGTATTTGTACCTACCTATACAAACTGGTTGCAGCAAACTTTGCTGACCTTCTAATATAATCTATCATCGAGACACTTGATATAAGACCGTAAATCACTTTTAACCTGACATTATTTTTACATTTTACAGACATGGCGTGACATAGCTTCCCCTTCTCGCCCGAGCAAGAAGAGGAAGCTAACTGACAAGCCAGATGTGGGGGTTCGGATGGTGATGGCGCAGGAGGCTAATAACCAATCATCCAAGGAGCTTGTGGGAGCTATTCATAAATTCTCCAATATTTTTAAGGTATTTCCTATTTCTCTTCGAATCACTCCCAAATACAGCGCTACACGTGTAAGTTGCCAGATTAAAATATAAAGAAATAGCGTCAATCCATGTTTAGGCCACTGCCAACTTATAAGTGTGGCACTGTACTTTTAAATTAGAATTAAATCTTAGTAGAACAAAATAAAATGCCCAGCTTTGACTTAACTAACTAACCATCACGCCGTTTCCCCGCAGGGGTAGGCAGAGAGGACGGACCGCCAAACAACTCGGTCTTGGCACACACTCCTTGCCTCATTTACATTCATACATCGTCTCATACATACTCTTCTATTATTATTAGCTTTGACTTATTTCATTTATTTATTGTACTATTCCCAATGTACTATTTTTCCATTTTGCGCGGTGGAGTTTTTATTGTTCTGTTTGTTTAGATATTCTTTGTGTTAAAAAAAATTAATAAACATGTAAAATCCAGCTTGGCGAGAAATTCAAAATGAATAAATTAATTTATAATCTTCCTTTTAGTATGTCGACTACCTATTGTTATTTAAATTAAATAATGAGTTGTTATTTATCATTTCAGAGTTCAATGGATCGATTTGCTGACATTTTTGAGGTATTTCCTGTTCCTTTTTGTAATTATTTGTCAAGGCACCCCGAGACCGGGCAAGATACAGTGTCTACATAGACATGGTGCTTTTCTGGTCTCGTCTCACTGGCACTAATAACTAATTTACTATAGAAGGTAAATTAAGTTAGTAAATTAATGAATTATCATCTCTTGTTTCAGAGATACACGGCAGTGGAACGTGAAAGGGTTTGTTTACTCCAACGACAGTTGGCGAGGTATTTATTTGCTATACATCTATACTGGCTTTTAAAAACATTTAATGTACAAAACTGAACAAATTAAATTAAATATTGCATTATTTAATATGTCACTTGAGAGATTGCGAAGTATGTTCACAAAGGATGGAACACGATTATTAACAATTGTCCTTGGAGAGGCAAGCAGTCCAGCTAGGAGGTACGATGAAAGTAGAATGAATGAGATCTCTAATAAAACATTTCTAATTCTAGACAAACTCAACCATCGAAACAACCGTCAACATCATTTGCCAACTCGCCCAACTATACGTTGCAGTTGGAGTCGGAGGATGAATACGATTAGTTTTATAATTTTCAAAATAATAAGTTTTTTGTATACTTTGTGTGTTAAATTTTTATTTTTATTAACGTTTTGTATGTTCATAATTTTTATGTTTCTTGTGAAAAAGTGAAACTCAACAACAAATGTCATTTTTTTACAATTTAGATACATACAATACAATATTTTAAAGTACGTGTTGTGTAATATTGCATGCAGCACTTTGCATATACATATACTTGATTAGTAGCAGTTCTTCAAACTCTTGCAATGTCTCTGTGAGGCGTGAATTGTTTTTACAATGTAGGTACATACAATACAATGTTTTAAACTACTATTGAAGTACTTGTTGTGAAATATTGCATGCAGCGCTTTGCATATATGAATATGTACTTGATTAGTAGCAGTTCTTCAAACTCTCGCAACGTCTCTGTGAGGCGTGAATTGTTTTTACAATGTAGGTACATACAATACAATGTTTTAAACTACTATTGAAGTTCTTTTTGTGAAATATTGCATGCAGCGCTTTGCATATATGAATATGTACTTGATTAGTAGCAGTTCTTCAAACTCTCGCAACGTCTCTGTGAGGCGTGAATTGTTTTTACAATGTAGGTACATACAATACAGTGTTTTAAAGTACTATTGAAGTTCTTTTTGAGAAATATTGCATGGAGCGCTTTGCATATATGTATACTTGATTAGTAGCAGTTCTTCAAACTCTTGCAATGTCTCTGTGAGGCGTGAATTGTTTTTACAATGTAGGTACATACAATACAATGTTTTAAACTACTATTGAAGTTCTTTTTGTGAAATATTGCATGCAGCGCTTTGCATATATGAATATGTACTTGATTAGTAGCAGTTCTTCAAACTCTTGCAATGTCTCTATGAGGCGTGAATTGTTTTTACAATGTAGGTACATACGATACAATGTTTGAACATGATGAAGCACTATAAGTCAGTTTCCTTGTTTAATATATTATCATTCGTGGGAGAAGTACTTTCGCACTAGTTCGTCTCTCACTCTGCGGGCTGCAACAACCCTGCTGACATCTTCAGGCTGGTGCAGCAGCTCAACCTCTCTTAACTCTACATTATCATTATAATCGTCTGTTAATCTGAAAATAGAGAAAAATTTATTAATATTTTGTACTGTTGCCTTACTTTTTTAAATGCATATAGTTCAACAAGGAAACTGACTTATAGTGCTTCATCATGTTGTATAGTATAGCACAAGTAATAATTATTTGACCAGCAGCATCGGGCTCATAATGGAGAACTCTGTCTTTCCTGAGGCAACGGAATATAGCCTTCCATGCCCCAAATAGGCGTTCTACGGAACATCTCGCCTCACAGTGCGCCTTTGTGTATCTGTATTGGGCACTCCCCTCGACTGCATTCAATATTGGTGTCATCAGATAAGGCTCGAGTGTATATCCAGAATCGCCTGATTGAAACAAAACACCCATTATAATAGGTACATATAGCTACTAAATTATGATTTTTTTTCCTTTTTTTTAAATGAGTTGTTGAAATACATACCTAGCAAGAAATATGTCCCAATTCTCTGATTGTATAGTCTGTTCATTTCAGTTTTGACTAAACTATTATTCCAAATGAATTGGTCATGGACAGTACCCGGGAAGCGTGTGTTGATGCTCAATATTTTCAACGTAGCATCGCAGACCTGTTTATCAAACATAAAAAACCTTCAATAAAATTTGAAAACAACAATCCGGCTGTTTTATTTCTGAAAAAATATTTACCACTTGAACATTCAGCGAATAAAATCCTTTGTGGTTTTTGTACTGCTCCTCGTGTCTGGAAGGGGTGACGATGGCGATGTGGGTGCAATCGATGCATCCCAGAACATGTGGAAAGTTTAATTTTTCCCTAAAACTACTCTCTACTTGCTTGCGGGCTTCATTTGTAGCCGGAAAATGTATCCATCTTCTGTACAGATGTTCTAAAACTGCTTTCATAAACAGTTTTATGCACTTGCTAACGGTAGTTTGCCCTATCGCCAAGAAGTGATCTTGGCCTACTCCACGTTGGTAGCTCCCTGTAGCAAAGAAGCTGATGGGTGCGAGTACCTGTCAACATCATAAATAATACAACTAATTAATAAACTTCACTTTTGATCATTTTAATCACTTTATTGTGAAAAATTATCATCACCAATCGAAACAAATTTATTTATTTCACGTGGTCGTTCCAGTGGTGGATAGATTTATATTGTGTTTTTGTTTTACTAAGATATCAATAATATTTAATACTCTCACTTTAATGTATACTGGAAGTCCTAATGTATTTTTTGACACTAGAAAAGGAGTTAATTCATCAATGAGATCTCTAGCCATAATACGAGATATTCGAAACAATTGTCTGAATTCCGTCTCTGCAAGTTCGAACGGATTCAATTGATCGCGTAAACGACGCCTTTCAATCCTACGATCTTCCCTAACCTGCCTCCTTTCATTGAACCAGAAATTTTGCATAATGAACGACATTATTAAAAAAAATATGTATATCGACAGCCAACCAAAGTTTTAACTGACACTCAAGACCCCACGTTATATTCGGCGGGCTTTTAGCAACCGTCGGTCGGAAGTTATCCTATCGATACATTCTCATGCTCGCAATTTTAACGATACCGTCGCTACTTTGACCATAGACAAGGAATTTTAACAATCGTCGGTTGTTATATTTTGATCGTGCTAGCATATGTCGTTAAGTGCTCATTGATGACGTATTTTAACGATATCGTATTGCTATAGGGCTATATCGACTTCTCATGCTAAGGCCCCAGGCCATGTCGACCGATAAAACTCTATATCAATACGATGATGACAAAATCCATCGTAATTAGTCAGCGATATTTGCGAGCACGGTCACCATATACACAACTTTTTGATTAATATCATTCGTTATGTAAAATAACTGGTTTACCAATGAACGTAGGTGAATTAAATAAGCTCTTAGAATTTGAAGAAATCGTATACGCCATCTATATAATAAATTAATTCATCTAAGACGCGATCAATTGATTCCCTTCTTGCTAGGAGAAACCAAACTTGTACTACAGATATTACTACACTCGGCGTCACGAAAATCGCACATTTTCGAAAATAAGTTTCAAGCGTAAGTTTCCCTGTGTCAATACATCTAACCCAAACAATAATGATATCATATTATATGAAAAAGAAAAAAAAATTATACACCACTTATAATAAGTGGTGCATACAAAATACAAAAGATAATAAAAAATAACGAATCTAAAATTTATAAAAAAGATATTTAAGTCAAATGTAGGTCATTCACTTTAACTAACGTTGAAGAGAACACAGGTGAGTAATTAGCGCTTGAAAATATGTCTTAAAATGAACACCACTGTTGACGAAGCCGCTCATGTGGTGGCACTGCTGCAATCAGGGGTATTGCTCGGAAAGCTAAACTTCAGCCGTTTTGCCATTTGACGGGTTTTTAATGGTTTCAAGAGACTGATGGCTTCATCTGGAAGCGTGCATCAGGGCGACGACGCTACCCATCCGAAAGATAAAGTCGCTTTATTGTCTCATAAAATTATGCAATAGGTGCGATTTATTAGTTAACCTTTTAATGCCATAAAGTAATCGTGAACTGCCAATGTATATTAAAGATAGCATTTCTATTTGACATTGTAAATTTATTCGTATTTTTATTTTATTTTCAAAGACAGTTGTGCAAAAAGTCTCATGATTTTGTAAACATTAATAAATACTTAATATTCTCTTATAAATGAGTTTTATTAGACCGTTTCCTGCAATAAATATGTTATTACGTAACAAATATTAAAAAAAACACTATTTAAATTATAAAAAATATATTAAATCGCTTTACTAACTTCTAAAATAATAGTACCTAAAATTCACGTCTGTTAGAATACTCCTCGGCAGAATGAAAACATTAATGTCACCTCAGTGGCAGAGGGTTAAGTGTAAGATCCGTTAATAATGTAAGCTACGACAACAATAAATAAAATTATATTTCATGCGTTGGTACCTACTAACCTAACGATTACGCTGTTCATAATTCATAAGTCGGAATATAAAATAAGCACTTATAACAACAATCTTACGAAACACAGGTGTTGCACCACGTCTTGTAATATTTGAAATCCGGCCACTAACAGTAACATACCTTATGTAGATGACGATAACGTTTAAATTTCCGCTTAACACCAGCCGCCTGTTTGATTAAATTTTTTTGTAGGCACAAATAATTAAATATTTTAAGATCAATATCTAAAGAACTTAATTTGCTACATTATTAAAAATGAAAACATAAAAAAATTTTCTAAACGATTGATCTTTCAAACCAAAAATAAATGGTTTTGCATTACTTTGTGGTGTTTTTCCTGTAGCATCTTTGATTCTTTAAGGTTTTAGTTGCAGGAACAAGTAAAATAAGCTTTTACTAATACCACGCCAGCACACTGATCTCAAGGAGTACAATACCAGAATGAATTGTCTAGCCATAGGTTATGGAGGTAGGTACCACTAGCACAATCTCCTCCACTTAGGCTGGCCGCATACATACGTTTTCCGTATTCGATTTCCGAATTCGTTTTCCGTATTCGGAATTCCGTGAGACTAGCGCACACGTTCGTTTTTCTTCATTCGGAATGTATAAACGTCAGTACCAGTGTTGCCAACAAGGGCGATATATCGCCATTTAGGCTACTCAGAGCGAGAATCGGCGCCGAAAAAAATCTAAAAGGCGACTGGTCGCCAATTAAGCCACTTCAAAAACATCAATTTTAAACATGTCCCGAAATTCTCTAGCCACCCCCCCCTCCTCATGAAAAAATTTATTTTTCTGGGGACAAATTTTATATTTTCTTGAAATTTTCTAGCCACCCTCAACATGATTTTTTTTTTATTTTCTGGGGACAAATTTTATCTTTTTTAAATTCTCTTGCCACCCCCCCCTCCTCCCACGAAATTTTTATTTTCACGTAAAAACATCAATTTTAAACATGTCCCACCTAACAGCAAATTCGGCTACTTTACGCTACCTTATGTATGAGAAACGGCGATATTAGGTCAAGATCCGTTGGCAACACTGAATTACGAACGGAAATTTCCGTACGTTTGCGTCGGCACAAACAAACTGTATGCAATAGCTGCGTTCCACATGACGTCATTAGGTTTTTTCCATTCGGTTTCTCCGAACGCGCCGGCTCGCATTCGGAACGTGCGTAAGGAATTTGTTCCGTTCGGAACTAAAACGAACGTGTGCGGCAGTTAATATATTTTCTACTGATTCCGTGCATTCGGATGTCCGAATACGGAAAACGAATTCGGAAATCGAATACGAAAAACGTATGTATGCGGCCAGCCTTAAGAGGAGAAATCTCTCCGGGTTTTAAAAAACTAACACGTGCTTGTTACATAAAAAAATATTTAAAAAATATAATAGTAATAAAATAAAATTATTAACATAAATGTTCATCGGTTGCAGCCATCAAGCCCAAGAAGACTGCCATGGTGGTTTCTGAAACAAGGAGACGATCTATTAGACCCTTTACAAAAATAGATGAAAAGGTCTAGGTCTGATACCATCAGGTATCAGAGTCTAGCCCCTCACGGCAAATCAGTGATTCAGGATTATTTTAAATCACAAATCAGTAACATTATCACTAATAATTTAAGCAATCACTCAAGATACCCGGGAATTTCATATATCACAAAGGGACACATCACACGCTTACGTAAGATCATATTTTTATTTATTTGCGTATCTTTTTAATGCCGAAATATCGTTTGCCACATAATAATATATTATGGCGTCTACGTTTTGATGCCATACCGACGAAAAAATAAATATGAAAGCTATTTTCGGTATAAAAAGTGGGAATGATTTATATCTCGTGTAGTACGGTATTATTAAATTATGGACCGACGTTTTGGTATCTAGTTTTCAAATATTATATTATTTCGGCAAGAGAATATTTCAGTTTTTTAATAAGAAAAAATATAAGATAAACCATGTCGACCTACTGATATTCTTTAAAAGGCGAAATATAGCAAGAATAAATTTATATTAAGTAGTAGCTAATCAATGAATAAAAAATTAAAACGTATGCATAGTCCCAGAGTTCCAGAGATCGCAAGTTCGCAACTGGGAAGCAAATTTATAATATACATATATATATTTTAATGTGAATACCGCATGTTCGGGCATATATACCGATAGATATTTTCAACAATTATTTCCTTCCTTCCCGTCCTTGTAACCCTGTCACCAAGAGACGAAAGGTTCGCCTTTTCGTAGTTTCTTTACGTGCTGGCCAAAAGAAGCATTGAGGATGACACCATAACCAAGGTATGACTTTTATTATTATGGTGGCATCCTCTTATAGATCCCGTTCGTTCCCCTTTCGCTATACAATATTCAAGGGAGAAATTCACGGTCAGAAATATATCCGGTTATTTCCAAGAGCTATCGAACCACCGCTCAAGAGTCCCAACTGCTCCCAACCATCCAGTGAGACTGGCATCCCCTATTAGGGTATGTTGTGAGGCTGGAGGTAGTAGGAAGGGGTCGGAGACAAGGAAGAGGAAGGTGGGGGAGAACCGGGCAATTTAATCTGATCTGATTTCGTATTAACAAGTACAAAGGAATTCACAAACATTGTCATTATCAAACAACTATACTTTGAGTATGTAGGAACCAATCTGGAGTTTACGTCAACTGTGTGGTTTTCATTTTATGCAATAAATATAAACAAAATTCAATCGATTCAGAAAAAATCATAACATTTCTTACAGATCGCATAACCGACTTAATCTTTTTCATCTGGGATAAGATTTTAATCTGAATGCAATTGTATTTTTTTAAATGTATTCAATCAATTTTCAGATGCGATGTTGCTATAATGTAAAATCGTAAACAACATTTGAAGGTACCTAAATGGCACACGTGTTCGAGAAATCTTTTTAATGCAAACATTGTAAAACTATTTCAAATAAAATGCTTACATTACAAGACTGTGTCAAAAATATTACAGCGTTATATCTGATGTTTTTTTTATTTAATTGTAAAAAAATATTGTAAGAAATCTCTTTTGAAAATCAATAAAATGTGTTCACATCCCAACCATACGAAACTACATAAAATATAATGATAAATTACGTATTTTTTAATTTTTATTTGGGAGGCTGTGTGGTTACCGCCCTACAGGGAACTATTTAATGGATAATCTACACCTCTGCCTTATGTCACCCCAACGTTTTTGTGACTACGTTGGTGACTTAGCAGAGAAGCTCGGGTAGGTCCTGGAGGCGGATGTGTCTGCCCACCTACTACATGGCAAGCTCTAAGGGAAAGTATTTTGTATTTCTATGTGGAACAATTTTTTTTTTAAATTTATACATTACTTTATTTTATATATTTTATTTTTAAAGCAAATGTAGACTTTGATATTATGCTTTATACTTAAACCATTGACATGTTATAATAACTACTATGAAAAACTTTGACTGTATGGGATTTTTAGCGATGTCGCTGTATTTTTATCTGTATAACTATTCCAATGCTGTATCAAAATTTTTAATAAATAAATTTACAAATTAGGAAAATATAATTGATTTATCATTTAACTAAATTGCACACATGTAAACCTACCACATTGCTAACTGTTGATTTCCCTTAAATAAAATAAATAAATAAATGAAAGGTTATTTAATAAAATAAAATACTTTTTGTTTTAAAACCACGTTTTTTATAATTTTTAGAACCGACCGGTTTTGCTTTACTCAAGCATATTCAGGGTACAAGTTATTACTAAACAAGAAGTACAAAGTATCAGCTTATATATTTAAAAAAATAAAAGGAGACAACATGATATAAATATAACAAACACAGAGAAATCATACAATACATTTACACAAGTATAAAAAAGACACGGGAAAAACCGAAAGATAATTATGTAGACTAATGGATTATAATTTAATAATATAATTTTAATGAATTATAATAAACATTAATATGAAAACTCACATAAACAATATCATAAATAGATTAAGAAAACTCATTTACATATTTATTAGTTTAAGAAATATACTTAACTTAAGAATTCTTTAAAATATTTACTACGCTCTAGCACATTCAATAATACAGTATGGTATCGTTGCATGGGGGGAGCTTACAAATCATTACCGCTGGAAATCACTCAAAGGCTGTTAATAAAAATTTTAATAAAAAAACCATCAGACTACCCAACCTCACAACTATTCCAAGACTTTCAAGTCCCACCACTAAAAATACATATACAAAAAAATGCTGCTTCAAATCCACAAAGATCTGTATAAGAAGACACACCATGCCATGGTTCGTGTTGAGAGCAATAGGCAAAATACAATGGGTCGCTTATGCAATTCATTAATGTACACCAGTTTTGCACAACACTATACACGTACACTGGAGTGGTGTGGTTTAATCAACTAACGACAGAGATGAGATTAGGACCGGACTATAAAAAATTCAAAAATAAAATAAACTTCACTACCTTAGATAATTTAGCGAATTAGAATGACGATGACATCTCACTATATTACTTTATATATTATTATACTAAAAAAACATAAATCTCTTCACTTTATATCTTTATGATTTTTTTTCTCTTCTATTTACGTTAAGTTTAAGTTAATTATGTTAAGTTTTTTTACTGTTTTCCCTTTACACACGAGTTTTTGACTCTTGTAAAGGAAAACATGTTAACTTTTATTTGAAATATTTTCTTACTATCTAAATTTAAATAAATAATAATAATATATCTGGAGAAACAAAGAATCAATTGACATGGTGATAAGGAGAACTTGGAAATTTTAAGGGTTTATTTGAAACAAACCTAATATTGGACTATTTGATATGTCTAATTGATTATTGAGAATAGGACTTTTGGTTTTTACAGCTTTTTTTTATTTCTAGTGCTTCTAGATTATTGAGTCTTGTACCATGCCCGTTTGTATGTAAAATATTAGCGCCGGTGCTATGACAGAAAGTATGATCTGTACTAATCAGATGATTGGCAAATTTAGAGAAACCGTTATTATTGAGACAACGAAGATGCTCCTTAATCCTATAAATTCCTATGTCGATACATATTTTTTTTTACAGAAAGTCAAACATTCTCAGGTTACGAATAACCTGACAATATTTGAAAATCACAATCAAAATCTACCACCACAGTAAGCTGAAAATGTTGCTTGTGTTGTGATGGAGGACTTAGCCAGCCGAGGAATTGAACACACTACGCCTGGGTGGGACCCAAACGCGATGTCAACTCGGCCACTGACCGGTCATAGATGGAAAGATTATTTATTTATTGTAATGTAGGTCCTTCGTTTCATAGCCAAGATGCAAACCTGCATGTAATATGATGAATTCCACAATTATTGTTACCCAGGATGTCAGTTGCATTCAATCAGGGCAGCCTCCAACTATATTCAAAGCGTCTGGGCTGACGCTAAAGCGTTCGGTTGCATTCCCGAACCCATAGTTCAAGTTTAATTAGTGCGGCGCCTGAGGTTGGAGCACCGAAAGCCATTATTGTCTGACACAGGCGAGCTTTGCCGACGTGTATCGGAGGTGGATTTACACCGGCATAGTCATAACTTTTGCAAGACGATATTTAACCCTAAGGTGGGCGCTGATGGAGCCACAGAGTATTTATTTAGTTACGCCATAGTGGGCTTTTGCATTCATTGTAAGTAATAATACAGTTGTGTTAACTTTTTGTTGCACATAGTAACAATGGTATATCAAGTACGTGGTAATGATTTATTATATAAGTTACAAAGCACGACGCATAAGTTAAGCGCATGTAAAACATAGATAAATATATGTGAAAAACACTTTTATTTAAAATACAGAATTTAGATTACATGTGAATTAGATTTACGCATGTGAAACATAAATAAACATAGATATATAGAAAAAAAAACACTTCTTCAAAATATGAAATTAAATTAGCAAATGTGATTTAGATTAGGATATGTGAAACATAGATAAACATACATAGAATAAACACTTCGTTAAAATATGAAATTCGATTGGAAAATGTGATGTGAATTAGATTAGCGCATATGAAACACAGATAAATATACCTAAAAATTACATGTCTTTAAAATATTATTATAAAAATTCGCAACCATTGTAAAACATAAAATCAATTATAAAATTAAATATTATTAAAATAAAAATAGAAAAAACGAATTTTCATTTCGGTGTTGAAAACATATAATAATAAGATATATATATATTGTACTGGAAGAACTGCCTCACAGTTTATTTATAACAAGAGCTACTATAACTGATATTGAAAACATTGTTAAAAAAATGAAAAACTCTAAAATCACAGGTATTGACAATATAAGAATGTTTGATTTAAAAAGAAATATAAAAACTCTTGGGCCAATAATTACTCATTTAATCAATAAGATAATAAAGCAAGCAAAAATTCCACAAGAATTTAAATGTAGAATTACTAGACCAACATTTAAAGGTAAAAAACACATTGAACTGGGAAATTATAAGCCTATAAGTATACTACCTGCATTAGAAAAATTTCTCGAAATTTTTTTATCAAATAAATTAAATAATTACATTGAAAAATTCGCTATCATAGATCCAAATCAATATGGCTTTCAAAGAAAAAAAATACTGAAAAACTACTGCACATTTTTTCCAATTACTTAAATAACAAATAACATGTTATTGTGTTATTTATTGTTTTGGTGTTTAATTTGTAGAACTCCATTTAATTTTTTTAAATAAATTTAAGATAAATCAAATTTAATAATGTTATAATAAGTATTAAGTTCTGCAAGTATTTCTGTTATTTTTACAGTTTTAATGTGACAGCTGTTTCGGCTTTTGAGGCCATTATCAAACTGTGGAAACGGCTACGAGGCAAATAACATCGACAAAATTATAAGAAAGAAAAAATATAAAAATAAAATCAATTCAATATATCCGGTACATAATAATAAGTTAGATAAATTTGCATGTTTAGTTTCCGGTCCAATATCTTTAAAAATAGCGAAAGAAATTAAAAAATGTGGTCTAAATATTGCTTTTAAAACTAATAATAATATAGGAACTAACCTCAAAAACTCTAAAAGTAAAATCCCTAAACTTAAAAATAGCGGCATTTATGAATTAAAATGCGACCATATAGACTGTGATGCCGTTTATATTGGACAGACTGGGAGAGCCTTTTCAACTAGATTCAAAAAACATATGCGTTGCTATAAAAATAATAAAATTGATTCAAAATTCGCAGCTCACCTCTTGGAGAAAAACCACGTCCCGCTTGACAACAACGAGCCTAAACCTTTACACATAGAAAGAAAGGGTTTTAGACTAAATTTACTAGAACAATTAGAGATAAATAAAAGAACTAATGATCCAAACATAACCCTAATTAATAATCAAACAAAAATGATCAATTCTCCCCTGCTTAATATTTTCAAAAAACCCAAAAAATATAATTCCTTAACATAATCACCCACGTACCAACAATTAAGAAAACCCTTAGGTCATTAATTCTAACAGGTGTATAAACACTGCTGCATTTCCAAATATTTTGGTTATTCCAATTCTTAATGAATCATTTTTGAACATTATAGAAATTTAAATGGGTGGGGATAAATAAAATCATATAAATAAGCCGTCGCCGTGTGGACATATCCACAGTTTGATAATGGCCTCAAAAGCCGAAACAGCTGTCACATTAAAACTGCAAAAATAACAGAAATACTTGCAGAACTTAATAATTATTATAACATTATTAAATTTGATTTATCTTAAATTTATTTTAAAAAATGTTATTGTGTTATTTATCGCAAACTTTTGACACAATTAACTCTAAAAAACTGCTAGAAACCTTAGAAAAAATTGGAATAAGAGGAATTCTTTTAAATTTATTTAAAGATTATCTTAGTAATAGAAAAATATGTACCAAAATAAATAATACTTTTAGTAAAACAAAAAAATTATCTGCAGGAGTTCCACAAGGTTCTTTATTGGGACCTACACTATATATAATTTATATAACCATAATGAAAAAATCTTTTCTCTTTTGTTAAACATTTTGTATTTGCAGATGATACGGAATTAGTCATATCACATAAAGATCTAAAAATTGCAATTGAACTCATGCAAATTGACTTTAATCAACTTTGTAAATGGTTAGTCTTTGTAAATATAAGATGTAAATTATAACTTATAAAAATGTATATGTAACTAAACTTTAAGCACCTGTTGACAAGCCAATTAAATTGGCTTAGCAGGACTTCTTTGATGAAATGTATTAACTATTTATTCAATAAAAAATAAATAAAAAAAGAGGGGTGTAAGCCTAAAGCTAAAAGCATAAGATGGTTGGACACACAAAGCTACAGTGTTAAGACAGGGGAACTATGTTGCTACCCGGTTGGGAAGCTGTGGGTAGATTAAGGTATGGGCTTAATGAAGGGATTTATTAATGCGGGTCTTCAAGAAGACCAAATTATATGAAGGAGGAAAAATATACATTCCATATATGAGACGATTTACAAAAAAATGAGTCAAAGAAACGATCCGTTCTCATGAAGCCTACATCAATTGTGAATGGGTGTTCCACTCGTGTTCGTCGACCGTTTCACTGGGGATCAATCCTGCTAGCTCCTTTTGGTGCTTCAGCCAGGTTGGTCACTATTGAAAAATCCTCTAGACATGTTCAAAAAGCACTGCCTTTTCTGGAGTTTTGATAAATGATATAGTCTGATATTTAGTTTACTAATAAGTGATGTAATACCCCCTTACCCTTAACAATTTTAGATTTACTTAGGTAAATTGACCGAACTAAAATTACTAGATCAAAGCAAAAGTGGTGGACCAGATAAAATACCTCCTGTATTTTTTAATAATTGTGCTACCAATCTGGCGTATCCTTTATATTTGCTGTTTAATCAGTCTTTACGAACAGAATGTTTTCCTACTAAAAGGAAATTCAGCTTGCTTACGCCTATTTTAAAAAAAGGCGATATACACGAGGTGATTAACTACAGACCGATGTGCCTTTAATCAAAAATGCCTAAAGTTTTTGAAAAAATTCTTCTTAAAAAAATATTTTCTCATTAAACCACGTCATTTCTCCTAAACAACATGGTTTCTCTAATTGAAAATCTACCCTTACTAACATGTTAACGTATCAAAACTATATATCTGATTACATGTCTAGTAAATGTCAGGTTGACTTTATTTATATCGATTTTAGTAAGGCGTTTGATAAAATTAATCATGAGTTATTGCTGAATAAACTGCATAAATTCGGTATAAGTGGTTTAATAGTTACTTGATCAACAGATTACTGGCTGTTAAAATTGATGATACATTTTCATACAATTTCACTGCTGCAAGTGGTGTTCCCCAGGGGTCACACTTAGGTCCAATCCTGTTTGTATTATTTGTTAATGATGTGTTATATATTTCACGACGTTCAAGTATTAATGTTTGCAGACAACCTGAAATCATTCAAAGCAATCAGAAAGATTAACGATTACCATGTACTGTCAAATAACTTGTTGAGATTTATTTTTTTATTTATTTATCGTTTCTTTACATTCTATCTTTTTTTTTAAGTTAGAATTTTTTAAAGTTAGAATTATATGGTGATTAACAATATGTCGTTAGTATCTGTCTCGGAAATTAATTACTTGGGTATTTGGTTTGACACGAAGCTCAACTTTATCAAGCATATAGAAATAATAACCAATAAAGTTATGAAAAATTTTGGATTTATTTTAAGGGTATCTAGTGATTTCAATAATGTCAATACTGTAAAAACATTATAAATGTCAATAGTGAGGAGTCATATAGAATAAAATTCCACGGTTTGATACCAAATTATGAGGTTCATTCACATGCGATTGAAAGAATCTAAAATATTTTTTTAAGATATGTAAATTTTAGTAGAAGATTAGAAGATTTTATCAGTATTTCCCTAGTGTTAGACCGCCATTTAATTGAATGAAAAAATGGCTTTGGCCGTGTTTGGTGACCAGCCAGGTACTTACCCACCTACCTCTTGCGTATCTCCCCCCCCCCATCAGATTTAGCCTCACAGCATACCACAATTGGGAATGCCATAGTCTCACTGGTTCTACACGGTTGGGAGTAGTTGAGACCTTTGCGCGGTTTTTACAATACAGTCGACTCTCGATAATTCGAAACTCGAGGGACTCTTAAAATATTACGAATTATCGAGTGTTTGAAATATCAAATGGTTCGAAATTTGTGAGAGTAAATAAATAAAACTTCGAATTCTTAAGTGTTGATCAATTATTATTTATTAACTCCTATTCTATAACAATGACAAAAGTTTATAGGTACATTCGTGTACATACATGTAATCATAATGTGAATTAATTAATCTTTCGAAAGAAAGAACTCTGTTATACTGGTTTGCTTCAAAGCACATTGCTGCTGCTCAGACTTCTCAGTAATTTTTTTTAAGAGAAAAAGTGCCTGAAATGCTTTTTCATCACTTTCGTTTTGTAGACAGAAGGTTTGTAAGGTATCGAATGAGGATCTTGCTTAGCAATCGTCAAACATTTATACTTTCTAGGGCTCATGACTAACAGAAAATTTGAATCTGTATACACAATGAAAGAGTAACAGTAACTGAATGATAACACAAACCAATTCGTTAGAGTGTGTGTCACAAACTAATCATAACAAAAACAATACACGTTTGAACTTGTCGCAAAATTGTATTTGTACTAACGTGTGTGTAACAATCTTTCCGCCTCTTTCTCTCTGCAACTTTGAATTGTCGAATGTTGAACGCCGATGAGTTCGAATTAACGCGTCGTTTTGTTATATAGCAATGATTTTTTCGTTTGAATTACCAAGTGTACAAAAATGTATGGATTTAGTTCGAAATATAAAGAGATTTCGTAGGGAACTCGTGATAACTTTGAATTATAGAGAGGTTCGAATTATCGCAGGTTTGAATTAACGAGAGTTGACTGTATATACATACATAATGAACCTTAGAAAACCTCCCCAACCATTTCATAGAATTTATTCGACCAGATACGTTGATATATGATAAATTGCCAATTTTCGCAAATTCTTGTGACAAAAAAAAACACTTTAAAAAAAGAAAATTTCATATGGCTTTTTCTCAGTTTCACCTATTCGGGGTTGAACGCTTTCCGCATAACTAAAAAAATATTCATTTTGTGACCTTACAAAATTTCCAGGAATAGGAATTTCAATTTCAAATCAGAATTTTAAAAAATTCCGAGAAGTACCATAATATATATGAGTTTATGTATGCATGTAAAAGTTCACAATTAAATGGAAAACATTCCAAATTTGAAATATAGAAATAATTTAAATGTCAAATAATAATTGTAATTGAAAACACTTTCTACAAATTTGGTGAAATAATGATAACGGCAGGTAGGTACCTTTCAAAAACAAAAACTATAATTTATTGCTTACTGGAATTATAAATCGTTATTATACAATGAATTAAATAGGAGCCATGAGGCTGTTGTTGGTTCGTTTATTAACCAAAAATAGTTTTAGAAATTTGAATGTGATGATGTAAATGATTTTTATTTATTCAGAGCTTAAATTTGCGCCGCAACATACATAAGTAATGTTCTATTTTTAGTACTAACATTGTTTTCAGAAAAACCATAGACATAATAACATCCATAATTGGATGTTTTCACACGAGATTTCGTGTATCCGAAATATATAATACTACGCGCCTTTTTGTATGAATACCACACGAGAGTCTGAATTCTCAGTAACACCATGTCAAAATTCTGCAAAGAGAATAAGCCAGTTTTATGCGCCAGCAAACCATTTGACCACTACAAACCATTTCACTCAAATATATTTGTAAAATTATTGGACTGTGGTGGCGTAACAATACAGATAGTTATGTTGCCAACATTGTTCTGTTGCTGTTCGAAAAAAATGTTAAATATGGATGGATCGATAGATACGGCTCTCGATCTTAAAATTTATAGACTTATACGACAGATTTAGGCAGTCTATTGGGTCGTCCTTCCATGGTGGGTATCAGGTTATGGAAAATCGTGAAAATTCGTAAAACATATTCAATTTTTAGAGCGTAATATTTACGATTTTTAGAGCACAATAGATAGCACAATTTATTACACGTCCTACCGATAGTTTTATTGACCACTTTAAGAACATACTTAAAGAAATGTTTTCATTTTGAATGGCGGTTTTTCACGAAAACTATTTTAAGCAAAGAAATATTCCATTTTGGAATTAAAGGCAAATAATGCAGGTTATTATTGTTTGATATGATTAGAGATTTTCACGACAAAATATTATGGTGATTTATTTTTGGGTTGTTATGCCGTGTTGTGCTACCTCCTTCGGACAGCGTTACTATGTTCACTATCTGGACAGATGTATAATCAATGTAGATTTGCATTTGTAAATGATGTGTAATCAAAATCAGATGTGCATTTGTAAATGGTGTGAATTCAAAATCAGATGTATACAAAACATGAATCACTATAATACTTGTTTTTGTTTCTTATTGAAAAACCACCGTCAAAAATCATTTGCTGTGATTATTAGTATCTTACATTTAATGAATTGAGTTGATTTTCACTGGTTTAAAAAAAAAGTAACGTTTTAAAAACAAGTATTTTTTTGTAACATATAATATATATTTATGTAAAAAAATGTTTTATTTATGAATGATTGTTTTTTACCAAAGCTATTGTTGTAGTAGAGAAATATTCCATTATGGAATTCAGGGCAAACATCATAGGTTCTCTCTCTCTGGTTTCAATCCTGGGATTGGTTTGCAGCAATTTCATCTAATCTCCTCTTCCATTCTTCCCTGTCTTGTGCGGCTCTTTTGACTTCTACATATGATGAGCAGCGCACGTCCACCAGCAGGTCCTCCAGGTACTCTCAGCGTGGGCGTCCCCTAGAGTTGGTCCCCTCGGTCATACCCTCCATTATGACAGGCAAGAGGCCTTCTTGTCGTATAACATGGCCGATCCATCTTGCACGCCTTTCGGACAAGGTCCTGAGCAGGTGCCTTCCTCCTTCGATTCTTTGGAGAACCTCCTCATTTGTAATATGGTCTCTCCAGGAAATTCCTAACAGTCTTCTATAGGACCACATCTCAAAAGCCTCTAGTCTCCGTTTATCTAATTCGGATAGGCACCATGTTTCGCAGCCGTACATCAAGATACTCCATACATAATCATAGGTTATTCTTTGTTTATATATATATAAAGAACACAATTTTAAACTAAGTTTGTTACGAAAAAAAAATCCATAAATCATTTACCGTGATTATTATTGGTAATTTACTTAAAATGAGTTGAGATGTTTTCAACAGGTCAAAAAAACAACCTAAGCGTTGTCAAACTTAGGTTGTTATAATAGAATACAATTAATTAAATTAATTGACAAAATTATTGATATACCTAAAATAAACTATGTACTGACTAACTTTAACATTACCTGTGGTCTATGATAATTATCTGAAAAACTAATCAGTCATTACAGAAAATGACTTAATAAACTACTGCTTGATCATTAAAAAAATATTAATTACAAAAAAGCACTTCCACCACAAAACAGACAATATTTCATTCTTCCGAATAAATTACTAATTAATTACAAGTGCCAGCACAAATAATTAACTGACCGCAAATTAATTAAAAGGACCATAGGAAATTAGTGGAAGGGCGGGAGACCCACATCAAGCGGGGTGCACTACGTTATTAATGGACCACTGTACTGCGGAATATTCGCAGGGTGTAAAAGGCGACAAAGGGATGTTAAGATTTTGTTGGGATCAAATAAAGGATTCGAATTAAACCCCACCTTACGCTGCATACGTTTCTGCCTTTGTATTTCGTTCAGGTACAAAATAAATTGTATTAGAGGTATCTACCTTCACAAAATAGTATAAAGTTGTGTATAAGCAATGAGGTATATTATTATATATAGAGCTAACATTGGCGTTCTGAGGATGGGACATAAATATTGGTAAATTACGCTGTGAGATGCCACGGAATAATATTTTACTCATATTTATATAACTAATTGTGTACAAAGCAGAATTTTTTTTATGAAACTTGTACAGCATTTCTGTTAAAATTTATAAAGAAACATACTTATTAAGATGACAAAATTTTTTGCTTCATTATGAAGCTTTAAAATAACCAATGTGTCAAAAAGAAAGGATGCGAACATTTTAAATTATTCAAAATTAACACAGAATAGGACGGTCTTGAAAATCAGTCAAAATGTGTTTGCAAATAATGTAAAGGTCAACGAAATTATTTTCAAGTTGTAGCCTCTTTTCTATGATGAGATATTTGGATGAAAAGTCATAAAATTTGTTTTAAATTAGTCATTAATTTTATCAGTGAGAAAAATAATTTGATATAAATATCATAGCCTATTTACTAGTCATAACCATATAGGCATAAGGGTCTATTTCATTGTCACCATTCACAAACAAATTATGAAGAAAACTCACCGATTGCATAGCCTACATAGTTTAGCAAATAAATAAATCAATGATACCAACACTTTTAATGTAACGCCAAATCTTTGCCTACATGGTTTAGCAAATGAATAAACCAATGATATCAACACTTTTAATGTAACGCCAGTTCCTTGCCTACATCGTTTAGCAAATGAATAGACCAATGATATCAACATTTTTACTGTAACGCCGATTCCTTGCCTACATGGTTTAGCAAATGAATAAACCAATGATATCAACACTTTTAATGTAACGCCAGTTCCTTGCCTACATGGTTTAGCAAATGAATAAACCAATGATATCAACACTTTTAATGTAACGCTGATTCCTTGCCTACATAGTTTAGCAAATGAATAGACCAATGATATCAACACTTTTAATATAACGCCAATTCATTGTTTATAAATGAATAAACAAATGAAATATACACGTTTAATGTAACAAATTCGATGTTTTTATTGGATCTTAGTATTTTTTTCCTATTTCAAGATATTATTTCTGATAATTCTAGTATAATATTATTTTTATCCAATTTTTAAACTACCTTAATATGTACAAATATATTTTTTGTAACCATATATTACTTGGTAACTTTTGTAAAAAATTTTAACATTTCAATGTACCCAATGTAACTATGTAGCAATATGGGCGTATAAAAGTGTAAATAAAATAACTATATTGCGGAAAAAAAATAATTTTTGTTGCAGTCAAACTTGAGAGCCGTGAGCTCGGGTAAATTGATACATATTTTTATTATTATTTTCAGGTCGCAGCGCCATTTCCATGGGGAGTCTTGAGGGTTTAAAAACTTTTCTTATATGGGTATACATTTTAAAAATAATGCGATTTGTTTCTACATTGCAATTTAAAATCAAGAAAAAAATTGAAAATGATAAAGTGTTAAGACTCGGACTTAGTCGGGTAGTATCAAATACACCAGCATCACAATGAAACAAAAGATTAATTTAATATAAATTGTTTTTATTGTATCCAGAGCAAACGTAAAGTAGTATGTCTTCTTTACAAATTTAAGATCCACACAAAGGAAAATTGAACACGCAGCTTCTGAATAAAGAATGAGCTCTTTAACTAATTTGAATTTCGTTTTCCTGTTGCATAAAACCTGAAGTACGAAACAATATTTTTGGTGATACTGACATTTATACGGTTTTTTTCCAAAGAGCATAATAATTTTGTATTCCTTGTAAATGTATTTGCCCGAATTTGAGAACGTTTGTGCCACTTTTGAAATTGCCTGCAAATGAAAGTCATACTATGCACTTGAATGTAGGTCTTCAAATAGATCATAATACAATGAATCGTTTGAGATAAATACATTTTTTTGCAAATGCATGGATACCCTGTAATTTTTTTCTTATTTTCTAACAAAACAGAGGGATTGTCATCACGAATGACCAACTTTTACAGGTGAAAATGTTTATTAACCTGAGTTTTTATTAACCTAATGTCCCATTGCATTACAATATCAAAAACATCGAATAAATAATTTTAGTTACGTTATATTCCATTGCGTTACAATATCAAAAACATCGATTAAATAATTTTAGTAACATTATATTCCATTGCGTTAAAATGTCAAAAACATCGATTAAATAATTTTAGTAACATTATATTCCATTGCGTTACAATATCAAACACATCGATTAAATAATTTTAGTAACATTATATTCCATTGCGTTACAATATCAAAAACATGGATTAAATAATTTTAGTAACATTATATTCCATTGCGTTAAAATGTCAAAAACATCGATCAAATAATTTTAGTAACATGATATTCCATTGCATTACAATAGGAAAAATCCCGATTAGATAACTTTAGTAACATGATATTACAATGTGTTACGACGGCGAAAAAATCAATTAAATCATATTAGTAACATGATATAACATTGGTTATGACAGCAAAAACATCAATTAAATACAATGGCAAAAACCAGAAAAGGGGAGGAGATATAGTGGGAGATTTGGAAGTAAGTACCTGGCTCTTCAGATCTGGTCACCAAAAATGGCTATAGACATTTTAAGCCACGTTTCGATTCTGATCAGTGGTCTTAAACCAGGGTGATACTAGGACCATCTTCCACTCTGGAATGTACCGCTAATATTAAATAAAACATTTAAAAAATAGAATATATTAGCCCACACCAGTATTTGAACCCGAATTTCGACCATTTGATTCGTAGTCGAAGATCTTAAACGCAGTATTTCATAAATTATTTCTCAAAATATTATGAAATAAATACCCATCTTATTCGCCTTTCGAGATTCGCATTTCAAATCTTCTTCAAGCCATCCTTTGTGATCATTCAATCTTTTTAAAAGTTTATTGGCATCTGTAAAAAAATCAAATATCGTAAAGTAGTAACTTGCTGTGGCATGCGCTAAACTGTGACATCAATATTTGTATGCATTTAATCAGATGTCGTGATCATTGGATTCGCTTCTCCTAGTTCTGTTCATTTTTTCAATGAAGAAGGACCTTAACCCTAGATAACTAAACTGTTTTCTTTGTTTCATTATAATTTTCGTCAATTAACACTTTCGTCGAGTGGACTACGCAATAAAACACTAGAAATAAATAAAAAATATTTAATTATGGTAGAAACTTGTTACATGGCTCAAAAGTAAGGTTTATAATGAACAAATTAATATCAAAATATCAGTCTACACAGTGACCACACATGTCAACATTATGTGAACCACAAATAGCCCCTCTACATCTGGTGTAACGGTGTTTGGTCATCCTTCGGGCCTCGGATGGGACACAGGTAGCAAATTTTACCCACGTTTGACGTAAATGGAACCGGAGCTTCTATTGTAGAAGATTCGCCAACATTAACAATAAATATATGAATGTACGTACCTTAAAAATAAAAATTCTTGTTATAACTAAAGTTTTGTCCAGCGGACGATGCGATGGTTATAAGGCACGTCTTAGTATGCGTGTGGCCGCAATCCCGTCAAGTGCTGCACTGTTTACTCAAATTAGGAAGGTAATGAACGAGTCAAGGTCGGGAAGCGGGGGGAAGTAGGTGATTTCGAATTTCACCGAGGTAGCGCGTCGTCGCCATATTATAAACGTCTTCATATTATTCATAATCCTGTTAAAAACGGCGCTGCAGGCCCCTAACTCTTGACAGGCCAAGATGCAAAACAAAACGTCTATAACCAAGTGAGTCTTCCGTCGACTCCATGCATTTTCTTAGGGCTTTTAAACAATATAAATCCCAATTATTAATGGTAACTTATGTATTTGCGTAGAAATACGTAAAATACTAAAACGATATGTCAAGTATTTAAGCTAATATAAGGAGGATAGTAATGTTGGATACTACCTACTCCCTCACTTTGCTGCGGGATAGTAAACGAATGAATTGAGATGTTTCATGTTAAACTGAAGTAAAGAGAGGAAGGAGGTAAGGAAGAGGAACATGGAGGAGTACCTGGTTCTTCAGATTTAGTAACCAAACACGGCTAAAGCCATTTTATGTATATTATTTTGGAAATTTTGACTATGTAGATTGCAAGTAAAAATAAATTAGATAATAGAATAGAATAAAAATATTTAAATATTGAAGACAATATTAGTGATTTCTAAACGAAAATCTGAAACAGAAAAATCAGAAAAGGAAACGGTCACATCTGGGACACGAACCCAGGACCCTTGTCTTTCCGGGACAGTGCTCTACCAGTGACCGTTTCCTTTTCTGATTTTTCTGTTTCAGATTTTCGTTTAGAAATCACTAATATTGTCTTCAATATTTAAATATTACAATTTGAGGTTTTACTCAATAAAGTTATTCCGAAAAATAAAAGAATAAAAATAAAATAAATTAAAATAAAAATGAATTTCCAATAAATTAAAGTTTAAAATTAGTTGATGTTTACTGGGTGAAGTTGAGATAAGTATGTGTAGGTTACAAGAATACATGAGTTATAATTCAGTATGTTAACAACAATTGAATTGTATGTACATGTTGGAAAACAATGTGATAGAATATAAGAACTTTTACTAATAGCCATAATAACAGAGTGAAGTTGTAGTCAGATAGACTGACGTTTTAATCGGTCAAGGTCCTTGGCATCGTTTACTGTTATGATTCTGGAGTTGTCAGTCTGCTTTAGTAAGATTCGTCCTGAAGCTCCCCACGCATATTTGAAGGTATTCTCTCTGACAAATTGTTTCGTTTGACCTAATATGTATTTTCATTTTTGTGTTAGATGGTCAGATATATATATTCGTTTGGCATCTTGCGATAATCCTAAATCATGTGTTTAATTTATTACTGCTGGGAGTTGTGGCTTTTATGTATGTTTTCATTTTGTAAAAAAATTATCCCTTGCTTTAGTGTTATTAAATGTCGCAATGATGGATCAGGGATTTTTTACTGAGATTTTCGGCCCTATCCTGTAGATTTTTTTGATTACCGACTGCATGTTTTCTGTGGCGTCCTCGAAATTGATGATTTTTGATATTTTATTGAGCACTTCCATATTGTTATTTGGGTTGGATTCAGGAATACCTCTCAAATCGATATTGCTTATTTGATTCATGTATTCTTGTCTATCAATTCTGACGTCTTGTTGAGCGATTGTGTTTGATAAACTGTTATTCTGATTTTTTAAAGCAACGTTTCAGTTCTGAATGGTGGTCTTACACCAGGGAAATACTGTGAGTATCGCCAACTCTGGAACGAGCCACAAATTCACTTTATATTATCTAAATTAATAAATTGTGACATAAAACAAATTCATAAAATAAAATTTACCTGCGCACACCGCGATTTGAACCCGCGAACTTTGAATTGCTAGTCGAACGCCTTACCCCTCAACCACGGAAGCAAGTAATGGTATGTAATTGATTTGTTTTAAGAAGGAATTATTTAAAAATATATATATGCAAATTTTATTTAGCTTTTAACCGGTTTATGAAAAAAATTTCATTTTATAAGATATTTTTTACTTATAGATTTTATCTTATATTATGTAGTGCAATTTTTTTTTCGTTCTTGTTGTTGACCTAACTAGGTCTCTCGGTGTCGTAGAATAATTATTATATTATTACAAATCCCGGCAAATAACAATTATACTAACTAAAAATAATATATAGTACACTTGCCGCACGTTACAAAGTGGAAAATACCCTAATTGGCGATACCATTGATTCACTGCCTCCAAACGGTTGGGAGCAGTTGAGAATTTTGTGCGGTAATCAAATAAAAAAAATTTAAATTTACTGCGGTTCAAACATAGAAACACTGCACAATTTAAGGTAAACACACACTGGGCCCACGTATGCAACGTGTTCATTATTACGTTCTCGGGACAAAGTGTACACTTGTTAACCCAACCCAAAGTTGAATGCAAAGTAAAATGATAAAAAATATTGCTGATTTATTAACCTCTTCTAATAATTTGGAATCCAGTTAAAACGGAGCTGCAGGCCCTGAACGAATGAATTGATAGGTTTCCTGTTAATTTTTAGTAAAAAAGGAATGTATTATCGAATTATTATATTTGGAATACGTGTCCATATGAAACATCAGTTCTTATGCATTTCATAATTTTATATTATCAGGGCAAATGCAGGTGCATTAACATATGTTCCTTAATATTTGGAATGTACTAAAAGTTCAACAAGAAACGGCCTGCAATCTCGCCTTTAACTGAAACAAAAAAATTAAATCAAACAATTGTTTATATCTCATTTTAACAACAAAACCAGCAATAAAAATGTCAGTAAACGCCAAACGCAAAAACAACCATAAATTGAAAGTCAAATCAACTCGTTGGAAGGGCTTCCATAAACGTCATATGTCTTTTACACGTTCCACACTAATCTGGACAACACAGATTAGCGATGGGTGGCAGAGCAGGATTACGTTGCTTGTGATAAATGTGTTTTTGAATCACCTATTCTCATAGAAAACGTTTGCATTGTAAGTTGTCCAGATATCTTAATGCGTTGCGTACGTTGTATGTGTGGGCGCAGTGTGTTACTAACTTAACTGTACATATGCACTGCACTAATTGTTCAGAAAAAGTATCTTTTCATTTCCGTTTTACTTCAATAAGAACGACGGGAGAGCATCGAGAGTATTTATTATTCTCCTCTACCGCTCAATATCCGCGTCATCTCCTAGATTTTCTTTGAACATGTGACCCGGATATATGTTTCTGAACTACTAGTACCGTGTCATTAAATGACACAGGGGGATATTACTGGATCCTCTTCGGCTTTTTAAATTTATTTAGTTACAGTATGTTAATGTAATAGTTCAACAAATATAAAATGACGAATACACATATATAGGACATTTAACATAAACTGCATCACATAGGTATCGATAATACAACCTATTTAACAACCTACAACATTAAAAAAGCCAATAAAATGCTGGGATTTATAATTTGCATAGCAAAACCCTTCCACAACATGAACACTCTTTATTCCCTTTACACCTCATATATTCGCCGCACCTGGAACACTTTATACCGATCTGGATTCCTTTATACCAAGCCCATATCGAAAGAATAGAAAGAATTCAAAAAAAAAATTTAAACACATAAATTATAAACTAAACTTACACTTCTCAAATTATACCGAATCCATTAAATTTCATAATTTTAACTCCCTCCAAACACGACGTATAATTTTTCATCAAATCTTATTGTTTAAAATCCTAAATAATGGTCTGGACTCACCAGAACTTACCAATTTAATAAATCTTCATATTCCGTCTAGATCAACCCGACAATCTGATTTATTTTATCTACCCTCGTGTAGAACAAACTTTCGAAAAAATTCCCCAATTCCTCGTATATGTGCACAAAATAATACAAAATTTTACAGCATTGACATTTTTGATAATAACCTAAAGAAATATCGATATGAAGTAATGTGTACGATCAATTATTAATATGAGAGTATGGAATGTATCGGGAGCATCTCCTATCCTCTTCCTATTTTCCTCTTCCTCTCCCCTTCCTTTAACACCAAATTAATTTCAAGATATTAAAACTTCATTTCCAATGAACTTTAACATAAGGAATTTCTGTGGCTTGACTTCAGTTAACTTGTATATTTATATCTATCATTGTATATTATATAAAAGCTGTTTGTTTCTTACAAAATAAATAAATTTATATTCGAAAAATACTAATACGATGATAAATATAGATTTAAATACTCAGGTATAAAATCAACATGAAATAATAATAAAAAAACAAAATATAAATATAAAAGCAAGTAGGTATGTACACATATTTGCGTCTACAACAATAATAATGTATCTGTAGCATAAACGTAGGTTATGACCGAGGGGACCAACTCTAGGGGATGCCCACGCCGAGAGTACCTGGAGGACCTGCTGGTGGACGTGCGCTGCTCATCATATGCAGAAGTCAAAAGAGCCGCACAAGACAAGGAAGAATGGAAGAGGAGATTAGATGAAATTGCTGCAAACCAATCCCAGGATTGAAACCAGAGAGAGAGAGCATAAACACTTTAAAAAATACAAATACAGGTAATGTGTGGAATATAGAAGAAAAGTAATTAATCTTATAATTGTTATCGAATGGGATTTAAATCAATTGCCTTTGAAAGATTAGCAAATTAAATATGCAACGGAAGTGGCTGCTGCAACTGCCTTTGTAAATTACATTAAGTAAATTGTCTATGCAAAATATGTATGTATTTTTATATTTTTTTAAATAAGTTGCGAACAACCTGAAAACATTTTAAAACCTCCTACTATCATCACAGTAAGCGGAAAATGTTGCGTTTCTCGTGATGGAGGGCTTAGCCTGCCGAGGATTTGAACTCACGACGCCTTGGCGTGAAACAGACGCGACGTCAACTCAGCTACCGACCGGACAAATTACAAAAATTAAATTAAAAATTAAAAGAAAAAATATTCACTACTAGCTGTACCCCGCCACGCATTGCCGTGGCTCAGTCTCGGTGCAGTTAGAGAAACAATAGCGCGTGTATCTTTTACTTTCAACAGATGGCGTTGTTTAAAAAAACATATTTTTACCTGTCACAGGTGAAATACATTTAATGTAAAAACACACACGTATTCAAATGCAACATTGCGTCAAAATTTAAAACCAATCTGATTTCGAATAAATTTATAAAATTTACATTTTTATTTATATAGTTTGAGCAGTGGCGGCTCTTGGCTTTTGGTTGTACTAGAGTGCTAATATTATAAAAAATGGCATTTCTGATGTTGTTGTAGCTGAAAACGAATTTAATTTTTTTTCGAAAAATCTATTTCTTGTATTAAGATTTCGAGGAAATTTCAGTTTAGCCGATTTATGTAAAAAATATATTTTTTTTTAAAATAAAAAAAAATTTTCAGCTACAACAACATCAATAATGCCATTTTTTGTAATATTAGCACTCTACTAACCCAAAAGTCACGAGCCGCCACTGATTTTGAGTAGTGGTAAACTATACATTTCAGCAAAGTATTTATGAATATTTCGTCTCATCACTAATACAGATTCTCTAAATATATCTAGGTACAACGTTATCTGATCTACTATATAGGATATTATTATACGGGATGTTATTTAAGATATAATTAATATTTTGAATTGAAATATTCAGATCAAGAATAATAAGTCTAAGAAAAGTATGCTGTTCCTGTTGGAAAGTACTTTATAAAATGGGGACCATATAGGCAAACTACGGTACTACACCTGACTTCTTGCTTAGGAAGTCTAAGTTGTTTTCAAACATTCTAGCAACCTGCACTTGCAGTTCCTCATATGAAACCAAATTCAAAGAAATTGATTCAAGATTTTAATAGAACGTTGGCGTTATTCTACATTTGTTTTTCATTCACATCTTAAAATATATATATATATATACACACTGATACATTTACAGTGATTTATTTAAGAAATCACATTTTAACTACAAAAGTAACTTAGATTTACAGGTAGCGGCGAACTGTTTAAATAATACCTTTTTGCTAACGAATGAAAGGAATCATTCACTTTGGATTGGTTAATATTAAAAAACCTTTGTTCCACTAACAGTACACTCTGTCTAGTTGAATGATGTATGTGGTTTGTTTGTATGTCGTTTAAAACCCACGTATTTTTGCAAAAAAAAATGTTAAAATTCAGATAAAATGTTGTGACCACCAAACCACAAACCGAAATCCAAACAACTTTCTAGTTGACGCGACGAATGCACGATGATGCATTTTTTATTTCAAAATTGCAGCTTTGTAATACGAGTATTTTTCCGCTTTACCAATAAAGGTTTTTTTTCGTTAACCCCATATAGGAGGCCCCGAGTAAAATAATTTCCCTCGGGGACTATGTCATCTTTAGGTATGCTGTGTGGAGGGTCTTTTTAAGAAAAGGAGGGAGAGGAAGTTCTAGAGGGGTGGGTAGGTATCAGGGATCGGTGTGTCCAGGAATGACGGACAAATGATCAATCCTTTCCACTGCGACGCAAGGTTAAGAGAGACCAGTTAGAGACGTCAAATGGTCTCCCGGTACCAGCCTCTCCCGATATGGCTCGCCACGCAGCTGGTGGGAAGGCGCATCCTGAACACACCTCACCCGTTGAACCCGCATACCCCTGCTACATATGGCAGAGGTGTTGGTTATCGAATAAATGGTTCCAGGGGCAGCGGTATCCAAACCCTCCTCCCAAATTGAAAAAAATAAATTATTCAAATGAAACATACACTTTGTGATGTGACATTACAATCTTCTAAATAATATTTAAGAATTCACCCTGGGTACGTTTGCGCTCGCAAAACTAAAAAAAAATCGAGTTGATATCGCTGCAAATTTCAAAGTTTGTTCCTATTAGTGCCACGAGTGCTTAGAGAGTGGTTTGAATGGTAGAAGCCTGAAGAATACTTTCGATATAGCCGTAGCTTCTTCAGGGCAGGATAACTCTGAATTACAATCGAAATGTAACATGTGTTATTTAAATATTAAGCTTTCACAAAACACAGTTTCATCATATCAGTAGTGTAAATTTTAAAACACGTTTATTAGGAAAAAAAGTGGCTTGAACATTTTGCAAAATAATGTGTGCACAATGTACAGGAATCAGCAATCTACATAGTCGTTGCTTTCGCAACTTTCTTGTTAATTACCTTCAATCGCTTGTACAATGATTTTAGTAAACAAGTATGTGGATCGCAATGTACTAGCGTTAATATCACCATGTCATCAGCATAGCTTACATGGTACACTGTTTTGTCATCAGTGAGACGTGAAATCTTAGTACCTAGCAGTTAATACTTGACTTAGTCCAACCAAATACATCTTATCGCCGTAACATGCAATATGTAGGTATACTATGCATCTCCCTGTGCAAAGACCACGCATTAAGCATGTAGAGTTTAGAGTTATTGTTGTTTGTTTTTGGGGTGTTATGCCGTGTTGCACTAACTCCTTCTTTAGCCGACGTTTCGGACACATCTTCGGATCTACCGAATCTGACCTGATGATGGACACTGCAACGATGTCCGAAACGTCGGCTAAAGAAGGAGTTAGCGCAACACGGCATAACACCCCAAAAACAAACAACAAAAATGCTTTTGGCCGTGAAAATCTAAAAAACTTACCCGAGTTTAGAGTTAGGTTATTCTTTTTAAGGGGTTTTATTCATGTATATTAAAAATTTATTCACAACTAAACTGCCTCAGAAACAATCTCTTGTGTTTTTTATATGATAAATTGAAGGCGTCCAGTGACTCGGGTACAATTATTTCCCTCCATAAGTATTCTTAGCAATGAGGAATACATAATATGGTAGTTAGTCCCAGAATTTCTGAACCGAAATACATCCCGACTTCTAGTATTACGTAGTGGAATTTGAAATCTTATCAATGCTATACATTTCTGAACGATCAAATGTATCAGATAGAATTTTATATTTATTTCAAATACCAAGTCAGTGAAAATCCTTCTGTCTAACAATTTGAGCATATTCATTTAATTTAAAAGAGTGTTGTTGTTCAACAAAATAATCGTAATACCCATTTTGAAACTTATAAAACGTTAGAATTTATTCTGTATTCTTTCAATAGCTTGTACATGAATATTGTAATGTGGGTTCCAGATGCTACAATAAATAGTACTCAAGTTGACTTCTAACAAAGGAAAAATACAGGGTGTCCGGGGGTAAAGTGCACAAACTTCGGAAAGTGATTCTGCATGATTGTAAAAGTGAAAAATTGAAATATACATATTTTTTAAATTACGTTGTTTTTTCCATACAAAATTATTTTTCTATGGAAGAATATAATTTTTACCTGAAAACTACATTAAAACGTTAAAATTTCGAAAATAAGTTATTATCATATCTTAAATAATGATCTAGATAATGTAGCAAGATGGCTAAAAATAAATAAGCTTAAATTGAATACAAAAAAAATGTATGGTAATTAGTTATAAGAAGTCATCCACAGAAAGCAAAATCAAAATTGGTGGTGAAATTATTGAAAATGTTACCGATATAAAATACTTAGGAGTTATAATACAGGGTTTTCCAATAAGAGGTGTTATTTTGAATAGCCCGCTATTTCGGTAGATGTTACTTTTAAAGCTGTTATTTTTTGACATTTGATAAGTAGAAACTACATTATTAATAAAAATGGAACGATACACGCTTCAACAATGCATTAAAATTATTAAAATTCACTTGAATGAATCAAATGCAAATCATCTTGAGTGATGAGGCCCATTTCCACCTCAGTGGCTTCGTCAACAAGCAAAATTGTCACATCTGGGGCTCGGAAAACCCAAGAGTTATTGATGAAAAGCCGTTTTATCCTCAACGTGTGACTGTTTGGTGCGGTTTATGGTCCGGCGGAGGTATTGGACTTTACTTTTTTGAAAATGAGGCTGGAGCAACAGTTACGGTGAATGGATTACGCTATTGAGAGACGATTAATGATTTTTTATGGGCGGAATTGGATGTTATTGATCCGAACAACGTTTATTTTCAACAAGACGGCGCTAAATACCACACAAACAACAAAACCATTGATCTTTTACGATTGAATATCAAAATAACACCTCTTATTGGAAAACCCTCTAGATCCCAAACTCAACTTTAACAAACATGCTGAATATACCCAAAAGAAAATTGGAAAAAACATATCTTTTTTGGGAAGAATTCGCCAAAAACTGTCCGAAAAAACTGCAATCACCATTTATAACTCCATTATTGTTCCACATTTTAACTACTGCTCAACTATCCGTAAATAAAATGTATAAGGAACTAAATTGGCTAACGGCGAAACAGATGTTGACCTTGAACACGATGATATTTGTACTCAAATTAGTAAACAACCTGCTACTCAAATATTTTTCAAATAAAATTGTATACAACAAGGACATACACAAACATAAAACAAGGAGGTGTAATGAAATCAGGCTACCAAAAAAGGACAAGGCAAATACTCAGAATAGTATTCTATATAAAGGGATGAAATACTATAATACAATTCAAAAAAAGGTGAAGTCATCAGCAAAAGGCGAGATTAGCTACTCGAATGGTGAAACTTTCATTATTCTTTGAATTGTTTTGTTTAGGTCTATCAACTGATTTTCAGTTAGCAATGTCTTTTCACCTGAATAGCGAAATTAGAAATATTCATCAAACACTAACAATATAAAACCATGCGCCATATTGTTCATTTAATTATTTTTATATAATTATAATCAATGACTACTTTGCCAGAATAATTTAAAACTAACAAATTTAAAAATAGATAAGTACATATTTAATTAATTATAATTATTAAATATAATCAATTAAATTATCATAAAATGGTTAATTATTAAATGTACTTATTTAGAATTTTTATGTTTATTTATAAAATAACAGATTTATGTGTAAAATGAAAACTTTTATAATTCAACTTAAAATAATCAAGAAGTAACTAAGATGTATAAATAACAAAAATAAAAATGTTAATAAATACTCTATTTTGTGTGCACTCACTCTTACGCAAAGTAATTGATGTTTTCTAAACGCGTAACTTCAACTTAAGTAAACATGCAAACAATGGGCATTAATGGAATAGAATTCGATCTAATTAAAAGCTTCATGTCTGACAGAACGCAACAAGTAAAAATTGACAGCAAGACTAGTCATCCACTTTTGATCACGTACGGAGTCCCACAAGGGAGTGTACTCGGCCCTCTATTGTTCCTCATCTACATAAACGAACTATGTGACATTGAAATTGAAGGTAAAATCGTGACCTTCGCTGACGACACAGTACTTCTCTGTCAAGCAGCCACATGGAAAGATGTATTTATAATTGCCGAAAAAAGTCTATCAGTTGTCAAAAAATGGCTAAACTGGAATACTCTTACCGTTAATACAATAAAAACAAAATACATCACACATAGTATTACACAAAGAGGTCAACCATTCAGAATTGAAACGTTGCTTGAAATGGCTTTAGCCGTGTTTGGTGACCAGATCTGAATAGCCAGGTACTTCCCCACCTTCCTCTTCCCCATCTCCCTCCCCTCCCCAATACCCTCAGCCTCACAACATACCCCAATTGGGGATGCCATAGTCTCACTGGCTCCAGACGGGAGCAGTTGGGACTCTTGTGCGGTATTACTGTAAAAAAAAAAACTGTAAACCTCCACCTAACATAGACCTGTTTCTACATGACTGTGAACAAACTTCACTCAATTGCCAATGCGAGCGTATAGAAAGGGTAAACCAGACAAAATACCTAGGGGTCATTATTGATTCACACTTACGCTGGACTGACCACATAACTTTCATTACTAATAAACTAAAAAGAGTCATGCACCTAATAAAGTCAATCAAAAACATTTTCCCACATTCAATACTTAGATCTATATATTTTGCACTCTGTCAATCGATTGTTACATATGGCATACTGGCTTGGGGAAGCGCTACAAACACTGCAATCGATCCAATACATAAAATTCAAAAGGCAATAATTAAAATCATCTTGCAAGTACCATTCCACACAAATTCAAGCGAAATTTTCAAAACATTAGACGTCATGTCAATAAGACAACTATATGCCAAATCTGCACTACAAAATTTCCTCCAACAGAAACTACACATTCCAATACCACCTCAAAAAACAATAAAAACAAGGTCGACAACAAACAATACCCTGAACATACCGATAACATGCACCACACACGGACAAAGACACTTCCAGTATTACGCTACAAAACTTTTTAATTGTATGCCCACCACTCTGAAACTACTACTAATGGGAAATACATACACAAACATTCACAAAAAACTGATCACAGCCTGGATCAAAAAACAAGATATCCATTTTATACAAAACATTATAACACCAAACCAAACATAATCATGGATGAATGTGTATGTATACATGTGTTTACTTATATGTGTGTATGCATGCATATATGTGTATTTATGTATGTATGTATATACATGGGTGTATGTATATATGTGCACATAAATAAATATTTTTTCCTTTTTCTTTAAACAACAATGTACAAAAACCATTAAAAAAAAAAAAAAAATTTTAAATTCTAACTTACACTTTTATATAAGAAAATTTAACCAATACACATAAATACATGTACCATCTAATCATAACCACGTAAACACCTCAGCACAGGTTCTCCCAGTGAGGTGTTCACGAAACATAACATTACCCACCACAGTGTCACCTACTCAAACCTACCTCACACCCAGCATAAAAAAAAATAATAATAAAAACACCATATTAACAACAGTTCTAAATGTATGTATTATATACAAATGTAAATATTTGGTAAACACTGTAATGTATGAATAGAAATAAATAAATAAAGATTAGGTCATTAAGAGGTCGTAAAAAATTTTTTGTTTGTTTTCAGATTGAAAGACGTTTTAAACCAACGATCTTCAATAAATAGACACCTTGACGGCCTCAAGCTGACCTCTGAGGTAAGGCGACTAGCAATCCGTAGGTCGTGGGTTCAAATCCCGGCGTGCGCAAGTAAATTTTCAAAATTCAAAATGTATTAATATCAAATAATATATAGTATACTTGTGGTACGTCCCAGAATGGAAGATACTCTCAGTATAGCCTTGGCGCAAGACAACCATTCAGAATTGAAACTTTACTTCAGATGGCGTTAGCCGTGTTTGGTGACCAGATCTGAATAGTCAGGTATTTTCATACCTTCTTCTTCCTCATCTCCTTCCTCTCCTCATTACCTTCAGCCTCAAAACATACCCCAATCGGGATACCATAGTCTCACTGTCTACAGACAGTTGGGAGCAGTTGGGACTCTTGTGCGGGATTCATATACAAATAAGGTAGGTACTTGCATACATTTTAGAAGTTTAACAATCTTCAATAAATAGGCACCTGTTATCAAAAGTGCAATGTTAATTTACCGAACATTACAATCATTTAAATACTTACATAATAAATTTATATTTTATGGGGTAGTTCGTAGCATCATCTGGTTTTCATGGCTCAAAAGATTGTCTTGTTTCATTATTAGTGCAAGAATTTAATAAAATCCGAGATATGCGTACGTTTTATATTAAAACGTGGTCCAATACACGTGTTTAATATAGGATATAATATATAGTCGCCAGGGACTATAAAGGCCGGGCCGTAAACCGCGGGGTGAAGGTGCCCCTGCCTAAATATAAAATTCACGACCCTACGAAGATCTGTATAACATTTTATACCGCGTTTTGACGGGCCAATGTAAATTTTAATTGAATCGGTGATAATTTATTCCCTCCACATGGACCTTCTTTTGTGCCAGACCTACTCTGTACTAACCACTTGACTTTTATTATGAAAGTTTAATTAAATAACACAATTCGGTCTTTTCGGAACAATCTAAGTCGGTTACTTGCTACAAAGGAGGCGATAACCTGTGGAGAACGCTTTTTGTTTTTGTTTTTCTTTTTAATTTCGCATTCATTTCATTTTTGGATACTGGAAATATATATCGACTTGCCACATTGAGACAACTCGCGGCCTTTATCAGTTGTCGCACCGGATTGTCCCACATAGAATTGTTATTATTCCATGTTCACTTTCTGATATAATACATCTTGTGTTTCAATAAAAGCAAACTATCAAGCGATATTTCTCTTAATTTATCTCTCCACGGGACCTAGACCTTGTGATTTCTATGCAAAAGTTTTTCCCCTCGACCACAGAGGAAGGCGACCATTACGCTTGTAATATCCAGCCATTTTTTGAGAAAATTCATATAAAAATAAGATCGTTTTCTATTTTTTTATCCGAATACAGGATCTCTCTTTGTTCAAGTTTCTAGAGAACCCTTTAAAATCCCACCCACAACATTGTCTAAAGAGTCGTAACTATTCGGAGACGGTAGGACTATGGTAGGAAAAGGTTGGGGAGTAGGCAACTGTCTATTCAGATTTGGTCACTAAATGCAACTATAGCTATTTCAATATTTTGACGGCCTCCCTGGTCAAGGGGTAAGGTTCTCAACTAGCAAAACAAAGGTTTTGGGTTCAAATCCCTACATGCACAATTAAATTATATTTGATTAATTTGTGTAATTTCTCAATTTCAATAATCCAGAGCGGGAGATACTTTCATTATTTTGGCCGTGTTTGGAGACCAGATCTGAATAGCAAGATACTTTCTTCTTCGCCATCTCTTTCCCCTCCACACTACATTAAGGCTCACAACATACCACGATTGGGGATTCTATAGTCTCACTGGCTCCAGAAAGTTGGGAGCAGTTGGGAATTTTGTGCAGTATTCACATATAAAATAAAATAAAGTAACGCTGTAACATTTCGATACTGGGAGGTAGGATTATTTTACTGTACAAAAATAATAATTTTTTTTTTTTGGAATAATTTTATTGGATAAACCCTCAAATTGTAATATTTGATATTTATTGTTTATTTAATATTTCAGGGCTTACTCAATAAAGTTGTTCCAAAAAATAAATATTCATCCTATACTTGCAGAAAAAGTCAATAGATGTCGCACAATAAATAAAAAAAATAAGATAGGTTTATCTAAAAGACGCTGTCTAGATTGCATTTAGTTCGGGTTGAATCTTGCGATCCCACATAAAGATAGTTGCCAATAAAAAATGTGCGTTGAAAAAATGAAGACAATGTTGGTAGTACTTATTCGAAGTATGATACAGTTAAATGTGACCTAAGGGGATAGGGTCCCATTAGCTCAGTGGTAGAGCGGTGCCCCGGCAAGGCAAGTATCCTGGGTTCAAGTCCTAGATGTGACCGTACGCTTTTCTGATTTTTTTTTGTTTCAGATATTCATTTAGAAATTGCTAATATTGTCTTTAATAATTAAAAATAATAAAACCCTACGTAGAAACGATCATCTCCTTCTGTATGCATCTCCACTCCCATTTGACAAAGAAAGAAGAAGAAATTTATTGTTCCCTGGCACTGTACAAATTTTTTTTCAACACGATATCAAATAATATACTCTCAAAATGAGCAACCTTATTTTGAATGATACTTTGTGCGAAGTTCAACTTCCATTGGTCCGTGCTTTTTACCTTCGGGGTGGGGGGATACGAACAACTTTAATTAATATTTCTGTTTGGGATTGTTATGACAAAACGGGCAGACGTATAATCCGGCCAACTTGACGGACACGAGAATAATCATTTAACGTTTTCAGAAAAACCTAAATATTTTTTGCGCAACTCCAAAAAAACAGAACAAATCCCTTTGAATTGGTGACGGATTATGTACAAAAAAAACTATTTTTGGAAATTAAAAATTTCAAGTTGATACCACAAAAATGGCCGAATTAAAAAATATTTAGGACTCCCGTGGGAGGAACGATAAATCTAAAAAGAATGACAATAATAATTATTGATTTTTCAAGTGACAGACTATTATTGGTAGGTACTATTGTTTGACATAATATGTAGTTTGTTTTGTTATGAAAAAAATAGCCGCTACGCGACGCCTGGCACAAGTAATGTACAAACATTGACATTGATTTTTATTGAACAAAGTGAAAATGATAGTAAAGAATTGTTAATATTTTCGATAGTTGTTGTGTTCGTACAAACAAATCTCCAACTCGTCTTGGAAAGAGTTAATAAATAAGTGGTTTTTTAGGTTAATCAGAGATTTATAAATACTCCGCGTATTATAAAGGTGACTCGATAGTCGACCTAACTAGTGGCTGGCTAATTGGAATCTGAAACAGTAAGTTTCTCTGAGAGCCTTCACACTGGCCCTGGCGACTACTGGCCACTGGCTCCATCTTGCGGACTTCCACGCAAGCTCTATGTACTGCCATCTGTGCGTGCATTTATGAAGCTCTTACTTCCCAACAATAGTAAAACAGTTATATTATATTATTAAAATATTCACAAAGAAACATATTACAAATTTAAAATTCATCATCATTTAGTATTGATTTAGTGAGAATATAAGCAAATATTTTTTGTCGTACTGTCCAATACCGTCATCTCGTCTTGCCACGCTTGCTATGCTAGTGTCGGTTTTACCTCCTTAGGCGCGTCAAAAGATGTTTCACATCAAAAAATATTTGAAAAATGATTTTTTTTTTATCGAAGGAAACAAACACTTTGTGATGTGACATTATATATTAAATGAAAACATACACTTTGTAAAACACCACTTTTATTTTGAATTAATATTAACAGCCAACCAGGTTTCGCTTAGCTCAAGTTTCATCAGGGCTTATTATATCAACTTGATTCAGTTCTTGATTATAACTTGATACAACAAATTGATATAATAAGCCCCGATGAAGCTTGAGCTAAGCGAAACCTGGTTGGCTGTTAATATTAATTCAAAATAAAATTGGTTTTTTACAAAGTGTATTTTTTCATTTAATGATTTTTTTATGACAATTATAAGCTTTAGGTCTCTTGCGAGTTATGAGTGAACCCAAATGTTCAATTTTAAGTGATATTGTGGGTTCGTAAAGACAATTTTTTATCAACTTCAACTTTCGAATTTCCAAAACACCAAAATTTCGATGCAACTTATTTTATTATAATATTAAACGGGGGATTAGGATCACAGTTGCCTAAATGCCATAATCGTATTTATTAGTGTCACGAAGCTCTATCTCGTATACACAGCCGTTTAAGGGAATCAGTTGGGCATATAAGTTGTCCGTACCGTTAGGCATTTGAGCATTCCTCTCTTTATTTTTGTTTCGTTTCTCCTAAAAAAAAAACAATTTCTAAAAATAGTAAAAATCAATTAAAAAAAAAATAAGGACAAATCAATTTTTAAAAAAAGTTTACCTGGGTTGTAGATGTAGGTACATTTTGCAATGTTTTTTGTACTGAATATTTTGCTATCTAATATTTAGCTGGCGGCACAGGTGTAGTCATAATTATTTCACCTTCATACATTTTGCAAGGAAATTATCAACAACTATGTTTGCATAACCTACTTTCGAATATAATATTTTTGAATTAAATATAATATTTTGTAGTTAGGTACCCTTTTTATAATAAAATAATATTATCATCGAAATTTTTCATTTCCGTTAAAAAATCATGGTAACCGGACAACGCAACATGATGATATAAAGTCTTGAAGAGTGATGAAACAAAAACTAGGTTACTTGGCTTAGGTATGTAGGTTATTTTTTTTCATCGCTTTAAATGGATTTCTATCACTTTTTGTTTTTGTGTTGAGATATTATGTAAGCAAAATACATTAATGTATAATTGTACCTTTTTCGCCACTAGAGCAATGAAAAAAACTTATTTCTCTCAAAACGTAATGCAAAAATAGGTAACTGTTACATAATTTATTAAAATCCTGATAAAAAAACCTGATGACTCGCCATTTTCTGACCACCTATCAGTACATTCAGAATATATCTTTATACGTGTTCACGCAGTTGCGCTTATCCTAATAAATTTAAAGACGAAATGCGAAAATATCACCATTTTTATGAACACATGTTCCGACACCCCCATAACATTTATGTTTTACCGACAGTTTATTGGGAAAGCTTTTAATTCATTCGTTAAAAGACTGCAGTCCCGCTTTTAACAGGCATACAAATAATTTGAAGAGATTTTTAAAAAATTTGCAATTTGATTTATATCAGCAAGTTTTTTCCGTGTATTAACGTTCTATTTTATTTTTAAATAATATTTTAGAAACTTGTAGAAAGATACCTTAGAAATTTTGTAGAAACATCCAAAATATAATTAATACATACGTATCTTTCAGTAAATAAAATTTCCCTGATTTTATTTGCTAACCAGCCAGTAAAAAAAATATAAATTTGCATGGGATGTATTTACCGAGTACCTAATTTCTGAAAAAAAAATGGTTTAAATTTTCATAACGTTGATGTAAAAAAAGTCCCTAATAAAATTATCATTTCAAATAGGATTTTGGTTCGCTCGCAGAAATATTATTTGGGTCCATGTTTTTTTGTAGAAATGAAAGCAAGAAAATCACTTAGGGCATAAAATATGATTATAATTTACCTGTTGAGTCCTTTTCTGTAAAAATGACCCTTATTATTTGTGAACAATCCTTTCATGTTAGCCATGCATCACCCGTGTAACAAATGGATTTAAATGGATTCGCTAATGTGCCCGACTCCACCCTTGGAATTTTACGTTTGTCATAAAGATTACTCCTGCTACACCCCTTATCGCCCGCTTCCAGGGGAGGAGTCGTTAAATTTAACTCTCGTCATTTCATCATTTTTGTAATTTTTTTGTATTTTTAGCTCTCACAATTTTCCGAGCGGCGGTCATATTCTGAAAACTATTTAAAAAAAGGTTCATTTTTTAAATCATCATTATGTTATAAAGTCTTTTTGAGACTCAATAAGTAAGTGAGATAGTCAGTTGAGCGGTTCAAAACGTCGGATACCTGGTGTAACCCAGGCGTTACAAGTGCCATCTTTTCTAGTTTCTCAATAATCTCGTATAAGTGCTTCAGAAAGAAGTGAAGTGAGAAAATGGTGCAAGTTAAGAAAATATCTTATATTTTGGATATCTGCTAACTACAAAATAAAGAATGCATTCCAACAGAACTAGCACGAGGTTGTGATATTATCTGTGAAAATAATAATTGTATAGAGTTTATGATGGTACTTGTTATTTTCATAATTTGACGTAAAATAAATTATTTAAAAACGTCTTGCACGATTACTCATTAAAAAATTTATTAATAGTCAGTTACAATTCGTGAGTCGTGTTAGTTATTGATTTAAAATGTTTTTCTTCATCTCTTCACACACTTTATTTGTATCCGTGTTTCTTCCTATTTAATATTTTTTTGTTATTATTATTCAAGCCTGCATCATTAGTAAGGATTAGGTACAATTATTACTAATAACCGCATGAATAGTAAGGATTAGATATAATTGTTACTCATACCTGCATCATTAGTAAGGATTAGATACAATTATTACTCATACTTTTATCATTAGTAAGGATTAGGTACAATTATTACTCATACCTGCATCATTAGTAAGGATTAGGTGCAATTATTACTGATAGCTGCATTATAAGTAAGGATTAGGTACAATTAATAATATACCTGCATCACTAGTAAGGATTAGGTACAATTATTACTCATACCTGCATCATTAGTAAGGATTTGGTACAATTATTACTCATACCTCCATCATTAGTAAGGATTGGGTACAATTATTACTCATACCTGCATCATTAGTATGGATTAGGTACTATTATAATTCATACCTGCATCATTAGTAAGGAATAGGTACATTTGTTACTCATACCTGAATCATTAGTAAGGATTAGGTACAATTATTACTCATACCTGCATCATTAGTATGGATTAGGTACTATTATTATTCATAACTGCATCATTAGTATCATTTACCTTAACACAGGCTTGTCCTAGTGAGGTTAAAAATTATAACTTTAAAAAAAAAGTTACAATGTAAAGAAACGATAAATAAATAAATTAGTAAGGATTTTTTTTTAAAGAAAGACAAACATTCCCGTGTTACGAATAACCTGACAATATTTGAAAATCTCTTACTACCACCACAGTAAGCTGAAAATGTTGCTTGTGTTGTGATGTAGGACTTAGCCAGCCGAAGAATTGAAAACACTAACGCCTGGGTGGGACCCAAACGCGATGTCAACTCGGCCACCGACCGGTCAAAAAGTCCGGATTAAGTACATTATTACTCATACCTGCATTATTAACAAAGCTGAATTCAGAATAGGCCCGCTTTCCAAGCTTTCCTGAGTAGCGGATGCTGGCGACGTGTATTGTCACCATTTGTCAACAGAATGTATTACCTATTTGTCCGATCGACCGGTTCGTCCGCTTCAGATACTCTTGCAAGGTATTAGCCGATTCGTGACTAATAAATCGCCGCCCAAACGAACATCAATCACTTTTAGGATGTTTATCTATCAATTAGTCCCTGAAGACACGTAGGAAATCCCGTTTCGTCGTTTATCTGTTACAAAGGGAAGCGTTTAATTGCCGGCGGTTTGGTGAAAATTAAAACTGGTGCAAACGATGTTTTTTGAGTGAACATTATTTTTTAGTAATGGAATAATATTTAGTTTTTTTTAAAGGTGGCAACTGTCTAGTTTATTTATTGCTTTTTTTATTTTTAGATACATTATATAATGAGTAAAATCACAAATTGTAATATTTAATTATTGAAGACAATCTCAGACTTAATATTATTACCAAGTTGATATTGTCTTCAATAATACAATATTACAGTTTTAGTATTCGTTAAGTTATATCAAAATGTAAATAAAATATTTTACCTAGACTTCTTGCGGAAGAGTCAATAGATGTCGCACATTAAAATTAAAATAGGATATATTAATCCAAGACTCTATCCATATCGCATTTACTATATCGATCATACATAAGGATGGCAGCCAGTAAAATATGCGTTAAAAAATATTGGTAGTTCTTATACGAGTAGATAGAGTTAAATATGACCGAAGGAAATAGGGTCGGATTACCTCAGTTGGTAAGGCAGTGCCCGGCAAGTCGAAGGCCTTGGTTTCAAGTCCCAGGTTCGACCGTATATTTTTGTAATTTTTCTATTTCAAATTGTCGTTTGAGATTCGCTAATATTGCTTTTAATAATTAAATATTAAAAAAACAGTTTCTCTGGTTTGAAGCTCCCAGATCAACTAGAATATACGTTGAAAGGTTCTCAAAACCTAACAGACGTATTGAAAATTTTAGAACATTGACATGAAGTGGTAAAGCTGTGTTTATTTAACAGGTATTTCAATTTAAAGTGCGTCGAAGAATGGTGATGCCTTCGCCACCAGGGCACGGTGAAACACCAAGCTATATCACTGCAAAAACATTAGCGCACGGTTGGTATTTCCGCGTGAGAAGGGGCATGTTTATCGAAAAGTTATTAAGTTATTACAAGTTATCTCATTAACTCGAAAGTGGGAAAAAACTGACGGTTTGTGTGTTTCTTTTCTCTTACTATGCTATACATACACTTCGCATACTTAAAGAAAACGAACAATATATTTCATTGCATCAATTTACAAGCTAAATTATTTAACTATATTTTTTTCGGGAAATGCAAAGCTTTATAGAATTTATTTATTTACTAATTTGTATTGACATAATTATATTTTATAATGTTTTCCCCACTGGGATTTCCACTGCTGGGAATAAGTTTTACATTTTTCATATTTTATACAATTTACATAACAATATAATCTAATACATATTACACTAGTTATTATTAGGATTAGATTATATTGTTATGTATTATTTATTACTTATTTGTATTTCTCAATACTTTACAATTTACAAAGTAAATCTAAAAGCTAAAATAGTTTGTTAACATTATATTTGATAGATATTACACAGGTTGTCTCACTTCAACCAGTCTGTGTTTGGTTGCAATATTCTATCAATTTCATGTCTCTCTGGGTGCCATATCCATTGTTTTATGACTGTTTTGAATACATTGATTTTTGTGGGAGTCTTTTGTAGGAGAGTAATAATAATAATAATATTTGGCTAATTTATATAGCGCCGTTTTCGTGAGAAATCACCTCGAGGGCGCTGTACAAATATATTTCTTAAATAGTTAATACTAGAACTACTGACTTATCTCTAAGACTTATATCTAGTGACTTACAACTAAGGCCTATAACTACTATCTTAACGTCATATATACGAGTATTTACATATTTAGCAACTTACAACTAAAATTAATATTAACAACCTAATCTTACTAACGCCAGAAGAAGAAGGAAGTTCTATTATATTAGGGTGTTTTTATTGTTAGCTGGATATATATGTTAAATGAATAAAATCAATCGTCAATCTTAAACGCATTTAGATGATTTATCTGCCAACAATTAAACCGAATGACTTGTTATGTTCCCGCTGATATTGTCCATTGTCCATTGGTAGGCAAGTCAATAGCAAAATTGAATGAACGGAATCGCTAGATAATGTAACAAATATGGTATAAAAAAATAAATATTTGGATAGAATGACGGATTTATGGAAATGAGTGTCTGAAAAAGTGAGTTTTTAGTTTGGATCTAAATTCTGTTGGGCTGGTTATACATCTCAATTCCATAGGAAGTTTATTCCAAGCCTTAGGGCCGGATACTCCGAATGCACGATCACCAAACTTAGTGTTCGGATTTCGCTTAGGCTCTTTCAACCTTCCAATTGCAGATGATGTCGCTGATCTAAGGGTTGACTGCCTTAGTCCAGTATTTTCCGGAATGCATGGCTCAGTAATATACGGTGGCGCCATTTCGTTGATAGCTTTAAACACCATCCAGTATAGCTTGTACTGGATCCTTTCAGGACACTTCAGCCAGTGAAGATTTCGGAGGTGTTCCGAAATTTGCGAAAACTTGGGTACCTACCCCGGTGATAAGCCTTGCTGCGGCGTTGAACACTGATTGTAGTTTATCAGTTTCGCATATAGGAAGATTTGCATAAATGCCGTTGCAATAGTCAAGACGTGACAGAGTAGTCTGTTGAAAAGTTTTATGGCAAGGTAAATTAAATTTTTCTGTTCAAATGTTGTGTTCGTTTTAGCTTGTTGAATCTAGTGGTTACGTTAGATATATGTTGGTTAATAGATCAAGTGTTATTGTTTGAGTATAAATAAATATGGTTTTGGCAAAGAATTGTTTAAGTGACACGATATTTATTATGACGCGATACGATTATTGAAATGTTGTCAAAGCAAGTTCTGATAGATACTTTGAGTAATATTTTCGAGGTAGCTTTTTGCTTATTTTATTTAAATGTTTTTTTTTAAATAAGTACATAAAATAGTAACAATTATTTTACAAGCAATAATTATTCGCCTGAAACACTCATCCACATTGAAAAATCTCCTGATAAAAGATACATGACGCCAACGGGACTCGAACCCGTGTCCCTTCGATTTCCGGTCGACAGCTCTGACCACTGAGCTATGGCGGCTTATCTCTTATCCGCGAAATAATTCAATATATACTAGTGTTTCATTCAACAATTACTGCTTGTTAGATTTTTTCACCTGAAAACAACCAACTTTATTTTATATGAGAAAGGCATTGTAAGTGCTAACTCTCTCACTAGATGGCGTCGAGACAAATTGTCTACATTTTTAGGTGAAATATTTGAACTTGTCAAATATAAATTATTATTTTTTTGGTAAACTAATGTTTAAGACAAGATTTTTTATGCATAGCACAAAGGGTAACAATTATTTTACAAGCAATAATTATTCGCCTGAAACACTCATCCACATTGAAAAATCTCCTGATAAAAGATACATGACGCCAACGGGACTTGAACCCGTGTCCCTTCGATTTCCGGTCGACAGCTCTGACCACTGAGCTATGGTGGCTTATCTCTTATCCGCGAAATAATTCAATATATACTAGTGTTTCATTCAACAATTACTGCTTGTTAGATTTTTTCACCTGAAAACAACCAACTTTATTTTATATGAGAAAGGCATTGTAAGTGCTAACTCTCTCACTAGATGGCGTCGAGACAAATTTGTGCTATGCATAAAAAATCTTGTCTTAAACATTAGTTTACCAAAAAAAAAATAATAACATAAAATAGTCATGATGTTCAAAAATTTCACATAAATGGATGTTTTAATACAAAGTAATTACAAAAATAGTAACAATTTTTGCTGTATTAACTGATCAATGTATAATTTTAAGTAGAAGCAATAAATCAGAAAGTTTACGTAGGTATGTCTGTTAGAGAATGTAGTTTATAGTCGAAAATGTTGTCATTATACAATCTTAATTGATCATACGAACCTTCACGAAAAGCGATTACATGGGTTAATTTTCTTTATTTCTTATTAACCGAATGCCTTTACATTATGTCTACCCTTGCAGAGAAAAATTTTGATGGCGAGTTAGTTTTTTTTAAATTTTAATAGGGATCTAAAATTATGTATAAAAATATATCTTCCGCACCGAAGCGGATTGCATCAACCGCTGCACTCCCGGGCATTAAAAGCCAGCACATAAAGCTTTTTGCCTTACTTACATTTTGGATTAAGGCATCTCAGGAAGTAAATAATCCCCAGTATTTGGAGCCGGAGTACCAGGAGCGCAGAATGAATTAGTAGTAAGAAGCTGCCAAGAGATGGGATTGCTCGCTGCAGCGGGGTAGGTAGCTAACAGCGTCACATCCGGCCATCTGCCCTATAGAGAGCTCCGCAGCACTTACTCACCGGAAGTCCATGTCCGGCCGGTTAAAGCCTCCAGAAAGTACACGAAGGCACCAAATAAACTGTATACTGTTTAAAATAAATAAACTTTAATGTACACTTTGTTTAAACGCGGGCGGCATTTAGTCTAGAGGAATCTATTGCAATCCAACTGCGGGTTAAGTGATTTTTTTAGAGTGAATTATGTATTACAGTATAGAACGTATTCAAAACAAATTTATAAAATATATTACCTCCAAATTCAACAATAACTTTGAAAATACATTTGAAACTTTGCAGCAAAGACGAGCAGAAGCTGTCTCAATATTTATACACAGAATTTTAAACAATAACATCGACTGTACCGAACTTCTGTACCTTATTAACTTTAAAATACCTTTGAGACTTACGTGACATACAATACTATTCTACACGCTTGATTATAAAAAATTGCAGCATCTATTCGCCAATTAACTGAGTTCTTCATGCTCTAAATAATATTTGTCTTAACTCTAACATTGACATTTTTTCGGATTCACTGCCCAAATTCAAACGTGGCATCATGTCAATAATTTAAACTGATACAGACCAACACTCACACATACATTACACATATATACTTGTATACTACACACGTCACCTGATAATTAAGGAATAAACATACCACTTAGCGGAAGTTACAAGGAAACATATCATAGGTACCCAATATGAACTATCTTATTCCTGTGTATTGTTTCATCTAAGTACTGTTTGTTTCTATAATATAAAATAATAAAAGTAAAACTTCCACAGTAAGCAGAAAACGTGGAATGCGGTAACCAAGTGAATCAATCAAAATGATTTCTTGATTATTATAATGTCATAACCTATGGTATTAAGGGTTTTTACAACGTAAGTCACTTAATAAAGAAGAACACAAGAAATGCTATGAGGCGTATTTCATGATCAAAAAGTCTATTTTTTTTGTTTATATTAACCCCACGTAAGAGGCCCTGAGGAAAACAAATTTCCTCAGGGCCTATGTTATATTTAAGGATGTTGTATGGAGAGTCTTTTTTTAGGTAAAGAAGGAGAGGAAGCTCTGGGAAGGTAAAAGGTATGAGAGTTTTGGTAGAAATCTAAGGTTCAGTTTGTTCAGGAGTAACATATTCCTCCCACTGCGGTGCAGGCGATGGGTCGTGAAACCAGTTGAAGAGTTCAAATGATCTCCCAAACCAGCCTCCCCCGATCTGGCACGCCACGCAGCTGGTGGGCAGGCGCATCCTGAACATACCTCACCCGATGAACCTGGACACTCCTGCTAAATTACCAAACTTAGCGAACCACTTGGGGTGACCTGAGGCCGAGGTGTTAATTTTACAATAAATGGTTGAGAGGGGCAGAGGTACCCAAACCCCCCTCCCAAATTGAAAATTTTCTGACCATTCATTGCTTAAATTTCAAATACAGAACCATCATTATGAAATTTTCATTTCTATCAAGAGAGGCAGAGCAAATGGGATACAACCAAAAGTTCAATGGCGACATTGGTTTCCATTCAAATCTGCACGGAAGGCTTTTAAAGTGTGTATTTTTGTTTATTCTTTGATTAAAGGTTTTACCGTGATATTGGGATGACGGAATAATAGTCATTTGATTTTAACTAACACTAATTATTATCTTGAATGACAAGGTAGGTGATAATGAAGATTGACAACCAAGCGAACTTTGTACATGCCTACATTTGATTCTTTTTCATATTGTTCCTCTCATACAAATCTTTAGTGACACTTTCATTGAGGAATCCTGGTGTGCGCAAGTAAATTTGATTTGAATTAGTTGTATTTTTCCAAAATGTATTGATTTAAAATTATGTGCATTTTATATATACATTTTCAGATGAGAAATCTGAAAAAAAACAGCGCCACCTATCGGGTATCGCCCGACCTGTCTTACATTTCAAGCTGGAACTAACCATACATATTCACAAAGTTTTATTGAAATCGGTTGGGCGGTTTCGAAGATTAAGATATATATACATGTGTTTTTCGTTTTAAACATTCTTTATTCATTCATATTTTAAGGTGTTAGAAATTGTTTATATCATTGAATAATGAAATAAAGACATAAAAAAGTTTACTCCAAATATATAACAATATAATATAAGCAGTTCTGATAAAGAATAACTACTTAAATATACAATAAGTGTTTATGTGGAATATTTTCTAGGTTTAAATTTAAACATGGAGTAGATATCAATGATCACGATGAGAGAAAGTGATGTTTTCTAATTAAATTTGCGACACGTTCCCGAGTGGTGAAACCTTCCCCGGTGAAAGACTACATATTTTGAACATGTTTTGTTAACACTTTTATAACTTATTTCTCTGTAAATGAGTAAAATATTAAATTGTACATGTGGACTTCAACCAGTGATTCCTGAGATAATTTGTAAGAAATAATGTAAATTAGTTATTATTTTTTTTAAAAAAACCAAAATAAATATTTTTTCTTTCAAATATCGTCACTGGTCACTCAGCCCAGTAACTGCCCAGCACCACACCCCGAACCTTACTGTCAAATACTTACTAATTTTTAGGATTAAAAAAAAGTCACTTAAGATAAAAATTGCATCAACATTTTTACCCCAAATAAGCTAACTCACCGTTTAAGGTTCTTTTCTTAACATTCTATATAAGTGAAAAGATGAACGTTTATATAAATAGTCGAGGGCGTGCCAGAAACACACGGCACGAACAAATTAATAATATTTATATATAATATATTATAATAATATTTTTTTGATTTTTTGTACAGCGCCGTTTTTGGGAAAAATCCCATCAAGGGCGATGGTCATTCAAAACAGAAGGATGTTACTTATGAGGTAATGTATGAATGAAACTAAATGGCTCATTTTTTCCAGCTGAAAGAACAAGTTCTTACAATATCATTTCTCTTTGTTAGAACGGGAAACATCCTAATATTGTGACTAAAATCTTTTTTACAATGTTCCATTCGTTTACTTTGCACTGAGGTCGTCATACCATGCTACGGGCATCTTCAGAATGGTATATTTAAAAATGATTTTATGGTAGGCCAATAATGTCATCTAGATAAGGGATGTAATACAACTAGAAAGTCACTTTCATGCTGCTAACAAAATATCATAAAATTTATACAGAAACCATCAAATATAGCACTGAAAAAAGAAACTATCAAATATAGCACAGAAAAAAGAAACTATCAAATATAACACAGACAAAAACTATCAAATATAGCACAGAAAAAAGAAACTATCAAATATAGCACTGACAAAAGAAACTATCAAATTTAGCACAGAAAAAAAACTATCAAATATAGCACAGAAAACAGAAACTATAAAATATAACACAGAAAAAAGAAACTATCAAATATAGCGCAGAAAAAAGCATTAACCCTTCGCCCAGATTTTGAAAAAAAATTCTTGGCCTCAGATCAAAAATTACCAGTCAGAAAATAAAGTGAACGAATGTAATCTGTACAATTTTAAAAACAAAACAAAGGAAAACCGATTTTTTTACATCCCATAATTCCGAAAAATTTTCTGAATAGAAACTTGAAAAAAAAATAACAGATGTTGTAAGAAAAGATTCCAACTGAAAATATTTCATCTATGCCACGTAAATCGATATATTTTTCACAGAACAAATTACCTAGCAAACTTTAACGATAAATCTCGCAGCATTGTTGATACTTTGGGGGGCATTATTGTTAAGGAAGGATGCTGCGTAAATCTCCTTGCTGTATGAGACGAGACAGGCACTGGAATATTTGCATGGAGAAATAAAAGGATATAAATAATACTAGTCTATCTTTTACCAAATTCTCATGCTGGATTAAAATATGAATATTTTATGAGATTCGTCCAACAACTTACAAAGGGGTGCCGCAGTGCCGGGGTGTTTAATTTTGCGACAAAGTGACGGGAAATATTGCTTTAGGGGTTGCTATGACATTTTAAAATCGACAAAGGATAAATTAATTCCTAACTCAGTATTATCGGTACCTAACGAAATTCGACTTGCAGTAATAATAATACGTTGATGTATTGCCGAAATAATGTTCAGCAAGATAGCGTTTGAATATCAAACATTTCGGATGTAATCTTTCTTTTATTTTGAGGCTTTTCTTTTGTGTTTTTCCACGATACATTGAAATATGAAGGAAAGTGATCAGTACCTACCATCAAATATAAATGTTACTTTATACTTGAGATTCCATATTTACTTTCTTTGTGTTTTTTACAAAATGGATATAAATATCGCAATATTTGTGAACTTTGTGAAAGCAAAAATCAAATCCAAAAGATAAAAAAAAAAAATTCTCACGGCGGAATAACTTAATGAGTAAAACCTTAAAACGTAAAATTTAATCATTGAATGCACTATAAACGACTCTCAAACGAAAAACGTGAAACACAAATGACAAAAAAATGATTCAGTTGCATCTAGGGGATTGAACCCAGGACCTCTTCCTTGCCGGAGAAGTGCAGATGTCTTGGGTTGACTTTTTTTTAAGGGCGGAGACTTTTTACACGTAGTTCCTGTGAGCACTTAGGCCATAGGCCCATTGTGCTATCTCCCATTTTACCTCAATCCTTTAACAACAATTCAGTCCCTTTAATAAAGTTCACCAGGGATGTTATTGGGTATGTGGCTATGTCTTCTGGTTCTACTGTAGTTCCTGTGAGCAATTAGGCCATAGGCTTATTGAGCTATCTCCCATTTTACCTCAATCCTTTAACAACAATTCAGTCCCTTTAATAAAGTTCACCAGGGTTGTTATTGTGCATGTGGCCATGTCTTCTGGTTCTACTGTATGTCTCCCGGGGTATCTGAGCTTAGTTCCCACCAGGGCAGGACATTGGCACCATAGGAGAATTGGAGTCTCTCCATCTTCTTCTCATTTCCTGCATCTATTGGTGTTATCCACTCCCAATATCTGCTGGGTTGACCTGGATGAAGTTATTTTTTTTTCTCTTTTTCTGTTTCACGTCTTTCGTTTGAGATTCGTTTAAATTGTTTTCAAATATTAAATATTTTTATAATTGAGACCGTTATCTTTTTTTCTGTGTTTTGTTCTGTTTCATGTTTCGTTTAGAGTTGTAAGTACTATTTTCTTTTTCTGTGAAATAGTTTTGTTCGACCAATATGACGTTTGATAACTAGGTCAATGATCAACCGGTTAACACGCTGTTTCGGTAAGACAAGAGATGCTAGGTTCGATTCCTACCTGTGACCGTTTTCTTTTTATTGCATGTGTTTTGTTTGATTTCATGTGCCGTTTGAATTTATTGGCATTATCTTCTTTTTTCTATTAAATATGTTGATTTAAGCTTTACAGACAAATTTTCTATTTATAATAAAAACACATAAATTTGTTTTTGACCACTATAGTTTTATTTTCACTCTACCGGTTTCGGAAGAACCCTTCCTTCGTCAGGAGAATATTTAAAACTCCTAAAAATCCTAAATCCTAAATCCTAATCCTAAATCCTAAAAATCTCCTGACAAAGGAAGGGTTCTTCCGAAACCGGTAGAGTGAAAATAAAACTATAGTGGTCAAAAACAAATTTATGTGTTTTTATTATAAATTATGATGAGCCACAAAGTGAATGCTTTTTACAATTACGTAAATTTTCTATTAGTAAATATCGCTGAAGAACACTCTGGAGGCATTTGGACTATTGAATTATGAACCGATAAGGGCATTTTGTTATGCTGAAGGAAGCGAAAAAAGCAAGAATATGGATAAGGCAAAGGTTGGAAGTATCTGCCAATTCAGGTTAACATACCAAATACGGCGAAAGCCATGACAAGCAACGTTTCGATTCTAAATGGTGGTATTTCACCGATAGGACGGTATACGTGGGCGAGTAGGCATCTAGACTAGATGGTGTTATAAGTTCAGGTAATAAAGAAAAATTAAAAAGGCTTCCGGAATGCACTCCTTTGTAATCTTGGGCGAGATTAATAAAATTTAGTATTCAATTATTCAATATAACATTCAACTTTTTTTACAGAGAGAAAGCCGCATTATTATCATTAAAGTTCTTCTAAACATTGAACGATGTCTGTGTAATATCTAAAGTGGTTTCATCCATAAAATCAGTGGTAGCACACAATAAAACAAAGGATTTTAATTTTTAAGTAAGTCGCTCACCATTAGCAATCAGGAGGTTGCGGGCTCAAATCTCGACATGCACAAGTGAATTGTATTTGATTAATTGTAAGTGAATTGTATTTGATTAATTGTAAATGAATTGTATTTGATTAATTGTAAGTGAATTGTATTTGATTAATTGTAAATGAATTGTATTTGATTAATTGTAAGTGAATTGTATTTGATTAATTGTAAGTGAATTGTATTTGATTTATTGTAAGTGAATTGTATTTGATTAATTGTAAATGAATTGTATTTGATTAATTGTAAGTGAATTGTATTTGATTAATTGTAAGTGAATTGTATTTGATTAATTGTAAGTGAATTGTATTTGATTAATTTGTGTTATTTCACAATATATTCATTTAATATAATATAAAGTTTTATTGAAATGGCTTTAGTCATGTATATGAACAGATTTGAATAGCCAGGTATTTCGCCACCTTCCGCTTCCCCACCTCTTTTCCCTCCCACTCTTTAGCCTCTCAACGTGCCCCGATTGGGGTTGCCGTAATTGCTATAATCCTACTGGCTCTAGACGGTTGGAGCAGTTGGGACTTTCGTGTGGTATTCACATTTACCATCGCATTAAATCTATGATTTTACTGTTACATTTAATTAGGAGAATGCTTTTTGTTTTTGATGGTACTTCGTATACTCAATTAATTAACGCTCTAATGTACTTTCACCTACAGTTTATAAAATAATTCGTACAAAATGAAAACTGTAATTGTCTAATGAAAATTTAAAAATTAATAAAGGTCTCCGACAGAAGATTGTTCTTACGTAATTTTTATTTTTAAAATCATTAATTCTCTTATTGACAGCCCTGCACATTTGCAATTGATTTCATTTCATAATCACGAACTAAAAATATCTTTCACTGCGACGATAAAACCAATACCAATTCGTTTATAAACTCCCTCATACCATGAACTCACAGCTTAAGTGACCAATAAACAAAAGTAGCAGATATTTTTAATAGTAAGTACAAAATAGTATTTCCAATATTTTTTAATAATAGTTAATAGTTAACATTTTGTTTCCTGCAGCTTGATCGCAATTTTTAGTTATTAAATTAAGTGACCATGTAAGAATTTACACTGTGTAGTTGTTCTGTAATCCATTATTTAAATGTTTTATTCTGTATTTAAAGGTAATTGAACCGTAAATAAAGAAATGTATAAATAAAAATGGTTTTGAGGAATTTGTTTGAAAATTGCTGAGATAACTGCAAAATCATTTTTGTCTATGTTGTGATGCAGGACATAGGGGTGTTAAAATAAGTACGTCGAAAAGGCATTATTGTTATTGGTCCGGTGACGAGGTTGCACTGTAAGCTATGTGAGAATTTCGTGTTGTGATTGTCACAGCGAAAAGTATGTTATGACAAAGAGGTGATAATGGATCTATCAGCGGTACGATTTTACATAGTTACCGATATTTCAATGGAAACTGTTCCAAGAAACATCGATCCCTTCGACACCAGTGCATAAACGGGAAACACGCCAAACGTGCGCCTAACATTTGTACACGGTTACAATTGGAATATGAGAATGGGCCGTTTCTATTCTACTCGTTCTTGAGTTCGAATTAAGTTTCCTTCCTTCTACATGAGTATCTTCAAAACCCATGTTTACTCCATCCTCTCCTCTCAAAGTTTTCTCTAAAAAAAAATAACCCGTGAAACAAGAATAACCCTCTTCAAAATTAAATTTAAATATTTCAAAATTAGTATAAACTAATTATAAATATATATATATATATATATTAAGTAAGGTAAGGTATTTTTCAACGGAATATAAATTCAAATAAGATGTAAGGTTTGGTAATCTATTTAAGAGCATTTATTTGGTATTGGATTCTTCTACTCTGAAATTCTTTCTTCAAATTTTATTTCGTTATAATTGGATGTATGTGAAGCACCCTCTTATAAATAGTTAGCCTATTCCATTAGATGTCTGTGTAAGATTAGCCAATGGTTGTTTGAATTTAAAATGTAGTTGGTTGCCTCTAGTTCTTTTTCTGCCAAACTTAACTAGAGGTTTCAGGTGTACCGCGAAGGAAGAAGCTTCAAAACTGTTAACAAAATAATTCCTGTTCATTTAAAATATATTTTTTTAATGTATATTCAACATCTTATTAAATATTCGAATTAATATTTGTCATCTTCGTAGATAGTGGTCGACGCGACACACGCGAGGGATGCACTGACGCTGGTATATAGTGACTCAGCGTAGTGAGTGTGACGAGGACCGAGAGTAATTGATCACAATATTCAAAAAAAATTACCCACGCCACGATTTCCTTTATCCCTTTTAAAAAAGTACATTTACTTTTGGTGTATTTTTATACACAAATTCACCAGTTTTTCGTGAAGTAAAACGAGTTTTGGATGCCTGTGGATCTTATAATGTGACTTCTTTCCAAGCCTCATAAAATATAATTAAATGATGACAACCAAACTCAGTCAACCAACATCTTAAAATACAATTTAATAGGAAATAAAATCAAGTTAAATATATGTTCTTCAAGCGTGCAATGTCCCATGATCATTAAACTAATGGTAATTCAATTTTAGCTGAAGTGCTCCGAATGGCCTGTAGTTGCTCTCTTTCTCAATAAGTTTATTTGATATTTCCGCTCTTTGCATTAAGTCCCATCTCACGGCAAAGTAGGCACCGCCCCGGTCCCTTGAATGGGTATAAATATAAATATAAAAAAGGGTTCCTTTAGAAATTCCGCTCAGTGTATTCTTCAGAAATAAACAGGAGTATAAGATAAAAATCATTTTATTTCTTTTTCCCTTTATTCGCTCTTTCATCGGCCAGAGCTCATATTTCCCAAGAAAGAACTTTAATGAATTATACAGGTCCTATGTACATATATCCTCGAGCATTTCTAGGAAAGAAAACTAAAAAATATCATAGGGCGAGTATCCGAGTATAATACGAGAAGAAAATCTGACGCCAAGGTCGCATAAGTATGTATACATCGTGTCCGGTAAGTAGTAGATAACCTTTCAACTGTGGATGGGAACACCAAGGCCATTCCAAAAATTGAATTTGATGTTTAAGAAAAGTGCCTCTGTTTTCCAGTTAATTGGATTGTTCGAATATTTCAAAAAATGGACACCCTTAGGACGGGTTGTTTCGGAGAATTTGAACAATTCATCAAATTTCAACGTTCATTTTCAAGTTCTGTGAAAGATTTTTTCAAGTTCTGTTTTTATTTCAGTTTTGTCAAGCAACTAGCCTACAATGATATAATAACAGAACTTGAATATGACTTTCACAGAACCCGTAAACGAACGTTGAAATTTGATGAAATGTTCAAATTCTCTGAAACAACCCGTCCTTAATCTCTTTGGTCCCGTAGTGTCATGAAGGAATTTTTTAATGGTAGTGCTATCAGAAAATCATTACGTTTAATTATAATATTACTGCTGTTGGTTTTTTTTTAAAGAAAAGGCTTAAACTTCAAAATTGGATTTCGATCAATTGTTTTCCCTTATGTCAATTGGCTAAATAAAATCGCTCTTTTAATGGGGATTTTCAAATGGTATCGCAAGTGCCATTTATTCTTTATAAAATAACTATTATTTTGGCCTAGCGAAGACATGTGAAAAATCATGGGATATTATAATATTAGGATTTGTATATTTTTTCTAATAGTTGTAAATATAGAAATAATGTGTCGGGGCCAACGAATTACTCCGATTTATTATTTGTGAGAAAAAAGACACGCAGGTTTTACGTTCTTTAATTTTATGATGTGTATAATGCAAGGTTGTTGTTCCGAATCTGAGACAAGAGAGGGACAATGGACAACTTACGTACTATTCATACTCTCATTCATCTGTCAGGCACGCGTTCTCTTTCATATCCGCAAACATACGATCACCACAGTCAATTATTTAAAAAATATATTGCTCGGTACCTATTTTGTCGCTTGTCTTATATGACAACATATTTTTCAATTTTTAAAATTAAAAGTTCATTGAACTCGAATATTTTACATCACGCATGCGTACACTGACAACCGAATTTACTAGGTTTTTTATGGAACTGATGTTACAGTTTTAATTTTTATTCAAAATCATGACATTTAATTTTCGGAACGCCTTAAGATCCCCCGGTAACCGTGTAACTCATCAAAGTGACAATTCAACATATCTTTAATAATTGCCATACAGTTATAAAGGGTGATGAAATAGGTTACGTAGGTTAGGTTTAAAAGTTAGTTAGTCATATCTTTGAATGACTCTATATCATTTTTAAAAGTGCATTGTCATTGTGTTGAGTTATCACGAAACCCCCCCATTCTCAGTTGAAAGGTAATCAACCACTTACCGGACACCCTGTATATATGTAATAATCTGCTTCCCAAAGTATCTAGAATACTTTGTTAACTTTCAAAAGACGATAAACTCAACTTTGTCTTCATTAATTCCATATAAGTTTATAGCAGGGGTCACTTTGCGTGTATATCCGCCAATAATTCATGGAATAAAGCGCTTTCATTTCAGATTTCATGGGCCCATTCTGGTCCCTCTATGTCGTAAACGTAGCTCTGGCCAAATTACAAACAAATTGAATGGGAAAATTATTCACGGGCCCAGCCAGTTGGTGACCAGATTAATTTAATGAGGAAAGAAGAATATCATACAAACTCGACATTTTATCTTCAAGATTACATACATTTATATACTGATTCTCGTGTCCGTCCGTTATCTTCATCCTTTTTACATTTGCGTCAGCCTGAACATTTATTTATTCATCCATTTATTGACGCCCTAGTAAGTTTTTATAAAAGAAAAGGATTCTTTAATATAATAACGTAACAGTGGGATACGTAGAATTAATTAGAGTCAAGTATAGCAACGCGTGATAAGTACTCGTAGATTTGAGTCGATAGACAACTGTGGGCGGCTCGGCGCTCTTTATATACGAGCACGCGCCCAGTAGGGCCACCCGAAGGATTCTAGAATTTGCAGGTAGATCGGTGCACTTTTGTCGCGAGTCTAGAAACTTCCAGGTGTAATGCGCGCTGCCCATACTGGAAGTCTCGAATAGACTGAACTGCGGGCGGCTTGGCCCTCTTCATATAGGAACGCGAGCCTAGTAGGGCCACCCGAAGGATTCTAGAACATGCACTAAACTACTACATACTGAAAGCCTCGAATGTTCGAGTTGAGCTCCGAATGGCTAGTATTATTGTATGAAATCTTCCTCTTCTATATTAATAAAAGTCAATGTCCGTATGTGTATTTTTATGCTATTTAATTTGTTATGCATAAACAGTCATTATTTTGGTAAGTAAATTTTTTAATGTGCATTTTTTTAATGTATTTTTATATTTAAGGTAACAAAAGGTTTTTTTTGTTTGTGCTAAAAATTATATAATATGTTTTTTCAATATTTAATGTTAATACGTTTTTATCAAACCATTCTTTTAACGTATTGTTATCATTGTTAGCAATTATTTCAAGTTCATTCAATGAATTCGCTTGAAATATAATTGCAGTATCATCTGCATATGAAATGAGTTTTCCTGTTAATGGTAATTTAAAGATATTATTAACATATAATATAAATAGAAGAGGGCTCAAAATGGTGCTTTGTGGTATTCCAAAGTCACTTGTGTTCGGTTTACTGAGAGTGTTATTTATTTTTGATATATTGATTTCTAGAGTTCAGGAAACTTTCTATCCACATTTTAGCATTATCTATAATTCCTATTTTGTTAAGCTTGTACAGTAATTTTTTGTGACTTATGCTGTCAAAGGCTTTCTTTGGGTCTATGAATATTGCAAGAGATTTTTTGCCTTTGTCTAGTGCTTAATGTATTTTTGTTGTTAAATCTTTGATTGCGTCCTGTGTACTTATTTTTGCGCGAAATCCAAATTGTTGGTCACTCAATATATTATTAGTTTCAATAAATTTTAGTAGTTGCTTTTTTGCTACCTTTTCAAAAAATTTAGAGATATTTGATAATATTGAAATAGGTCGGTAGTTATTAATTTCTTTAGCATCACCTGTTTTAAAAATCGGTGAAATAATAGTTTTTTTGTATATAGATGAAAAGATTCCCCTTTTAAGACTATTATTTATGATATGTGTAATAGGTTTTTTCAAAAAGTTAAGATTTTTTTTCAGAATTTTAACGTATATGTATTTTTTACAATTTCATAAAGATTCTTTCAACAACGAAAACCAAATACTTTTTTCAAACGGCAACATACCAAATGTGCAAGGTTCTATAACCTTCCCGTGCTGCAAAACCACCACAGCCCAAACATTTTATAAATATAGTGGATTGAAATGGTTTAACGAATTACCTCTAAATGTAAGATTACAAAAAAAATTGTTGAAATCCTAAAACACAATTAAAAATATAATTCAGAAGTATTTTTTTTTATTTTTTCATTTTTAAAATAATATCATAATTCTCTAAAATAATATTAGATATCCTTTTTTCTGCTTTCTTCTTTTTTTATCTCCTCCTTTTTTCTAATAATTTTTTACAACAATTGTCTGTAAATTGTATTTTATTTTTCTTTGTTTAAAATAATAACATTGTTAAAATAGTAATTTTAACACGAGCGTTTGCTCAAAGAAAAGGTGTGTTACTTTACTCTTTCTGATATTTAAAAAAAAACAACTTTGTAATATGTATACATTATAACTGTACCTATTTAATCCAATAAAGAAAAGAAAGAAAGTGTGTGCCATATAGACACCAGGAGTGTTTAGAGACTGGTTTGAATGGTAGAAGTAGTCGGGAACGCACGAGGAATACATGACACGGTCAAGTAAATCGTAGAATATGCAATATGTAAAAATACGTTCCGTACTTGAAACGGACGCATCTCAATATGCGAGAGCACAGCTGTACGCAGTGCGATATCTCGATTCATACTGCAAGAGAATTGAAATCACACGGCGTCAAACACACTAGTAAGTTAATATTAATAGTTTTTGTTATTAACCCATCGGCATGCTAATTAAGATGGACGTATCGAAATAGATAGAAATCAAACCTAGTTTTAGAATACTGCAAAAATTCAGTTTAATGCATCACGTAATAAAAAAAATATTAATGTAATTAAAACCTAAATCTAATTATCAAGATACAATACGTATCAATGAATAAATTAAAGTTAATTTTTGGGAAAAAAAATAATAATAATACCTTTGTATATTGAAAAATTGTAAAAATGAGAGAATTTCTTACAATCAAACTGAATACTACTCAGTTTTGTAAGACACTATGTAAAATACAAATGTAAAAACAACTGAATTAATAAATCATTAAAAAAAGGACATAAAGATATTGATTCACAACCTTAAACCTATGAGCTAAACCTTTCATAATGTATAATAATATGAAATAAATTTGTTTTTTGTTTTTGTTTTTGCTGTCATAACTTTCTGTATGTTTTTTTCTGTTATTTTTTTATCATATGAGTTGAAACTCCATAAAATAAATGTTTTTCTTACTTTTAAAGTGTGATTTTTTTTTTGTACACAATTTCCTTATAAATTTAATTATCTTTTAGTTTTTTAAATGTTCTCTTATTGGGATTAAAGTCACAAGGAGTAAATCTAGAATTATTTTCATTTTGGCTATATACTACACATGAACATGCTGATAAAATGTAAACTGTCAATTAACCGAAAACGATAAAATAATTATAAATTGAATAATTCTGAACAACGCCGGGTTCATTTAAATTAAGTAATTAATTAATTTAACTTAAGTCTGCCCCAATTGAAAAGTTCAAGATGTTGTGTAGGAGCCACATCAAGCAAGAAAAAAAAACATAGTATATTTGTATGTAATAATTAATTAGTCATTTGTAAACTTAAATGTACAAATTACTAAAATAAAAACAATAAATAAATAAAAAAATTAGTAGATCCTATAAAATAATAATATAAATAGAATATAATTGTACCTAGAATGTGTAGTAGGATTTAAATATCTATAAGCATGTTGTAATTATCTTGTTAGCGAAGAACGTAGAGTAATAATGTGTGTATTGAATAAAACGTTTAAATTATTATCTACCAACAAATAATATAATGCTAATGATGAAACGGGGAAACATTTAATGAATAGACAATAGACATCCTTTCAATTAACTGCCCATTCATTACTATAACAGTATACCTGAAACGACATTGCTGTATTTAAATCCGATAATAATCTGCACTGTAGAAAGCATTAAAATGTATTCTAAAATTATTACTTAAATTTCTATTCATTTGATGCGTAGTAGTAATTCAAAGCTGTCAATAATAATGAATACTTGATTTTTTTGTAAAAAGTTACTGATGACGAATAATGTGTACTTATTATTTTCAGTCTCGATTTTCTTCTGCGTTCACAGGTATAATTAATTCAGACTTATACAAAGAATATGGACAAATAATATTATTGATGAAATTTAGCTAAGCTGTTCTAAAATTGAAATCAGAATCAAAAAGTTTTTCAGCAAATCACATCTAAAAACTTCTCTATTATACTAATTGTATTCCCTTGACATGATAGATTATGAATGTTTGGTTATAACTTATTTAAAACAAAACTTTTTAATGGTACGCACACATGTTACATTATTTGTTAAAATCATCAAGTATAAAAATTTATAATTTATGTCGTTAAAAATCCTAGTTCCGTTGAGAGACATCCAGGAGGCGGTAAGTTGCGCAACAAGGTCTGTATAGACTTTATATATAATTTCGTGCAAGGTAGGGCCAAGCAAGGCGAGGATTGCCAAAGGTGTGGATTTAAGTGCGCATACATTTACCACGATGTGTGGATATTTGTGTGTGTATGTGTATGAGAGTGTGTGTGTGTTTTTTTTCGTGTGTGTGAGTGTATGTTTAATAACTACAATTTTTGTAGAAAAACTCCATTAATCCATAACAGACAGAAGAAACCGTACATCTTTATCCATAATAGCTTTCCAAACATGACGCATCTCGGTTAGACGGGCTTCATACCAACTAATGATTCGGTGGCTCTGAGGTTCGTTTCGTGAACGAAGATGCTAACAATCTCCGGTGTAATCTACATTTTGAAAATCACACAATAACTATTAGGTCACATATTTATTAGGTATGCACATACCTTCTAGTGTTTTACCCTACAACTTTTATTTTCCGCTACAAACTATGAAATTGGGCACTTTCTGTACCCGTTGACTTGCCGCACTGACTTTGAGGAATTCATAAAATCGTTTCAATCTAACAAGCCAAAATAAAAAGATGCCCAACTTCTTAAATCGCAAAGATTTGTCCAGACCTTGTGGCTTATCGAGGGGTTAAAATGTTTAATTATTTCAATTAAAGTGGACATACTCGTAATAACACTTTTCGCTAAATCATGAGGTGATGCATTTTAATCATAAATTAATTTCCCAGTTTGCGAAATATCAGAATTTAGTTATAATCGAAAATTTCTCTCGGTGGTCAGCGTAGGAAGTCAATTAATTTACGATAAATTATTGCTTGTCCAAACAAATTTTCTATCTAATTAAAATAAGGTTAAATATCCTCGTGGGCCTGCGATGCTATTAGTCAGCATGCCATTTTTTAGATGAACGAAATAAGTTAATCAAATTGGGTGTCTGACTAATAAAAAGCATAAATTGAGAATTTTCTTTCCAAACGTATTCCCATACCTATACATTACTTTACTTCAGCATTTTTGTTATTTCATATAAAATATTGTATAGGTTGATCACGGAAAATTTAATGGCCGTGTTTGGATATGTTTTTGCTCTTAATTAAAAACCCATTAAAAACATGTAAATGTACGGAACTTTTCTTTAAGTTAGACATGATACTACATTAAAGTTCCTTCTTTCTTCTGCTATATAAGAGGGATATCTCTAACCAGTGCAGGACGTCCTACTTTGCAACTAAGAAGTCGAAAAGATACAAAAGAAAATGATTTCAGTTCTATATCGTGAAATAATAAATATGTGTACAGGGTCCGTCACGGAAACCGCACATTTTTGAATGGATAGTACAGAGAGTTAGCCTTGATTTGTCCGTTAGAGTTAGAAGTTCAGTTGTTGCGATGTCGTGGAACTTAGAGCATCTTACCTTCGTTCTCCAGGGAAAAGATTCCCCAGGAGTTACATGAGTCCCCTCTGCACAGCCCAAAAGTAACAGTATGGTGTACAATTGGGGAAAAGGGCATTATTGGCACGTAAGTTTTTTTACGATGCTCTAAATGTTTTTCTTCTCAGAACTTTGAATCGCAGATAGGTAATAAGGAGAGTATGATTTCAAAAAGATATATTCCAGACAGCTATATCTCCAGATATGACAGAATTCACTAGCCTCCTCGCTCCCCTGAACTATGTTTATGTGACTTCTTTTTGTAGGGATATCTCAAGTCCCGATTATAATATATAGTATACCTGAATTTAGTACAATATATACATATTATAATGACACGCTGGACTGCCTTGAAGATCTCAAGACGAAAATCCAGTAGGAAATAGTTCCGATTCCACATCAGATGTTAATTGAGCTTCTCAAAGTTTTTGGGACCGGCTACAATCATGCACAAATGTAGATGGCCGATATCAGAGCGACGTGATCTTCAAAACATAAAAAAACGTGCTTAAAAATTTTCCTACTTAAACTATGTTTTTTCATAAATTAAAATCTTTTATTAGCAGAGCTGACCGAGTACATCTTATTTGAAAACCATGCAGTTCCCGTGACGGACCCTGTATATAACAAGAAAGCGTGTTTACTTAAGGTTTTTAAGTGCAACACCTTTATGTAGAGCAAAGCGGCTTCCTGATCTGCCACGCAGTTGTCCGAAAAGATTTTTATAAGAAAACTAAATACTTTATGTATTACGAATTATTTAAATGTTTTTTAGACAAAATTATTAAATTGTGGAGATTTTTTTGAATCGACGACTAAAATGGATATAAGACGTTATCAAGATTTTCGATTGACGCTCATTGAGCACCAAAACATTTACTATAAAATGCGTTGAGAGCTGGAGATTTTTGTACGTTTGGTTTTATTAAAAAAAAAAATTATTCCAGAATGTATGCAAGGAATACATTCCATATTTTGAAATAACATAAAAGGAATCAGACAAATAATAAGTAAAATAAATTCGACAAAATAACAATGTATAGATTGACACATAAAATGAATAAATAAATTACAAGAAGTGAAACATTTTGAACACAAAAAGTATGCAAGTAGTCGTCTATATTTGACCTTATATCTCCCGTCTCCAGAAGGCCATCAGGGGGGACTCCATCCAGGCAACCATGGCAGTCATGATTGTATTATTTGATTGGCGTAGTCTTTGCCATAATCTTCCCATATGTAAAGAGTATACTCATCCTTCCAGGAACATTTCGGTAGCGCTGCAGTATCTCGGTAGGCAGAGTAGTTATTATTATATTGTAAGTTATAATCTGCGCTCATTAAAAAAACCAAACTCCTAATATTGTTACAAAAACACATAAACTGTTAACTGTCGTTTAAAGTCAAAAAAATTACCTATATTTCGTATTTCATCTTAAATTGGAAGGTTTTATTAAAAAATATATTATTAAATTCACAAACGCGTGAAATTCGTCTGATTGTAAATTAAAATGGTTTAGCATGGTAGTGATTACAGGCAATTTCGCGGACAGATTTAAGTTCAATAGATCGTAAAATAAGGTTTAAAAAGATAAGACCGGTCGGTGGCCAAGTTGAAAAAGCGTTTGGATTCCACCCAGGCGTACTGTGTTCAATTCCTCGGCTGGCTAAGTCCTCCATCACAATACAAGCAACATTTTCCGCTTCCTGTGGTGGTAGTAGGAGATTTTCAAATATTGTCAGGTTATCCGTAACCCGGGAATGTTTGTCTTTCTTTAAAAAAAATTTAAAAAAATAAATTTAATACATTACGCATTACTATTTTCATTAAAAAAAAAATAATGTACTTACGAACGCTTCTTCGTTTTTCACTTGATATTTAATTTTTCAGTCGTAATTTATCATACAAAAAATATGCTATTTTTTTTGTTATGAAAAACTCTAACTGAATTTATAATTAAAAAAATATACATGACACGATATTACACCTCTCATTTAACGATAATTTAGGTACGGCACCGAAAAAAAAAATTTTTTTTGTGAAAATCACTCTTCACTTTAAGATATTATTTTTCATTTTAGGGCTGAAATAACTTCAAATTAGCAGAGAATTCAACAATGAATTCATTGATAAACAACACACAACAGAATTTGTGTAAAATAAACATTAACGGAAATTTTTTAACCATATGACAGAATTTCAAAAATATTTGAAAACAGAAAAATCTTGTTTTTATTAAAGCACCTTATAGATATTAGAGACATGATATATTTAAACATGGGTAACCCATTTGCTGTTTAAAACAATTATCTCAGTGCAATTCGCAGTTATGAAGTTAAAAAAATTTTGAAATAATTCTTTTTTTAATATATTTATTTAAATTGGCTCCATTTTGGCCATCGTAATCTGGAGGGTTTTGCAAATTGTCCAAAATGTGCCCAAATAAGCTCCAGTGAATAGCTTAAAAAATAGATGATTCCAAGGAAATAATACAAGAGGTAAAAAAATAAAGTCGTGAATTTCGTAACAAATCCACCCTCATGATAATTTGAAAGATATTTTCAGGAGACACAGACCGTAACGAGATAAAGTTTCCCTTAAACTAGCTTCGTTGGAAAAGCAACAGAGGGTGGAATATTTCTTACAGAATGGAACTTGTTCAACGTCTTCACTAATCCTTGGCATTTGCCGCATTGACATGCAAATATCAATGTACAGTCATGCAAATCATGTTTATTTACGAGAAAAATGACAGTCGTTGTGAAGAAATAATATTTGACATAAAAATGTATTACAAGTGCTTGCCTTTTTTTCTGAATTTTTGTGTATTTTGCAATAATACTTTTGGTTTTTGATATTCTTGGAGACCGACATCAATATCTACGACACCAACGGACTTTTATTTATAAATACTTTCACAAATATCGGAAAAATGTCTTTCAACGATAAGACGAGACGTCATCATAAATATTCTCAATATGTACAAACATTTCTAAAGATAGCGATTATACCCATGCGAAACCGGTATAGCAAATGTTTTACTAAAATGGGTTAAAGAACAGTGAAAAGCGAATGCATTTATCAGTTTTCAGAAAATCTACAGTAAGTATACATTTTATCAGTTTAGACGTGTGCGGTATAGCCAAAAAAATTTAATGGATTTCCTCGTTGTGACTGTACCTCTAATAAGTCAACATATGAAAAAAATAAAGGATCGATATTTTAAGAAAATTAAACAGAAACAAAAAAATGCTTTGTGAAAAGTAAGAAAAACATTTACTTTATGAAGCTTATTATTATTATTATTACTCTGGTGTACCTGAAGATGTCGAATTAAGACAAGATATAATAATTTAATATACAGGATTTTCCAATAAGAGATGTTATTTTGAAAAGCCCACTATTTCGGTAGATGTTACTTTTGAAGCTGTCATTTTTTGACATTTGACAAGTAAAAACTACGTCATTAATAAAAATAGAACGATACACGCTTCAACAACGCATTTAAATTATTAAAATTCACTTGAGTGAATCAAATGTAAATCATCTTGAGTGATGAGGCCCATTTCCACCTCGGTGGCTTCGTCAACAAGCAAAATTGTCGCATCTGGGGCTCGGAAAACCCAAGAATTATTGTTGAAAATCCTCTTTATTCTCAACGTTTGACTGTTTGGTGCAGTTTATGGTCCAGCGGAGTCATTGGACCTTACTTTTTCGAAAATGAGGCTGGAGCAACAGTTACGGTGAATGGATCGCTATCGAGAGAAGATTAATGATTTTTCATGGCCGGAATTGGATGATATTGATCTGGACAACGTTTATTTCCAACAAGACGGCGCTACGTGCCACACAAGCAACGAAACCATTGACCTTTTACAATTGAATATCAAAATAACACCTCTTATTGGAAAACCTTTTATATGTATAAGACAGGATATAACATTAATTAAGAAAAGCTCACTCATGATAATAATTTATAAATAGTATTAGAGAAAGTCGCTCTCCGTGTCTGTCTGTTTGTGAGGCTTGGTTCTTACAAAATAAGCAACTAATTTTCATAGAATTTTCACTTTCATTTCGGGAATTTCTCCCGGAAGGTTTATGTGTATGTTCATGCTTGTTGTCGAAAAAATATTTTTGGGCGCTTACATTGCTATAGCTAGCTAAACCTTATGAGTTACATCAAAATAATGTAGAACGGAATTGTACAACTTAAAAAGGCCTACAGAACATTCTGCGACGCTAAATGTCTATCTCATAAGGATAACTCCAAAAATTTTCATGCTTATAGTGGTTGATTGGTAATATAAGAAGATAGGATTTACATAAAACAAATTCAATTCATATAAGAAAAATAAATATAAACAACAGAAAAGTTACATACCTACTAACGAAATAACAGAGGAATAATATTTTTCGCACTTTTAAATTTGTTAAGCTTGCTTTTGAAAATATCCACTTTTGATATTATGTTATTGTAATTACAACATAGTCTGTTCAAGCAAGAATTTTGTTTATAGTTTTGAATTGATTTAATTTGAACAAGACAGAAGAGCGTGTGAAGCGCGCAGGTTAAAATATATACTAACTAATTTATACAGGAATAATGCATCTATGTGATGCCTAAGCATTCAATGAATTACGGATAAAATAAACTGGTATGTAGCTACTTTATGTAAATCAACCTAATTTTATGTGACAGCTTATAAAACAAATTAATACCCCTAAACATTGTAACGTCAAAGAATTGTGCAAGTTTGGATTGCCAGGGTAGTGCCTGATTATTGTTTTGTAGAAGGTTTTTTCGGGTGGCTGCCCTGCGATCGGTTAGACGAGCGGGCAAAAATAACGCGGGTAGGTAGATCGTGAACAATACGAGGGACGACGATTCCGCGGTGCGCGTGGTTTTAAAATTTTACACAAATTATGAATAACAATTTAACCTACATTAATGGTTGTTTATAACTAACTAACAATCAATAACGCCGTTTCCCCGCAGGGGTAGGCAGAGAGGACGGACCGACAAACAACTCGGTCTTGGCACACACTCCTTGCCTCATTCACATTCATACATACTATTCTATTATTCTAACTCTTGACATAGTCCGACTCAAATATCTGATTCACTTGGTCGTGCCATGTCTTTCTCGGGCGTCCCCGACTTCTGTTACCATTCACATTTGCATCATATACTCGGATTCTCATTACATTCCTTTCTTTGCTCATTCGCTCTACATGCCCAAACCATCTAAGCGTCCCTTTCTTGATCTTACTCATTACGCTACATCAGCCTTGCTCTCTTTGCGGATCTCATAGTTTTACCATACATACGCCTCAGGGATCTTATTTCCACAGCATTCATTCTAATTTCATCCTTTCTCTGCCAGTTCCATGCCTCAATTCCGTACATCAGGGTAGGTACCAGCACTCCATTGTGGATTGCTAGCTTCGCTTCATTGGAAATTTTTCGTTAGCGCCAACTGCGTTCAATCCTCCATTAATGGAGTTACCTGCATTTACCCTCCTTTCAATATGTCTGTCAGCCTTCCCTCCTCTCGTAAACATACTTCCTAAATACACAAACTCAACCACCTGCTCCAAGTATTCCTCATTCACAATTATATTGCACACTGCTTTCGTACTCTCTCTTTCAAACACTATGACTTTAGACGGTTGTTTATCAATTGTGTAAAATTTACAACACGTTTATTAGTAAGGCCCAACATGGTGTTCAAGTCTTAACCTAATATTAACTGTGAAACGTTGCAAAAAATACAAAATATTTCTTCGGTAGATTTAATATTTCCGAGCCACGGTGATTTCTTTATCGCTACTAAAATTGCGGTGGAAAAAGTTTTTCATTTGCGATAAAAATTCCACCCCGTCTGTTCTGGTTCTGGTTTGTATCTCCTAGTACGACGTAAACTAAGATAATAAAACAAGTGAGGTTCGTTTGTCAACCACACTTTTTTTATTATTTACGTGCATTAAACTCACGTAGGTACTTTTATACAAACGTGTGGTTACATTTTCAGTGTTAAAAAAACTCACAGGAATTATTTAAATGACAGGATTTTTCTTCATCATAGGACTCATTTTTTCCTACATTTCATTTGTCTTATTTTTATTCACATATATATTTGCATTTTTCAAAGTCCTTTGAACACCACTCATTACATACCACGCAGAAATAAAAAAAATACTAAAAGGATTTATTTTAATCATTAAGAAGATGCACTCAAAAGTAATGAGTATTCACGTGAGGTAAGTTTTTAGATTCTCACGGCCAAAAGCATTTTTGTTGTTTGTTTTTGGGGTGTTATGCCGTGTTGCGCTAACTCCTTCTTTAGCCGACGTTTCGGACAGCGTTGCAGTGTCCATCATCAGGGCAGATCCGGTAGATCCGAAGATGTGTGAATTTTGGTTGTCGAGTTTGTGCTTATTTATTTGTGGCCTGGGCCCATCCAAGTGCGAAATGCCAACGGAAGTGGCGACATCTTGTGGCGAATTCTGAAAGCTCAGTATTTATGTTAGCCTGGGTCCCGTCCAAGTGCGAAATGCCAACGGAAGTGGCGCCATCTTGTGGCGAATTCTAGAATTAGAAAACCGATTGACAGCGATTAGAGTAGATGTACCCAGTATCAAGGTATAAATGCAATGGTTTTATATTGTGTTATTATATGGTATTGGAGTATACTTAGACATGTTATTTGCGTTTAGCTTTGGTGTAGCCGTCAATTACCGGATACCAAGAGCTGTTGAGCTTAGCTCCGTCGTCTCTATTGATATTAAATGGATTTTTGTAGATTTCAATTGCCTCCATAATCAGGCGTGATCTATAAGTTTTGGGTCTTCCCAGGACCTCGGGAGCAAATCCAAAGTAATGGCCGGTTTCAATTAAGTGTTCGGCGATTGCCGATTTATCAGGGTGGCCAAGTTTACAAGCACGAAAATGTTCTGCTATCCTTTTGGAAATCGTCCGCTCTGTCTGGCCTATATAAACCTTGTCACAACCAGAGCAGCTGAGTTTGTACACTCCATCTGCTTCCAGAGGAAACTTAGTCTTTGCAGACCTCAGTAGGTCTTGGATTTTGGTGGTGGTTACAGGCCAGGCCACAAATAAATAAGCACAAACTCGACAACCAAAATTCACACATCTTCGGATCTACCGGATCTGCCCTGATGATGGACACTGCAACGCTGTCCGAAACGTCGGCTAAAGAAGGAGTTAGCGCAACACGGCATAACACCCCAAAAACAAACAACAAAAAAGTATTCACGTGATTTTGCTTTAAAAAATGAATGGCCAGAAATAATATAGATTTTACTATTATAGGTATCAAAAAACTTGTTTAGTGGTTTAGAATTTTTTATTTATTTTTTTTAATATGTACTCTTTAAATTTTTCTACTTATTATGTGCTTCAATCTTTGTAATTAAGTTTTATGTTTTCTATAATAAATACTGTTATTGTTTTACATGTTTACTTATGTGAATGTGCAAATGTGATTGCTGCAGACACATTAGTCTAGGGATATTTATAATTGTACTTTTTTATTTTGTAAACCATAATTAATGTTTTTATAAATATCCTGTTTGTGTCTCGAATAAAATAAATAAATAAATAAAAATAAATAAATAAATACTATGACTAGAAAACATCTTGGCCCTTCGAACATCGAGCTTTTATTTAAGTATGGAAAAAAATAAAGTATCCATTTTTTTTATTTTTTTCACTAACTCCACACACTTTGAATTCCTTTTAAGTTATGATTTTATTTTAAAATGTGCCAAATTAAATTCTTTAGAAAATAAAATGTTTCTGTCTGAACTTAGAAAAAAAAAATAAAACACGCTTTTCACCGATGTTCTTTTTTTGCATAAATCAAAATATGCGTCTGGTGTTTAGCCATGAATTTCAACCTTATCGCCATCTACATAAAGAGTGTTATTGCTAGCGGCCCGATTCCGAACGTTACACGACGTTGTCCATCGCCTTAAGGATTTTTGTCAGTTTATTACGAATACTACATTTTGATGCATATTATTTTTACTAAGCATTAAGATTTGAATTTTTATTCTCACTTAAGTTTACAATCGATAGATAGGGTGGAATGAACGTAACTCTGTGTCCACGTTCAAAAATCATATCATTTCAATTTCTTCTGTGATTCCGAATCTTGACATGTTCCTATAAAAGTACAAACACTCCAAGTTTTCAAATAGCTTAACAAGATTTGAATTTCGCCTACTACCATCATAATAAACCAATAATTTTGCTTTAGCTTTGGATGAAGGACTTTGATAGACAGAAGAACCTGAACCCGCATGAACCCGCGACGCCTGATTAAAAACACGATGATTTGAACCACCCTAACCCCCCACCAGTTGACAGTTTAAATAGCTTGTGGGGTGCTCTTGGGGGCAATTTTAATATGATTTTGGGCGATAGGCATACTTACTCGTATGTTGTTAAAGAAATATTTGACTTTCGAAATCATTGAAATATAAACTGTAAAATATAAATTTTATTTTAGTAGGCTTTACATGAATTCTAAAACAGAATACATCTAGTAAGCCATCGAAAATTACACAAAAAAAATTAAAGCTAATGAATTCAAAACAACAATAGCAAAACATGCAACAGTAACATAAAATATTATAGACACTAAAACAATACTAAATTCAAAACAAATCACTAAAACTACATTATCAACGCTACTCTAATTTGTAGGATTCAACAAAGTGCTGGAATAGATTACGCTTAGTTTTATGAATGGAGTCAATAAATATATCAATAGTACCCCTAAACGCATTGCCCAAATCATGCATCCCATTGGTCAGTGAGTGTGTCTGATAGTTGGTTGTGTATGTATTGCGGAAGATTGTTATATTTTATCTTGTATTCCTGGTCCGCACATGGAATACAAGATAACATTCGCACACATAGCAGTAATAATTAAACACAATGCAACAATAATACATCATATCTCATCTTAGCAATCACTCTACATTAAAGGACATTATAAATCTGTTCACTTATCTTAAGATTGAACAGCTTTTTCTTAAATATTTATTTATCCTTAAAGTCAATGTATCCACCTAGATTTCCCCGTTTATCCCACATTTTTAGATTCTATAAATTTGGAACATTATGGCAAGTAATCGCTCAAAGCGTTTTTGCAAACATGGCATAATATGCCATAAATCACTAGATTGGTTATACAATTCTCCGTTTTCAGGCTATCGGCAAGCAGATTGAAAATGTGTATACCGTCATGGCCTATGCTTTTCTAAATACTTTCAGTCTTTACTGTATTAGTTTACAATTTATTATGTTGTCTTGTTTATTGTTCATGTACTTGTGACGTTTTCACAAATGTTCTATTCGTGTGTATACACTGTATACGTCCATTTTGTGTTTTGTTGATAAAAATACTAACTTTTTCGTAAACACTACATAATTCAGCGCTCTTTAGTTGAGGTCTACGTTTCATGTAGTTAAAAGTAAATTGTAAATTAATCATAATCAAAGTCAGTTATGTTAAATCCAGTGTAATTCTGGTTCAACGCGTTACACTGGATTTAACACAACTGACATAAGTATTAAATCCAGTGTAACTCATTAAATTTTAACTGATGTGTCAAAAAATAAATTAAATTTTGAAACATCAGTTAAAATTTAATTTATACTTATACCTATGCCATAAGTATACTTATACTTAAATAAACTTATATATTTATATATACTTAAATATAGTGTTAGTATAATCAAAAATACTTACACTGGATTTAAGTATTTTTGATTATGAGTAAAGAGTTAAATTGATCATAGTCAAAAATACTCTTGTCAGTTGTGTTAGATCCAGTGTAACTCTGGTTCAACGAACTCTGGAACTCGGTTTTGCTTTGAATTTAAGTGTCATTTTCAAAATTGGAACAGACTGTTTGAAGAATTCAGACAACACATTCAGAAAACTATTTTAATTGTTATTTTTAAAATTTTAACAGATGTGTCAAGAAATTAGAAAAGCGATAAATTACCTACCGATAAATTAGTATCTTTCGTGAAAATATATTCTTAATAGTAAGCAATCGTCCTTGTTCTGAGATCTGATATTTTCTTTAAATAATCTTTAAGCTTCACATATCCTACAATTATAATAGCCTGTGATTTTCACGGTTTTACGGTAGTATGTAAATAAAATGCCAAAAGGTTTCAAAACTAAAATTTGCTTTGCAATACGACTAATAAGAATCAACAGGATAATTAATTGGTTTGTTCTTGGGTCTAGCAAAATTATTAAACTTTTCTTCTTTTGAAAAAAAAAATATATATTTAAAAAATATTTGAAAAGTTGGCAATGGACCCAGAAAGGTTGGAAATCTCTGATCTAACCGATCATGATATTTTGGAAAATGTCCGACCTCTTATTCCCTTAATAATACAAAAGTATGAAGTTGGATTTTAAATATACAAATGCATTATTAAATTATTAAAAATGAATTGAGAAATAATTTCTCGTGTTTCAAATATCACACAACTATCAATTATCCTGGCACAAACTATTTGCTTCATCCACATTCATTTTTTTCATTACTTTTCTGGGAGGTGTCCAATGTATACTTCATTTTAGTGGCACGCTATAAATCTTCCTGAGAGTATTCTATTATTCTTTATCCGTTCGTCCACTCTCCGAATTTAAACCGTTCAGTGCAGGGGTTTTCATGCTGAATTGAATTATTATTTAAAAATGGTCGCGACGGTTTCGCAGTACCTACCTACTTAGTGGTTTGGATTACTGTAACTGATTTTCGTAAATATGCATTCCTTGTTGACTATTTCCTATTGACTATTCCCGACATCCTAACCATAGACAATCATGTCAGTACTGTCCGATGTATCCGCTTGAACGCACCACTGCTGTTTTTTGAAGCACGCAATTGCGAAAGCGCTTTCATGCTTACACGCTCTTGTAAAACCCCGCCGCAATCGTAGATGGATGGTGAACCCCCTCTGCAGACATCATCTGCTTGGATGGTGAACCCTCGACGCAGACATCATCTGCTTGGATGGTGAACCCTCGCTGCAGACATCATCTGCTTGGATGGTGAACCCTTTGAATGTGAAGTCTTTGGATTCCTTTTCTCCCGTCTCCTGTTTCACTCCGCGTACTGGATGAATTTAATTGTTTTTATCGCACAGAAAAAACGACAATTAAATGGAACCAGCGACACCATCGCATTAAAAAAAATATCACGCCTCGATTATAAAATTTGTTTCGCTATCTCCATTTTCAGGTGCGTTAAGCAGGGCACGTAGTACGGCTAATGGACGACCATTAGAAATCTGATATCTTTGAATCTTTGATAAAATAAGAAAAAAGGAAGTCTCCCTCAGTTGAGACGGACCGACAACCAATATTATGAAATATTTGGCAAAACTGGGGACATTTGAGGCAAGCATACCTATCGTAATGTTCTGGTGTACTGTTTAATTATCTTCTCAGTATGGAATACACTTAAGATCGGATGTATTGAGTAAATGCTTTTGTTCCTCAAATATTACGAGTACTTTATGATCGTAAAATAATTACAAAGCATGTTTTGGAGGACATACGTCCGTTCTATCAGTTATGGCTATTAGTTATTCTAACGAGGGAAGCAACTGGAGCTGAGCTGCCTACCGAGGGATCGGCTGGCATGTGCTGAACTCGTAACCACTCGAGTATAGCCAACATGCTGTCTCTGTCATGTGGCGTAAGTATCGACATCTATGGAAATACCTAAAAACTACATTAACTGGATAATAATAACTAAGATCTAAGCATTCTGCTGACATCTAGTGGGCAGTGTCGAAACTAGGGCCAAATAACAACACAACCTATGTTTTTAAAAAGTAGAATAAAAAAATGAAGAATACTTTTAATGCATCTAAATCCTTGAACGATATATTATGACACCATGATAACATTAACTCATTCGAATTTTTCAGGCTAAATATTAACACTAAATCATCACTATTCACACTGTAGCATATGTATCTACTTACAATCAGTCTTTTAAAAAGTCTTAACCATACAGACGCGACATTTGTAGAAAATTATAAATCTTGCAATCACGTATAAAGATAGCAGCCAAAAAAAAATGCGTCAAGAAAATTAAGATAATTTTAGAAGTTCTTAATGGAAGTATGATGCTGTTAAATATGAACGAATTTGACATGATCAAATTAGCTCAGAGGTAGAGCAAAGTCACGGCAAGGTTGAGGTTCTGCGTTCAACTCATAGATGCAACGAATCTTTTTCTGATTTTTCTTTTGATAGTTGTTTGATTTTATCTTCAATGACTAAATAAGTTTTTTCACTGTAAAATATAAGATGTTTTGCTAAAAATAAATATGTACCTACACATAACTTACCTAATTAATGTGAAAGCAAATAAAAATATGCATATATTATGTTTTAATAAGTCAACCCAATTTTACATAAAAATTATTTTATTACGAAATCACAATTTTGTATGAAGCGCTGCGCCCGCCATTGTTTCCATATGTAGGTACAATCTGGCATTGGCAAGTAGGATAGAACTGAACATATCGCGATATGTTTTTAGATTCTCACGGCCAAAAGCATTTTTGTTGTTTGTTTTGGGGGTGTTATGCCGTGTTGCGCTAACTCCTTCTTTAGCCGACGTTTCGGACAGCGTTGCAGTGTCCATCATCAGGGCAGATCCGGTAGATCCGAAGATGTGTGAATTTTGGTTGTCGAGTTTGTGCTTATTTATTTGTGGCCTGGGCCCATCCAAGTGCGAAATGCCAACGGAAGTGGCGCCATCTTGTGGCGAATTTTAGACATGTTATTTGCGTTTAGCTTTGGTGTAGCCGTCAATTACCGGATACCAAGAGCTGTTGAGCTTAGCTCCGTCGTCTCTATTGATATTAAATGGATTTTTGTAGATTTCAATTGCCTCCATAATCAGGCGTGATCTATAAGTTTTGGGTCTTCCCAGGACCTCGGGAGCAAATCCAAAGTAATGGCCGGTTTCAATTAAGTGTTCGGCGATTGCCGATTTATCAGGGTGGCCAAGTTTACAAGCACGAAAATGTTCTGCTATCCTTTTGGAAATCGTCCGCTCTGTCTGGCCTATATAAACCTTGTCACAACCAGAGCAGCTGAGTTTGTACACTCCATCTGGTTCCAGAGGAAACTTAGTCTTTGCAGACCTCAGTAGGTCTTGGATTTTGGTGGTGGTTCCGAAGACAGTTTTGATGTTTTCTTTTCTCAACAGCCTGGCAATTCTGTCTGTCACATTGTGAACGAAAGGCAGGAAAGCACAGCCTTTTGAGTCTTGTTCAACTCTGTCTTCGTTTGTTGTAGATTTGGCTCTTAAAATTTGCCTTGTCTGACTTGCCGGGTAACCGTTGCGCTCCAGTGCACAAACTCGACAACCAAAATTCACACATCTTCGGATCTACCGGATCTGCCCTGATGATGGACACTGCAACGCTGTCCGAAACGTCGGCTAAAGAAGGAGTTAGCGCAACACGGCATAACACCCCAAAAACAAACAACAAAAATATCGCGATATGTTTGTACCTTTTCGGAATCAATATAAGGGGGAACATATATTTTGCACTACCTTTGAGAGTACGTATAGATAACAGTTTCAAATCTCCTCCGCCTTTGCTGGCGATAAAACAAAGAACCTTTGCGAATAGTACGGGAGGCAACTACAAACTTTTGATTACAAGTTAGCGTATGAATATAAAATTCACCTTTATCGGTGAAAATTATTTTAGAATTTCGTTTTATCCATTTTTCATAAATGTTATGTCATGCGAGGAAAATCGGACTTTTATATCCATCTTAAAAAAATAATACAATTTTTTTAAGATGACCTATTCATTTGTCTACATATTATTATATGTACTGATATAATAATTTTCTTTTTTATCCCAATGAATAAACATTTGGTTTTGTAACAAATGTTTCGAGTAAAAACGAGATGGATCAAAGAACAAAAAAGGTAACATATAACAAATATATATCAAAACACATATAAATTATACACACCTTATTTTGTACAACCGTACCTCATAGAAGGAACCAAAACTATTATTTTTTACAATTTCCTTTACTACCCCCTTGATTATTTGTATTTTATTTTATTTCAGCTCTGTTTAATATTTTTTTCAATTTATTAATTAATTTCATATAATCCTTTTGTAAATTAATTTTAAACTGTCAAATGGGGGGCTCTGCACGGGTAAAACACCCAGTGAGGCCCACACTAACAAATATATTAAGTTTTAATTTTAATTTTTGTGTGGTTAAGTGGTTTAAAACAAACTTTGTTATTTTCGTAATAAAATTATGACACAAAGTGAATAAACAATTATGATCACACACCCACAACAATCTACAGATCGCCTCGAAAGAGGAAAACGTAGAGAATAGGACTGTGAATAATACTTATTTTTAAAAGAGTTATTAATGAAATTAATTAAAAAAATATATATATCACTAGAGTTATAAATTGGTAGTTTTTACGGAATATCGCTAAAATATGAATAAAATTTTAAGCGCCCCAGAATTTTTTACTAATGCTGGTGTAGTAAGTCTTGGGTTAACTACCCAAAGAATGGTTAAATCCAATATTCGGTAAATAATTTTTCGTTAAAAAATAATTTTTTCCTTTCATGTATTTTTAAACACAGGTAGATATTATTTGCTATTAAGAAAAGCGAGAATTTTTTTTATAAATGGGTCTGGTATAATTGGAGAATATTTATAAGTTCCACATTTGGATATTTGTTAATTCAGTTATCATTTATGTGAGTAGGTACCGCAAAAGATTCAGAACAGCTCCCAACTTTCTGGAGCCAGTGAGACTAAAGCATCCCCGATTGGGGTATGTTGGGATATTGAAAGTAGTGGGGTGGGCAAGGAGATAGAAAGAGGAAGGTGGAAAAGTACCTGATTATTCAGGTTTAGTCACCATACACGGCTAAAGCCATTTCAAGCAACGATTCAATCCTGAATGGTGGCCTTACACCGGGGCGATAATGTGAGTATCTTACACTCTGGAACGTGACGCAAGCCACGTGGGTCATATCCCGATAGTAGGATAAATAGAAGTGCAGTTGAATTATATACATATTTTCTGAAACTCCCACAAGAGTCCCAACTGCTCCCAACTACCTGGAGCCAGTCATACTATGGCGTCCCCAAATTGAGTACGTTGTGAGGCTGAAGGTACTGGACAGAGGAATGAGATGCGATAGAGGTAGGTGGAAAAGTACCTGAATATTCAGATCTAATCACTAAATACGGCTTAAACTATTTTTCAAGCAATGTTTCTTTTCTGAATGGTGGTCTTACACCAGGGCCGTGCCGCAAGTATATATTATTTTAAGTGAGTAATTTGTGAAATAACACTTATTAATAAAAATAAAAACATTACTAGCGCACGCAGGGATTTGAAGCCGCGACCTTCGACTTGTTAGTCGAGAACCTTATCCTTCGACCACGGAGGCTGTTAATATGTTAATAAGGTGTCAATGCCACAATTTTATTGGCAATAATTAAGTTTTTTCTCTTTAGTCTGAAGAAAATAAAATAGTAAGTGGGTAAATAAACAAAAATATTTTATGGTTACACATAAAGCTTCCTGGCTTCAATACTAACGAATGCTTCCTTTACTAACTTGATCCTTCTGTGAGCTTTCAATTCCCTTTGAACTCAATCATGAAAAAAATAGGTTTGTTTATAAAAAAAAGATTTCTCGAGAATTTTTTTTGAAAAGTTTTATGCTCAAACGATAGGTTGATTTACATTACGTTCTAGAAAAGCTTCAGAAACTTAAACCTTTTGTGTTTTCTTAATTTAAATCTCTTTACTTGACTCCGTGGAAATTTCATTTCTGAAGACATTATTGCTGACTCTTCGACGTATTAAATCACTAAAAAGTTACTCACTGTATTCAAATCCAAGTTTTCTTAATGAATGATTAACTTACCTGAAAAAACTATATAACATTATAATTATAATAATAAATGTTTTTTCCAGAATCTGGAGAGGTTTGTGCAATTTCACATATCCCCAAAGCTTATACAATATTTTTACAATATTATACAATAAAAAGAATTAAAGTTTTTTGTGATTCTTGAGTCTGGACTCTGGACTTTGGACTCTTGGGATTCCATGATAAGCAGTAAGTTTGTCCTATCCCTTAAACCTGCTTTAAAATCTTGTACTCTTCTTTCCTTGAGCAATGTGTGCATGTTGGTAGCGCTGCAGTATCTGGGAAGGCCTAACATCATGCGGTATAATGCACGCGTAGCATTTCCATGCTGCTTTTCTCAAAATTGCCCCAAAGCTCGCACGTATGAAAGGATGTACAAAACGTAAAGATTATTTATACACATGGGCTGCATAATCCGAAACCTTCTACTATATTCGACCTAATGCTGAGCGCTCGTCTTTACCGGTCGATGACATCGTCATCCGTCAGCTTACTATTGATGATGTGCCCTAGATACGTTGTTTCTTCTGCTACTTCTAGAACCTCACCTTTCAGGAAAGCTGGTGGAATGCTTTTTGGACCTTGTCCGTATTTGATGACCAACAGTGCTGTATAATATGTGATATAATTTTCTATTGATAAATGCAAATTTTATAGCTCATTACCTCATGATAAATATGAAAGTAACTCGAGCTTATAAAAGTGTTGAATAAAAAGCTGTGAAAATTGTATGTCATTCAGGAATAAACGACTTAAATAAACTTTCCATTTGCTTTTATCGATAACAATATAAATCCAGGATTTAACCTAACCGACAAAGAAAGCAGAATTCATCGAAAAAAGTTCGTTTGTTAACACCAACCATCGTAGTTCAAACTCTTCGAAGAGAGTATTCCGTCGACAGGTGGAAACTATCAGCTGTATTGTTAAGGAGCGCCCTTTAGAAAGGAACTTTTCAATGATCATTATATTACCGTTCAAAGTTCCCGTTAATGACTTCGTTTCCCTAACACCATGAATTATTTATCGCAGATTAATTAAACTTTCGTCTCCTCGCGGTGTAAACTTCTGGTGATGTGATTTGACTACGCCGCAGCGAGGCCATATGAATGGAAAGCCGAGCACTCAACGGAAACTTGAGATGCATTTCCTACGAGGAAATGGAATCTTGGTAGTGCCGGGCGGGCGCCGAGCGCTTACACTAAGCTCCATTTAATTAAAATGTTCCAGTCGGATGTCTTGAAAAAAATATACCAACTGCAGTTAACAGGGCGAATGCTTTAGCGAGGGAAGCCGCTACTGCCTTCCTCGGACGCTTGTCAAAGAAACTCTGCAGAAGTACACAAACTGAGTACGGCTTTTAGCGACAGAATTAAAGCTGTGGTATACCTCTACCAACAATTATTTCACTGACTGGCTTGAATTAAATTGATTAATAAAGAGACTGGTTAAGGGAGACCTTTGTATCTCCCCAGCTCGGAATATAAGAATATTCAAATGGGCATATACAAGAATATGTTATTTTAATTATTTTTTTTAATTTTAAAGGTAGCAATAATTATGTTACTAAAATATCTAAATAAAGATAATTAATAATATGACGAAAATTCTTGGTTCCTAAATACTTCTATCCCACTGAATACAATAGTACCTAAAGTCCCTTGCCAATGTTTAACATAACTGTAAAATTCTTGGTTTCTAAATCCAAATCAGTATCCCACTGAATACAGTATTACTTGAAGTCCCTTGCCATAGAGCATAACTGTAAAATTTTTGTTTCCTAAATCCTAATCAGTATCTCACTGAATACAGTATTACTTGTAGTCATTTGCCATAGATTAGCATAACTGTAAAATTCTTGTTTCCTAAATCCCAAGACTCAACCTCCACCATAATCATGGAAATGTTTTTTTTATTGGTCTCGATCTTTAACCCGTACCTTCTGATGTCCGGTCAGGTGCTCTAAACCACTGAGCTATGTCGGTTTATTTCCAACCCGATAAATAATTCATTATGTACTAGTATATCAATCAATAATTACTGCTTATTATATTATTTAAAAAATATATATATATTTGACAAGTCAAAATATTTCACCAACAAATGTAGATATAATATGTCTCGCCGCCATCTAGTGGAAAATTTAGCACTAACAAAGCCTTTCCTACAAAAATAAAGTTGGTTGTTTACATGTGAAAAAATATAATAATACAATTTTGTGATAGAAACATAGTACATTAAATTCCAGAAATATCTCTAATGTTGGGAAGTCGAATGGTTTCCTAAGGACAATTTTAATAATTATTTATTGAATTCCTATTATGGGCTGTAAGTAGAGGCGGCTCCAGCAGCCCAGAAGTGGAAGGACAATCGAAAAAAAAATTAATACATATTGCTAATGCGTAATGAATATTATAAAAACCTCAATGTATGTAATTAATTTGCGGGTACCCGCCTATTTCGAAGCCGGTAGTACAATATTGTGTAATTTAAGATTGTTTATTTACAAATATAAATAATTAATGTTTTTTTTTTAAAGATCTTTTCTCATTAAAAGTTTTAATTATAATTTGTATTAACTCCAAACTCAATTTCAAGTCATTTTATCAGAAAACTTAAAAAGTAAACAATGAAAGCAAAAATACTTTTTTAAATTATTTTTTTTTAATTTTATTTATTTATTTAGTAAAAGATTTAACATTTATATTGTGATGAACATGCCCTGGGATAAATTTTTTTATTATTGATTTATTATGGTGAGAAAGAATTTTTCAGTTGATCTCACGAAATAGGGATTTACCAGATGTTGGATAGCTGATTTAAAAACAAGTGCTTAGATTTTTTTTTTTTTTTTAATTTTATTGAAACATATAAACAAGGTTACAATTTTTTTTACAATATAAACACTAATATTTCAATCACTCTCCTAATAAAGCAGCTGCTTGTGTTTAGGAGAGGACAACAAAAATATTTTAACATTTTTTTAAATTAAACAAAAAATATTAGTAATAAAACAAAAAATAACAATAAAAGCAATAAAAATATAGGTTAGTTAATAAATGATTCAAAGAATTTAAAAGGCAAAAACATATTTCTAAACAATAAGTAAAGTTATGAGGTGGTACAAGAGTATTTTAATTTAATTTTTTTTTTATATTTTTCGTAGTTTTCTTCCGATCGTATATCAAGTGGTAATTTATTAAATAATTTTACACCCTTGAATATATAGTGATGTTGTGCTGTTGTGGTTTGTGCTAGTGGCACGGTTAGTCCGTTGAGCAATGCTACTAAGTGACTTTTAAGTAGGAAATACGCCGTTAAATATAGTTACGTAATTTTTCTAAGGATTTAGACGAATTATAATTATGAATGGTGAGGTAAATAACATTTTAACAGGACGAGTTTGGAAGTTGCTTAATTAAATTAAAATCTCGCAAGAAGATTTAAAAATAAAACTATTACATCATAATTATTTACTACATCCTAGAATTAGGTTGGTAATTTGAAAAGAGGCTAAAACCTGGTAGGCCGACACGCCACTGGACTGGAAGGGTCTAGTTTCATTTCTTTGAACAAAGAATTTGACAGATTATCTAGGAAGCAACAATTTATTGGTTTTGGAACGATTTAAATTAATGTGACGGGTTCTAGAGCTCAAAATTGATGTGGTCTTTTAGTGCGTTTTTGTCTTTGAATACACAAAGTTTTCAGAATTCAAAGAACATAAATTAGGTGTCGCCATATGGAGAAGGCGGAGTTGATTTTGGGGTTGGGGGAGGAGACAAGGGGGCGGGGAAAAGTCGAGATTCAGGAGCGCAAGGAGATGGTCGTGGTTAAAAAGCGCGGACGGATAGTCAGTTTTGGAAGCGTTGGAAGACGGGCAAATATAATCGAGATAGTCAGCGTGGAAGAGCGGGGGAAGATAGTCAGGGTTAAAAAGCGCGGGCGGATAGTCAGCGTGGAAGAGCGGGGGAAGATAGTCAGGGTTAAAGAGCGCGGGCGGATAGTCAGGTTTTAAAAGCGTTGGAAGATAGTCGAGTCAGTAAGAGCTAGGAAACGCGTCGACAAGAATTCATCGTCGGAACACGAACACGGCTAAAGTCATTTAGTGTAGAAGGTGTGGTTTTCTAACAGCATGAGTATTTTACTGCATGTGAGTGTGGTTGGTTCTTATAATTATTTGGATTGCACCTAGATGAATTGGTAAGTCTTATTATAATCTAATTATTAACCCTAATTTCCCTAATGTAAACCAAATAATTCATTTTGAAGTAAGGGTATTTGACTTGAATACTATAGGTAATTATGTTAAAATCTTCAACAGAAGAATTTTAAGTCCGGGCCCTTTTACAAAAAGGGGCCATAAATCACATATCGCGAAGAAGTCGACCGGGTCTTAGCCATTACAAAAAACGGGGCGACGAGCGGCTTGAACAATAGGTATTATTTACGAGTTAGGTATCTTTCGTAATTTTTCGTAATTTAAAATAATTCTCCAGTAGTTATATTTAGCGTCAAAAATTTATAAAATATAAACCATTGTACTTATGCGATGTTTTTTAATCCGGCGAACGGTTATTAGTCGAAACAATCAGATAACTATAGGCGGAATAGTAACGGATAGAACGGTTAATTATATGCTTCAATACCTGTTATTTAACAATAAGTTATCGTATTCTCCTTGGACATCCAATAGAAGGTAGCCGCCGAGAGAACACATCTGTCTAGCTTCCCTATTCTATCAAGTGAGATTTTCATTCACATAAGTTTGGTTTGGGGCGAAGTGTACGATTTTTCCGTAGGCTGTCCTATCTTATCAAAGCGACAAAAGCGAAGGAATCGAAATTGGTAATTGGCTTGCCTAATAGGAACTCTTTTGTGTTAGCAAAGTCGATAACCCTGGATACCAGAGGAGCGTCTATTTCAGTAGGGCAGCGCCGGCTTTTCCCGTGCTCTTGGTGTGGTTGAGTTATTCCCGTAAAAGCATCGGTTTCTGTCGAAGGTGTTGGAGGACCAGCCTAAGATGGTTACCCTGGATAGACCCCCGTTCTGAGTATTTTCAGCTGGTGAGAGGACGCTTTCACGGAGTTCCAATCGAAGGGAACGAAGATTGCTAATGGGCTTTCCTACTTGAGTTAGCTTGGTAGACGAAGGAACAAAGCGGATAATGGCTATGCTCTTCTTTTCTGACGTATGGGGAGGATTTTCTCGCTGACAAAACGAAGGGATCGTGACGAATATGAAGTTTTTTCGGCGATTTCTGACATCCTTCCTGTCAAATTCAATAAATACTTACCCCACTATAGGAGGAGAAGTCATCTAGAATTCGGTTGATTGAATTGACTCTGACTGAAACCGTTTGAGGTGACGGAGATCGGATGATTTCAGATTCACGACCTGATGATTCTAGTATCCCTGATCCTTAGCGCCGGAAGTTGAGAATACCATTCTCTACCATTCTTTGATATTTGAAGCGGGCGGAAGGTAACAAACGATAGAGCGAGTGACCATGACTTTAAAAGTGGAGTAAGATCTCCCGTCCCGGAAACATTCGTTATGTCGGATGGATGCCCTCATTCAAATTAAATATTGATATGACTATTTTGAGTGTGGACGAAAGACTTGAAGTATGTTCTGTATTGCACATATGATAAACATGTGTCATTACCTCTACTGGAACGAGAAGCTGTATAGACTGGAACCAGGAGCTATTTGGAGTAACGTGACTGCAGAGGCAAAGGCAAACAAACTGAAGCTGAATTCATCATTATTCTTACGAGCGTAAACCAGAGGGGTGTTCACGGGACTGCCGAACTCCTGACGTTGCTGATGCAAACCACTTCAGCATATGTTTATGTTTGAGGCTAGTAGAGTGGACTCCTAACTTTCGGCATGCTGGCGGAGCTTAACTCATCATCGATTTGGGGGAGGTTGACGTGACCTAAACCTCGCGCTACCCACGTGACCCAAATGGTTCCTGACATCAGGCTATCATGCCCACCGAACCAGAGCAGCTCCTTGTACCTAACGGTATAAGATGAATCTTCATCAATCATCATCATCATCAACATCATCATTTACCAACAAGGACCCACATATCAGAATTCAAAGGAATCCTACCTTCATCACCCTGTCATTATTTCATCTGTCGCTGAGCGATATTCAATTAATTTCTGGAGGAGTTGGGATTGGACCATCAATTTGGCTGCTCTCGAGCTGGTCACGTTGATGGATGGGATTTGGACGGAGACCAATTGAAAGCAACACATGTTTTGTCTCTAGCTATTCCTAAAAATACCTACTCGTAGAAATAACTCACAAAACTAACAATCTATAGTCAAATTATTACCCTAGAATCTTGTGCATCTTGAATTGAATTTGTCTATTGAGAATTTCATGTACTTGCATTTAATTGTCCCATTGTATTAGCTCATCATCGACTGCAGTAACCAGAAACGTTTTGGCGAGCAAACAAGGTAGGAAAAAGGTAGTTAAAATCAGGGTAGTCGGTCATTGTCTTATTTTTAAACCATACAGAATGTAACACGCCTCATCTTAAAAGAACCAAAGTTACCACAACCAATTAAAGAGATCCTTCAATGAATTAATCACTGTCGAAACAAAAAATTAACACAATGTGACATATTAATTCAATAAGATTGAAGGGTTGATGTACCGCGAGAAGTTGCAAATCAGGCGGGAGAAATCATTACTTTTCACGAAGTGAGAAGGTAAGATCAGCGATTCGTTTTGCGCGGAAGAGGGGTAGTTACCCAAATCATACACGAGTAAAACATTAAAATCAGTAGAGCAGTGGCGGCCGTGGTCGGGAGCTTACGGAAGAATTATATTAATTCAATTTCGATATAAGCTGTAGGGAAAACATAAAAACATTACAATATACATTATTTAAAAAATTTTTTGACTGCCCAACTATGAGGATTCCCGTTTTAGGACAGTCAAATTAGGATGAGTATTAACATTTTGATAAGTTGTTTGATAAGTATAGTTTTAAAATAATATTGAAATAATAGGTAGGTATATGTAACTGGTGCCTAAGCCTACTAACATATTTTGTATAAATATGAATAACAAAGGGAAGAAACAGAATAACATAAAATATCCAATTAAACATAAGATTAACTGCTGCTTGGGTAGCATTCTAATTTAAAAGTACTAGGTAGGTACATATATACACATAATGATAAAGATTAGAACATAAAGGTATCTTTTACATGGTTTATTTTTTGTTGGAGTTTTTTTTGTTGTTTTTGGTGTGTGTTTGATTTAATTTTTTTTGTAGTAAAAGTTCACTCTCTTTTCTACCTAATTGATGAAACCAATTAGTGGTCAATTTATGAAGAATAGCTGTGTTTTCCCTTTTCCAAGCATCAGGTATGAAATTGTATAGTTTTGGACCTAAGAATGAGAAGTGTCTTTGAGAGAGAGATGTTTTAGTTGTGAGTGGTACAATTGGATTTCTCCGTGAGTGGCGGGTGTCGTGAGAGTGGTTAATAGATGGTAGAGGTGGCGTTGCTGATGGGTGTTTACAATTAATTTTCTCATGTATAGTTGTCTAACATCCAGAACTCGGAATTCTTCAAATAGTGCATCGCTATGATATCTAAATGGTTTTTTGAGGATTACCCTTAGTACCTAGTGATTTTTGAGCTTTTGCTTATTTGTCCAAAACAGTTTTTGCACACCCACCCCAACCTAAGGATGCATAATCTAGAAGTGACCCACACATAGCATCATAGATGAGTTTCAATTCTTTTTTACGTAAGATATTTCTGATTGTCATAAACATGTACGTAATGAATTTGTACGTTTTTAATTTAAGTTTTCTTTATTCACACTAATTTTATCCAATCAACTATTTACGCCCTCCCTTTCCCAGCATATGTAAAATGTGAAATCAAATTTACTTTCTGTAACCATTGTGATGGTTTGAATACTCAGATAAATAAACAAACGATAAAACGAAACGAACGTGCTCCAAAAAAATTTTTGTTTGAGATAAGAACATAAGATTTATTGACAGGCAGGTTTTAATTAGTAAACACGTTCCCACGGGAAGGTGGAAAGAAGAGATCGCTGGGACAGTCGGTTTTTGAACTTGGGTACGTTGACAGCTCCGAGAAATCGATACAAATCAGAAGTGTTGTGTGAAATTACAGTTAATTTGTGAATTCAGATGGTGTTAGAGAGTATTGTGGAATATTGAATTAAAGTGAAATATTATTGAACCGGTGTTTGTGTGAAGTGAAAGTGGTTGGACTGAGTGAGAATACAATTAATAATAATAATAATTGGATAATTTGTAGAGCGCCGTTTTGTGAAAAAATCACCTCAGGGGCGCTAGGTGTTGTGCGATCGCGATTGTGTTATAAAGTTGTGTTGATTTAAGCGTGATTTCATATACAGTTCGGACTAGATTGCTTGTCTTAAAAACATGGAAATAATAATGATAATGATTGCGTTTAAAACAGAGTGAACGTATTTAAAGGTAGGAAGTGTTTGATCGGATTAAGGAAGAATTAACGATTGGCGAGATGGCGTTCTAACCACGGAGACAGTAAACCAGAGAATCAAACAAACCATAAACTGTGGGTTCGAATCCTGACAGATTAGGGAGGTACAATTTTATTTACAGAATTATTTAATTACCCTTTTATAGGCGTAGGGAGGGGACCAAAATTGAACAAATTGCAAGGATTTTGCAAAAAGGAGGAAAGAATACCGGTAGGGGGAGACCGAAAATTAAACTGATTTAGCTATGTAGCGTGTAACCAGGTAAGTTTCACACTAGGATTTGGAGGTGGCTAACAGGGTGAGTTTTTTATATTATTTATTAAATTCCAGAAGACCCTAAAAGGACGGATACAGGAACCGAGTTTGCAACGCCTGCAATCCAAATAATTTTCCCATAAAAAGGAATACGCTAGACGAATTATACATGTTCTTTATTCAGTAAAGTTTATACATTACAGTAAACGGGTAAATTTTTGGCCACCACACTAGGCACATGCCCGTGTTGCAGTGGTCAATTTTATGTTAAGTATAATAATACAAATTAAAAATAAGTTGAATGAAAACAAAATAATATATAAATAAAATAAAATAATTTATACATCTAAAACCAGTATGAAGTATAAAGGAATTTAAAATAATGCAAAATATCTACATAAGTTTAAGATATATGAATATAAAAAATAGGTGTGGAAAACAGAAAAATTAAAATTAATATAAAAAGTATATCAAAGAAAATACGTATTATTGAATTAAAAATAATACAAGGAGCATGTATCAAAAAAAAAGAAAAAATACAAGTACATTTGTGTAATTAAAATAGAATTAAAAGTGTAGTAAAAATACAAGTACATTAAGTACAAGTGTATTTCTAAAAAAAGAATAAAAATACAATATAAAATCAAAGAAAGTACTATTTGGTAAGAAAGTAGGGATAAGTTATATCTTGATGAGCGATTTGCATGTGCGTGTTATGGTAACATAGGTGTATAGATATATATCGGCAATTTTTGTGTACATCCACGTTTGAGCTACGACTAAGGATATGTACACTAATGTGGAATTATTGTCACAATATTTTTCGTAATAAATACTAGAGAATAAGAAACATATCAGTGGTGGTAAATATATATTTTTTTTAATGATGAATATGAAAAAGAAATATATTGTTTAGTAATATACAAGTTATTTGAATTATTTACTGGTGATATAGGTTCATATGTTCCTTAAAGAAATTTTGCCCCTTTTCAGATATCCATTTATGCACACCGGTTGCAAAGTGAGTAAGTGTTTTTGATGTTTTGATGTCGTTTTTTAACGTGTTGAATATTTTAGGTGCGATGTATGAGTATTGCCTTTGTGAAAAAGTGGTTTTTGTTACAGGAATTATGCATTTTCCGTGCTTTGAGTAGCGTGTATGTATGTCCGTTTGTGTAGAGTTTATCAATCCATTTTTCCAGATATGGATAAGAGCCATCTTGATATATAGTTGGCGAATATCAAGGGCTGTGAGTTTCGAGAATTGTCAATCAGCTGTGAGTGGGAGACAGGCCAATGACCTTTTCATATATAGGCCGAGAGGCGCGGTGTACAGTCAGTCAAAGGGGAAGTTTTGCTAGCGTATGACCGCCCGAATAGAAAGCGATCGGATGCAACCAGACAAAACAAAATGAATACTTTTCTTCTGTTATCTGACTTTCTAATTTAATACTTTTCATCTATTGTTTGACTTTCTAAGTTACGAATTGGGATGCACAAAAACAAATCAAGAGTCAAAAGAGGGAGATGGTAATCTCCGAAATAAAACTACCATCCGAACAACTTTTCTCAACAGGTACCTTTCGAGAGGTAGGCAGCCTCTTTAAATTAATTGCAAAAATCAAACCAATTATCCGTTTATATCTAGCTGAGAGGATAGGTATTCAGTAGAAGTTACCCATACCTAATAAACGAGGATGCTAGTAACCTCATAAAATAATTACTGGAACCAAATATTAAAATACAGACAGTCCTCATCCTAAATTTGGCATTTCGAGTAAACCTTACATATATCTCACATGATAATTGGCTGAATGGGTAGGCACACAACCTATCGATAGAAGCGGGCTAAATGTCGACAAGATCGTCGTGTGTTATCTATGTTATTGACCTAAAAAGGGATGTAAATTCCCGACGACGAGGAAGTTACAGCGTTTTCTAGAGGTGGCATGTAACTTAGGACCTTACGTGTCACATTTTCGCGACTAGATTCGTGACAAGGGATGTCATGGTTTTCCCCTTCTACACTCAGTAAAGTAGATTTTCCTGGAGGTGCATGAGGTTGGGGCAATTCTGAAATTGGTGAGGAGACCTGGTTTTCTTTATTCTGGCGTGACGGTTGCTGATTTGGAACAAGGGGAGACCCGGCCGGTTGTGATATCCAGACACGCAGATATCGATCGCCTTGCTCAAATTATCATCCATCGGTTTTGTTTGGTAAAGAGGAGGAGCCAATCTTAGCTTGAACAAATTCATTTTCTTTCCTCTCCTTCCCCTCCCAAAATATATACATGGATGGCGCCGACAACTAACACCATAAATTTATCGTATGTTTATCACACATATAAAATCTAACACTTTATTATACTCACATAACCCTATGACAGGTAGAATCACGTAGCTAGTTGAAGAGCAGGCGACTCAGAAAAATTAAGGTTTATGAAATGGCTTTAAAACACATCGGTAATGGATTCAACTCACTCTATCTCAAAAGAACCGAGGGGTACCACACACATACAACGATAACTAGGTTTCTATACCGAGAAACAAAAAAGCCAACACAACGTTCGGTGAAACCTTTTTATACGGAACCGTCACGTGAAATAATTACGTTCAAGGCTGTAAAACACGTAGACAAATCATGATGCACACAGTTGAAGGGGTGTGTAATAAAGAGGGGGGAAAAGGCTTGTAAAAGGCAGGGAGGAAATTCCTACCCCGGATATATACATAACCAAAGCCTTATGGAAAAGTTACCTATGGGACTTTAAGAAAATTTATCGTAGAAAGAAGATAAGGAAAAGTTTGAAAAGGGCAGATCATTACACCATTTATGGTTACTTAACACATTTTTGACAATATATTATTACTTAAAGGTACTGCATGTAACAAACATACACCAATAAGCGTAACATTTTTTTTTTTCATTTCCCAAATACCAGCAAAATAGCTTTATATATTATTCAACTGAAAATAGACTTAGGCAATTAAAAGTACCGCTTTAATACATCAATAACGAACAGCTCATATCCCACCGCGCCCCGGTCAGCGATAAAATTGGCAATTTCCTTTTTAAATCATACAACCTATTTGGAATTCAGGATTTCATCTCCCAGGGATGTTCTCTCTCTGCGGCTAATCCTACAGGATTACGCTTCGTTTTGTGCCTCGATTCGCGAGGAATATCTACGTTTAACATTCTCATAATTACAACAGGAACCTGAAGGTGTTTACCAACGCTATACGGAATAGGGATAATGCGGAATACATAGGGGTAATATGGAAAATGGAATATGAAATACGGTGTGTTACGTACGATGTCCAAAAAGCAGTTAGAAATTTTACATTTTGTCTATTTTATTTATTTAAATTTATCATGCAGCAAAATTATTTCAATTGTAATATAAATATTTCCTTAGACATATATATATTTCTATAGATTGTGTTTAGTGTTATATTTAAGTTAAAAGGTGTGATGTCAATTAATTAAATTAATATTTTTTTGTCTTGTTTATTTTTATCTCTCCATTTCTTGTCCCTGCATTTATAATCATGCATAACCATGATTACCATAATTTGCCAAATATATCTACAATTTTATTTTCACCACTATCCTACTGGATAAGTAAGTACCTTTTGTAACTTTCTACCTTGGCTTTGTGCTTGCGGGTATATCCTAGTTTTTTTTCTTGTTTGTTTGTTTGTTTTAAAATACCTGATTTTTACCATGTTTGTACTAAATTGTGAATGAAACTTACAAATTTGGCCTCAAAATACTTATGATATAGATGTGAAATTGACCTTACTAATTCCCACCTATGTACTGCAAATTCCTCCCATCCTAAAATGAGTTGTATAACTCATCAGAATTGCTTAAGCAAGAAATTATAAAAAGAATATTGTTTCGTGAACACGCCACTAGGAGGACCTGTGCTGAGGTATTCTCATTTTTTTTTATATAAGTAGTATATCGTTGCGCATTAATTTGCGCAATGAATATTATAATCAGTGTGAAACGTAGATAGTAATATATAGATATGTAGTCAATTAAATGATTACATATCTGCCCTGATCATGGACACCTTAACGCTTTCGGAAACGTTGGCTAAAGAAGTAGATAGCGCAACTCGGCATATCCAATAATAACTCAAGATAATTATTAATTATTATTATTGTTTGAATTAATTCCTTTGAAGTTTACAAATTTTCAAACAAAAATTTACTTCGTTGTTAAATATGCAAGGAAAAAAATACGTATTGCTGATTTATTAAAATCCTGTTTAAGACGGGATTGTAAGCCGTTTTTTGTTAAACTTTTAGTGTATTCATTATAGATCGGAACACGTATTCAACAAACCTGCATTTATCTTGATAACATACAGAAACGAAACACGAAAATATTAGAAATTTTATGAACACGTGTTCTGAGATCGCGATAACACTTTTGTGTTTTACTCAAAGTTTATAAGGAAAATTTAATGTATCAGCCGATGAATACCAAAACATCCTTTGGACAAAGGAGTTTTTCTTATAAAGCTCCGTTGCTTTATAATATGCTCGGTGAAAATATAAATACTATCGGTTCGTTGAATCTATTCAAGTAAATGGTAAAAAAATTCCATACTAGCTTAGAGTGGTGTTGGTGATGTTTGTTGGATTGCCATGCCATGGCTTCTGTCATGAATCACCTTAGGAGCCCCATATTTGATATGATCTATCTATATATAGGTTATGTGATAACATGTGTCGCACTTATTTGATCGATTATAATTGTAAAGCTGCTCATCTCGACAAAAGAATTCCCTAGTTAGATGAACATCGGAGGAAAAATAAAACTTATCAATTCATTCGTTAAAGGCTTTCATCCCGTTTTTAACGGGAATACGAATAATTTTAATAGATTCTTAAAAAAATTGTAATATTTTATTAGAGTAAGTTTTCTCCGTGTACATTATTTTTTAAACAAATGGCTTGCTGTTTGTTTCTTACAAATAAATAAATAATTCGTATTTCACAATGATGTAAATTCAAGCTTGCCAATTGGAAATTTCATTATATGGAATGCAAAGATAAATATACATATTAAGTAAATTGAAGTCAAGCCAAAAAAAATCTTATGCTATGGTTGTTGTTTAATTGCGTCTTAAAACTTATTTTAGGTAAGAGGAAGTAGAAAAGGAATATAGGATTAGGATAGGAGATACATTCCATACTAATGTATTAATTTGAAATCGTACACATTGCTTCTGTTCGATATTTCTGAAGGTTAATGATAAGAATTTCTACATTGTGAAATTTTGTGTAACGTTGCGCACATACACGGGGAATTAATGCTTCTAATGTTCTACACTTGGGTCTTTCTTGAAAGGAGTTGAAGTCGTGAAATTTAAAGGATTCTGTGTAATTTTAAAATTGTGTTTAGTTTATAATGTATGCGTTTCAATTTTGATTTTTTTGATTCCTTTGATATGGGTACATAACCCATTTGGATTCTTAAATATTGTTATCAATATATTACTATTATCTCGGGTGAATTACTGAGTACACTTTGCTTTTTCAATGGATTGCTAATTTATTTTGTTTAAAAGCTCTTTATACTAGCTAGAGTCTTCTTTTTTATAGAGAAATATATAGATACTTTAAGGTAATGTTAAGTCAAGCATTACATGACTTATCATCAGGTGCCTTTGAATTATCATTTGATAATATTCATGTTTTTATCAATATATAAAAATTCAGCCAGATATCACCGGAATGAGACACGGAGCCAAATTAAAATGAGGACCGTTGATTGTGAAAGTTATGAACTGCAAGTGTGAATGACCACTGCGCAAAGAAAAAATACTTTCCGAGGAAAAAGAGAAGGACTCTCCATATATTTGGAGCAAAACTCTCTGCATCATCCAATTAATCTTCCATTTGCGAAATGGCGGATTAGTAGTTCACTATGTAAATGACACGCGCGGCACAAAATGGCGGGCGGCGAACTTCATTAGGCGATAATTTGTTTCTGCGAAAGGTTATGAGCGAACTTGAAATCTTCAGCAATTCTGAAGAATGTAATTCTGAAGAAAGTGGCAAGCGAACTGCGTGCGCTCGAACAGTGAGAGGTAGGACGGAAACAAAGTATTTTGAAATTACGGAAAATACAACAAAACTATCTCCCAAGTACAGCGGTCTTGTTTGTATGTGTGGTTTATAAGACGTGACCATTAATTCATGAATTAATTAAAAAATATACATATTTTTTAAATTAATGTATCACAGTTGTTGGATTTTTTGCAATTTAATTTCTTTGATTATCTTTGATTAAGTACGCAATACTTTCACGGAAATGTTGTGGAATGCCTTTAAGTGAACATAAAACGTTGTTATGATATGTTTTCTTCTTTTACCTTCGTTGCCTGTTCCATCAAGACAGTCAAGTTCCGAAACATATCATTATTGTATTGAAACTTGACTGTCTTACCGGTACAGACCTTATTATGGCACAAAATATTGATTCAGCATAGGTATATCTGACTCTGAATATAAGAGGAAAGTCGAACATGAACATAATACTAGGTTCACAAAAAATGAAGGAATGCTTGTACCAAAACATAACAATAAATACGGACAGCGAACCCTGGAATACAACGTGCCCAAAATATTCAACATGTTACCAAGCAATATAAAAAAATGCGAATTACCTCAGAGATTCAGATATATGCTGAAAACATGGCTACTAAGCAGGGATACTCTGTATTAGTAATACTTTTGATTATGGCAGTGGTTGGTGATAAATATGATCTATAAGTTGTATTGTAATAAGTAATAATATTATGAAAATATGTTATATTGTAATTGAACATGAACATCCTGTTGACAAACTGCTTAATTACGGTTTAATGGGATTGTACTTTGAAGAACAATAAATAAAAAAATAATAATAATATTAACATAACATGTGATTTGTTAAAATGTTATATTAATCAAATATACTATTTTCGGTTGTCTGTGCTATGCATTACTCCAAAACTGATTCAAAGAACTCATATTTGCTTTGATTTTAAGTGTCTTTTTCAAAACTGGAACCTTTAATATAATATTTTGGAAAAAAAAAAATAGAATAACTTTATGAGTTAAACTTCAAATTGTATTATTTAATTATTAAAGACAATATTAGCGATTCTCAAACGAATATTTGAATCACAAAAATGTGAAAAAAAACGGGCGCATCTGGGACTTTTTCACGGGGCTGCGCTAATGTTATATTAATTCCAAAGTGATTTTACGAATGTGTATTATTTTATATGTTTTTTATTCTCAACTTTTACCCATTCCAATAAAACGTGATTTCATGAAACACTTATTCGACCACTCGGAAGGTCTCACACCTCATCCAACCTTACCGCTATGGAGAAAAATCTAATTCCCATAACTTATTAACAGACCCCACTGTGAAACTAGGTGGGTGGGTGAGTGCCGAGGTAGCTACTACCACGATGAACAGCTGAATATAAAACCCTTCAATATATAAATATATATATATATTTATTTTTTTTATTTTTTTTTAATTATTTTAATATATATATCATATAAGTTACATTAATACATATTTTGCAGAAAATAATATTAAGGTTCATAATTGGTCATGTATACCTTATCAGAAAAGAGGAGCTCTTGTGCCTGATAAGGGAGCCACGATTCTTACTTAGATTCAATGTTATAATATATATATTTTTTAATATAAGTTTTTTTGGAAAAAAAGTTTGATTTTAAAGTTTGATATATTTTTTTTTTAATATAATTTTTGGAAAAAAAGTTTGATTTTAAAGTTTGATATATATTTTTTTAATATAAGTTTTTTTGGAAAAAAAGTTTGATTTTATTTATTTGTTCTTGTTGGTTCGTAATACAGCGCAATTCGGAAGGAAGATTATTGTAGTTTTTTATGGCTTGGTAAATATAATGGTTTTGCATTTGAGTTGTTTTGAAGATTGGCGTAATAAATTGATTTCCATTTCTCATGAGTTTGTAAAATTCTTGATATTCTGTATTATTTTTTTCTTTACACATTTTTATAATGGAAGTTTGCTTAAATATATCATCAATATTTGGTACTGGAAACAATTTAAAAAGCAATTTTGTTGGGAAAGTAGAGTTTTTTTTAAGTATTACCTTTATAATAATTTTTTGCGAGACTTTTACTGAGTTTAGGTTGTTTTTATAAGATCCTCCCCAACCTATGATTCCGTAAATAAGCAGGGAGTGGACAAGAGCATAATATACATTTTTTAGTATTTTCACATTTAAAATATTTCTTAACCTAACAAATATATATATACATTTCCTAATTCTCTTTACGAACTCTATAATATGGCTTTTCCATTTCAGATTTTCATCGATGATCACACCAAGATATTTAATTTCAGAAGAAGAGTTGATTACAGTACAAATAGGATTAAGTAGTTTACAGTTGACATTGTCACAATTTTCATCATGTATTATGATATTTACTTTGTGTTTAGGTATTTTTTGTAGTGAAAATAATACATATGTTGTTTTTTTAGCATTAAGTGTGAGTAGGTTATTATTAAACCATGATTTTAAGATATTAATACATTCATTTGCAAGTTTGTTAACTAGTTCCCATGTTTGACCTTTTATTAATAAAACAGTATCATCAGCATAAGAGATTAATTCACCTTTGATTTTCAGTTGGAAAATGTCATTTACATACATTAAAAATAGTAATGGTCCGAGGACCGTGCCTTGAGGAATGCCAAATGTACTTGTTAGTGGTGTACTAAAAGTTTGGTTTAATTTTACAATTTGAGGTCTCTCTGTTAAGAAGCTTTCTATCCATTTAAGGGCTAAGTGGTCAATGCCATTTTCTTTTAATTTTAATATAAGTCTTTCTTGGGAAATGCTGTCAAAAGCTTTCTTTAAGTCAATAAAAATTCCTATACATTTATTTGATTTGTCCAGGGTACTCTGAATACTAGATGAAATTTTTGCAATGGCATCTTGGGTACTTTTTCCCTCTGTGAAACCGAATTGATTTTCATTTATAATCGAGTTTTTTTTTAAGAATGCAGTTAGTCTTTTTTTAACAATTTTTTCAAAAATTTTCGATATATTAGATAAGAGTGAAATGGGTCTATAATTAGAAATGTCCTCCGGGCTACCGGACTTAAATATTGGAGAGATTATGGTTTTCTTATACGTGCTCGGGAAAACTCCTGTCTTAAAACTATTGTTTATAATATGAGAGATTGGTGTAGAAACATAATTTTTAATGATTTTTAGTGTTTTTACGGCGAGACCGTCAAATCCCGGAGCAGAACCACCTCGCATTTTTGATATAATTTGTACAATTTCAGACGGATTGGTTGGTTCGAAGAGTTCAAATTTAGTTTCTATATTCGGAATATTTTCAATATACATATTATTTTTTTTTTCACGGTAATTTTTTCTGCGAGACTCTTTCCGATATTTGCAAAGAAATCATTAAAAGCGTTTGCTCCTTTTTTAGGTTCTTCAATACAGTTAATTATGTTATTGTTTTGTATTACACTCTTAATAGTATTACTTTTGGTTTTTTGTTTATTTTCCATGATTTCATTGATTATATTCCAAACTTTCTTACTGTCATTTTCAGAATCATCAAGTTTATTTTTATAATAATTTTCTTTCGTGTTTTTTATGAGCGTGGTTAGTTTATTTTTGTATTCTCTAAAATGAACATTTAATTTAATGTCTAGTGGTTTTCGTTTTGTTTCTTTATAAAGCCATTCTTTGTGTCTTATGGACACAACAAGCCCATGTGTTATCCACGGTTTGATTTTACGAAATTTTGCTGTATTTCCTTTTGGAATAATTTTTTTTGAATCATTTATAAAGTTCGTTAATCTATTTTCAAATATTTTACAGCACTCGTTGACGTTATCACTTCGGAGAATATCTAACCATAATTCAGATGACAATTTATTTTTCAAAGATTCGATATTAACAACAGATATTTCTTTCTTATTATTAGCAGTTTGTCCGCAATGTTGGTTTATCGCCTGAGGTATTATTGAATTGTAATGTAGCAAAGTCATGTAATGGTCGGTAATTGAGGTTCTTATAATTCCCGAGTTTAAAATATTTATATCCTTGATATTTGTGAAAATGTGATCAATGCATGATGGACGTTGCCCATTGACGTTTCTGGTGTAAGAGTTTATACACGACACATAATTCAATTCCGCCATCATATTTAAGTAATTATCTTTATCGTTCGATGTATAATCGTGCGATATATTTAAATTAATGTCACCTAAAACTATTGTATTCGCGTTTCTGTAGTTTAATAACACATGTCTTAATTCTTCTATAAACAAACAGACAGTAGACGAGTGCGTTCTGTATAGAGAGATAATATCAATTTTTTTGTTATAAAACTTCATTTGTACATGTAAGCAGTTTGTTCCATTCACATTAATTTCTTCCTCGCACAATATGTCACAATTATTTTGTACGAACATAACGATTCCACTGTTTTTGTTAATTCGGTTTGTAGTAGATACATAGGTATATCCCGGTATATAGTACGCCACTTCGCCACTTGAATGTGTTTCCGTTAACACAATGCAAGCGGGCTTCCTGAGATCATTATTTACTGTTGTCAAAAATTCATCCATGTTTCGTTCCAAACTTCTTATATTCATGTGTAGAATTAAAGGACTGAGATTGAGGTCGTTTTGGTGGGTACGATATTCATGATAGCTGTTATATGTTTTTTCGTCAATATTATTTTTTTCGTCTAGTGCGTTATATAAAAAATCTTTCATTTTTCCTCGAAGTCTATTCTGTCTCTTGCTACATTGAGCATTTTATTTTTGTAGGGACATAAGTTGCTGAAAGCTGTGTGGTCTGTTTTATTTTTCTCGCCATATTTCTTATTTTGCGATGTGCAATTTGCACAAACCGGTGTTTTTTCTCTTTCAGGGCATTTAGCAAAAGTATGATCACCCGTGCAATGCGGGCACACCGATGGATTCATTCGATTTAGGCATCTGGAGGCTGTGTGCATGAATTTGCAGCAGTGGTAGCACTGGGTTAATGGATCACAATCGACTATGTCAACCCTTTGGTACTGGATATTTATCTTTTCTAATGATAGCAAATTTTTTCGTGTTGTACCGCTGGTTTCCACGATATAGTTCGAGAATTTGTTTTGTTCTTCCTCTTCTTGATCCCGAGTACCACGTTGGTATTTCTTAGAATGTTTGTATTTTATTTCAGTAATCAAATTTATTTTATTTTCTTCGTTTTTCGTTACAATGTCTTGAATCCCTTCGTTTTGTGTGAGTATCCCATTTACTATTTCCTCTTCCGTCAAGTTCGATTTGAGTCCTTTCAAAATTAATTTGGGTTTTTTCTTTTTTATTTCATTTATTTCTAGGTTATAATTGAGTTTTTTAATTTCCTCCGTAAGAGTGTTGGTATATTCTTTTTTTGGGCAGGAAATGATTACTTGTTCTTTATTTGTTTTTCTTAATCCATTTATTCCAATTTTAAGTTGGTCTAGTTTGATGTCTTTCTGTATCTTATCACATATTTCTGCAGCTTTTGTTGTTTTTTAGTTGATGATATTATTATAGAGAACCTCTCTTCTTTTGAAATTTCTTTTTTATTTGCCGCTAGAACTTGCGCGTAAGATGGTAGTTTATTGTTTTTTTCTACGACTTTTTCAATTTTCTTCGTAAGTTCTTCGTAATTTTCGATAATTTTTTTTTGTAGTTTGATTATTTCTTTTTGGTGTTTAATTTTTTCAGTTTTCCAAAGCTCTTCTAATATATAAACATTTTGTTCTAGGTTCGTTTTTGCTTTAGAATCTTTCACTGTTGTAATTTTTTGTATTTCAGTTTTTATATTATCAATGGCCGTGTCCATAATGTGTTAACTCGCTGCGCTCGGCGCAAATCGCTCGGCGCTCGGCAGCGCTTGCAATTATATTATATATCCTCAGTTCGCCGCGAAAATAATTTATATTGGCGTGATGATATTGAATATTGTATTTTGAACGTCTTTACACCTATTATTATTATTTGTTGTTTTTTATCTTAGGTATGACGTTTTTAATTTTTATTTAATTTATTTTTTTTTTTATTTCGGAAAACCGACAGATTTTTTTACATCTACAAATAATACAATTATAAAGATACAAATAAAATCTAATGACAGATTTTCACATAAACACCATATTATAACAACTAAGGGTTCAGAATACATGGGCTAAAATATTTACCAAAATTTAAAATTGTAAATATTAGATAAATTATAAAATAAGATGTAAGGATTCGAATAAATGACAAAATATACAAACAATTATCCTCACTACACTAACAACAGCAATAATCACTAATAAGTACCTACAACTAAACAGAATAAATATGTATTTATAAAATGAATGTTGTGCAATTGAACTGGATTCAAAGCAAAATTATGTTAACTTGCAGTATGTTTTAAAAATTATTCAATGTTAGCAAGGATATATTTTTCAAATGTTCTATATTTACACGAAAATATGTCAATATCATTAAAATTGTTATTAAATAAGTTTCACGCTCTGATTATAAAACTTTTTTTATCAGTTATTAGCAGAGCATTTACAAAGGTGAAAAATTGATTTATCTCTAGTTCTCGAGGTTGGGAAAATTAATCTTAGACAAAAGAGCGAACAATCAATAAAGCCATTGATATGTTAATGGAGATATATTATATCTGCGGAGCCTCTTCTGGTTTTGAAGGTATTGGGGAGGGGAAGGAGATGAAGAAGAGGAAGGTGGGGAAGTACCTGGTTTTTCAATGTGGTCACCAAACACATCCAAAGCCATTTCAAGCAACGTTTCAATTCTGAATAGTGGTATTTCACCAGGGCGTTACTGAAAGCATCTTCCATTCTATTGCATTCTAAAATATACAGCTGTTAATATATGAAATAAATTTCAGTACTATCTGATCAGCATTTGGCTTAGGTTTTAGCGGTGTTGACTCTAGACTCTGGAGAGGAAGATTCAATCCTCAGTCAAACAAAAATCAGCCGGATGGCGCAACCAGGTGGAAAAACGAAAATGTTTTTTTTTCTGGTTACGATATAGGTACCTATTACTTACCCTCTAGAGGCGCCAATTAGGTGCCTACCTACTTGAATTTTCTTACACGTCAGAAAAGTATACCTTTGGTTGCCTTATACCTTAATTTTTATTTACAGTTCATATTATATCGCCGCTTAGGGTGACTATTCTCTAATCCAGGCCACTCGCAATCACCTTCTAATGTACATATTGTATTGACCAACGTTCTTATTCTTGAGTCTTGTCGAAGGTACATACTTCCATACGCCAAACATCAAAAGTCATTCTACTCGAAGTGGGTCGAACCACTCGTTGTTCGAGTGGAATGACTTCGTCTATAATCTAGGCACAGGACACAAGTTCCTTACAAACCGCATTACTTACTATTGCGTGTACAAAATATCTGAAACATCGCTACCTACGCGCTTTAGTCCATAATAGTCCATTTTGCTTATGTCATGATTACCAATAACTGTCTTAAAATTTAATGGATGGCGATATTGTCTTTGGGTGTCTTCAATGCGCTTTATGTAAATATGACGATTCCATATGAAAGGAGCAAATTCAAGATTACTGCGAGCATAAGAAAATATAATGTTTTCAGTGTTTGAATATTAATGAATTCTTTTCCAACACGGAATAAGAATCCTAACATTCTAACGGATTCGTTACAATCATATCAATATGCGCCTATCAAGCAGAATACCTAGGTCATAAATGTCTTAGGGTGTGAACGTGATATGTGAAAATAAAACATTCCAAGTTGTATTATATTATTATAACTGTATTTGGGGTCGCAAATATTGTATGCGAATTTTCGTTGTTGTTTTATTGTGGACTGTAATCAATATTTGTCAAAACTAGCTGTAGTTAACAGTTAGAATTGGAAAACGGTTCTGACTTAGTCTTGGTCTTTTCGTACAATATTGTGGCCTTAAGGAACAATGCTGAACAAGTTTCCATAATATACTCAAATTATAAGGAACGTGTTCACTGCACAGGTTTTCACAACAGACTGGTCATTTATGATATATTGCAATGTCACTGACTGTAGGTACTCCTCACTGTGAGACTGAGACAGGTAATAATATACATTAGGTAATAGATGATTGGGTGGAGGAACGCAAGAACATATTCATTCAAACATTTAAAAACTAACAAAATTAATAATACTATGATATATGCTTTAAAAAAACATGATGTTTCTTATCAATCTCCAGTATATAAAACATGTATACTTACTATTAAAACTGAAAATTCTAAGAAATATTCAAAAATGATACTAACAATAAAAAAAAAATGTCCATAATCAAACTAACTGTCAATATTACAAAAAAATACTTGCTCTTACGCAACAAAAATTGGAATATTGTTATAAATTTTAAAGATGTCTATAAAAATATCTCATGTCTATTCTCAATGTCTTACAAATACGCATGTATTTTTGAAAATCCACAAGATATAAAAAATAATAATTCTATAGTCTATACATTAAAAAACCGACAAATCTTTCATCATTCTACATACTTTAAAGTAAGGATATATGTATTTAAAACCAAAAAATTTAAATCATTCTCTATATTGAAGATAAAAAACCAAAATATTTTCTTCATGATAACACATCTCTACATACTACACTTTTATGTTTATTTTTACAATACATTACATCTACGTTCTACATTTGTATATTCCTACCAGAAAATAGATAATACAACAACAATCCACAACTACGTTTATCGAAGGCTAGTAAATTATAGAATACTAAAGTCTAATTATAGATATATTAATTTGTCAAAATTATTATTATATACATTACTAACCCATATATCATGCTGCCAATATTCTATATGCAATAAATCTCTACACTATATGTTCACTTGTACTATTGATATATTCTTACACAAGCTATGTTTTATTGTAATTATTATAAAAAGAAGAACGAATCAAATTAATTTTTGCTGTCAATTAAACAAACACTCACTATGTCTCCGAGTATTATCTAAACATAAAATAAATCTTATAGAAAAAATCATAACCTACAATTTTAGATATGAACTGAAATCGAGCAAGAATAGTGTTACACTAATTATGAGCATTATTACTTATTCATTTCCTCGTAGAATTATATATACATATTCTATCACACCTAAATAAATGCAATGGAAAATTTTAACTTAAGCGAAATTGATAAAAATCTAAATATAGAAGAATACGTATGTGAAGCAGCCAGTGAATGCAATAGGATCTATGACAATATAATAAATAGACTAACAATCTTGCACCTAAACATTAGAAGTATAAATAAAAACATGGATGAACTTCTGGTATCCCTAAATACATTATGTTCACAGCCAGATTTCATAATACTATCCGAGGCGCACATACATGCAAACATAAATATACCAATCATCCCAAACTACAAAAATTACAATACAAATTATCAGATTAATAAAAATAGTGGAATTGTAGTATACGCTAAAGAAAAATTTACTGATATCAATATTACCGAAATACACATATGCAAAGCAAACTGTTTGTCATTAAATTTTGTTTTAAATAATATGCCATTCAATATAATCGCAATATATCGAACACACAGCTCTGATGTATCTTTATTTATAGAAGAATTAAAAAAAATACTATGTAACAAAAACCATCTAAATTGTATCGTAATGGGTGATTTAAATATTAATATTGGTCCAAATAACCACTGTAAAAATAAAATAGATTATATAAATGCTATGAGTGAAATGAACTTTATATCATGTGTAAATAATTACACAAGAGAATTTGCAAACCAATCGCCATCATGCCTGGACCACATATGGAGCAATATTAAACACACAGAAAAAATTAAATCTATTATATGGAAAAATGATATAACAGATCACCATTCAAATATTTTTATTTATGATTTAAATAAAAACTTAGGATTAAATGACTCAAGAAAAAATATTAACATAATTTCCAAATTGAACAATGTAAAATTAAATAATAAATTAAGTAACGAATCTTGGTCCTCAATACTAAATTGCCAAAACCCAGACATGTGCGCAAACTTCTTTGAAGAAACTTTAAATGCTCATATCGCAGACTGTACAACCTTTATAAATAATCAACCCAGTTCTAAATTAAGGAAAATCAAACCATGGATTACGCAAGGATTACTCATATCTATCCGGAAAAAAGAAAAACTTTTCATAGACACAAAAAAAAATTCTACCAATAGCCAAGTAAAAAACGATTACAAAATATTCCGGAACAAACTCATTAAAATTATCAAAGACACAAAAGAAAAATATTACAGGGAGAAAATAATCCTCACAAAGGAAAACCCTAAAAAAACATGGAACACTATAAATGAAATAATGAATAAAAATAATAAAAATAAGTCTACAATAAATGTCATAAACAATAATGGAACTAAAATAAATGCTATCCGTGAACCAAAAATGTGCGCAAATATTTTCAACAAATTTTTCGCTACCGTCGGTCAAAAACTTGCATATAAAATTGCCCAAAATTATCAACATGATGACATACATGAAGATAAAATAACAAATAGCAATCTTTCAATTTTTAAACCGACTACAGAAAAAAATATTGAAAACATAATACAATCACTTAAAAATGGTAGTGCGCCAGGATACGACGGTATAACTACAGAAATCTTGAAAAAATACTGCAATTTTCTAACCAAACCGATTACGCATATAATTAATGTAAGTACTAAATACGGAATATTCCCGTCTAACTACAAAAAAGCCATTATAATCCCAGTATATAAATCCGGAGATTCAAAAGAAGTAAACAATTACCGCCCAATATCCTTATTATCCAACATTGCAAAAATACATGAAAAAGTAATAAAAAAACAAATTACTGATTATACAGATAACCAAAAAAGTATTAACCCTAGTCAATACGGTTTCAGAGATAAACTTAGCACACAAGACGCAATTGCAGAATTAACTAAGCTTATTTACAAAACATTAGATAGAGGCAAAAAATGCTTAAGTATATTCATTGACCTCCGTAAAGCTTTTGATAGTGTCTCACATTCAAAATTAATTAATAAACTAAATAATATAGGAATTACTGGCAAAGCTAAAACATGGTTAAAAAGTTACCTCTATCAAAGAACTCAACAGGTTAAGGTAAACAACGAATTAAGTGAAATAGAAAATATAGATTTTGGAATTCCACAAGGAACTGTTTTGGGACCTTTACTATTTATATTATATGTAAATGAACTTTTTCAACTCCCAATCATTGGAAACATCATATCTTACGCAGATGATACAGTGATAACTATTGAAGGAAATTCTTGGAATGAGGTCGTAGTATCAGCTAATAATGCAATAAATATCGTTAAACTATGGTTTGACGAAAACTTATTGACACTGAATGTCGAAAAAACCCATTTTATACCTTATAGCCTAACATGGAATAACTCAAATGTAAATCTAAACATAAAAATTCACGAAAGAAATTGCCTCCTTAAATTCGCACCCTGTAACTCAAACTGTATAAACATTAGTAGTAAAAAAGAAATAAAATATCTTGGAATAATTATTGATAATAACATTAAATGGAAAAGTCAAATAAATTCCACAGTAGACAGAATGAGAAAACTAATCTATATATTTTTTAGACTAAGAAATACTGTATCATTAAAAATACTAAAAGATATTTATTATGCACTGGCTCACTCTGTCCTACAATATGGAATCGTGGCTTGGGGGGGTGCATATAAATCATCCCTACTCCCACTAGAAACTATTCAAAAAATACTAATCAAAATAATCTTAAAAAAGCCATATTACTACCCAACTATAAATGTTTTTCAAGATTTCCCGGTTCCCCCACTTACAAAAATTTATGACAAAATTGCACTTCTACAAATACATAAAGATTTCTTTAGTAAAAATAATTTACCACAATTGAATATTAGCAAAAGAATAACATCTGTTGGAGGACTAACCGTGCCACTAGCACGAACCACAACAGCACAACATCACTATATATTCAAGGGTGTAAAATTATTTAATAAATTACCACTTGATATACGATCGGAAGAAAGCTACGAAAAATATAAAAAAAAAATTAAATTAAAATACTCTTGTACCACCTCATAACATTACTTATTGTTTAGAAATATGTTTTTACCTTTTAAATTCTTTGAATCATTTATTAACTAACCTATATTTTTATTGCTTTTATTGTTATTTTTTGTTTTATTACTAATATTTTTTGTTTAATTTAAAAAAATGTTAAAATATTTTTGTTGTCCTCTCCTAAACACAAGCAGCTGCTTTATTAGGAGAGTGATTGAAATATTAGTGTTTATATTGTAAAAAAAATTGTAACCTTGTTTATATGTTTCAATAAAATTAAAAAAAAAAAAAAAAAAAAATATTATGTTGAAGGGAGATGCATTTAGTTGCATCAACACTATAATTGTTTTAAGTGAAGGATTTTATTTTTTATTCATAATGGTAATTGATGTTTTGGGATAAATGAAGTTACCTATTTCATTAAGTTTTTGAAAAACATTTTTTTTATTATTATGTTCGTACAATCGAATATCGGTCTAAAATCTATGGAAAAATCTTTACAAAGATCTACCATTTAACAATGAAAAGGCAAGAATTTTATCAATAAATCGATGTCTTAAAAGAAATTAATTTCTATTTTATCTTTGATGGATTATTAATTTTTTATACAAAAAATAATCTGGCTTATTTTACAGAGGAGAAGAATAAAAAAAATCTTTCATGTTCATCTCACAAGACCTCCCTTTACCAGTCGAATATTGGTTTGCTCTACAGGCCGTTATTAATGAAATGGACTACCTCATATAAAACTAATGTTTGTTTTATAATGCATATCCAGTGAAAAAACAGAAACTCCTTTTAAAAGTTTTAAGAGTATTTTCGTTCTGAACGCAGAAAAAAACGATATATTGTGTTTGTTTGTAACGATATATTTGGTTTGTTCTATATCCGGATATAGAACAAAACAATACTAACAATTCTCGGGAAATTTGCCCACTTTTCTTTCATCTTGGTTTATTCCACATTTTTTCATTCCACCTTTTTGACCAATGGCATTGAATCGTTCGTCTGTAACATTGTGGACTAAGAACAACGCAAAACTCAGTAATTGTCTCAAAAAAAATGTTAAGGCGATGCACTACGTCGTGTAATATTTCAAATTGAGCCGCTATCAATAACAACCCTTACGTAGATGGCGATAAGGTTTAAATTTCCTCTTAATACCATCCGCCTGTTTTGATTTATGCAAGAAAAAAACATGGCCAAAAAGTGCCTTTTATTTTATTTTTTGGATGTTCAGGCATAAATATTTAAATTTTTTCCGATCGTTTTAAAAAATAACTTTATTTTCCACATTATACAATAAAATCATAACCGAAAATGTGTTCGTAAGTAGGAGATTTTGAACCTTAAAACAGTTTTCATAGGCCTTATACATTATTTTTTTCTGTGCTTATAAAAAGACTTATCTAAAAAGTAGTCGATTATTTCAAAGGCCAAGATGTATTCTACTCGCAGTATTTAATTAAAGCATCTGAAACATTTCTAGGCGACCAAATTTTCAAAACAAAAACACATGATTTTGCATTACTACGTATGGCATCGCCTTAATGTTCTCCATAAAACGGTTATGCACCAATGTATCATGGTGAAGATTACACATGTACATGTGAGTATAAAAGGTCATGGGGGCAGTTTTAATATTTTGTGATGCGTATCAAAGATAGTTGCTGAACTGTCTGTAAGTGACGTTGAAAATGTCGATGGCCAATGCAGAATTGTTAAGCAGTTGAGTCGCTTGTTGATTAGGGCGTTCTAGAATACTGAAGTCCTCGTTTTCGGGGTATAAAAAATGCAAGGGTCACCCACGAGTATACTTGTAAGACACATTTAAGTTAACCTTTTTCAACAAAAGTGTTAAGATATAGTGTCGGTTTATTCTAAAATATGTTCTACGTCCACATAAATTGATAATAATGAGCGATTTTTGGATATAAAACACAAAAAAATATAAAATCAAAACTCGAAATTACTTTCCTAACCAAAACACAATCGCGTAAGTAAAGATTTCAACATGTAGAATTTCCGAAAACTTTTATTGTAAAAAATTCACCTCAAAGGCGTTGAACATAGGTACTTGCAAATGTTGCTATTATTTTTTCAGCAAACAAAATACATTCAAATTTGCAGATAACTACTTGGTACATTTCAGCGATCTAAATTCGCTCACAGAAATAAAAAAATTAATACAAAATAAGAATGACGTTAAAGTAAGGTTCATCAAGGCATTGCATTACGTTCAAAACATTAAGAAAGTATTATTTTTTTTTTAAATGATTAACTAATGTTTATAAGACAAGGTTTTATGAATAGCACAAAGGATAAAAAAATATTATAAGCAATAATTAGTCGCCTGAAATATCAATACAAATTGAAACTATCTCCCGAGTAAAAATAAATGCCGCCGAAGGGTTGAAAATAAAATTGGTTGTTTACAGTTGAAAAAAAAAATTAAGCAGTAATTGTTGATTGAAGTACTAGTACATATTGAATTATTGGCGTGTTAGAAATAAACCGACATGGCTCAGTGGTCCAGAGCATCTGCCCGGATATCAGAAGGTGCGGGCTCAATTCCCGTCGGCGGCATTTATTTTTACTCGGGAGTTATTTTTAATTTGTATTGATATTTCAGGCGACTAATTATTGCTTACAATAATTTGTTACAAAAAAGTAAATCGGTGAAAGAAAAAACACACACACTTACACAACACACATACATGCTTGTTAGCTGGGTGTTGTACATATTCATACAGGGGTGTTATATATCTTTTAACAATAGTAACAAGATGTTCCAGGTTATCTCATACAACAAATTCCCTTAAAGTAAAGAATTCAAAATTATCAAATATGACAACCACCTCACCAAAAAAGTCTATTGTTAATGCAGTTTTATGATTGAATTCAATTTTTTTCTAGAATTTTTATCCAGGTGCCCGGAAGTAAACTTCCGATATGAAGGTTGAAAGTTAAATATCCGGTTATGGATGGATTTGTAAAGAAGAGACAGGAAATTATTTCCACGTCGTCCCTTCCTACTCCTCGCCCTGTCGCTTGATTTATCGTGTCCCTTTTTATACGTGGGCAGACAATAAGATATCCGCTAAAACGTAGGAAGTAGACCTATACCTTTACGGGAACATATAAATAATATTATGATCATATTACATTGGTAGTTTCGCGAAAATATGATGAGCTCTGGAAATAATAACATATTTTTCTAAAATACTCCGAAATGATACCTTTCATTTTTTTTACTTAATTACACCTTAACACTATTTCATGCCTCCGTGGTCGAGGGGTAAAACTCTCGACTAGCAAGCTGGAGGTCGCGGGTTCAAATCCCGGCGTGCACAAGTAAATTTTATTTATTTAACTTATTGATTTTATTTATTTTGTTACTCGACTTTCCTCTTCTTTCTATAAATACAATTTATTCTGAAAGGCTTTCGGAAGAAGTTCTCTAAATGACAATGAAAACCCTATTAGAGATTTGGGTTATTTCTCAATTTACTCGTTTATAATAATGTATAGTACCTACAGGGTTTTCCAATAAGAGATGTAATTTTGAATAGCCCGCTATTTCGGAAGATAAAATGTAACGAAATGATCGTATTGAAAACGAAACGACACACGCTTCAACAACGCATTGAAATTATTAAAATTCACTTGAGTGAATCAAATGCAAATCATCTTGAGTGATGAGGCCCATTTCCACCTCAGTGGCTTCGTCAACAAGCAAAATTGTCGCATCTGGGGCTCGGAAAACCCAAGAGTTTTTGTTGAAAAGCCTCTCTATCTTCAACGTGTGACTGTTTAGTGCGGTTTATGGTCCGGCGGAGTCATTGGACCTTACTTTTTTTGAAAATGAGGCTGGAGCAACAGTTACGGTGAATGCATTGCGCTATCGAAAGATGATTAATGATTTTTTATGGCCGGAATTGGATGGTATTGATCTGGACAACGTTTACTTTCAACAAGACGGCGCTACGTGCCACACAAGCAACGAAACCATTGATCTTTTACGATTGAATATCAAAATAACACCTCTTATTGGAAAACCCTGTATATTCGCGGCACATTCCAGAGTGGAAGATGCTATTAGTATCACTCTGGTTTAAGACCACAATTCAGAATTGAAACGTTGCTGGAAATGGCTTTGACCGTGTTTGGTGACCAGATTTGAACAGCCAGATACTTCTACATCTTTCTCTCCCCCATCTCCTGTCAGCCTTACAATTTACCAATGGGAATGCCACAGTCTCACAATTGGGACTCTTGTGCGGTTTGTCATCAAAACATATAAAATCAATAATATTCATAAAATTTTTAAGGTTTATTTTATAAAGGCATTTTTAGGCTATCTTTATTCCTATAAGTTATTACTACTATATTAAGTGTAAATATCATACAAAACAAAATATAAAAATTTTAATATTCATTAAAAATGTAAAAAATAAAATATTCTCAACCAGGTTTTCATAAATGCCACATGATTACTTAAGCCTCCTGAAAAATTCATCCAGTATTTTGAAACTTAAAAAAAATACCTAATACTAATGCCTACCTTTACACAATAATTAAATACTAAAATATAGAATGGCAAATGTTGAGACCGTTGGCTTGGACTGACGTTGTTACTTGTTTATGGAGACAGTTAAACTCTTATAGACAGCTAATAAAATTTGCTAGTAAATATGTGTTGCGTATATCTGGAGGGCCATTTTACAAAGAATATTACATATTTGCACTTCATTCCAGTGTGGAATATACTCTCAGTATTACTAAGTCGAGATGCCAGAATTCCACAAGCTTCACACAATATAATGGGCCCTACGGACCACTCCTTTTAGTTGAGCGGTTTTATCAATGTGGCGTGGCTATCAAGTTGAATGGTTGTACCGCTAGTGCATCCAACCACCTCCACCGTGTTAAATCATCTGTAGCGTGTTTCAGCGGTTAAGGGCTCACATACCGAATAAATTTGAATGAATATTTTGAAGGTTATATGGTGTAAAAAAAAAAAGTTGATTTTACATTTTTTATTAACTTTTCAGCTATAAGATTATTTTATATTGTTTTAATATTATCACTATTTTTACGGGTATAATTGGACTACTGGTGGAATCCATTGTCGACATCATAACTTCACCAATAATTATCCAATCTAAAAAAAATTTTTTGCCCACGTTTGTCTTTTTATTTTTATGTTGACAGTTAACGATGTTACTAAAAGTAGGAGGCAAGCTTCACGTGTTCCCCAGAGGAGCAACAATTAATCACGAAATTGAATCAACCATCGTATCGTCTCTACGCAGCACTCAATGGTTGACACACAGTGGATGAACTAACCAAATTGAGTGATCTATAGGTGGTTTTATACTTATATATTGACTTGACTTGTATCAAAAAAAGCATTCCTAGTTTTTACAAAATAACCAAAGAAAAGTTTGTAACATATAAGCAAGTAATATTAAGAAGCAAGTTTGTAATTTTAATACAATATTAAAATCCTTTGATTAGCTCTTCGACCTGGCTTTTAGTTTCTTCGAGAACTTGAGATTATTATATTAAGGAAACGTTTTAAACTTTTAAATCATTGTGTTATCAAGTGAAAAATTTTAAAAATCTTTCTTCACCAACCTTTAAACAATAAAAGTAGTCTTTAGTGCATTAAATAGTTTGCAGGATTACAATCATTGGGTTCAAATACAGTAAGACAATTTTCGTACGAAGGCCTTAAACAGCAGACAGGTACATTATGCCTATTTTCGTGTCGTTATTTGTATGGCGGATCTCAGTAATTCACCATATTGTAAGGACTTGTTAACTAGTTTATCCTAGTGATAAAAGTATGATGAATGACAAATTCTCGTGGATCTTAAAGCTTGTTTCACATTTCTAAAATATCGGAAAATTTAATGAAATAAGAGTTTAGCATTATTGAAGACACGATTGTGAGGATCGTTTCTTTGATAACGTTGTGATAATTTATTGGGAGCACATTCCATTTTTTTAAATTTATTGTTATTTTTAAATCAATTTATATATTCGTGGTCTCCGTTTGAAAATGCTTTCGGAAGACGAAACAGCTATTTATCGTAAAACTAAATGTAGACTTGCTGCAAAACTTTCAGGTCTTTTTTATTCTTTTAACGTTCTTGGTGTGAAATCATTCAAAAGAGATAAAAATAACAGGACTTGGTTTTTTCGACTTTTGCAGAAAAGACCAGTTACACACAGTTAAGGAAGGGTCTCTTTATGCTTGCAAAGAATATTTTAATTTAAACTTCTTAACCGTGTTTTTAGAACAGCAAAAATTTAGTGTAGTTAAAAATATTTTTTTTTTAAATCCAGAATCTTTATTGAAATTAAAAGAACTGAATATTTTTATTACATGAATAAATGAAAATCTTAGTTTACATTTCGTTGAAGTAATCAAATTTCAATATCCGACCCAGTTAGGTTACATTTAAGAAACCAAATGAAGTTTCACAAAAATAAAATAGGAAAAATAAAAGGAAAATACATACATAAGGTCATTATCATATATGCTAGTAAAAAGCATTCTCGGATAAATATTTAATAAGTAATTAAAGATGCATACAAGTAATAAATAAAAAAAAGACATGGAATGAGATTACCAATGTAGCCAATCAAGACATAAAGGTTATCAAGAAATGGTTCGATAACAATCTATTATCACTCAGAACAGAAAAAAACTTATTATATTACCTTTCCTGTACAATAACATTTGCCAAAAAAAATAATTGACATAACCATACGGACTGTGCTCAACTAAATCATCTATTGTTTAATATCTTGGAATCTCAATAAATAAAAATGTTAAATGGAAAGACCAAATCAATCTAACAGTGGAAGGAATAAGAAAACTTATATGTGTCTTCCATAACATACCTAATATGTTAATTAATTAATTTATGCATTAATACAGTCCCTATTGCAGTATGGCATTATTGGGAGGGTGGCCTTTATATCTACCTTACAGCCAGTGGCGGCTCGTCTACGAAGGTCTTTTGGTCAAAGACCTCCCAAAATATGCTGAAATAGTTTATTTTTATTATCAATATAATTTTTCTACAGGTGTTTTTAGATGTCTGTCTCACTAGGATATACCTGCGTCGAGACAGACGTATTGGATACATACATTAGTGTTTACATATTATTTGATACATATATTAATATAAAAAAGGATTTGACAAATTACCCCATTATTAATTTATTTTTAATATTCGTGCATATTCGTATGGTAATAGCGAGTTCCAGTGCCATCTAGCGTCCAAATGAGAATCTTTTCTATGTACCTAGCGTGGGTCACTTCAAGTTTCATCCCACAACTATCTCCTTTCTTTCTCTTTGCTATACAGACAAAGGATGTAAACACTATCATGTCTGACGTATGCTTAGTATCATACAAGATTTATTTTCAAGGGATTTTCGGACATGACCCCGGTGAGACCTAAGATTATTAAGGTATAAAGGGAGATGTGAAAAAATGTTAGTCGTAAGTTTTTTTGTGTTATAAATGATACTCATATTGAACTTGAAATTATGTTGATCCGTTGTTGACGTAATTTGCATGGAATAATTTAAAATGTCAAACTCTGTGGTTATGATATCGAAATAAATCTCAAACAATTCATTATGAAAAAATAAAGAGGTTAAAAACAAAAGATATCTTTTTTATCAGTGCATTTGCGGGTGCAATAAAATGAACGTATAAGTATTTTTGCTTTCATTGTTAACTTTTAAAGTCTATTGATAAACAATACTTGAAATTGAGTTTGGGGTTAAAACAAATTAAAACTTTTAATGTGAAAATATCTTTAAAAAAAAAAAAACATTAATTATTTATATTTGTAAATAAACAATCATAAATTAAACAATATTGTACTACCGGCTTCGAAATAGGTGGGTACCGGCAAATTAATTACATACATTGGGGTTTTTATAATATTCATTACGCATTAGCAATATTTTTTTTTTCGATTGGCTTTCCACTTCTGGGCTGCTGGAGCCGCCTCTGCTTACAGCCCATAATAGGAAATCAATAAATAATTATTAAATTTATCCTTAGGAAACCATCCGACTTCCCAACTTTAGAGATATTTCTGGAATTTAATGTTCTATGTTTCTATCACAAAATTGAATTATTATATTTTTTCACCTGTAAACAACCAACTTTATTTTTGTAGGAAAGGCTTTGTTAGTGCTAAATTTTCCACCAAATGGCGGCGAGACATATTATATCTACATTTGTTGGTGAAATATTTTGACTTGTCCAATATATATATATTTTTTTAATACAATAAGCAGTAATTATTGTATGAGGTCTCTAGTACACATTGAATTATTTGGCGGGTTGGAAATAAGCCGACAAAACTCAGTGGTTCAGAGCACCTGACCGGACATCAGAAGGTACTGGTTCAATTCCCGTTGGCAGCATTTATTTTTTCTCGGGAGATATTTTCAATTTGTATTGATATTTCCGGCGACTCATTTATTGCTTATAATTATTTGTTAACCACTACTTGTATTTAGATATGATATTTATTGTCCAAAAACCAAATTAATATTAGGTATCAAAACTTTAAAATACGAACAATTCAAAAATCAGATTAACTCCTAAAATTGGATAATGATATGTTGTACCCTTTTTATACGTTTACCTAATCTATACCAATTAAATAAAGTCAACTAAATTGGGAAACAATGGCTTCTGGACTTAGGGAGGTCGAGAGCGAACATATGCTAACTTACAGAGAAACAACAAATGTTTAGTACGTTCATATAATTATTTAATATTTTTGGCCTCCAGACCTAAAATTCCCACCACACTTCGCAAACTCAAATACTATAAATACGTCTAAAATCAGTTAAAATAATAATTCTTATACATATATTATTACACATCATAGAAACAGTGAATAAAATTAAGATGCTTGCCTAACATGTCTCTTATATTGTAAACATGAAAGTAATCTCCACAGTATTATCAATTTAATGTTATAATAATAATATTTTTTATTCCAAGATGTGGGGAGGTTAGTGCAATCCCACACGTTCCATATATTTACCTACACATATTTTTTTTTAATTTTTTTTTTTCCATATTAACTCCACACAGGAGGCCCTGAAGAAAATAATTTCCCTCAGGGCCAATGTCATCTTTGGGGATGCTGTGTGGAGGGTCTTTTTGTGGAGAGGAACGAGTGAACATGGGTCTTGAAGAGTCCCATGTTGTAGGAGGGCGGAAACACAGAGGCCGGCAGTTCGTTCCACAGCCGAGCTGTTGAACTTAAGAACAAATCGTAGAAGCGACCCGTTCTCATGTGACAAATGTCAACCGTGTACAAATGTTGGGCGCGCGTTTGGCGTGTATCCCGACTACGCACCGGTGCCGAAGAGATCAATGACGCTGTTGACGCAGTTACACCAAGCATATCAATGAAAGGCCTGTTCGGAAGATTGCTTCCGTTGAAGGAGACTAGATTATCATTTGGATCCCTTTTAGACGTAATCAGACAGGATTGGGTATTTGAAACATTAAATTCGACGAGATTATTTTTACCCCAGGAGGAAATACTCTCGAGATAACCGTCCATTCTCTGCTTCAAAGCCCTCCGAGCCGTTGGAGTTTGTGTGCCCTTTGGAGGCTTGTCAAACGAACATATTTTTTGAACAAAAAAATAGGTATATATATATGGTTAGAAATTACTTTTTATAATTTCTCCAATGTAATGAATTTATTGTTATGTATTTGTGCTACATTTCCTACTTAATATGAATTAAATCTATCAATTTAACTCTCATGAAACGGAAAACTTTTCTAGTTGGACAGTCACAGCTTTTATTTTTTAGTATCTAATAAACAAATTAGGGAAAAAAGATTACTTTGCATACTGTTATAATTGGAAATGTTACATTATTTTGGAATGAAAAAATAAACTAATTGAACTCCACTCCAACTATTGACCTACAAGTCTTGAACAAGCTACAAAACCGAAGTGAGCATTGAGCTCAGAAACTTGTACTGGCAATTTGTATAACTTTGTTACTTTCTGCACAAACACACCCCGACTTACGCCTGGAGTTTTCCGTTTGACAAAACTTCATTCATTGACTGCTGTATATATAAAACTCGCTCATATCTACTGACCAACGTTAGATTTATTGACTTACAAAGTAATAAATCCAATAAAAGTTGTTTTTAAACAAAACCGTACAAAAACTGTTTAATAAACCAGCATATTCTTTGTAAGAGTTCATGTTGGGATTGATAAATAAATAACTTTGTTTTTTTATTTTACTTAAAATTATTTTTAAATACAACTATGTGAATTTTGATTTTGTTTTCTTAAATGAGTGAATAAATAAATGAATGAATGATATGGAATGTTTGAAGGAGAAATTAACCAATTTCCCGTCATCCGATCGAGCTAAAACTCAGACAGATAAACTCGTTGTAGATGACAATGAATTATGTATATCAACTTTTCGTGGAACCCACAAACATTTCTCTGAAATTCGATGACATTATAAAAGCTTACAACCGTCCAATGATAGCGCGTAAAATCACCGGAGATCATAATCTCATTCGCTTTTTTGCTCTTAATAATTTCAGGAATTACTGGTTAAAGTAAGTCAAGTGAATCCCTTAACCCCATGTATTTAGTTACATGTGTTTGTAATGAAATACTCTATGTATATTAATAATATTTTGAACTTTGAATTTAATTGAAGATACTCCACTGGAGGAAAAACATCATATTTACAAGTCACAAAAACAGGCCAACTTTATTTTACCTCAAAATCTCAATTCTTTTTTTCAAATTAAAACTTTTGATCCGTTTCCGAGATCAAATGTAATTACATTTTCAGTATAAATTGCAGGGCTGAAATATTCGGGGTGACAAACACATTTCATCCGGTCTGCGGTTATTTTGCAATAATAGAGAGGCGGACCTAATAATGTATTTCAATCTCTTTGAAGAATCGACACTTTCTTACAAATAACACAGACGGAATTCAGCTTTTGCATTCTTCTTGAATTTAATATTGAAATCAAATAACGTTGTTTTGTACAGAGATATATTTTTAATATCTAAAGGAGTTGGTACCTACTTGTTAAGACCAAATTAGGTATCTATAAAATGATGTCAGTGAAAAGGGTTGGTAGTTTCAATTTTATTCATTCATTTATATTTCGTAAATCACCAAACCAGATTATATCAGAGTGGAAGATACTCTCAGTATCGCCCTAGTATAAGACCATCATTCAGAATTGAAACGCTGCTTTAAATGGCTTTGGCCGTGTTTGGTGACCAGATCTGAATAGCCAGGTATTTCCTCACCTTCCTCTTCACATCTCCTTCCCTTCCGCACTACCTTCAGCCTCACTGGCTCCAGATGGTTTGGAGCAGTTGGGATTATTAAAAATAAAAATAATACAACAATTGAAAATCATATTTTTTACACTATACCAAAAATACCTACAACCAATTATAGTTTTCTTCATAGTGTTAAAACGAACAGAATGAATACAACAAATATTTATTATTAAAAAAAAGCTTTAATATTATATCTTCTTTAATATGAAAATAGGATGTAAGTATTAATAAAATAAATTAAATTTGTAACGAAATTACATAAACAACAACAATAGTCGTGACATGTCAGAAAAACTTCGAATAGGACAAAAGAGCTTGTGGAGTGTGCCTTAAATCTTGTTTAGCAATTCCGGGAATTGGATATTATTGTTAACCGAATTATACAAGAATTATGCATCTATACGATGTTTTCGTACACTCAATAAATCAATTAAAAAATATGTGGCTTTCTCTGCATGGTTATTAAGGACGGGTTTTTCACAGAATTTTAACAATTTATTCATCACATTTCAACGTTAATTTTCAAGTATTATGAAAGTCTTATTCAATTTCTGTTATTATATTACTATGCTCTTCACAGAACTGAAATAATAACAGAGCTTGAACTTGAATTTTAAGTTTGAAATTTGATTAACTGTTTCAAATTCTGTGAAACAACCCGTCCTAAATTTTACAAATGACTTGCAACCATAAATAACGAATATAACCTTGTCACAATGATTCAAGTTGATGCTAAAATTTATTTTGAAAAACGAGTATCTCGCACCAGTTCGCCTACACGGTACGCATTTTCTTTTAAGTGAGAACGTTTCGATTTTTTGACCCATTTCGTAATGAATTTTTTTTTTAACAATACCTTAGGTAACTTAAATTAACGTGTAAATTAAACTCCACTTTAACATCTGATTTTTCATCTTGGGACTTTGAAATAACTTTAAATATGCAGAGAATTAAAAAAAAATACATTGATATACAATACAAAACAGAATATGTGTAAAATAAACAGTCACGTTTTTAATGCAACGACAAGATGGCTTTTCAAAAAAAATTTCTGAACTGAAAAAGTTTTTTTTTTATTTTTGTATTGTTTAGAGACAGGAGAAATTTATTGTAAAATGGGGAAACCATTGCTGTTGAAAACTGTAAGAAAACATAAGAAATAATTCCAAGAAAAATTTAAATACCTTTTCAAATTGGCTACATTTTGGCAGCGTAAGCTCGGTGGTTTTGCGAATTAGCCAAAGTATGGCCAAATAAGCTCCAATAAAAAATACAGAAACACATCAATTTTATTCACAAACAATTATTTTTTGTTTGTTTACTCTTCTCCTTTTAAAATAACATCTATACAGCATCGCTAAATTCCGAGGGTAACCTCGAAGACTCCTATACGGAGAAAAAGCATTTACAAAATTGTATCAAGAGGTGGAAGCTTTAAATATGTTTTTACTCAATCTTTGTTTCCATTTCAATTAAAAATAATTAAATCATTTATTGAAATAACGCTTCAGAACATTTGAATCTCTCAAATAGCAATTGTATAACTTATCCTAAGTGACACTTAGCAGGTAGAAACAAACAAAATTAATCATCTTTATTAATTTGTCTGCCGATTATTCTCAAGAAGGCCTGCCCCCTAGAGCCTACAAGCTACTGCGAGTATAACAAGGAATGCTAATCCATAAGCAAACTGAATATTGATATAAATCCTTGCTTCTTGAGCCGCTCGGACCATTAATCAAAACATGAAATATTTCCAAAACACCACTCAGCTCATTCACCCCCTTACACCCCTTCGCCGAACAAACTGTATTTTCTTAAAGACGCGAAACAATGGGGGTTGCTCGATACGGTGAGATATTTTAGTCTACATTACGAAACAATACTGTAATGGGTTGTGGTTAGCGCAAACCTTAATTCTCGCGTCTATTATGTATTATAACAATGGAATTATTTATAAAATTGAGATCCTTTAGAATGGAGACTTATATAAACCGGGAAAATTAATTTTATTTTTTATTGTGGTGCAAGGATTCCAACGGCCCAGAGTTAGTGAAACTACGGCGACCTTATTTGAAGACTGTTGCTAACCTTCCCGCTTCCAACAGGAGTATCCAAAGTTACTATAAAATTTGAAATAGAAACCTAATAGTTTTGGTATTTTTTGGTCGAGGGGTTGGGCATTGGTAATCCGGAAGTCACGCGATCAATCCCGGTGTGTGCATACATTTTATTTGACTAATATATGTTATTTCACGATTTATTAGTGTAAGTTTAGAAAGTTTCCAGTTGTTCAGATAAGGTCAATTTCTTTATCTTTTTTACTTTTATTATCATGTAGAATCACCTCTCAAAGTTAGCGCATATTACCCCCGGACACCTTGTATTACGTGTTTCAACATCTCTTAAGAAGAAAAGAAGGATATAAAAATGAAGGGAAAATAGAACTACAATGAGGATGCCACCAGAATAGGCCTATCATGATGGTGGTTATTCTCCCTATTCCTTCAGATGCACAAAAAACTCTACGGCAAATTGCTTCACTTTAGGCAGAAAAGGTACTACCCGGTATTTTTTATTTTCCTGCTTACAAAAAGATCGGACGTATGGGGGACGTTTGTACGCATTCAACTAATAATATTCGGCTATGCACTAACATCGTGGTTCCTGATGAGTTCAGAAAATATGAGCTTTACATCTGGGATCACCCCAGTAATTCCAAGCGTCGACTCTCCAACGAAATTGCTAAATCCTAAGAAAGTTTTTTGCCTTTATTAGGCACCTACTTGAGAAGAATTCTGAAAATCGGAGAATGTTTGAAGAAAACTGGTTTTGGCACCAACTACGACGAACGTTTGTTTGATTTCTTAGTTTCAGAGAAAAATGAAACTTTTTTTTTTTTTTTTTGGTTTTTGTTATGTAATTATGTACATTTCAGTAATAATATGAACTAAACATGTCAATTTGTCTGTCCTAGAACGGGAAACTTTCCTAGTTGGACAGGCAAAGCATCCAATATGTAATATTTACTTTCTTTTGATAAACAAATAAATAAATAAAAATAAATTTAGACTTGACAACTTAATCTTAGATAACACTAGTTTTAGCACATATCTTTCAACTTTCCGTTCTCCAAAAATTACTTCGTATAATTCAATCACAAGCACAGCGGGTTTCAAGATTACAACGCAAAACATTCACCAGGAAGAAATGTAATAATATTTTGTAATATAAGTTTGTTTTAACTCGTATATTATGAATTTTATGTGAATACTGAAATAGAGTCTGAACAGTTTTCCGGGACCAGTGGTACTATGGCCATCCTAATTCTTGGTATATCGTGACACTGAAGGGTAAAGGAAGGGGAAAGAGAAGATTTAGAAGTACCTGGCTCTTCAGATATGATCACTTAATGCGGATTAAGCAATTTCAAGCAACCTCTTGGTTATGAATTGTGGTATTTCACTAAAGCGATACTGAGAGTATATTCCTCTCTAAACAACGAAAAAAACGCGTTTCTCTGATAACTACAAATAAATAATGCGGATAAAGCCACATCACGCAACATCGTGAATATGAATGGTGGACTTTCACCAGGGTGATACTAAGAGTATATACCACACAGAGAAAAGTTAATTTATTAAGAATCTCTTCAAATTATCAATTTTCCGGTTAAAAACGGGACTGCAGCCGCTTAACGAATGAATTGATAGGTTTCCGGATAAAGTTCTAGTAAAATACGAATGTATTATAAATCATCAAAATGATAATTCATCACATCTTTAAAAAGTTATATAAAGTCGGGGAAAGTGATGAAACAAAAACTTTTTTAACTGGCTTAAGTAGGTTAGGTTAGGTTAGGTTTAAATTTTTTACATCGTTTTAAATGACTTTATATCACTTTTTAAAGGTGTGTTGAATAGTCACTGTATTGAGTTATCATGGAACCATTATTACGATGTCGGAAAACGTGTTCATAAAAATCTTAATATTTTCGAATTTCGTCATTATATATTATCAAGGAAATGCAGGTGCATGAACACGTGTTATTACTAAGATATTACAATATTAGAAATTTACTTTATTAAAATTTAAATAAGAGTTTATCAGGAAACGGCCTGCAAACCAGGTTTTAACATGATTACCAATAATTTGGAGAGATTCTAAATAAATTAGCGATACTCATCTTTCTCCATTCACTTTAAACTATTACCAAAACGTGTTATGCAAGCATGTTACTAGTATTACAAATATATAATTTTTGACTACCCATATGTACGTTGACGTTTCATATTATCTTACACATCCTGCACGTGTAAATAAAGTATCTTTCAAAGTAAAGAGAATGGTCGTGCGATTCTTGCTGAACACACAAAAGGAATAACACAGAACCGTTATCTGGGATGCGCTCGTACTGGTTCTAGAGAGTTCTACTGACTAGAGCAGCGTGAAATCGAGGGCAGAGAGCACCATTCCCCATTGAGAGTTCCCCGGCATCTTCTCCTCGCAAATGCAAATGTGATGAACTGTAACTACTCTGCACCAAACAAGCGAGATATTGTTGCCTTTGCCGAGTGCCGAATTGTTTCAAGTAACTTCAAAACTGTACTAAACTTTCGCACGTAGAAGGAGTGCAACCACTGATATCAAATTAAATAGATATGCCCTAAAGTAAATTTTGCGCAGCATTTCAACGGCCGGAGGAAAGCGACGTGACAATTCATTTGGGATTCGCGGATTTTTTTAACAAACTACGTCATCATTTTTGTGTTGACTGTAGTGATGAAACGAAATGCCCATATCATACAGGACCCCACCGATAGACAGTCTGGGTTCTCATTGCCTCGCAAAACCTGGCTCGCCATCAATAGGTTAAGGTTCTCCCATAGCCGCGGTGCCCACATGATGCACAGATGGGGCCTTAAAGATTCGGCGATGTGTGAATGTGGTGCGGTGCAGACCACCGAACATGTGGTCAACGAATGCCCGCTAAATTCATTCCCCGGTGGGATTGATAAGGTTCACATAGGGACGCCTGAGGCCCTAGAATGGCTTGCAGACCTAGATGTCCCCGTCTGACCCCCCCACCATACGAAAGAAGAAGACTTGTCTCTTGACCCATCGATTTTTACCACAGTGGGTGTGATATATACATATTTCCGTTAATCCTGTACACACTCAACCCTAGATTCCTACCCAACCCTCATACATTGTACCTCCCAGAACATCCACATCCTCGCCTTCCTTTCCTTAAAAAATACCCTTCACACAGCATCCCATAAGATGATATAAGCCCTGAGGAAAATGATTTTCTTCAGTGTCTCCTGTGTGGGCTTAATATATAAATAAAAAACGCAAAAGTTTGTATACTATATGTTAAGGCGATGCCATACGTAGTAATGCAAAATCATGTGTTTTTGGTTTGAAAATTTGGTCGCCTTGAAATGTTTCAGATGCTTTAATTAAATACTGCGAGTAGTATACATCTTGGCCTTTGAAACAATCGAGTAGTTTTTAGATGAGTCTTTTTATAAGCCCAGAAAAAAATAATGTATAAGGTCTATGAAAACTGCTTTAAAGTTCAAAATCTCCTACTTACGAACACATTTTCAGTTATTATTTTATTGTATAGTGTGGCAAATTAAGTTATTTATAAAATGATCGGAAAAAATTACATATTTATGCCTGAACATCCACAAAATAAAATAAAAGGCACTTTTTGGCCATGTTTTTTTCTTACATAAATCAAAACAGGCGGATGGTGTTAAGCGGGAATTTAAACCTTATCGCCATCTACGTAAGGGTTGTTATTGATAGCGGCTCAATTTAAAATATTACACGACGTAGTGCATCGCCTTAAGTGTATATATTACATATTATATTTTGTCTTTTTGAAAAGTTATATATTTTTAACACGCAAATTTATTAATTTTATTAATTTAGTCAGTTAAATACTATTGTCGAAACTGTATATAGTTTTAATCAATTATTTAGATCAACAAAGGTAATGTGTTATTACCATATCCCATTTCTACATTCAATATCAATTTGGGGGTGTTATATTTAATGTGCGGTGTCTTAAATAGTTTCGCTAATTATTTTTAGAAAATATGTAGTTCATTCGTAACTATGGACCAACATAAAAAAAAAAATCCCTTTAAATGTTCTGATGTACAGTCCGTAATTTGTATTTCGTGACTGTATTTATATATTTATTAACGACCTTTTTACGGGCTTTTAAATGTAAATAGTTCATAAAATTCCGTACAATTGTTAAACAATTATATGGCTTTTTTAATGGGCAATGCTCTCGACTATCAATCCGAAGGTCGCGGGTTCTAATCGCGCAAGTATATTTTATTTGACGAATTTGTGTTATTTCGTAATTTATTCTTTTAAAATAAAATATACAATATACTTGTGGCACGTTCAAGAGTGCAAGATACTTTCAGTATAACCCTAGTGTAAGACCACCATTCAGAATTGAAAGGTTGCTTGAAATGGCTTTATCCATGTTTGGCGACTAGATCCGAATAGCCAGGTACTCCCCCATATTCATATTCTGGCTCCAGGCGGTTGGGAGCAGTTGAACTCTTACTCGGTATTAAAAATTCATAAAAATAATAATCTCTGTGGTCGAGGGGTAAGGCGCTCGGCTATCAAACCGGAGGTCGCGTGTTCAAACCCCGGCGTACGCCGGTAAATTTTATTGGATTAATTTGTGTTATTCGTGGGTACCGCCGCCCCGGGAACCATTTATTGGAAATCGAACACTCTGCCATTGGTCACCCTGAGTGGTTCATTACATTTGGTGACAGCAAGCCTACCAGGGATCGTTCCTCAGATCTTCATAACTCATCATTCCCAGATCTTCCTCTCCTTCTTTTCCTTAATAAAACCCTCCACACAGCATCCCCAAAGATGACAAAGGCCCTGACGAAAATAGTTTTCCTCTGTGCCTCCTGTGTGGAGCTAATGTAAAAAAAACACAAATTAATGGTTTAAAGTGTTTTAAACCGTGAACTTACCTCCGTCGTATCAAGCAGATAATGCGTAGGTATCTACTTTGGTATAAACTAGTATTCAGAACCCAATTTTCATCCTAAATAAGCTAAATATTCTGTATTTGTACCTATTCTGCCACTATCTTTGCATTTCCAGCACGTAGGCACTATCAAACTCATTGAGATAGAAAATCGGTATTACAACGCCTACAGTCCCCTGACTATTTATTGTAGCCACCTCCAAAAATTATATTTTTTTCACAAATTTTATTATTGGCTGAGCGTAGCAAAGTCCGGTTTTAGGTCGATCGTTTTTCGTGTGTCTTTATTTTGATTTTATTTAATAATGTTATCATTAAGTTCTGCAAGTATTTTACTTTTTTATTATTGTGACAGCTGTTTCGTCGTTCAAGGCCATCACCACAAAGTGCTTAGGCCACTTTGAGGCGACTTACTTATGTGATTCTATTTACCATTCACAATTTTTATTTTTATAATTTCTAAAATGATTTATTACCCGTTAAACCGATTTACAAAGAGTGTAATTGTGACAATAAATTTTGTATGGTACTTTTGAAATTAAATTATAATGTTTCCTTAATTATTTAGTAATGACGTGACTGATTTTTGTGAACATAATCTTGAGAAATGGAGAAAAAATAATTTTCCTCTCTTATTTAATTAACCCTTCATGCCTCGGAAGGACATTTCTAGCCACAAATATCATATTCCACTATGGGCTCTGAAGGACAGATTTGACCGGGGCGTCTATGCTTTACAAAAGTATTTATTTTTTTTTTCCAAATTGCGTACGTATGTGATTTGTTCGTCGTTGGAAAGATTTAATTGAAAATTAAAAGTGAGCGTTTTCTTACTAATTCCCTACACAAAAGGTATATGTTTTCGAAATATCGATTTTTTCAAAATTATGGACGTTTTGAATCTAAATTTCCCCTTAAGTTATTTTTTAATTTTATATAATTTTTTTTTTTAATCAATATTTTTTTTCAAATTCAAACATCATAAAGATAATTTTATCCTGTTTCTAAAATTATATTTCTTTTTATGACGACTTCAAAAATAATAATTATGGACCACATTTTAGATACCTCTAGAGCATACCGAGATTCTATAAAATTTCACCGTGACGTTTTTTATTAAAATAAATATTTAATAGTTCATGTTAAAATGGCCTCAAACGCCGAAACAGCTGTCACAATAATAATAAAAAGAATTAAAATACTTGCTGAACTTAATAATAGCATTATTTAATTTGAATTTCATCAAATTCAAAAAAATCTATTCATTTTGTTAATTTGTATTGGATTGTGTATCAATGGATTTAGTGTTAATTTCTACGATTTTGATAGTTGTTGGAAAATTATTTTTTAAATGTGAAATCGTTCTTTTTATTAAATAATTACGTTGAAATTTGAGTACCTATTTTAAACAAATATAATTTCAGAGAATATTTTGGTTTTGATTTAAAATAAGAGAAAAGTAAAGACACTTTTTTGGACGCGAGTGTTCAGAGAACTACTAACAAATTTGAAAGTTTTTTAACTTTCAACTACTTACAGGTAATTTACGTCAGATCGTGTTTACGTCAGTTAATATTCTGTCACCGTGGAATGCGCACATGTGATTTTTATCCTTGAATATTTTAGGTTATATAAGGGATGTAGATCAAGTAATAAACTTATGACTATAAAAATATACATAATGTAATTTTTTTAAATTTTTTTTTTTTAGGAAAATAATTTTTCTTTTGTTATTTTTAGCAATGGGAAACGGGTAACAGTCGTGTTATTACACTATATGTAAAAGTACACTATAGGAAAAGTGAGGTTGACTATAATAAACTGTCAGGTGACTGTATAACATTATATACTATTAGGTACGAGGTAGGTACCTACCAACTGCTGTTGATTCCCGCGATTCATAATATTAATTTACCTAAAACAATACTGTCGATGGGACTGGTCAATGCACGTGCTGTGCGCGCTTTGTCAGTGGTTAGGATGCCTAGTATTAGAATGCGTAATTTAATACTGAATTTTGGAGCTTTTGTCTCTCTTTACTCTACACAATAATACGTTATAGTAAAACTGTAATTTTATAACTAATTCTCACGCGTCAAAATACTTCAATGTAACTTGCATTAACAAGGTAAATACAATTAATAGGTAAATACAATAAAAAATTAGGTGTTTTCAAAATTTATTAATTAAAAATACATAACATATAAAACATTTAATTTATAACGTTGTTACAATAACACATAGTAAATGGCATAAGAACAAATAGTGAAATATGTGTCTTTTAGTATTTATACACCAATGAAGAGAACTAGCTCTTGAGTTTGGTATTGGACGAATTAGGATATCGACGCAAGAAACTACTAATTTATAACATTACTAGCGCAGACTCGTGAAAAATCACTGAATATTATAATTGTAGGATTTGTGGAGATGTATTTACAAAAAAAAATTGCTTCAGGAACGTTGTCTTTCATAATAAGAAATTACATATTGAAAATTTGCGACATTTATCACATGACTTTGTAAAAATACAAGACACACACACCGCTTATGAAAATGATAAAAGTTTATAGAATATGTATTTATTTATATGAATACTGTGGTATAGGTACGTACGGAAGGTAAGAAAAAGTATCATTTAGGACGGGTTTGTTTCGGATAATTTGAACAATTCATCAAATAACAACGTTTATTTTCGAATTCTGTGAAAGTTCTTTTCAAGTTCTGTTATTACATCATTATAAGCTAGTTGCACAAAAGAACTGAAATAATAAAAGAGCTCGAAAAATCTTTCACAGAACTAAAAAAATAACTTTTGGATTACGAAGAATTGTTGTAATTCTCCGAAACAACACGTAATTATGATGTAATAATTATCAATAATGTTGTCAAATAATAATTTGTAAAATAGTAGTAATACAAAATGACAACAATAATCCAAAATAGACTTATTATATAACTGGTTGAAAACATAAAACACCTAAATGATTATCAAAAAACAATAAATATGGTAGTATTGTTAGAAAAAACAGATATTTTTAATGGTTTAAGGAATACATAATAAATATTGTTAATCGATTTTCTGTTAAATGAAAACTACCGAATAAGTAACAATATTAATGTCACACTAATCAAATCAGCGAAAATGCTACAAAAGACTTCACAAATATTGTCAAATCAAACAACTGTTCTTTGCCTATGTATGAACCCATTTAAGGTTTGCGTCGAACGAGGTCTCATGGAATTGAAATTGAATGGATTAAAAAAATAAAATCATAAAATATATTTCTTAAACACAATAAGAGTCTGTCGTGCAAAGAAGAAATAAGATTACGGCGATGCACTACGTCGTGTAATATTTTAAATTGAGCCGCTATCAATAACAACCCTTACTTAGATGGCTATAAGGTTTAAATTCCCGCTTAACACCATCCGCCTGTTTTGATTTATGCAAGAAAAAAACATGGCCAAAAAGTGCCTTTTATTTTATTTTGTGGATGTTCAGGCATAAATATTTATTTTTTACATAAATATAAATAACGTAATTTGCCACATTATACAGTAAAATCATAACCGAAAATGGGTTCGTAAGACTAGGAGATTTTGAACTTTAAAGCAGTTTTCATAGGCCTTTTACATAATTTATTTCTGGGCTTATAAAAAGACTTATCTAACAAGTACTCGATAATTTCAAAGGCCAAGATGTATTCTACTCGCAATATTTAATTAAAGCATCTGAAACATTTCTAGGCGATCAAATTTTCAAACCAAAAACACATGATTTTGCATTACTACGTATGGCATCGCCTTTATAGTTCATTTGTTTACCCGTAATTTTGATTTGCTTTGTACTTTAAGACGGAAACTTCCAATTGCCTCGTATTACTTTGTTTTTCCTCTTTTGTGTAAGCCTGTTGAGAAGTGGTAGACAGACGTTAGAGGAATAGAGTGGAGGGAACAGTCGAAAACTTGCATAAATGAAAGTTGCATGAAAACTTACACCATAAATGATAAGGCGGTGAGCGTCTCTATGAGAGACTCTCAAGACATTAAGAATGCATACGGTAATGTCGTTTCCCTTGGGATAGACGATAAAACCGCCGCATAGTAAGTGTTCCTGTCTTGGCAAAGGTAGATATCATGTAATATGGATTTCAAACTCATTTTTTCTCAATCGTGCATTAGATAAAAGACGCAGATATCGTGGCTCGGGTGAAGAGTCATGTAATTCAGAAATAAATTGTTAAATCGTGGTTTTATCGTTGCTCTTTCGAAGAGGAATATCGGGGAGTACTTGGCTTTTCAGATCTGGTCACCAAACACAGCTAAAGCCATTTTAAGCCACGTTTGAATTCTGAATGGTGGTATTGCACAGGGCTTTTTTTTTTTTTTTTTTTACACTAATACCCCACAAGAGTCCCAACTGCTCCCGTCTGGAGCCAGTAAGACTATGGCATCCCCAATTGGGGTATGTTGTGAGGCTGAGGGTATTGGGGAAGGGAGGGAGATGGGGAAGAGGAAGGTGGGGAAGTACCTGGCTATTCAGATCTGGTCACCAAACACGGCTAAAGCCATTTCAAGCAACGTTTCAATTCTGAATGGTGGTCTTACACCAGGGCGATACTGAGAGTATCTTCCACTCTGAAAGAGAGTATCTTCAACTCAGGAATTTATAATATACTTTATTTTTAATTATTATTTTTTTAAAATAGCACGTCACATTAATCAAATAAAAATTACTTGCGCACGCCAGGATTTGACCAGCGTCCTTCAGCTTTCTAGTCGAGAGCCTTACCGCTATATTTTTGACCGGTAGGTGGCCGAGTTGACTTCGCGTTTGGGTCCCACCCAGGCGTAGTGTGTTCAATTCCTCGGCTGGCTAAGTCCTCCATCACAACACACACATTATTTTCAGCTTACTGTGGTGTTATTACGGGATTTTCAAATATTGTCATGTTATTCGTAACCCGGGAATGTTTGTCTTTCTTTAAAAAAAAAAAATTCAAAAATACTCTATCTTATTACTAACTATAAACTAGATTACTTATGTCTAACAGACTGCATACACCGGTTAGTCTATTCCCTAATACAAAACGATATGTTCAATTCCTTTGACCAATTAACGTGAAGCGCGTTAGATTATATATATTAAATATATTGAAGTGAAACTTCTTTACGCGCGTTATGCAATTTCGAGGACAGGAGTAAAACCAACTCATGACCGTCATGAAAAACCGTGATCATTTCGCTATAGGAGCCTAGCCAATATTATATACCTACTTTAGGTAACTCTTCAAAATCAGCTTCGCGGTCTAGAGACAGAGAGCCCGATTGTCGTCGTGAAGAACCGAGGTTCGATCCCCGCTTAAACTATTTTTTATTTCTTTTTGTGATTTTTTTAATACGAGGAAAAGTGATAAAATGCTCTCGTGCTGCGACTTTTAGATATTTTGACTATGTGATATTTTGGTCAAATACGTAATAACCGCGGTCTAGAGGCAGAGCGTTCGACACTCGTTATGCAGGACCCAGGTTCGAATCCCATATTTTTATAACTTTTAATTTTTTTATGAACGATTTGTAATAATGTAGTAAAAAATTAGAAAAAATTTGTTAATTTAAATTTAATTTACTTTACGGTACCTCTATGATATTTTGGTCGAAATATAGCTTACAAATCGAGCCGGTAGAGTCGCTCGGTATTTTGATTAATTATTTTTATTTATGTACGATTTGTAATAATGTACTAAATAATTAAATAAATTTGTTAATTTAATTTTACTTTAATTTAAGATACCTATATGATATTTTGGTCGAAATATAGCTTACACATCGAGCCGGTAGAGTCGCTCGGTATTTTGATTAATTATTTTTTTTTATCAACGATTTGTAATATTGTAGTAAAAAATTACGTAAATTTGTTAATTTACCTTTACTTTAATTTACGGTACCTATATGATATTTTGGTCGAAATATAGCTTACAAATCGAGCCGGTAGAGTCGCTCGGTATTTTGATTAATTATTTTTATTTTGAATCATTAAAATTACTAATCGAGGCCGATAACGCCGCTTTGCGCGAAATATCTCTCCTCGCAGTCTAGAGGCAGAGCGTTCGACACTCGTTATGCAGGACCCAGGTTCAAATCCCATATTTTTATAACTTTTAATTTTTTTTATCATATGCTACTTATAAATATGTCAATAGACAGAAAAAAAAGAGAGAATGAAATGAAAAGAGAGAGAGTAGAATTATAAAAGTTTCTCTTCCGTCGTGCGGAGGCTTGCCACACACTGTATTTTTTTTATTTATTTATATTCTCTACGGGTAGAAAATATACAGGACCATACCTGGTAGGTCACTTAAGACTTACACTAGGTATTTATTGTTTATTAGAGAATTCTCGATACAGTTCGCACACGGAGAAAAATGATTAGGGATTGGTAATTTATTAAAAATCTCTTCAAATCGTTGGTTATCCAGTCAAAAACTGGATTGCAGGCCTCTAGTAAAAATGAATTACCAGGTTTCCTGATAAACTTTTAGTAAATGAGAAATATATTATCACGATCTTGGGACACGTGTTCGATCACGTGTTCCGACATCATGATAATATATTCGTTATTTATGTTCATGAGCATGTTCAGGAGAGGAAAAGCGAATATTATATTAGGCGGTATAACAGTTCAAGGATTTGATTAGAATTTATCTCCCTAAATGTGATTCGTCTCTTTGTATGAGACAGATTGAGGTGTAAGGCTTCAAATGATTTTAATATAATAATTAACGTCCTTTTTAGGAGCAATTAGATTGGAATAGTAAAAATAATACATTTTTCTTTCTTTTTATACATAACTGAATTGCCAAGTAACAATCTTTTATATTTATTTGGTGATAAATTGAAGATTTCCCCTGACTCGGCATAATGGTCATATTTTATAAACGAAGTCTTGAATATTTTTTGGTTGCAGTGTGTCTAATCATATCCTTTTGAACAAAATATATTTAAAATAATTTTACTTCCCTAATAGCTTTATTACCTGGTATTGACCGAGAGTTGGATTGAAAAATATGAACAAATAAAAAATATGATAAACAACAAACAAATCGTATATTTTGACGGGAGGTAAGGTTCTCGACTACGAATCCGGAGGTCACGGGTTCGATTCCCGGCCAGTGCATTTAAATTTTATTTAATTAAACTAGCTGTACCCCTCCACGCGTTGCTGTGTTGCAGTTTGTCTCTGCAGAGAGAGAGAGGGAGAGAGAGAATGGCGCGTGTTGTAACGTTGTGTAAAAATTTCAAAGCAATCGGTGAAGAACTTTCGAAGATTTAATATTCTGAACAAATGAACATTTTCATTTTAATTTATATATATTGTGTGTGTGGGTGTGTTTTTGTTTATTTGACTATATTAGGAAAACATGCTGTTATACATGTGAATTAATTTTATATATTGAATTCGAAAGAAACGCTATAAATTTCCGTAGTCAGTTAATCTCCGCTTATATAATAAATCATATTTAACGTTTAACCTCTCCACTGTCTCTAAATTTTCATCTATATTTTAAAACTACATTATTATTTTCAATACCGAGTAGAACAGCGTTCCACTTCTACTAAAATCTACAAATTATTATTGACTTAGTAGTTGTTAGCAGATAGTAGATAGAAACGTCTTATAATGTAGAGGTAGCGAAAGTTTACAATTCAAAATTGAAGCCTTGCTTGAAATAGCAAAAGTAATCCATAGCGACTTGATCCAGATTCCCCACTCTTCCCTTTTTCCCATTCCCTTTCCCTATAGTCTACTGTGCCACTTGCCTAATGCTTCTACGTTTAATCAGAATAAACAGATAGTGCCATTGAACCAGTACTTATTCAGGGCAGATCTTTGATTCTTTGCGAGTGATGAAATTATATTGAAAGCCAAAAAAACGTTTTTACTAACAAAAAACTACTAAAATGTTGGCAGAATTTACTTACACACTGAGAAAACTTACTGACATAAAAAATTACAAAATTTATTAAAAATTTCTTAAAATTATTCGCAGTCCGGTTATAAACGGGATCGCATGCCTTTAACGAATGAACTGATAAGTTTCCTAGTAAACTTTTTGTAAAACACAGATGTACCATCGCATGTTGGAACACGTGTTCATAAATATTTTCACATTTCGTCATTGTATATTATCAGGAAGGACGAATGAGGAGTATAAACACGTATTCCGATATATTGGGGAATGTACTAAAAGTTTAACAAGAAACGGCCTGCAATCCCGTTTTAAACCAGATTTTAATAAATCACCAATACTATTTTTGTGCGCTTATTGGATGGCAACTCTGGCCGATAGAGGTGCTAGGGTAGCATGGCAGAACATGCATAAGTTCCATTAAAATTATGAAAGTAAACCAAACCACCCAACTCTTGCCGCCACGAGGCGCTTGTGTAGTGCCATCAGAATGTATAGGAAATATTAGAAGTTATTGTAACTATTCTACAAATACAGTAACAACTGATCCATGTTTTATTTTTTTATCACTTACGATAATTTTCGTATTGCTACATCGGGTGCATGCGCACAGCACCTCATGGCGTACAACATCATACTTAAGGCGATGCCATACGTAGTAATGCAAAATCATGTGTTTTTGGTTTGAAAATTTGGTCGCCTACAAATTTTTCAGATGCTTTAATTAAATACTGCGAGTAGAATACATCTCGGCCTTTGAAATAATCGAGTATTTTTTAGATAAGTCTTTTTATAAGCCCAGAAAAAAATAATGAAAACTGCTTTAAAGTTAAAAATCTCCTACTTACGAACCCATTTTCGGTTATGATTTTATTGTATAATGTGGCAAATTAAGTTATTTATAAAATGATCGAAAAAAATTAAATATTTATGCGTGAACATCCACGAAATAAAATAAAAGGCACTTTTGGCCATGTCAAAACAGGTAGATGGTGCTAAGCGGGAATTTAAGCCTTATCGCCATCTACGTAAGGGTTGTTATTGATAGCGGCTCAATTTAAAAAATTACACGACGTAGTTCATCACCTCAAATAAGTATGTTGTTGTACATAAATAATAATGATTATAGGTGCAATCACTATTATGTTACAGCCTCCGAAGTCGAGGGGTAAGGCTCTCGACTAGCCCTTCAATAACTAGAAGGTCGCGGGTTCGGAATGCGCAAGTAAATTATATCTGATGAATTTAGGTAATTTCAAAATTAATATATAGTACACTTGCGGCACATTCCAGAATGTAAGATACTCTCAGTATCGCCCTAGTATTAGACCACTATTCAGTATTGATTGAAATCGCTTTAACCGTGTTTGATGACAAGATCTGAATAACCAGGTACTTCCCCACCTTCCTCTTTACTGTCTTCGTCTCCTTTCCACTACCTTCAACCTCATAACATACCCCAATTAAGGATGCCGTAGTCTTACTGGTTCCCGAAGGTTGGAAGCAGTTGGAACTCTTGTGCGGTATTCATATTTAAAAAAAAAACAATAAATAAAAAAAAATATTATAATTTTTATGAACAAGTGTTCTTACATCCTAATAATTCGATAGTATTTTACTATAACTTTGTTAGGAAACTTATCAGTTCATTCAAATTCAAATTCAAAAAAATATTTATTGCACAAAAAGAGTACAAAGGGTAAAGCTTATAGGTTACATCCTATTTCTTCCAGCTAACCCAACAAATACACATTATATTACATAACCATAGACTAAATCATTTTGTGTTTTTTATCAATTCTTTTCCTGATTCAGCCCTTATTCAGCACATAAAATTTGCTGTAAGTGTTAGTTTCTTTTTGGCTTTATGTCCATATTACAACACCTCTGAAAACAAATTCTCCGTGGTTTCGCTTACGAGTTTGAACGCTTGTACAAAGAGTTTTAACAGAGTTGGGTCGTTAAGTTCATTTCCATATTTGTGACGTACGCGCTATGTGGGGTCATTTTTAAAATGGATTTAAGTAGACAGGGATAATCTAGTATAATACATCAATGTACATAACCCAACAATTACATCTTAACAAATGTATGTAAATAAAAAATTTAAAAAAAAAACAGAGGTATTTAATTTATGTAAGGTATTCATTTAAGGTGTAGTGACATTTGTTTAAAAGAAATGTTTTTAGTGATGATTTAAATTTAAGTATGTCATTCGTAAGGGGCCTGCAATCCCGTTTCTATTATTACCAATAATTTGAAGAGAATCTTATACGAGTAATCTGATTACGAGTAATTTGACGAAATTCTTAATAAATTATAAAAAAAAATTATCAGTAATTTTTCTCCTTGCAAATGTGTTTATCATTAAGTCTTGAAAATTAAAATGAATGTTTATATAAATAATACGCTTATGATCAAAATAAATGCCAGATTAGTAAATCAGATTACTGTTAATGTATCGAGAGAGTAAAATTATACGAATGTTTACTTATAAATATACTCTCAAAGTGTTTGATTTCATCCGAATCTTACATCGCGCCCATTTTCCGCTAAATCTTTCAATTTCAATTTCTCCTCTGTAAATCTCTCTGCTTCTTATTCCACTCTCCCTTCACCTGCCTTCTCTTACACCCCTCTCCACTTCGTTTTCTTCCCCACTCAAGAGTCGGGAAACGAAGTTATTAGGAAATCCTCTTAGCAAATATACCCGAGTACAGCCGAATCTTGTATGTAAATATTCTTAAATCAAATTGGGAGACATGAACACAGTTACAGTTTAATGCTGAAAAGTTTCGAAAATATGTAAATAATTTATTTTATACGATTTGGCGATGTGCGTCGTCTGTTTGTAAGGACTCCAGAGTCGTTAGGGCCGAAATAATCTCAAACGGTGAATCAAATTATCTTCTGAACCAACACAAAAAAACACAAATTCTCACTCCTTTCCATATTTAAATATATCGTGAAGTACGGTGAAACGACGTATTTAAATCAGAACTTACTGTTATAATTTTTTTGACGATTCATGCTGTTTGAACAGTTAACTACCACGAAAACTATATATGTATATATATATATATATATATTTAAACTTTTCGACGATATTCACATGTCGTATCGTCGAGTTCACGATAAATATTAACAGCCTTATCAATTATTAATAAACGTGATGAATATTTTATACAATTGATAAACAACCGTGTTTGTAAAATCCTTACTAATACAAACTAACATTTAACGGCCATAAAGATAGTTCATGGAATGATAAATACAATGTTTATACTTCCAAAGAAGTTTGTTTATCTACTGCATAAACTTGAAATTTCTCATCGAATTTCTGCATTTCGAAAATATTTTAAATGTGCTGTATATTTCTTCGTTTTAAAGTTGCCGTAAAAACAAATACCATTGAAAAAATAAGATAAAATTACCTTTGAGATTTTTGTATTTGAAATATAAATTGGATTATTTTATTTTAAAACGTCAGAAAAATTTTAGACATTTTGAAATTTAGAAAACATGTTCCTTTTATTTAAAGAATCTACATGAAAACGGTTAGTTCCCTTTTTATCTCGTTCATACAATTAAAAATTGTAATAATAATTCCCACAGAATAACCAAAAAAGCCCGGCTGGGCGTAAAACCAAACAAAATGTTATTATTGTAATAAAAAAAACTGACATTTTGGATTCATTGTAAAAGTAAAACTTGATTTCTTGAATTTATACTCACCTAAACAGGCATGAAATAATAATTGAAAAAGACATATTTAATTAGTAATAACTTGAAATATTAATTATACAAGTGATCTTTTAATGGTTGGGAAGTATTTTTTATAAATAATAAGGCTGTAAGTTAATACATTTCAACAATACTAGTTATGTCGAGTAATGTCATTTCCCCCGTCCGCGTTTTTTCAAATCCTATCTTACCATTTCAGTCACAGTGACGACTGTAATAGAGTAGCTCTTGTTTAGGCAAAATCATTTACAAAATCTGTATCAAAGGTACTTAGAAAATGTGAAATTCGCTCATACAGCACTTTTTAAGAAAAATAACGGATGGGGCTCATGACAAAGCTGACAAAACTAGGGAAGCTTGGTGCCTGAAATATATTGTCACCGCGGTTCCAGTCAATTTTTCAACCATTTACATTTGGAACCAGTTCTGCAAATACATAATAATAGTAAAAACATGGGAGGTTGACTTAAATAGTTCTGTAAAAAATTGAACCGGTTCCTCAAATATTTCAAAATTATTTAACGTTTTTTTTTAAATATATATATTTATTTTAAATATTCCACAAATAACCGGTTCCTTAAATAAATGGTTCTACGGAAGAATAATATCTACATTTCCAGTGACAGAAAAGAAACCGGCTCCATGTAACCGGGACAGGATTATCAACCATCTCTACCCGAAACAAGAGGTCATTTAAGATTTTACCATTGTCTCTAGTATATGTATTCGCCTCCGTTCGTTTTTGATTACTTCCACTCTGATGCCGCTTATTATTATTCGTTTATTTTCAATACTTTTCCTGGCTTTGATTTTTTTTATGAGAAACAGCACAAGAGTCCCTACTGCTCGCAACCGTCAGGAGCCAGTGAGACTATGGCATGGGGATGAGGAATATGGGAAAGTACCGGCCTATTCAGATCTGGTCACCAAACATGGTCAAATGCAACATTTGAATGCTGAATGATGATCTTAAACCACTACCCTCAACCTGCGACCTCCGGCATGCTAGTCGAGAGCCTAACCCCTTCACCATGGAGGCCGTCATATAAATAGAAGGTAAAGTTAAATTTAAACACGACTGAAATGCTGTAGTCAATCAAGGCAAATGCACGTGCATAAACACCGAACACGCGTTCCGATATATTAGGAAATTACTTAAAATTTATTAGGAAAAGGCGTGCAGTCCGTTTTTAACCGGATTACCAATTAAAACATTCGTAATACTCATTTTTCTCCATGTAACAGATTCGTATAACTATACAAAAATTCTAATTGATGCATTTGATAGTCCAGAATTGCTTGCATTGATAAGCTTTCGAATTCCACTACGTAATACTAACTTACTTCTGGGACTAACTACCATTGTATTCCTCATTGATTAGAATACTTATGGAGGAAAATAATTATACCGAGTCAGTGGATATCTTCAACCACATTAGAAATACAAAAGGTTGTTACTGAGGCAGTTTAGTTATGTATAATAAAAATCTAATTTATATTTTTTACTATTTATATGTATAAGCCCCTAAAAAGGCGTTTATATGTAATTTTTGTTCTGAAATCAGTGATATGAAATTTTTCTTCCTCTTTGGTTAAATTTCTAAATTATTTTGACAAGCTATTGTGCTTCCATCATATCATATCTGTACTTTATGTGTGCTCTGTAATTACATAAACATAAAATTCAAACTTCAAAGTAGGCACCTACTTTATGGTAAACCATAATGTGAAAATTCATAAACAATAGTGTAATGAGGGTAGAAACAGTATATCCTTTCACATAAAATTCTCCAGGCGAGGCTGATACTTCGTCGATACGCCGAGCTTAGCAACTCGGTAAAGTTGATACGTCCATGAAGATTAGCGGCGTATTTTTCATCAGGTGTCACTCTCCCCTTAGTGTTTGTGATTACTTAATATTGCGGTTTTTTATTTAAGTTTTACGTCAAATATAACGTCACGATAAAACATATATGTTTTACGGGTGAAGCCAAACGTTATTCAAAAGCAACTTTGCAAATCAGGGATCTTCAAGTAATATGATTAAAAATAATATATTATTTATCCTTTATTGAACCTACCAACGGATTTATAGTTATTTTTATTTGTTTTCTGAATTTAATTTTGAATACGTTTAACGGCAAAAGTAATACTTTTTTATCTTAAATCAAAACCTCCTAGATAACAAGGACGGGATACTGAATCAAATCAGCCTACTAACTTGTGTGGGAACCTCCCAAAAAAAATTTTTTTTAAATTAATTAAAGCATTGTAAGTTGTTTTAATAATAATAAATTGAAAATAAAAAAGGAAACGAACATTTTTGTAAAATCCCATACAAGTTAGGAGTCTGCTTTTAATGAGTGTCCCGGCGCGTTTTTATATAGGAGGTTTTGCTTAAATATGCATTTTTTAAAGTATAGTAAAGTATCCACTGAAAAAAACTGATAAGAAACGGGTTGCAATTTTTAAAAATTTTTTAATTTGTTATTTTTATTTAAAAAGTATGTGAAGGAACTCAGTAAGGCGTTTTGTGGGTATTATAACCAAATATTGGCAGATTACAGGTTCAATTTTAAATTTCTAAGTTACAATCTGCCTACTTCTAAGTAGAGTTCAAGTCATTAGTTAGTTAGGAACTTTTTATTGGATAAGCAACACCCCTGCCATATGTCAACCCAAGCGGTTCACTGCGCTTGATGACTTTGCAGGAGTGCCCTGGTTCATGGGGTGAGATTTGTCTAGGTCCCAAAAGACCCACCACACAGCATAAAAAAAATCTAAATTGATTGAATTTATAAGTACAGTGATGTCGTTAATACAAACACTGTGTCTATTTTACTGGTATTTCAACGGAACGTCCTCCAAATATCTCCAAAGAAACTTAATATCCTTCAGTTCTTAATCAATTTTATTTATTACAAGATAATACATTGCAAAATAATAACAAATTTATACTGTATTATTCCCATTGAGTTTACAAAACTCATTTCGGGAAAGGCAACATTAGATTAAAGACAAGACAACATAAATACATTGAAATAAATAAACGCAGAAGTTATTTTGGAGTTCCAAAGAAAGAATGTGCCAGTCATTAATAAAACTACTAAGGAAATAGCTTTTAAGAGCTTTTGCCAATGTTTTTTTGTTCGTTGCCGTAAGTTTTAGATTACTAGGTAATGCGTTGTTTTGCTTCTGTGCAATGCTTTGTATGAATTAATTCCAAATTTAGTCGTGTAAGTAGATGAGGATAAGTGTATTTGATTTTGTGATCGTGTTTTGTGCTGGTGTATGTCGGAATTAAAGACTGGTTTAGTGTTGGTGTGTGAGGAGTGTTGAATTATTTGTAGAATGGCAGTTGTGATGTTATACTTAGGCAGAATCGTAAAAGGAAATATTTGTGTGTATCTGTGAGTATATATCTTTGACATGTGTATCCCATGATAGATTATATATATTCCGTACGGTTCTATTTTGAATGACTTGTATTTCGGAACTTTTTTAAAAAAAATAATGGTGCCACAGATACTAACTAGATAACTCAGGTGGGAGTGGATCATAGCATAATATGTGGCACGCAGTAGAGATGTGGGGAGCATACCTTGGAGTCGATAAAGTACACCGGTTATCGGGGAAATTTTGGATTTTAGATTCTCAACATGGGAATTCTACGAGAGGTTAGAATCTATGAGTAATCCCAAATATTTCGTTACTTGAACATGTTGTAGCTTTTCATTTCCAAGAATGATATTCATACCCATGTTATCATTTTTTCTGAAAGTAAGGTAATGGTTTTTTTTAATATTGAGGCTTAATTTGTTTAATTGCAGCCATTTAGTTCCATCCAATTGAGTTCCATCAGATTTTTACAATGATAGTAAATCACAGAATCATCAACGTAAAGTTGAAGTTTTCCCGAGATGCCACATTAAGTTATATCATTGGTGTATAGTAAGAAAAGTAGAGGTCCAAGAATCGAGCCCTGTGGCACTCCACATGTGATTTGTACGATAAAATGCCACACTTGAATATTATTTTATTAAACTGTTTTTGGTATATTTTTATTCTTGTCCCATGCAATTATTGTTTAAGCCGTTGATACTAAATAAATAAATGTTCAATAAAAAAAAAATATAAATATATATTAAATTACAGTAGGAAATATTATAATCTAAGCATTCCAGGAACATAAATTGAATATTTACCATAAATTATTCAAATTGACTCGCTAGCTCTGTTTCCAATTATTAGTATCTATTATTTCAAGCCTTACAAAACATTAATATTTGGATAGCTATGTATATATATGATAGCCAAGATTAATTAAAAAGAAACGAAAACTACAAAACTATGTACATAGTAGCGATGGGGAGTGAATCATTTTATTAAGGGCGGGAGCCATGGTACCTGCTCAGTGTTTTCAAACGGCTCAAAGAGTCGACTCATTTAAACAACGGCTCAATTGAACGCGGAAAGTGAGCACAGAACGTACGATTAATGAGAAAACTGTACTCGCCCCATACGACTCACCCAATACGTTTCCAGCTCCCAGCGTAAGCGTATAAATGATCGTATGACTCTCAATAAACTTAATGTAATTTAAATTGAGTGAATTGTGAAATAAAATAAATTAAATTTATTTGCGCACGCTGGGATTCAAACCCGCGACTTCGTGCTTGCTAGTCGAGAGCCTTACCCCTCGAAAATGGAGGCCGTCGTACTATTATTAAAATATCGTAATTAACAATTAATAAAAATTGGATTATAACCAAATATAATCCAGGAGTTAAGACACTTCCACTTTATCGGCGAAAAATAAATAAATCCAATATACATATACAAACACTCAACCATGAAACTAATATCGTTTCATTGTCTCCTTGCTAGCCCCCACCCTTGTCGAACTTCTGTCAAGTGACATTAAATATTCAAATTAAATGTTTACCTAAGTAGACAAATACGGGTACTGTGTAGTACAGCAGGCATAGGCAACCTTTACTCAACTTCTACAAAAGGAATTACAGTAGATAACAGTAAAAAATTCGATAGAATATCTACCTTTCTTGAGATATCCTGACATACATGGTCAATATAAAGGTACGTATACATAATTAATTTCGAATATTATTTAGCAATTTCATAAAATGGTAAACAGCCCTGAAAAGGCAGCCCATTAAAAGGATGGGTACTCCTTCGCATCTCGCACCTAAAACTAAATCCAGTCTACAGAATGAGAACGAGTCGTTTCTCAGACCGTCTAGTTAAGCGTGAAGCTTTCAAGAATTGAAAAATATTATTATTATTATTTGTAATCTGGAAATGTTTTATGATTCTAAGCAAAAAAAATCGAGTATAAGTTCCTAACAAGGATATACTAATCCTCATAAGGATTTGATTTCGTAACCTGCGCGCAAAGAGTTACAGATTTTGGTAAACGGCAAGATTGTCGTGTAGTGCTTATTCTTATAGACTATTGCTTTGTCTTGCTGGTGAGTTTGCTCAGCTATCGATAATATTACCAGCCTAAATCTATTTCCTTCTCGCTCTGTTAAATGTATTCGTCTCTTTTCGCCACCTACCATCTAGTTTGATACCATGTTTATACCAGATTGGTGGAGATACCTCAGAAGAATTTGTGTTGTTGTGTTGTGAATTTTTCTTATACATTACTTCGTTTTTAACGAGACACGGCAATATTAACGGCCAACACCTTTCTTGGCAAGGTCATTAACTGGCAAAACAATTCTTCATCAATAGGCAATGTCAAGCAATTTACTGTAAGTCTATCATTGAGGTCAAAAACAAGAATAAAAAACAAAACATACCAATAAATAATGTGAAATATCTCAATTGTATCAGAGAGATTAAGAAATTCTAAACTATGGTTGTAAAATGTTTTCCATTATCGCCATGTTTCGATTATTATTATCGATAATTTATACAGAAATAACGATGAACTTTGACCATTAGTGGTGTGGTAGGGGATTCAATCGAACCGGCTTCATAAAACTTGTCTAAGGGCTTAGGTTATTTACCTAATAATATTTGCCTTTTTCTATGGATTATAAACCCTCATCTGCCGATCGACCGGCTCGACCCTCCTTGTGAATAACCCCCATTAAGTTTAAGTGAGAAACATCAACACAGCATCCTTTGTTAACTGTTATTAAAATTTTCGGCCCTTTAAGCCCCCCTGAAAAACGAAATGTTGTGTACCCCTGCCGCACGGTATTTGCACATTTTGGTAATAGAAGTAGATAGTGACGTGCGGTAGCTTTTCATTTGATTTTAATTATTTCACAACAATGAATTTTAAAGTACGTTTATATTCAAAATAGTTTCAGAAAATTCCCAGGACACCTCGTATCGACACTATTGATTTGTAGATTGATATCGTCGTATATATATATAGCTACAATAATTAGAGGCGCTACAGCGTACTAATATCTCTTCGAAAATAATATTAAAATGCTATAAGCGATGCGCGACCGGAATCGGTAGTTACAGATAAAGCGTTGGGAGAGTTGGGGGTCAGTTGGAGGTCAGTTAGAGATCAGTTGGAGATAAAATACTTACGTTTTTTTATTATTCTTGTTCTATATATTGATGTTTACGAAATGTCTAATTCAGATTTTGATAAACTTTTAATATTTATGTGATTTATGCACGGAGCAAAATGAGTAGGGCTTTTTTATCAAGATACTCACCTCTCAATACTTTCATGCAAAAAAAATTTTTTCTTCTTCATATTTTTACATTTGTAACGGGATGAAAGCGCGTGACCCCAAATGCTTTCTCAATGCGAATGATATTTGTAACGCAAATTATTAACCAACTAATCAAAGGCTAGCTCCACGCTTCCTGCTGATATACCACGGACGGCCAATATAAGCTGGCGCACGCCTTAAACGAGCAGATATCCCGAGCTGGTCGAGGGCTTAACACCTGATCCTGGTAGCGAGATGTGTCGTCCTTTCCAGCGAGGTTTTAGAGAAATTGCAGGCTGAAACCTGACACTGATTGCGAAAAGTATCGTTTTAATTTAAAAAATACGATAATCAAGGGAAACTTCAAAGGGTACCTAATAACCATTCGTATTTTTATATATTTACTCGGAAATCAACAATAGCGTAGGTGATAAAAATTAAACCTTTTTGTTTCATTATAAGTACCAATATGGAAATAGTATAAATTTTCCGTCTGTAAGTCTCTTCACCACAGTTTGATAATACCTTCAGCTGTCACGCGTAGTAATAATTACAGAACAGAACTTGTATATAAAACAGTTTTTTTTAAATTTAATATTAATATTATTGAATATATACATGTAAAAATTAAAATTAAAATTGAGTTTCAAAAATTAAACGTGAAAATAATAAATAAAATCATATTTTTTAAATGAGAACTATTTTTAATAATAATAAATAAATGGACTTAGGTATCTGTCTTTCTACTTTCATAAAGATAATTTATTTATTTATTTTATTTACTTTGATACAAAATTTTACATTTCATAGTACAATACAGTAATGTTGGCTTCACTAGGTGGCTTACCAGTGCTGAGGCCAAAATACAGTAAAATGTTATTTTTTAAGAATATGTATTTTCTAGTCTTCTTTCCAAACTAGTTTATTGAATATATTCTTTCTTTGTATCTTCATAAATGCATATTTAACATAACAACAGCACGTATTTTTTTGTTTTAACTTAATGAGTAAAATTTCAAATTGTAAAATTTAATTATTGATGACAATATTAACGAAAATTAAAAACATATAAACCAGAAAAAGATACGATCGCCTCTAGGACTCTTTCGGAAATGAATCTTGCAAATAAATAAAGATAGCAGCCAATGAAAATGAGAGATGAGAAAATGAAGATAATATTCGTAGTATGGTATTGTGAAATAAGGTCGGATTAGCTCAGTTGGAAGAGCAGTGCCCGGGCAAGATGAAGGCCCTGGGTCCACATTCTAGATGCGATCGTTTCCTTTTCTATTTTAATTTTCGTTTATATTGTTTTTATTAATAAAATTTTATTTAAAATGTTTTTCTTAATGAAAATGGCTGTTAAAACACCAAGCCATTACCTTCCAGTTAAAATTTGTGAAAACCGATTATTAACTCCGGCACGCCACTGTTTCGTATGCACTCATATGCTATAATACCTATATACTACTATGATTCTCTATCTGATATACCTTAGCACGCAAAAGCCATTTGATACATTCGGTAGACGTTAACGTGCATACAGATTGACATCGCACACGTCGCCGACGGTGCAATCTCACTAAGTGCGTTAATCTGCATACATGAGATCAATCAATTGAAATTACGGCCGGTGTTTGATTCAACAGATAAATAATTCAACATACAGATATAATTAAATGGCCAGTTACTGCTGGCAAGTGATTCAAGACGCTGTGGTCTAATTACTGTGTGTGCAAGTATGTCAAACAGTCTTAATCATTCTTCCCCTCACCATAACACAATATCGCTCGCTATATAATCACGTACAGACCTCTCACACCTGACAAAACAGATGATGTGTTATAAGTGTGGGTGTGGCGATAATTATGTTCCGTGATCTTTGATTGATTTGAGGCTATAAATTGAATCAAGTTAATTACTGTATCTGCAAGTATGTCAAATAGTCTTCATCCTGTTACCCCTCCCCACACCATGTCGCTCGCCATAAAATTCCATACAGACCTGCCACACCTGACAGATGATGTGATATAAGTGTGGGAGTGGCGATGATAATGTGCCTTGATCTGCTTGCCAGGCGATATTTGAAAATGATGCGACCCCTTCTTAATAATAATAATAATAATACTTGGATGACTTGTATAGCGCCGTTTTTGTGCAAAAACACCTCAAAGTGTCTTCTGTTAGATCGATTTATAGATCAGCTATCTAGGTGACACATCCCGTAAATGCAGCTCCTCGATTAATCTAACCCCTTCTCCTGTCGTAGGGAGCGGGAGATTATAATCTAACACCTCAACATATAATCTGTACAGACCACGCTCAAATAAGCGTTGATGCGTATAGCGTAATGTGTCTAATGTAAGTCTCGTACTGTAGGCTTAAGTTCCAGAAGTGTAAGAATTGCTATTGAATAAAACGCGTACCTAATTAGATGAACATAAAACAAAAACAATAATAATATCATTCAGGAACTTTAGAGGCAATAATGTAGTTTATAATACCGATGGCTTTAAACCGATAGTTCAATTTAATCGATAAATCAAAAACATTACTGATTATTTACAAAAACAAAAATTATCATGCAGTTAAGATCTTGTTTTTCAGGTGAATTCATTCAATTTGTTACTCGTTCATAAATTTTCCTGTAAAGATGTTCCTCTAAAACAGATTCAGATCTCAATCAATAACTTACCTGTGTTTATACTTCTGCCGTTTCTAGGATAACAGAAAAGAGAAGAAATCCCCCTTACCCTATTCCTACTTTTCGCTCCTCTGGGGATATTCTTTAGCTCTAGAGTGGACCTACATAATTAATTATTTCCACTTACATCCTCTTCTTCACTTAATATTTCATAAGATTACCTCCTAACATATTAACATAAATAAGTTGTAGGTACTTCTAAACACGAATTATTTATTTATATGCATTATTATAATTTTCAATTTGGGTGACGGGTTGGGGTACCGCGGCCCCTGGGACCATTTATTAGATAACCAACACATCTGCCATAGGTCATCCCGTCATGTTTGGTGATTTAGCAGGATTGCCCGGGTTCATCGGGTGAGGTGTGTTCAGGATGAGCCTGCCCACCAGTTGCTTGACATGCCAGATCAGAAGAGTTTTCTTTTTCTTTAAAAAGGAAGGCCCTCCCACAGCATCCCAGAATATGATACTGTGTGGGGTTAATCTACAAAAAAAATAACACTTAAATCTTGTATTGTTTTAGGAATTCGGATAAAATATTGATATTGAATGTCGATTTGTAAGCAACATTTATGCACCGGTAAGAAACATAATATATATGTCGCAGAATAGAACCGAAACTATTTTGATAGCATTATTTTGTAACAATATTTTTTGCTAGGTACGAGGTTTCTCAGTACGAGGATTTCACGGATAGAAGAAGGGCGTTACTTGAAATGTACACAACATTTTTTTTTTTTTAAAGATCATTGAAACAATAGTTGTAAAAATAAAAATACAAATTTATCAACAAAAAATCACACGAAGACAAAACCTGGGCATGGGTTTCTTGATAATTATTATATTTTTTAAAGTTTTAAGGTACAAACATAAAATTAAATTTTCTTTTTAGATGACAATTGATAAAAATAAACAAAAAAATCAATAAAAAACTTTTAGTGAAATAAAAACAAAAAATAACATTTAATATTCCGTTTTCAGTGGAAGTTTATAACATTTGAACTTATTTTATATTAGCCCCACCCATGAGGTCCAGGGGGAAGTAATTCCCTCGAGGCCTATGTCATCTTTTGAAATAAAAGGGAGGAAGTTGGTAGGAATCAATGTGTCCAGGAGTGACGGACGTTTGAATTCATATATTACGTTTAGGGGTACAACCTTAATAATTAGAAAAAGTTGTTCGTTGTATTTATTTATTTTTAATACTTGATTTTAAAGAGATACATATTGGATCTTATTACTCATAATCTATTTTTTAAAACAATTCAGGAATCAATTCTCGTATTTGCGTATTAGCAACATTAATCAAATTAATGTATAATCTTTAAATAGTACAAAATAAAATTACTTATTTCTTCTAAACTGCGCAACGGATTTTGATTATTAATCATTTGGAGAATTTCTTCCGGAAGGTTTAAATAAATAATAAATACATTTTATATTTAGGAAAGTAGGGAAAAGTTGATATTTTTCCTGAAATTCACAACTTCAAAACTTCACTCCAAATCATTTACAACCCCGAGCAACGCCGGGTACCTACACGACATTGATTATAATATAATGTTACAATAATGGTGTGAATCATAAAATAATGCATAAATATTACAATACATTATATTCTGAAAATATGTTTGGGGATTCCATAAACCCACTGTCTTCAGGAATGTTGCTTATATATTAAAAAAAAACAATATTTACATTCATTTTTCAAGCAGATTTGTTTATATAATTTAACTCCATATTAGAAAATTGCCCAGAAAAATATCTTCACAACATCATCTATGTACGAGGCAGTAATAATTCGTATCGAAAAATAATAAATTTACTCATACGGTCTCTGTCCTTTTGCAAATAAAATAAATATCACTCTTGCAAAAGGGGAAAAACGTCAGGTGTCCTTGGACCGTCGAAATTGTTCGCTGGATTATATGGGATACAATAAATTATTGCCACTACAAAAATATCCTTTGCGTAGAGGACGAATAATATACTCGCACGGGGACATGCTAAATATTCCTTCATAATTTTTTTATGAAGGGCAACACATGAACGCATAATTCAATCGAATAATCTATTCCTTTGTTTACTGTATTTATTATTATGAAAGTACTGCGGCACTACTATAGGATTTTCCAATAAGAGGTGTTATTTTGAATAGCCCGCTATTTCGGTAGATGATACTTTTAAAGCTCTCATTTTTTGACATTTGACAAGTAAAAACTACGCCATTAATAAAAATGGAACGATTCACGCTTCGACAATGCATTAAAATTATTAAAATTCACTTGAGTGAATCAAATGCAAATCATCTTGAATGATGAGGCCCATTTCCACCTCGATGGCTTCGTTAACAAGCAAAATTGTCACATCTAGTGCTCGGAAAACCCAAAATTAATTGTTGAAAAGCCTTTTTTCTTCAACGTGTGACTGTTTGATGCGGTTTATGGTCCAGCGGAGTCATTGGACCTTACTTTTTTGAAAATGAGGCTGGAGCAACAGTTACGGTGAATGGATTGCGCTATCGAGAGATGATTAATGATTTTTCATGGCCGGAATTGGATGGCATTGATTTAGACAACGTTTACTTTCAACAAGACGGCACTACGTGCCACAAAAGCAACGAAACTATTGATCTTTTACGATTGAATATCAAAATAACACCTCTTATTGGAAAACCCTGTGTAAGATTTTAAAGCCGATCAATGTAACTGGAATAAACGTGTAGACAGATGTAAAAAATTACAATTTTAGATATTTTTTGCCTACACTGTACCGACACGTCGCGTCGTCACAATCTATTTATTTGTCATAATTTAAATAGGTACGTAGTTATCTATGTCCTGATACAATCCTAATACATATTTTAATTTAATAATATTTTTAAAGATAAATCAATTACTCCCATTCTCAATTTAGGAGGCGGGTATAGGTACCGCCGCCTTGGGAACTATTTATTGGATAACCAACACCTCTGTGATAGGTCGCTCTAAGCGTTTCGCTACGTTTGGTGACTTAGCAAGGATGCTTGGGTTCATGGGGTGAGGTTTATCTAGGTATTGATTTTGGATGCATATGCCTACCAACTGCGCGTGACAGGTGGGATCGGTTGAGGCCGATTGAGGAAGACACTTTTTGAGATGTTCAGCTGGACTCTCTCGACCCATCACAGTGGGAGGGATGGATTCATACCTCAGTCCTAGCCATACAAATCCCCAGATTACTACTCGCCCCTCATACTTTTACCTTCTCAAAACTTCCTATCCTTTATTTCCTTAAAAAGACCCTGCATCCCACATCACACTGCATCCCCGAAGATGACATAGGAGGGAATCATTTTCAAGGGAAATCATTTTTCTCACGGCCTCCTGTGTGGCGTTAATTTAAAACAATATATTATTTTTGTTGTTTGTTTTTGGGGTGTTATGCCGTGTTGCGCTAACTCCTTCTTTAGCCGACGTTTCGGACAGCGTTGCAGTGTCCATCATCAGGGCAGATCCGGTAGATCCGAAGATGTGAAAAAATATATTATTTGGCAATTCGCAAACGATCATCTTTGCTCCGTACATCAAGAACTTTTGATTCCGGGATTTTTCCGGAATTAGGAGTCTCAGTCCATTTATTTTCCTCGTCTCATGTGTTATACACATAGAGCCTTACAATTAGAGGCGTTATTTGTTCAAAATTTTAAATCTTCTTTAAGATTTTGAAAGTTCTTCACCGATGGCTTTGAAATTTTTACACAACGTTGCATTCGAATACGCGTTTGTTTTTATATACCTATTTAAATTAGATACCACCTTTTTCAAATATCGCCATCTGTTGGACGTAAAAGCAACAAGCGATATTATTTCTCTATCTGCACACACAGTCTGAGTCACAGCAACTTGTAGCGGGGTACAGTTAGTAGATTATAAAATTTAATAATGTATTTTTTTTTTCGTTTAGGTTATTTACTATGATTTTTTTAAATGGAATATTAATCCTTCGTTTGATCAAAATGGAGTGAATTGTTAAAAATATTGTATATTTATTTATTTACGCTTTGAAGGCTTTTACTTATGTAGACTTTGTTGGACGTAATTTATTCAGGAGTACAATAATAAGTGTATAGTACATATCATTGATATTTATAAAAATAAACATTAACAGTTTGTTATAAAGCAAGTCTGTATTTAGCAAACCAATTTGGCGTAATTAAGCCATTATTACCATTTGTTTTGTCTCAAGACATTGTTGCGGTAACTCGTTGGAATATTTTGAATAAAATAATATTTTGAAAATTATTCTTTTACAATGTGTTTTATTTCTTCCATTTTTTTTTAAACGTCAACAAAGTCAGAAACATCAATAAAACAATCGCATTGGGTCTGATTTGGACCAAAGCCATATTTTCAATGCAAAAGGAAATATAATATAAAAATTTGGTCATTGTGTGGCTATCAAAGAAATGATTTACTCTGTGAGTTATTTTTGTATCAAAACAGGTTTGCTGCTGAATTAACGAAATGCTCATAATAAATCATGTTTTTTTCTGAGGTTCTTTGCAATTACTTAAACTACGTTTTGTACAAATCATATCAAATTATTTTTTAGTACGTTTTTCAATTTTTCGACAACAGAGCAAATCATAAGGACGGCAAATAAATGCAAAATATCATGGCTAGTTTTATATCGCCTTCTCAAGTTTGACGCATTAACCTTTCCTTATCTGTGGTGTGTATTTACTACATATTGCTTCTAATAACTCTATAAATATAATAAATTCTGGGTTCAGATTTTAGGTATTCCTCCATTATATATTTATGCACTGAATTAAAAAATAATATTTATATAGTTTTCAAATTTAATTAAAAATCAGAGATTTTTGGTAAAAATCGGAAACAAATACACCAATACAATCAACCGTGTGATAATGCTACGCGAAGAGTGTGCGGGGAAATGACACGCTATTGATGTCCCGCTTTAGTTCGCTATGCGGGAACATGAGCAATCCACACGATCGCTGTTGTATTTTTATTAAGACCATCGATACCTACGACCGTATAGCTGTGTGTGTGTTAGCCGCCAGCTAGTTGGTCGCGGACCGTCGTTAGATGTGGACTCCTCGCACGTTTTTTTAGCATCTGCCGATGGTTTTTTCATGTTTTCATCAATTAAATTACAATTATTATCACTTTTGATATAAAATATAATATACATATGCGATTAGCTATGAATAATCATTTATTGTTATTAAGTTTAATTTGTAGAACTCCATTTTATTTTTTATTTTTTTATATATTCAATAATATTATTATTGGGTTTATAAAAACAGTTTATTTTTAAACAAGTTCTGCTGTGTAATTATTATTACGCGTGACAGCTGTTTCGCCCTCTGAAGGCATTATCAAACTGTGTTATCAAACAAAAAAAAAAAAAAAAAAAAAAAAAAAAAAAAAAAAAAAAAAAAAAAAAAAAAAAAAAAAAAAAAAAAATGAATAATCATATTTTTTCCGATATTAAATCGCTTTTTTTGAGATGTGTATTGACTACACCGCACCGGAACGCGTGGATTTTTTTAGCACAGTAAGAGAAAGGATAAAAAATGGGGCTGTCGTCAAATTTTAAACTGTTTAAAAAACTATATAACTAGATAACAGCATAGAAAATATGCTTAAAGCGGGGTAAAAATATAGAAAAACCAAAAGAAGTAAAGATTCCTACTCCTTGTTATATGTGCAAACCAAAGAAGAGTCCCAACTGCTTCAACTGTCCGGAGCCAGTGGGACTATTACATCCCTACTTTGTGGATTATGTTGGGATATGAAGGGATTTGGAGAAGAGAAAGATACAGAGAAGAGACGAATTCTGATCCTCAAACTATTGCTATTCGATCAGATTATCAAACACAGCTAAGGCCATTTCACGCAACGTTTCGACTCCTAAATATGAGCTTTCACCATGGTGATACTGAGAGTATCTACCACGCTGGAATATGCCGTAAGTAAAATTTGTTATACATGTATTATTCATTGTTTAATATTTACTTTGACTTTGACCTCCGCCAATTTTCTTCCTCCGTGTGAAGAAGAAAATAAGAAGTTTACTCAAGTGTATAATATGAAGTTCTATCGATTCTAACTTAAATTTAAAAAACCGAAAGAAAAATCTCTTGAAGTATCTACGTAGGTATATTATTTTTTAGAGTTTTCCACTTTGGATTTACGTGAGTGGATAGGTAACTTTTTTTACTTTTTACGCCGGAATGAGCAAGGTATTATGATAATACGAAGCGGGAAGGCGAGGACTATAATGTATTGCACAAAGTAAATAATAAATGGGGGCGATACATCAGAAGCTTCCACACTCAACACATACACCCTCACTGCATGTCGGATTAGCACGATGACAAATGCACGCACTTTTTCAAGCACTTTTGTGAAGGCACACGCCAAAATGGGCGCGCGTTCACTCATCGAAATGGGTAGTGTTGGGGTATAATAACATAGAAGATTTTTTGTAATCGTTTGGTGTTACGTAGAAAAAATTTGTAGTTTAATGTAAGATTTGCTATAGAGACACTTAGACCCAGTTGTTTCGCAGAAACTCACGTGTGACAAAATCATTAGATGGCTTTTTAGCGTCATTTTGTTTTTTTGGCAACTAAAAGGTTCCCATTAAATGCAGATTTTTCAAATTGTGATCTGCAGGAGAGGATTTGTTGTTGTTATTTTAGAGGCTAACTAACTAACTAACTAACCATCACGCCGTTTCCCCGCAGGGGTAGGCAGAGAGGACGGACCGCCAAACAACTCGGTCTTGGCACACACTCCTTGCCTCATTCACATTCATACATCGTCTCATACATACTCTTCTATTATTCTGACTCTTGACATGGCCCGACTCGAGTATCTGATTCACTTGATCGTGCCATGTCTTCCTCGGGCGTCCCCGACTTCTGCTACCATTCGCAATTGCATCATATATCCTCCTTACACTCCTATCTTCGCTCATTCGCTCTACATGTCCAAACCATCTAAGCGTCCCTTTCTTAATCTTACTCATTACGCTTACATCAGCCTTGCACTCTTTGCGGATCTCCACATTCCTCACACGATCAAACATGGTTTTACCACACATACGCCTCAGGGATCTCATTTCAACAGCATTCAATCTACTTTCACCCTTTCTTTGCCAGTTCCATGCCTCACTTCCATACATCAAGGTAGGTACCAGCACTCCGTTGTGGACTGATAACTTCGCTTCTTTGGACAATTTTTTGTTAGCGCCAACGGCGTTCAGTCCTCCATTAACGGAATTACCGGAATTAGAGGCAACTTTGCAATAACAAAAAAGCGGAATTAAATGTTAATGCTTGTCACTTTATTACAATTTGATGGGCGCTGGTCATTCTTTGATGAAACTGGAATCAGCGTTTAACAAGGACCTTTCAATAATAATAAAACCAAATTAGGCTGAGTGGTCAAATGATGACAATGCTACATTTGAATTTTTGCGAAACAACTGGGCCTCAGTTGCATTAATAATTTACAGTACAAGTATATATCTGTTACTTCTGCATATTGGTTACTTACAGAAGTGTATGAGTAGTATGAGTGAGTTTATAAATGAATTGTTATTGCCCTTATTAAAACATATGTTCGTGTGACTCTATTAGGAACATGAAATTAAAACACTTTCAATAATACGTCAAAATAATTTGAGTACACTTCATTAATGTGTTTTATAAGAACAAAAAATACATAAGTATACACTATAGACGTAATAAATCGATAATCCAAGAAAAATAAATGGTGCCGACAGATACAAGATTTAGAATTAAAAAGATAACATCGAAATTTAAAATAAGTATAAATTATTTTTAAATCAATTTTATTGGTTCTTATATAAACTTCTTTTCAGAACTTTTGTAGCTTATACCCATCAATGTAATATATCATTTAAGAAAAAGATAATACTTATAAATCTAAGCGAAACATGAAACAAAACAAGTTATATAAAAATAAAAAGAAAACGGTATCAACTGGGAATCGAACCTAGGATCTCTGTTTTGCTGGGAGAACGTCTCTAACTTGAAAAATATCACTATCTAGGTTACGAATAATTTTACTAGAAACTTTGTAATCATTCAAAAATATGGAACAAATTGGTTTAAGATGATATTCTTAATTCTGAATTTGAAATATGAACTCGACAATAACGACGTTAAATAATTAGATCCCAATGGCCGAGTTAATCTGTGAGAAATAGTTAGGATGCAAGCGAATACTCCATTTAATGTTTTTTCCTGACTCGTTTATTACTGTCTATAACTGTGTTTCTCCAATAAATAAAAAAAACAAAACAAATAACTAAATATGCTACAACTTCTGCAAACACTAGGCGGATTTGGAATCAGATGACTGATTTGACGAAGAAAGTCGGAGACGGAATAGATAGTTGCCTAAACTAGAAAGGTCCTACAGACACTTTTAGGTTGCCAAAAGAGACTATTGGATACAGGTTCAAAAGGAGTACCCAATATTAATTTGTTCAAAAAGGTCTGATTATTAAACAAATAGGATTGATTCAGAGCGTCAAAACCAATATAGTTTTTGCCACTCGGTTAAGACATCGTTACCGTTGTCTGTGCACAAAATACAATCGACATACTCGTAGCTACAGAAATCTTTTCCAAGAATAGAATTGAGTCAATACGCGCCCTAACAACATCCACCTTACGATCATATTTTACTAAATGCAAAAGCGGAAGCTCTTCTGACTTCAAATCCACATCCCTTAAAGAAGTAAGGAAGTTACTACTTACTTCACTGAACAAGCAGTGTTCACTCGACCTATTCCAACGTTTTCCAGCAAATAAATATTGCCATGAAATAGCTCCTTTTCTCGTTTATCTTTTCAATAAGTCAATTAGTATTGGTGATTTTCCAAAATCTCTTAAATCAGCTGTCGTCACTCCATTAATGAAAAAAAACTGCATTTGAACGCTGAATATTTTTAATTTACCGGCCCGTTTAAATCTTCCATGCATATCCAAAATCTAAGAAAAAAATCACTGCTTCACAGATAAAATGTCGCTGAAATTCGAATAAATTGTTAACTAAATTCCAATCCTTCTGGCTGAAAGTGGTAATTTTGGATTGCCCATGTTGCGGCTTCTGTTATAAATCACCTTTGTAGCCCCATATTTGATGTGAGCCATATGTCTATGTGTTATTCGATTTGCTTATTTGATTGAATATAATTGTAAAACTGCTCATCTCGCCATAGGAATTCCCTAGTGGTTCCATAATAGTATTATTAAACTGGATTTCAACGTATTTTGTCGGATATAACTCTTGCTGTTGAGTCAGGTAAACTGCCACTCCTTTCAGTCTTAGTGCCCCCGTTGACACGATTGATAACTATTTTATTTGATTAATAGAAGAAAACTACTAGGTTTAAACTGAGGGATTAAGAACTGGCTGATATCGTATTTAGGCAACCGTTTACATACCATGAAGGTGTGCCAACACCAATCAAACAATGCAACCCTCTCATCTAGAGTACCCCAGGGGTCCGTTCTGGACCTGCTACTCTTTACACTCTTCATAAAAAAGCGATGAATAATAATCTTTAAACCTAATCTATTTTAACCTAGTTATTGCTTCATTACTTTTCATGACATTGTTTTACTCTTTAAATGTGGGTTGAATTATTATTTTGAGAAGTTATCTGGTCACAGCCTAGAAACAATTAATCGCTGGATGACCTTAAATAGATTGAAGCTGAATCCGTCAAAGACCAAGTATAAAATTAATAATTCCCCGATATCTACTGTTACCGGCCATATTTTATATTAAATGCCATCCAGAACTTTGCAGATTTTCTGCGCGCCAATACTCGGTCCTCGAGTAATGTTCGGGATGGGCAGAGCATGAAACTGTCGCCAAGGCATGGGCACACAAAGGATTACAGGTTCTACTGATTGTAGTGAAATGAAAGCTGTAGTTTTGTTTTTGCACATTATAAAACATGGAGAATATATTTAAGTTAACATGTTACATATTATGACTCGGCACTTACCCCCAGGGATCAATAATTGGTTTTTTAATTCTATCTAAAACTGATTAACCACTTAATTACGGGAAGTGAGCGGGGAGCTTCTATACGGCCGGCGGTGGTCTGTCCCCGACAGATCGAGCTGGCACCATCAGGGCTTTGGTCCAGGAGACGGGTCCAGCGTCTCCGACAAGGTGGCTGATAAGCGGTTCTGGAGCGTATCGGGTCTATCGTTTATGTAACATTAATGGAGCGAATCCATCCATTGAGCTGATCGGCAGATTACTTGAGCGGGTGCCGTCCGGGCTTGTGATTTTATTATCCGTTTCTTATTAAGAAAAATACGGCTTGTATCGCGCCACTTGAGGTGAATGCTTCATTTCCCGGAGTCCGCGGAATAACGATTTGCAAGGGATCGCGTATATAAACTTCAGTAGAACATTATTTGTGATCTTCACGAACACACACACGGTCATCCATTATACGGACGTTTATTTAATAGAACCTGCACCGACTTGGTTTTTGTAAAAAAGAACCGAATAACCCGCATCAGGAATACTGATGTACACTTTTTTAATACGATCGCCCATCCAGGGGAAAAATGAATTAAAATCTCTTGACTGTGCGATCATTACACGGCCGCCCCGCTCGTGTAACAATTCCAGAGTACCCAGCGAAAGGAAACGGAAACAAACAATAGACTGCCCGGCGGTCTATTTGTTGCCAGACCGTGCTCTCTATAATTTTAATCAAAATTAATGCTATGAATGGTACTTGTTCTGAAGAGGTGTTTTAAATAATTACTTTTAAATAAGACTTAACACCGCTTCATAACACTACTTCAGGAAGTGACATCATTCCGAAAATATGTATCAAACTACTAGGTGCCAATCTAGACGAGAAGATGGAAGAGAGGCAACTAAATTGCTAATCAATTCTAGTGTTGTTTTACGACTACATTATTGCAATATAATATATGCACATCTCCTCAGATACCAAATTAACTAATTGCAATCCATTTTGAACGCTGTGGAAGAACTCGTCACCGGCGTTTCTAAACATTCCGTATTTCCAAGCATACAAATTCTTCACTGGTTCAAATATCCTGAAAGAATCCAGTGCAAACTAGACTGGATGGTATTTAAATCACTCGACGGAATGGCTTCGGCTTACTTATCGGAAATATGTATTCCGGAAAATATTATTTCGCGACAGTCGAACCTTAGGTGAGCAGCGTCATCGGCTATCGGAAGGTTGAAGGAACCAATGCGCACACCAGATACTATGTTCGGTGAGCATGCTTTCGGAGTGTTAGGGCCTAAAGCCTGGAATGGACTGCCACATGACTTAAAAATGTTCACAGACTCGAAAGGATTCAGTCATAGCCATAAAGTAAGAAACCTTTCACCTTCACAGTCCGAGCCATTGTAAATAACTTAATGTGTAAAAAATGTGAAGAACTAAGAAGCTTTATAAGGTCATTTCATAAAAATTATCCAGTCGTAAAGAATTCTAAATTCTCCAGTCTATTCAAAGATATATCATCTATACTTTTGTCCCTAATCTTCTAACTGATGTAGTAACAATAGTAATCGAGAGTAAAAGAGGAAATGTAAAATCAATATCCATTGTTTTTGCTTAAGTGTCCTTTCCGTGCTAAGTTGTAAACTTTTTAACAAAAGTGTTTTTATTTGAAGTGACTAGCCAGATATGTTTATTTATGTTTTTGTTAATAATAAAATTATATAGAACGTAGGAACTCGTAATAAATTGTACAGCACCCTTGAGGTGATTTTTCACAAAAACGGCGCTATGTTAACTATCAAATTATTATTGTGACCGTTAACTTTTTTATTTTTTTTTGTCTTGTTCTGTTTCATTGAGATTTACTAGAATCATCATCTTTTTCAATGGTATTTATTTATTAATCTTAAGTTAGCTCACATCTTCGTGTGTGCTAATAGTTTTATAAACATATAAACATGTACATTGTTTGGCAAACATAATCTTTCTTTAAATATTTCAATAAAGTCACAAAAAAGGAAACATTAATAATTGAGATAGACATATTTTCTTAATTCATTTTTGAACTTATTAATATTTTCTATCACAGCAATTTCCTTCGGGATTTTGTTATAGAGTTGAACGGCCTGGTACATCAGAGATTTTTGGGTGCTTGTTTTTTTTCTTGTTGGCAATCTAATTTGCTTAGAATTTCTCGTCCCGTGTCCGTGTATCTCGTTATTGTAATATATTTTTCTTTTCAGTTCCTTAGACATCATCCCTAATTTAATTTTATGTATAAAAATGTACATTCAAATACACAGTTTGCTTCACCGTCAAAATATTCAGCTCCTTTAACATGTCTCTTATCCGTATGTTGCGCTTTTAAGTATTATTCGCATTGTTTTATTTTGCAGTATTTGCATTTTTTTCATTTTCTCTTTATTGCAGAGAAAAAGAATACTTGAACAGTAATTAAAGTGTGGTGATATAATTGTATTGTATATTATCTGGAATGTTTCTTTATTTACTTTGTTTCTGATTCTACCAAGAAATGATATTTTTTTAATTGTATAGTCTGCATTTTTTGAGAAGTTCAATTTTGAGTCTATAATAACACCTAGATATTTAATTTCTTCCACTTTTTTATGGTTAAATTGTTTGCTGGGAGGAGTGTCGAGATTTACTAGTAAATTAAGCAATTCATCTTAAATATCATCACGTATATATTTTTCGTTTCACAAATCAGAAATATTGAATGTTAACGGTTTTATGTTTAATTTAAACACTATACGTGCACTGCGTTCTGTTACGCGACACAATTTGGATTATTATTAATTCCCTGTGGTCAGCAAAATTCGTCACTGTAATGTCATTGGAAAATCGCTAAAGGCTGAATATTCTGTTCAGAACGTGTCTTCTCCTGAAAAATCTGCTTATACTATAGCCAGGTAAATCTCAACATTTCACTTTTCCTTCTTTTTTTCTCACTTTATTGAAGCCTAACAACGTACCTCAAAACGTGGATGCCAACGTTCCACTGGCTCTGGACATTTGGAACTCTTGCGTGATATCATAGATAATAAAACAAAATTTTAAAATGCAATTCCAAGTAAAGCGAACGTGAAAAAATACATTCATAGAAATAACTGTCCATTTTTGAAAAAGGTAGACAGTTTCCATTAGACGACTCAGCGTTAAGAAACCAAATGTAACCCTACTGATCGGCCCGGGTGAAAACGGGTATTTGTTTTCATTTATTTATATGCCAACAGGACGCGGGTAGTTCTGTAGATTCGGAAATAGGGATTTATAAGTCCCGAAGGATGGCTCCTTGCGTGACACATTTGTTGTTTCGCTGGTATTATCAGAGTGGGGGATCCTTTAATAACAGTTAGTTACTACAGCTCAAGATGATTTTTTAAACCTCCAAAGATGTTCTTATTACCTGCGCAGAGATAAACGATGATTTAGTGAGGGTAAGTTCTGACCGAAACACCTTCAAACTAAATATTAATGTACAATAAAAACACATAAATTTGTTTTTGACCACTATTGTTTTATTTTCACTCTACCGGTTTCGGAAGAACCCTTCTTTCGTCAGGAGAATATTAAAAACTTTTTTATATTAAAAAGTTTTTAATATTCTTCTTAGAGTGAAAATAAAACAATAGTGGTCAAAAACAAATTTATGTATTTTTATTGTAAATTATGATGAGCCACAAAGTGAATGCTTTTTACAATTACGTAAATATTAATGTGCTCGCAAATATTGACTCGAACGCCTTTCAAGGTTGAAACGAAAAAAAGGTTCTTTTATCATGTATTTTTTTAAAATAACTAATTTTCCGGTTTATTTAAATTTACCAAAACATTTTTTAAATGTTAAATAATATATTCGTGTTTAATAAAAATACCTAATCCGTACCTACAAGACTTCTTAACGGATGCAAATTTTTACTCTTAAACCACATAGGAGTCTTGTATACTGCTCGGAGCCACTTCACTTCACAACCGTTAAACGGTATTTTTATTGCACATTGTACAAAGACTACTCAATTTATATTTTGAATTCTGACTAGTAAAAATGTTTTTAACTGGCTGCTAAAGAACTGTCAACACATTGCATTTTGGCAGACTGGTGCATGCGCCCGATGCGCCATGCGCATGTGTTTCCCCGGAAAATTACAATTTTGTTTTGTGATGCGTTATTCAAATCATGTTGTTGTCCTTCATTTTTATTCTATTGACGAATTCACCATTAAAAAAATATTTTTTTACGTAATTCAATACATTTACTTTTAGTTTTCATCCGTTTAAATACACTAATAATGTCACTCTGTGAATTTAGTTTAACGTTATGGGAAAAAGCAACGTTATTTTGAAAATATTATAATTTTTAAAATACTTCATGAAAGTGGGTTTTTTTCAGTTCCAAGAAATCAACGATTATATTTTGTGTCTTTGAATTAAAAATGTCAGATTTTTTTGGTTATTCTCTGGGAATACTATTACTAACTTATTTTTTAATAATTTTTAATGATTTTTAATTGTACAAACGAGACATAGAGTGAAGACACAATTTTATAAAGACTTTCAAAAAAATAAATAAAATAAATTCTATGAAAATTTTCGACGTACCTACATAAAATTTTAAAAAAGCTGGTTAGCCTTATTTTCAATTGTTTTCATGTTAGAAATTAAAATACTGCAATTTTTAAATATTATAGTATATTTAAAACATATAAATTTAAAAAAAATATCTAGTTTTTAAAATGGTATTTGTTTTTACACATCTTCAAAATGAAGAAATATAAAAAAAAAACATTTTAAATGCATTGGAAAAAATCCGAAAATCGATGACAAATAATTATTATTTCAAGTTTATACAAAAGATAAACAACCCTCTTTGGCCTGATAAGCAATGTATATATGAACCATTATATGTCAATTTCAAAGGCAATTCATAACATTATGTTTTTGGAAATATTTAACTTACACCCTTTGACAAAAACAAAATAAAAATGATCCAATTACAATAAATTATTGTTATTAATTCACTTGCACTCAAAACACAGATATAACAGTCGTTCTTTATGGTCGCTAAGTACGTGAATCTTTGCTAAAATTTAAGCGTGCTAATTTGGCCGCTTAATCCTTGCTAAGTAACATCTAGTAACATCTGTCAAATTCGTAATTTAACTCAATTATTTACTTTTTAAAACCAGCAATTAATAAGATAACGGCAAGTAATAAAATGTATTGCACAGTACGCAGTGTACTGTACATTCATATAAAATGAATGATAACAAGTAAATTATTAACTTTAATAAGACAGACAGTTACTATTATTTGCTTACAATCAGTTGAGAGTTACGATCATTTTCTTTACCATCATTTTACCTACAACCAAATAAAACTACCATGAACAGCCTATTATTAAAATTATTAATGGAAGAAGACTTAACAACTAATAATGACAATGCTCGTAAGGGCGGGGGATACATCAAATCACTTCTCAAGTGGGAAAGGGGTATTCCAATGAGTCACAATCTTTATATAATTACAAAGAATGTTACTAGTGTTTGTCTGTTACAAACTATATACGTCTTTCTATTCATCATATTCACAGATATCAACCTAGCTTCGTTTGTACAGTATAATATAAGCTGACCTAATGACGTAGACAATTCCAACATTCGACAAAAAATATTCCAACATTGGATAACCATTTTGACAAGCAACCGAAAAATAATTATTACAGTTTTGCAATAAGGTCGTCTCGTTTACTTCAAAATAATTGCATACATTCGTCTTGTTTAAATTAAATTTTTAATTTATTAATGTCCATGATGTTAATCAATCATTGGAAATAGTTGAACTAACATTAATTGCATAAGGCACTTACTCCAGCAAGACAAAACACTACATACTATTAGTATCCACGCATATCATAGCACCAAGCTCATTGTGAGGGGCTTAGAAATATCAGCGGTCATTGAACTTTGACATCGTGATGAAAGTTCGGTTTTACAAGGGAAAAAGAGACACATTCCTCTATTAAAATCACGTATTGATGTCAATGCTTAGTGTGATTACGAGCGATATATTGATTATATGCTAAGAACAACAACTGATATACCGGCCAATGGGTATCTGAAAATCTTCTAATGATAGATTTTGATATTTTCCACCGTACCCTTAAAACGTTAAAAATCAAATTATCCTTAAAATGTACTAGGATCAAAAATATTATTTGTTTATTATTTTCATTAATTCTTTACCTTTACTATTTAATATTACATAATATAAACTTTTAATATCTACTTGCTTCTTAATCATAGAACTTAACTGTTTCACTTTATGTTCACAATTAAATGTAAAATAAATTAACAAAATATTATAAACAATAATAAGTTAGTAATTAATTAGTCGAAATATCCATACAAATTGAAAATATCTCCCGAGTTAAAAAAAATAATAAGCAGTAATTGTTGATTGAAGTACTAGTACATATTGAATTGTATGGCGTGTTGGAAATAAGCCGACCTAGCTCAGTGGTCTCAGAGCACTTGACCTGACATCAGGATTCGCGGGTTCAATTCCCATCGGCGGCATTTATTTCTACTCGGGAGATATTTTCAATTTGTATGGATATTTGGTTATCTGGTGAGGAGGCACGAAATGAAAGATGTCGTGACGGTCACAGTTTTTTATTTGAATCAGGTTGCCGTATATGAGATGACTTGAGGACCGATGATGTAGACTCCGGATGCAGGCGGTGAAATGCTGGTCAGGCACGGGTCAGTGAGTCGACGCCGCTGCTGGTGACCGGACTCGTTGTCGCATCAAGTACTGGTGAAGAGCGTGGGTCTTCCGGGTGCTCCAGTACTGACAGGGAAGCCGAAGGTGCGGTGGACCTAGTCGACGGTTGTGCGTGTTGGTGCATAGACCGGCGAGGATGCCGCGGGGTTTAGGTGCGTGGATGTAGCGCTGGTCAGATGTGATGGAACCAGAGCGCTGTGATCCGTTGTAGCGCTAGTCAGGAACGATGGCCGGGCCAGAGCTCTGTGATGAGCCCGAGTCCATGAATGAACCGTGCGGAGCCGGGTATATTGTCCTGCGCGCAGCGGAGGTGCGCGGGTTGTTACTCGCGGAATGACTGACTGACTGCTCGCTGTGTCGGGCCTATTTATATAGCCCGGCCGATGGCATCAGTAGCTGCGCGAGATTGCTGGTAAACTACGAGTCACTCGCTTCAGCGAGATTCGTCTGGTAGTTTTGATGGCACTGGAATTATGCCTAGGCAATAGGCTAGAACCTTCTAGCGAATGCGCGTAATGTGCTAGACCAAATCGCAACGTATTGTGGTAGGTAGCCCTAGACGTCGGTAGCCCGTAGACAGGTAGGTACGTATTGTTTACCTTTAACGAGACATTCTAGATGAATCTCGTCGATCGCTACAGATATTTCAAGCGACTAATTATTGCTTATAATATTTTTTTATCCTTTGTGCTATGCATAAAAAAACCTTGTCTTATAAACGTTATTAAAAAATATAGTAAAATAAATTCATATTTACAGGGTGTCGGAGGGTGAAGCGATTTAAAGACGTTTTAAATTGTATTTATTATATATTTGTATTCAAAAAGTCACCAAAAATTTCATTTACATTTTTTAAACCAAATACCAAACACCCTGTATTCTATTCTTATCTAATAATGTATTCTATTTTCGTAAGTAATTCTCTTCTTCTTCGGTGGAACATTGAACCCGAGGGTAGAAAACTTTCCCAGCGCTCACAAAGAAAATCTTCAAGTATTCAAATAAAATAATAATATCCCTTATCACGAAGCTCTTCTCAGAAGTATACGCGTGCAAACAAAAGCTCTTCTTTCAACATGAAATAGTAGTAAATGGCTTTCTAAGTGGGTTTTTGATATTTTCTTAATTAATACCTAGCTCGCCAAGTTCCCAGCAGGACTGAGTCTAATTTCTCGAACATTCGACCTCTGAACTCCCTGTGCGCTCCCAGCCCGGGATGTTTAATAATCTCTTCCCGGGGTGTACAAAACCAGAGCTTAACATGGAAACATTGTGGGGACGTCCTTGAAACAATTACCAAAGCCATTAACTCTCGGAGCTTTTTATTTATTTAAGTTTGAAGGGGAAATTATGCGAATCGGAAAGGAAGAAATCAAGCGATTGTGATTTATATTATAACTGGCTGACGTGTACCCGGCGTTTCTGGGCATTTCTCTTCTTTCTGTAAATATAATATGCATGTATTACATATATTTATAACATATTGATTTTTAACATTTTAAGGGTAGGGTGGAAAATAACTAAATCTATCATTGTAAGATTTTTAGATAACTGTTGGCCGGTATATCAGTTGTTATTTATTATCCTCGGTTGATTGATATTACGACCTTAGCACATAATCAATATATCGGTCATAATACGTGATTTTAATAGAGGAACGTGTTTCTTTTTCCCTTGTAAAACCGAACGGTCATCACGATGTCAAAGTTCAATGACAGCTGATATTTCTACGAGGGGTTTAATTTATTTGTATTTATGAACCTTTCAGAAGAAAATCGGAAGAACTAAGTACACAAACAGACAGACGTGGATAGCGACTTTATTTTAGTATAATAGAAACTAGCTGACTTGTCTTGTACCCGGCGTTGCTTGACTTTTCTCAACTTTCTATAAATATAATATGCATTAATACATGCCTTTCGGAAGAAAATTTCTAAATGATTGTGAAAACCCTATCAAAACTCAATAAGTAGTTTAGAAGAACTAAGCGATCAAACAGACAGACGCCTATGGCGACTTCATGTTAGTATAATAGAGACCTTATTTTAAAATAGTAGCTTATTATAACAACAAACGTTGTAATCTTTATATAATTATTTTAATATTATTGGAGTATATTGTTTAATGTGAATACCGTGTAACTGCTTCCAACCGTCTGTAGCCAGTGAGACTATGGCATCCCCAATTGGAGTATGCTGTGAGGCTGAAGGTAGTGGGAAGGAAAATAAGATGTTAAAGAGCAAGGTGGGGGAGTAAATTTTCTATTCTGAATAGTGGTCTTACAACAGAGCGATGATGTAAATATCTTCCACTCCGGAACGTGCCGCACAATGTATAGTATACAGGGAGTCCGGGGGTAAAGCTCACAAACATCGGGAGGTGATTCTATATCATAGTACAAGTTAGAGGTGAGGCGTATTTATCGTACCCAGTAAAAGTACCGGGTATTTTCATGCGATACTTTGTACTTGTGACAGATCTCCAAAATATCTGGTTCTAAAATACTCACAAGTATTTTCTACTGGGAATAAATATTTTTAAAGGGTACTTTTACCGGGTATTTTTGATGGGTATTTTGATAAATATTTTTGAAGAGTATTTTTAATGTGAAAAATGTGGGGAATTTTTCGAAAGGGAATTCCGTTGCCACCCCCACCTACCCCATGGATTTCGAAAAACTATTGTGGGGAATCACATATGATGTTTTTTTTGGCTGTACGGAATTTTTTTCAGCGAAGTTCTGTAACAAACCCCCCCGTCCATGGGTTTCAAATATTTTGTGTGGAGTACTCATTTTGATTTCTTTTTGTGGGGAATTATGTTTTACAGAATTTCTCTAACAACCCAACCCCCCATAGATTTCGAATAATAAAAGGAGGAATCAAGCTCACGTAGAATATTTGTGGGGAATATGTGGGCAGAATTTATGCGATAGAGGAGAGGCGTATTTATCGTACCCAGTAAAAGTACCGGGTATATTCAAGCCGTACTTTGTACTTGTGACAAATCTCCAAAATACCTGGTTCCAAAATATTTGGTTTAATATTTGTACCACAGGTCTAGAAGTACTTCGTCCTTTAAAATATTACTGACTTCTCACTCTCGTCGGTTAGAAAGTTATATGAGGAAAAGGGACAAAGAAATATTTTTGCTTTCGGCACTGTAAAATACAGATGCCTTTTCGCTCGTTCCTATTAGAAAGGTGTACGAGGAAAAAGGATAGTTATGAGTATTTAGCCACGGTAATCTCCATTGTCTGATGGTGAATGTCTATGGAAAAACTGTCGACAGCTGAGTGTCTATGGCATGGTGTTTGACATTTTCACATCTTGAACTTTGTGTAGTTACTGTGCCGTTGTGGAGATTTTAATGGCAGATTTTAATAAATTGTTTATCCGATATTAGCGAGATGGCTTATACCACTGCACTGGGATCTTCCACATCCGCTACAAGATAGTGGAGGGTGGCCGAACTCCACTATTGAAAAATACTTTGATTCGCATTCGAAGATAAAGTCACGAAATAGTTGATTTTTGATGAACCTTCCGTAGTATTCCAGGAATAATACGGCGGTAGAGGTGACGGAAAGGCTTCTGCATTGAATTTATCAGGTAAAAAATCAACATAAACCTTCAATAACAAGAATTTTATGTCTTGAAAATAAAATACAGATCTTTATGAGTTTATTTATTTATTTATTTATATATATAATTTGTACATTTATTTATAACAATTACAGGTAATAAAGCCTAAGACGTTATAATTGTACCATTTATGCAGTGTATATGCAATGCCAAAAATCTTGCAAATGCGCTATAGGACACAAAAAATAAATCTAATTTTTTATCTACCGCATTCAAAAAGCACGTAGCTCTCCCCACAGGTGAGTTCATTAATAAATTAGTGCGGCTTGCTTTACTATATAGAAGATTGTGATGACGTCCTCGAGAGTGAGACTCTGGTACAAAAAAAATTAATTGGGCCAGTATCTCATTATTAGAAAAGTGACCGTTTATTAAAAAATTCCGTCTGGAAAAAATATTTAAGCAAAGCAATACCTCTACGTGTCTCTAGGGAGTGGTAATTGGTCATGCCTAATATATAAATCGATGGGTAAAGCCAAGGGTAACGTCCATAGAGCCGCGAGAATAAAAACCTTAAAAAATTTTTATGGACTCTTTCAATGCGTAAAGTGTATGTTAATTCATGTGGAGTCCAGATGATCGAGTTTGATTCAAGTAAACTTAGGACTAGTGTGTTATATAATAACGTCAGTGTTTTTGTGTTACGAAACGGATATGAGTTTCTAATTACGAAGCCGAGAAGCCTGTATCCTCTGCTTATTAAATCATCGATGTGTTGGTGAAAAGTTAGTTTGTTGTCGTAAATAACTCCTAGATCTTTGATTTGGTTTAGGTGTTGGAGAATAATTTCGTTGATTGTATATTCAAATACATGCGGTTTCTTTGATCTTGTATACGAGACGATATTGCACTTGGGTGTACTGAAGTTCAAGCCATTTATTTTGGCCCAGTTTGAGACGCAGTCAATGTCACGTTGAAGGAGAATACAGTCAAGATGGTTTTTTATTGAGCGATATAGTTTCAAGTCATCTACAAATTTATGATGTGTTCTGGTAATTTCCTAGGTATTGCTGACTACTTGTGCGTACATACTCTGATCAAATCTCACACCAGGGTCTACCATCTTTACGAAGATGTATTCAGGGCAACGCAGAATGGTTAGTAGAAGAGAAAACTTGTTATTTTACATGTAATTCATCAACAATGTCACCGGCCAATTGCCTGTGTTGAAAAAGTGTTATGAATCGATCAATTGAAACGAAAACATTGGCAAAAACAATAAATATATTAATTCATTGCTTTAATGCTTTCAGGAAGAATAGGAATGAGTATTAGCGTTGATTGGAATGAACCAGAAAATCCAAATTCTGCTGCCGATGTCGAGGCATTTTAAACAGGTTTTGAGTTAACAGTAAGTTACCTATAGAGATGATATTACAGACAGCAATGACGTGTTAATTTTTCATGACCATATAATATATGTTTTGTTAAAATGATGTTAGTGTTTCATGCTTAATAAATAATTTCTAGGCAGTGTAATACGCCTTACAACATTACGCTACGAATGTACAAAAATAAAAATCATATAACAAAACTTGCAAACATTGTTTATTTTGAACACCTGTAAGTAATATTATTCCTTCTTGTTCCTCCCCTCCCTTCCCCTCAACTTCCCTTCTCAGTGCCCAGCACGCCTAAGGTCCCCGTGACTCACCGTCCCCAGATACCCATGGTAGGTATAAAATATTTAAGAATATTTTGTACCTCAGCACGCCTCAGGTCCCTGTCACTCTCCGTCCCCAGTACCCAGATACTCAAAGTAGGTATAAAATATTTGGAAGTATTTTGTACCGGGTATTTTTACCAGGTATTTTTTTGTACGTGTACTCATTGTACCCAATATCGGAAAGTACTCACAGGACTCACCTCTATTATGCGAGTGCTTTAGAATTACGTATTCTGAATCAATCCTCAGGTCGGTATTAAATACCTATTGAATATTTTGTCACCGGTATTTTTCTGTACCTGTGTACTAGTGGTGAGTCCAAAAACGACAAACACGTTTGCACAACATGTTTGGAGTTAAAAAATGCCCAAACTGTTATTTATAATCCGCACAAACAGTTTGTCCGTTTTGTCGACTCTTCTAACTGATATAAAGAAAGCACGAGTATGAATGAAAAAGAACTATTCCAAACGAATAAAATTATCTTATTCTCTCGCACTAACGTCGTAAAAATATGTAAGAGTGAGATAGGTCTGTTGCAGGCGAAAAACAGTACTAGTTATTCCGGGAAAAAACACTATCTTAACGTTTCACACTTAAGGCCCATTACGGGTAAAGAGCGAGAAGGCAATCCACAACAGGTAAGGGCTATTTTCTGTAAGGCACCCTGTTTAGCTGTTTTTTCCGGGAAAAAACAGTATCTTAACGTTTCACACTTAAGGCCCATTACGGGTAAAGAGCGAGAAGGCAATCCATAACAGGTAAGGGCTGTTTTCTGTAAGGCACCCTGTTTAGCTGTTTTTTCCAGGAAAAAACACTATCTTAACGTTTCACACTTCACCCATTACGGGCAAAGAGTGAGAAGGCAATCCTGTTATTTTTAAAACGGGTTGAAATTGAAATCACATAAATAAGGGGCTGTTTTCCGTTTTCCATTCAGTTGTTTATTATTACAAAACGAGAACGAGAGTAACGAGAAAAACGAACAGACCTCACCAAACGGCTCGTATACTGAGTGTTGATAGTGTAAAGTTGTTTATTTTCTGAACGACGAATTCTTGGTTTTGTGAATATAACTTAATTTTAATGATACCTAGCTATCTCGCCCCTATAGATAGCAGGGTTTTATTAATTTTATTGTTATGGACTGTAACTTACAGTTACGCTACTAACCCATTACTAATTCACACAAATTACCTCAAAAACGGCTCGTTTTTTTTCAACAGTTTGGGCAAACAGTTGACGTTTTACAGATAACAGTTCGTTTTCGTTTTTTAAAAAGAACAAAAATGCCCACCACTACTGTGTACCAGTACTCTTCAGTGGCAATTTTTTTCTAACTAATTACGTACCTTTAAATATTTTTTATGTTTGTTTTTTGTCTAGTGAGGCAGATCGCTTCACCCGAGCCACTCACAAAAGTAGGCGAGCAACTCATAGGACGACCTGTACCTCTTCAAAAATAAGAACGCTTATGGAAGCATAGCCAAGCGTCACCAAGGCTTAATATTTTCCTTACTCATTAGTTTAAGGCACACCGTTTGCACTGCGACCATAGTATTTATATCTCGCCACGCTTCGCTTTGCGTGTCAACTGAGTATAGCGGTGGCGCCATCTTTGTTTAAGAATTAAAAGAAGCGCTAGGAACTGATTAAATTATTATTTTTTTTTATGGAAATCATTAGTTATAAAGACCAGTTTATTTGCGTTTCTACGCATAAAATTTTCTATTCAAATACGAAAAAATATAGTACAATAAATAAAGAATGAATTTAAAGATTGGAGTATAATTGATAACCAAGGTTTGGAAAATAAATATTTATAAATAAATAATGAAGATTAACGATCAGCCTTGAATTAAAGTTTAAAGATAAGACAAAAAAAATAATAATTGCAAAATATAGACATAAAAATAATAATAATTGAATTGATTGTAAAAATTACAACAGTTCTCTTTCAACTTCAATCATCGCATTCATTTTGCAATCTCTAATTGTTGAAACGTTCATGCATACAATGTGGCCCAGTTTTCGACAGGGGTCGGGGACAGGGGGCGGAATCCTATTATTGGGGAGGTCCTTTGGACAGTTACGTCACTTTAAATTTAAATCTGTATGTCAATATTAAAGAGAAAATGCTTCGACGCTATTGGATGCCTATACATGAAGTTGACCCATGAACGTTAGTTTTCAAAACAACGTCTCTGGTTTGCAAAGTTGGCCTCATAATGAAGAAAATAATGTTATTGTACTTTCAATTTCAGACTGAAAAAGAAAGAGAAAGAAGGAGAAGGAGAAGGAGAAGGAGAATATTTTGTGAAAGAAGTTGCAACGCGGGGAAGTCGAATACCAATTTAGTATTTACTTGATAGACAATTTAAATCGTGTGTTACTCGTATTAGAGTTAGTATCAGATAATAGGAATATGCTTTATTCAAAGCCATCAGCATTCATATTATTTTTGCAATTTAAAGTGTTTTTGTATTCTCTTTCAACTGAGAAATAAATTCTCATTCTCTTTGTCGACAAACTAAGCTCTGAAAACTTTTCTGAATCCCGAATTAAATCGGTTATTACGTCTACTTTTATGAATGTTAGGGTCAAAACTTTGGCCTTGCTTTTACATTCTGGATAGGATTATAAATGTTGAACTTGTTAATTCGTGTAAGTCTAAAGCAATGACTGCTGCATAATATTTCAACGAAAAAACGTTTAGCTTATTTTCAACAATATCGAACAAATTATATTTTATGGCAAAGGAAGAATGGTGATTGTGGGGCAAAAGTAATTGCATAATGTGAATGTACCATATTTTTTTCAAATAGCGCCATAAGTCATTGTGCTTTGACATTTTATGTACATATAGTAGACAGATTGAGAGTTAGTTGAAAACAAACAATCGAGTGATACTCACCTGAAGAACGCGGAATTATTGTTACTGTTTATTTGACCAATTTCCGGTTCATTGTTTTGATGCAGCTTGAATTTCGTCTTCGTTTTCCTTGTCATCCTACACCATGTGCGCGAACATGGAAGCGTTTGACTGAGCGTCTCGTGTAAACCTTCAAAAAATAATTAAGATTATGACATTATTCTTGCCTCACAATCCCCATCCTTATGTATATGTATTTTTATTTACCTAATTTTGACCATTAAAAAATATAGCTTTAGTAATGACAACATTTTTTAACAATTTCTCACAATATTAAATATCAACGAAACTATTTTTTCTAACTCCTTTAGTAAATAGGATTATTATTTAAACAAATGTAAGTTTTCTAATATTAAAAGCAAATTTTTTTACCCACTTAATACTTTAGAATTTATACTGGTTTAGTATAATAAGTATAAGTTTAATATTATTCCATTGAAAACATGATAAAGGAAGCAGCTAAAATCAGGAGAAGAGATTTAAGATTGCTAGTTAAAGACAAGGTTATGTCAAAACCGGTAGCAAAATAAACAAAATTTAATTATTATTGTAGAAAGCAATCACTTTGTGGTTTGACATATTTAATAAAATAAAATACTTTTTTGTTTTAAAACCACGATATTTATTAATTTAAGAACCGACCGGTTTCGCTTTACTTAAGCATCATCAGGGTACAAATTAATACTAAACAAGAAGTACATAATGTGTGCATATATATAACAAAATATAGAGGGAGACAACATGATACAAATATATTATAGAGGGAGACAACATGATACAAATATAAGCAACACAAAGACGGTCATAAGACCATAAGAAACCACTTATAAGAAACCGCAATTTTTTCTATTGCCTTGCAATCAATCATCAATTATCATTTATCCGCTGAAAAAAATGTATGTTAAAAGTATTTTAAAAATTTTTCTATTCAATTTAATATTCTTCAAACATCACCTATTTGAACTAAGTATGTTTTTTTAAACCAATAGATAAGTGGTTAGAAGCGTTGTCACGGTAAGACAGAGATCTAGGGTTCGATTCCCAGTTTAGACCGTTACCTTCTTATTTTTCTGTAGTTTGTTCTTTTTCATGTTTCTCCTCAATGATATTTTTAAACGTTAATATTTCTACTGTAGTTCATTTACTCAAAATCCAAGTGATAATTTAATTAAATATACATTTATCTTGTAGAATTATGTGGCTATGTGTGCAATACCTAGCGCTTCATGGCTCTATTCGGGAGAGGCCGAATTGGGCCGAGCTTACAGCGGCTTCAAAAGAATTTGACTGAATGTCGCATTTATTGGAAACAAGTCCATCGCATACTAATGCACCCCAAACTCCATTGGTGCAATTTGTTTATCAAATCGAATCACCGCATTTTATGTATTGAGCAGTGGCGGCTATTGACTTGTTGGTGTACTAGAATGCTAATATTACGAAAAATGGTACAATTGATGTAGTTGTAGCTGAAAACGATGTTTAATTTTTTTTCGAAAATTCGATTTTTTCTGTGATGATTTTAAGGAAATTTCCGTTTGGTCGCGCGTCGCACACTTTCCCGAAAATCTTCATACAAAAATATTTGATCAAATATTATATTAATATTTAAAATATTTGTACACCCAAAAGTCACGAGCCGCCACTGGTAGTGAGTCGTGATTTTGTACCAAACGTTGTTCGATTGAAGCCGCTTTTGTATGATGAATTCGTTATCGAAAGGATTTGGTTTCAATCTCATCCCGGTTGTACACGGTCATCTTCTCTACTTTTTTTTATTAATATCAACTTACATGGTGTAAGTAGGTACCGTCAAATCAGATACACTAATTAACGCAGTTCAATTCAAATTCTCGATGAACGTTTTTTGTACCCATTTTAATGAAAATAATCTAATCGACCTGAAACTCGACAGATAGACTGGTTGTCGATTACAATGAATTCTTTCCACTATTAGTGGCAATCACGTATTCACAAGCGGACATGAACGCATTTCTCAGTAATCGGATGACATTACATCAGTTAAAATACGAAATAAATGTCGGTACTACCCGATCGGAATTTGGCGAGGTTGGTAAAGTTGTCGAAACCAGTTTCTGGGAAGGAAGGTTCAATCAAACCCATTATTAAATTTATTTTTAGTACTTGAATTTCACTTTAGTTTTCTCGAATCGAAAGTGGAAAATAACCCACTTTTCGATCGAACTGAAATTCGGCAGATAGACTCGTTATCGATGATAATACATTGGTGGTAATTACGCACACAAATGTGGAAAAACAGGCATTTTTCCGAAATTCTTACAAATTAAAGCACTATACAAAATACTCGTAAATATTGATCTTACCAACTGGAGATTTGGCCAGGTTCTTGGTACTTTTGATTTCGATCACAGGGTAAGAATGTTCAAACCTTAGTCAAGCCAAAAAATATGTATTTAATATTTATAATTTTTTTTGTCTTATTGTAAAAAAACTTAAAGTCTGATGAATTCAAATGAATTTTTTTAATTTTTTTCAGTAAGCTAACGATTTTATTCGTTAAATAGAGATTCCTGTTTATTTTAGTCGTTTATTTATAAAAAAGATATATTCATATTTTTTTTTCTACGATGGTTTTCACATCTTTCCTGCGTATTTCAAAATAAATGTTAAAATATTTTAATATTATTTCATACTTAATGCAAAAGTTACTTTCCGCAATTCCAGTCTCTCACACTCAGCTGAGGTAGGTACCATCATTTATCTGTTAATATTGTGCTTTGAGGTTAAGCTGTAAATATATTTTTCTTATCTAATTGGAGCACATTGAAAAGCGCTAATTATTTACGATTCCCATTGCCAACGAAGGCAGCCATCTTACCCTTTAAACAAAAACAATTAACAGAAAGTCAAAAATTTCAGATTCGCCATTGTTGCCCGAGGCGGGAACCGCCGGCATTATTCGTATTTCCGGAAAAGCGGGATTTAGAAAAAAGCGCTTCGGAAATTCCATTTAAACTAGTGACTACAGACCGACAATTTCGGAGAAAAGGTGCCTTGGAGGAATTTAAAACAAAAGTACCCAACTTGGCAGATTTGGAAATAATGTTTTAATTTACATTTTTATACTGGATTGCCGGGACAATAAGGCTCGTTTGTTGCGCGTGGGGTTGGCCCGAATTACAACTTAGCGAAATTACAATAACTTATTCGAAATTATTATTTAAACCGCAAAAAATTTTCAAGCGCTGTTGGAACTATGGCACCCTCATTTGTAAATGGTTGGAAATTTGAAGAAACTGATTTCGAGAATGGTTGCGGAGTAGGTTTAACTGAATATTAAAGACTAACCTAACTGAATATTGTAACAGTAACTAAATATAACATGAACCATTTAGAACTCCTTGCAAACTTGATAACGAATTGTTATCCCTGAACATGTGTACGAGGTGTAAATAGTTTTTGAAAGTTATAAAGATTTTTCGTAATTTATCTCTGGCACTGGCAGAGACACGTTAAACGCGTTAACGTTTCTTAGGGAAAGAACATTGTGACAAATTGTTATTATATCTACTCAACAGCTCAACAACCTTCCGACTTTTGTTTCCTATCTCCTTCCACACGTTCCTCGCCTTTCAAATACCATTCCCACTAAGACAAATCAGGATACGAGATGTGAGGTGTGTCATTCATATTTGAAAATCAGGATGACAAATGTGAAATCAATGATGACTGAAACACAACGATGTACCTACGTTGAATAGACTGAAAAATCATCATACCTTTTCAAATCATTCAATCAAATAGAAAAGATTATGCCCAGTTAATAATGAGAATTTCATTTATATACATACAAAGGGCCTTACTAAATGTGTTTTAAAATTTCGACAAAAATCATTAATAGGTGGTTATTTATCAGTTGTGTATAATTAAAAGCAAAAAGTTTACAAATTTATTATACCTGTACTAAACCAGAATCGTTTTTCGTAAAAAGTAATGCTGGCGAACTATTGTTACCTTTATTTTCCCCGAGAGAAAAGTTAACTGACAGTTATAACTGGAAATGCCTTTAGCCCCAGAGTAAGTAGCAAGCGGCAAGTACTGGCACTAACTGGTGTACGGTGTACGTAGAATCGTTGTACTGATAATCGCGGGTTAACTCCTCATTGAAAGCCCGGATGAAATGGTTTTATGCCTTTTATACTCTTACAATGGGTTAATGTTATACAGAAGTGACCCAACCCTGGTTTTATAGAGATGTTAATCTGTTTTATATTATATTATATTAGAATACGTAGAATGAAGTCGTTAACAGTAACGGTGTCGGAAAGATACTAGGAGGGCTCGTAAAAAGTTGCTACGCACCGTACAAAACTTTTGTTAGTTGATAATATCTTATATTCATTTCTCCGCCGAGGAGAGGATTGAACACAATATAGAACGCTGAATATTTTACGGACGTTTCGCTTTTTAAAATAGCAAAACGATAAATATTATCTTGTAAACTTTAATTGTGTGTGGAATTGTTTCTCTTAAGATTTTTTTAATTTTTTTACAAAAGACGAAAAGAATGTAACCTTACTAAAGTACCCAGTTTTAACGTTCGGACATGGTTTTGTATGTAAATTACAAAGAAGGTGAAGTTTTTTTGGTTGAGTATGTAAAAATATTAGAAGAGGAATATTATAAAGCAGAATCTAAAAGAAATACATAATCCAAAAATTAATCTTTTTTAAGTTGCAACAATGTTTCTATATTCTTCCTTCCCGTGTCCATAATACACATGTTCTTAATTTAATATTAATATAGGCTATTTTTTAATGCAAATTAAATAATTTTATGAAGGAATATTGAATACTTCTTTGTCCATGTATATCTACATAAACAACAGTTGGTCACACACCAATTCTCAAAAATCACACCAAGATTGAGTTATTTTCTGTCATGCTTTACAAATATAATAATTTAATAAAAAAACTAACAAATGTACGGAAGAAAAATATTTTTTGAATCGTAATATCTACCATCGATTAAGTATCGCCATGTTAAAAATAACAATGTATATGTGATCTTGATCTATTATTTATTGAAATAAAAATTCTAATTCTTATTATTATGTTCAAATACAACATTAAATGTTATCAAATTAATCAAAATCTATCGTAGCTGGCTAAGTAATAAATATTTACACAAATGGTCAAATAACAGCTGCGCAAACAGTTGTTCGAAACATTAAAATAAAACAATAAATCGAATAAAATAAAAAAATAAAACTTTTTTCGACCGTGACAGGACTCGAACCTGCAATCTTCGGATTCGAAGTCCGACGCCTTATCCATTAGGCCACACGGTCTTATGGACATGCCTTCATAATAGTATGTCATATTTAACGGGGTATTAAATATTGACTGCTATTTCGCCTTCCACCACGAGTACTCGATTAATTACTGGGACGAGTTTTCAGAAAAACACCCACATTTTTTCGGTTACTGAATTATATAAGTATGTTTATCGAATGCCTGTGGCAGACATTAGTACATATGTTAAATTTTGACATCTACTTTCCGACTTAGGTTAGGTTGTATTATTTGTAATATAGGAGCCAGTGAGACTATGGCATCCCCAATTGCAGTACGTTGTGAGGATGAAGGTAAGACAGATGGGAAGGAGATGGGGAAGAGAAAAGTGGGGAAGTGCCTGGCAGTCCAGATTTGGCCACCAAACACGGCAAAAGACATTTCAAGCAACGTTTCAGTTTTACACCATGGCGATACTGAGAGCATCTTCTACTAAGAATATTTATGATTTTAAATTTATAATTATAGAAATAATACAAATTAATCAAATAAAATCTACGTGCGCACGCCGGGATTTGATCCCGCGACGTTCGGATTTCTAGTTAAGAGCATTACCCCTCGACCACGGAAACCGTAAATAATTAATAATGAGAATACTAATGTTTTTTTATTCTGTTATAAATTTTTATTTATGTTAGTGCAGTCCCACACATTTCATATTATAGAGTAGGTATGCATAAATGGATTAAAAGAAAATATAAAATTAATTGATTCAATTTAAAATCGCTACTAAATAATGGACATTTAATATAGCTTCCTGCAATAACCAGTGGACTCATTAAAGTATAGTGAATTTCGTATAAAATGATTATATGATGGACTTTGAGTAATGTTGTACAAATGAATTAATTTTGCTCAAAATTCTGACTCATATAATTGTCTCTTTATTATCACTACACATTTTGTATTACTGTTCTTATACAGGGCGTAGCAAAACAGTGAGTGCAGTTTTGAAGGACCATTACATGCCGAGTGGTGGTGGTAGGAACCTGAAGGTTATTTTGGGAGGGTCGTGCCGTTTTCAGTCGTTACCATGGTTTAGTACGGAAAACCCCGGGGCTTCGTCTGTCGCACATTTCTTGAAAATTGCCGTTCTTTCGTCACCACCCAGCTGCAATTCGCAACTTCATCTTTAGGGCTACGTGAAAGAGAATGTTTTTTACCATCAGCATCATTCATTGAAGGAACTCAAGGATTAAATACCCGTCGAGATGTAATGAAAATTTTAGAAATCACCCTCATAAATATATCGCTGCGGGGGCCATAATCTTTCTGATGTCATATTCATAGCCGTTCAAAACTTTACTGTCTGTTTTGCTGCACTCTCTATGTCTAATGTTACCTTGAAAAGTAGGTATGTTTATATTTCTGTTATGTTTTTGATGGTTCCATGATAACTCAACACAGTGACAATTCAACACACTTTTAAAAAGAGATATAAAGTCATTAGAAACGATGAAAAAAAAATTAACCTAACCTAACCTAACCTAACCTAACCTAACCTAACCTACGTAACCCATTTAATAAAGTTTTCGTTTTATCACTTTCCATGACTTTACATAACTTTTTTAAGATGTGATGAATTATCATTGTGATGATTTATCTGGTTACCGTTTTTGATAGTAAATACGATACAAAACATAGGCTCTAGGCAAAGGCCTTCCATGATGAGGATATTCGAGAATCTGTTTATCCTTTTCCTCACTTCTACCACCCTTGATCAAAAGGTTTTAAAATCTGATATACTAGTAATAGGTGAGAAACTGGTTGAGAAAGATCTATTTACCTCTCTTGCATGACTCTGTCTACCCGTGCGTCGCCTTGCAGCGCACTGGGAGGGATAAATTCAAACGTCCGTAACTCCTGAACACACTGACCCCCAGATTCTCCCCCACCCCTCATACCTTTTTCCTTCCCAGATCTTCCTCTTCTTTATTTTATTAAAAACACCATTCACGCAGCATATCCAAAGATTACATTGACTCCGAGGGAAATAATTTTCCTACGGTGTGGGATTAATGTAAACAAAATCAAGATCATATTTTGATTTTGCAATCAATAAATCAAAATACGATCCCGATTTTTTAATCTGCTGTATTTTATTCATTATTGTGTGTCAGGGGTGGTTAACATTGAGTTTACGTACACTTTAGTAGATTGTAGTCATGCATAGTGAACCGAAATTACATCTCAAGCGGGGAGGTTATCTCAAGTTAGCAATCACAGCACAAACATTAATGGTTGATTGGGTGGTTATGTTTCCGTGTGACCCATTTCCCGGGTAAGTACCGCATAAGAAGGTGCTGCAGCGCGCTGAAACTTCAGCATTTAAAGTGACTATAAAATAACGTTTCCATGCCTCGGAGACCCATTAAAATCCTGAAACTTTATGGGATCATCGATTATTTTCATTTTCCCAATCTTAGTTAAAATCTACTGGGGGTGACCGTTGACCGTTTGAACATGTCAATTTTGAGAACAACTGATTTCTTATTTTTAAATTAATACCTTCATGGAGAAAAATTAATATTTCTAATTTATTAAGAATCTCCTCAAACTATTGGGAATCCGATTCCTGATATTTTTTGGTAAATTCCTAATATATAGGAACACGTGTTTATGCACTTGCGTTAAATGTGAAAAGATTAGGATTTTTATAAACACGTGTTCCCACATCGCGATAGTACGTTCGTATTTTACTAAAAGTTTATCAGGAAACCTATGTTAGGGTCTGCCTACACGCAGCGACTCAGCGACTCGCATGCGCAGAAAATTTTGTGCAAATACACCGTATTCTGTGCGGCGTCCATACGAAAGCGACTTGCAGGCGCAAACAGTTTCCTGTGTATGCAAGCCATTATTTACGCACTAAACGTTTTGCCATTCAAACATATTTGCTTACTTGTGCAAATTAGAGTTGCACAAGAGATAGAGCGGGTATAAGGTTCTTTGAAAGATAAAAAAACAACGACAATTCTAAGAAAAAGTAAATTATTTTTTTATACACCATTTTCATCATATTCGAAGAAAATAACTGTTAATTCCAAACTAATTTACAAATATCATCAAACTGCACGTAGTCTATAAAATGCAAAATCTTATATAATTTAAAAAAAAAAAACAGATAACCTACAAATAGGTCAGAAACTGTACGCTCATTTTTATTACTTTGGCCACAACATCCAAAGAGGAAGACGATAATAAAAAGGCCAATTTCATATTAATATTCAACATAAGAATAAATTAATAATAATAACAATAATATCTTTATTTAAAAAACATGTAAATAGATATAATACATAACAATTAGACAAAGTTGAGGATTCTCATAACCTGCCTCACTAGGCTAGCGGCTAGCCTGTGTTAAGGCAGTAATTTTAATAGTAAGGTATAGTGTAGGTATACTTGTGAGTATACCTACACTTATATTATAATATAAACACTCAGTATTTGTGTTGCATCAATAGTTTCGAATTTGGGTGAGGGCACTATTATTACTTTTTATCCAAATTATAATGTTCTTTTTGAAATTTGTTTGAATATCACATTTTTATGATCTTTAGAAGAGTATTGTACAATTTTGTTGCAATGTACCTAAAATTTCTTTGTCCGAAAGCAGTTTGCATCACAGGAATTCGGAGTATATCTTTGTTATTGCTTCGAGTGTAGTATTTATGTATGTTTGTATTAAGATGCGTGTGGATTGTTTTTGCGTATATCTGCCGAACGTCAACAATTAATAATATTAAAGATTAAGTTCGAGTCCGTAGTTAGAGGCAGCCAAAGGATTATTTTGATTATGGTTTTCTGGGCTTTTATGATTGGTTCTAGTGGAAGTGCCACTCAAACAACTAATTGGGCGTCTAAGAAATATTTGATTGATTAACATTGCACATTTATCATGTTTTTCTTTTGTGAAAACATAAAGCATTGATGGAATCATTCAAATGTGCTAATTCGTGAAACAATAATTCACCAAATTTCAAATATTCAAATTCATGAAATTTGGAACATCTGACCTATAATGAAATAATAACATAACTGGAATATTAACTTTGAAATAAGATGAATTATTCAAGATCTGTGTTACAACAGACCCTTCGTGAATCATTATGTTACAGATCGTACCTAAAGATAACAAGGAATGGGAATATAAACTTTTTGCCACCACTATATCTTTAAATAGTATAATAATAGTAAAATTATTTTCCGTTTTTGTAACAAATAGAGTGATAGTTTTTGTAACAAATATCCTTACTGAAATCTCCTGTGCGGAGGATTTCATTTAAATATATTTTTTAAATTTAGTAGTATGGATAATATAAAGTAATTCAAAAGATATTTTGCGTTTTTTCTGAAATAATTATAAATATATTACATGGTGTTTTTTAGTGTTTTCGGTTTCAGACTGTATTTGGCGTCAGTGTATTTTAAATTTATAATCTCGATTTGTTATGTATCCAGCTATTTATTAGAGATTTAAATGTTATAATATTGTTTTGAGTACCATAGAGTAGGAAGCTTTTTTGCTCAATTGTTGCATGTGTAGTTGTTTTTGACCCTGAAAACTAGTGTTTTTTTTTTTTTTTTTTTAATAAATTTAAAATAAATCATATTTAATAATGTTATAATAATTATTAAGTTCTGCAAGTATTTCTTTTGAGGCCATTATCAAACTGACAGTTTGATAATGGCCTCAAGCCGAAACAGCTGTCATTATAAACTGTAAAAATAACAGAAATACTTGCAGAACTTAATAATTATTATAACATTATTAAATTTGATTTATTTTAAATTTATTAAAAAAATTAAATGGAGTTCTACGAATTAAACACCAAAACAATAAATAAAAAATAAAAAAAAAGAACTAGTGTTTCTAATATACGTGTTAGTTGTTATATATTGTGCTTTGTACACATGCACAAAAATATGTGTTGTTTTTGAATAAATTCCTGAGTGAAAAAATAAATCCATCGTTTGGAATCTTGCACACTACTGCTTTAGACACACACAGTACCTTTGAGTTACGAGTATATTGTATCTATTGTTGTGATAAAAGAAACTTGAGCATGCAATCACCCTAAAAGGTTTAAAGAATGCGCTTGTGACGATTATCTACAGCGTTTTGATCTACACGTTTGATGATGCACTTGAAACAGACGCTTTGTTTATTCACACTGTCAGTTGATGCTATAAATAAATCACTCACTAGATCGATATCTTCGTGCTTTTCGTGTCAAACAAATTATTCCTCTATTTAACCATATATTTGCCAATATTTAGACTTTTTTTGCGTGCGAGAATACTACGTCACATACCATCGACGAGGATAGAGGAAACTCAAAAAAAAAAGGCGCGACTATAGACAGTATATTTCTTATCCGGAGCCAACTTATTAGCATGATATATTTTTTAATAAAAATATTTGAATTGCCAAAATATTACCTCACGGCAGGAAAATAAAAAAACTCATGTTAAGCATTTTTAATACAGCAAGACAATAAATTATAGATGCATGTTAAATCATTAAAATATAAGGTAGAACGATGGAATTCTAACTAGTATGTTATAATCTCGAACCAGTACGGCCTCACAATACGTAGTATCCTAGCAGGAACACGGATACTGTCTGAAAAAGAAAATAGATTAATTTCTTCGGTGAAGTTAAATTAAGACCAATTAGCAAATTAGGAACAAAACAAAGAGAGATTCTCACCTTTGGTTACAAACACGTGTTCTATTTTGTGTTCGAAATGTCAAGATTAAGCGTTGGCAACAAGTAATTTTATAACAAACCCGGCCTTTTGCTTCTGTTTGAGAAAGAAGAGCCACAAACTGACGGATTTCTCGCGAATATTGGATAAACAATATATTAAAATCTGCCAAAACTTTACGACAACGGCGTAGTTCGAGATCAAAACTTCAAACAACCATAGATGTACCACTCAGCCAGTACTAAGCTGTCGACAGTTTTTTTCCAAAGAAGTTCAGAGTTTTTCATAGGTGGATATAGTTAGGCAATAATATGATGTCACAAGCCATGGAGATTACGGAGTCTTTTCTACTGTTCCAATTTTCTATCGGATTTATACCCCCTTGGTTAGTGTAAAAATGTGTATGTGTACTCTCGGTAAGTTCTTATAATATATACTGGTATCTGTTATTACAAAGTAGGCCATAGAAAACATACAGCGATAGAATTTTTTATTAAAGCTGTCCTGAATAAGTACCAGTACGGCAATTTCAAATGAACCAACACGCAGGATTCGGGCGTTTATAAAGTTATCGTTTTTTTTTATAAATCCTAAAAATATGGAATAGTCGGTCAAATGTAGCTGAAAAACTGTCTATATTGCACAATCTGTTTATATGTCTCATTGTTAAAAATCAGTAATATAATTTTTTTTAATGGGGGAGAAAAATTACCAAATCGAACGCTTGGAAATCCCGGTGGCTGGACTCGAATTTCAAATACTAACGCGGGTAGATTTAGAGAAAATTGATAAATCATTATTGTAGTAGTAAAAGCTAACTTATCTGTATTGTAGATACAATCAGAAATTCTACATCGCCATCCGGATGGGTTAAAGATGAGGCTGCAGGAATGGATTTTTTAAAGCAGTGGATGTTACTTTTTGTTCTGTCTTGCCCGTCATTATAACGGGATCGGGAGACGCGATTAAAATGTGGATATTTTGAACAACTTCAGATTTTACCTGGTTATTCAGATTGTTTTTTTTTACATTGTGGAAAATAATTTCCCTCGGGGCCTATGTCATCGTGAATGCTGCGCAAGTGTCTTGAAGAGAGCTATGTTGTAGGCGGGAGGAAACATAGATACCGGCTGATCATTTCACTGCCGAGTTTTTGAACTAAAGAACGAGTCTTAGAAATGACCTGTTCTTATGTGACATATTTTAACCGAGCACAAATGTTGGACGTGGTTTAGCGTATTTCCCAACTATGCACCAGTGACGAAAGGATCAATGACAGCCTATTTATTATCCTCCTTCTTCAAACTTTGGTGACAGAATTATGTGAATGCGATCACAGCATTATTTTTCACAAGGATTTCGAAGGAAGACAGCAAGAGATCTTCACGGGTGGAGAAGATTCACTGAGGCAGCCAAGACTATTTAAGGGTATCAGATGGTGATGATATACGAATAAATGAATAAGGAAGGATATTAATATAGCCTATTGTTTGTTTCAGTAATCGTATGAAAAGCGCCAGGGTATCATCATAAATAGATATCTTCACAAATACGATGCCTCAGCAACCTGCCTTCTGAAGCGACCGGTTCTAATTGCGTCTTCACAACATACGAGTCACAACTGCTACCAACCGTCTGAAGTCAGTGGGAGTATAGCATCTCCAATGATTGCGTGTTGTGAGCTGTGAGGCTGAAAGTAGTGGGGAGGGAATGAGATGGGAAAAATGAAGAAAATGTGTAAGTACCTCTGGTCTGGTCTGGTCATCAAATACAGCTAAAGCCTTTTCAAGTAACGTTACAATTCTGAATGATCCATGGCAGTTTTTCACCAGGGCGATACTGAGAGTTTCTTCCAATCTGGACGTCTTCGTCTGCATAGATAGGTTTTCTGATCCGTATTCATTTTCATCAAAATACAATAAGAATATACAGGATATCCGGGGGTAAAGTGCGCTAACTTTGGGGGGTGATTCTATTGATTTTAGAAATAAAAATCTACATTACTTTTTTCGATTTTCCAACGTTTTAAGAAAGTTTTTAGGTTGTGAAATTTAATTAATTGTATGAGAAAATAAATATTTTTCTATGGAAAAATATTTTTGTGTGGAAACATTGTAAAAACTCCCGAAGTTAGTGCACTTTACCCTCGGACACCGTGTATTATATACTAGTATGCCTTCTACTGTAATCTAAGGAAAAATAAAAGTTATTTATTTATTTTTATTTTCCCAACCATTTAATGAGTAAAACCTAAAATTGTAATACATAATATTGTAATATACAAATTGTATTATGACAATATTAGCAACATAGAAGTGAAAAATTAAAATAAGATTTGATCACATCTAGGAATTGAACCCAGGACCTTAGCCTTAACGGGGTTTTTTTCTATCACTGAGCTAACTCGACCCTATTCCCCTATTTCAATACTTCCACAAAGAACTACCAAGATCATTCTCATTTTCTTAGAGCATATTTGTATTCGTTGTTAGATAACGATTTATGTATGATTGGAGGATTCCTCCCAAACAAAATGCAAATCTAGATAGTATTTATAAATACATATGTAGCAAAACCCCGGCAAAGCTGAGGATTGGGTTTAATTCCTAAATGCTAATATTGTCTTCAATGGTTACAAAAAAATACGTATCGACAAAAGAATACGAGTATAGTGCTATATTGTTGTAAAAATCTCTCAAAACATTGCTCAATCTTTTATTTAGATAATACATTAAAATTACATTATTTGCGGGTCGTTTTGAATTACTGTAGTTTTTTTAAGTTCACGCTCCGCAAACAGGCAAAACAAAAACTTTAATGAAAATCTATTAAATACCCTTAATCGTATTTGAATGGGGTCACCTTATTCACGTTATTTACTGCTAACCTTTTTGCAATTAAAAATAAGTTTATTTAAATAACCCTGAAATCGTTGGAATTATAAAAACGGCCAAGAATAAGTAATGAGAGAGCAGTGAAAAAACGTTAAAATGTTTAGGGCATGCTAATCCTTGGAAATATGCAAATATTGTACATTTCAGTTGCCCGCGGGGCCTGAAAATGTCCCGCAGGAGATGACTACGTAATTAATATTATTCATCATTATTTATACTAGTAAAAAAGTGCCCTGCATGTTAAATAGTATTTTAGATTCTTTTAGAAAATAGACGGAAAGTTTTTATTTAAGTGGAAGAAAATTGCATTTTTGATTTCTTGGCAGCGGAAGCGCGCCGTTTAAAGAAACCGATTATTTTAATAATGTGATAAAAATGGCGTAATATTAAGGAGTAAGATTTACTAGAACGTACTAGAAGAATGACGTACATATCTTATTTTTTTTAAGTTTAAATTATAATAATGTCACAATTCCTAATATTTAATAATGACAAAAGAACAAATTATGATATGTAGTATTAATTCTTAAGTATTTCTACACCAATAAAGACAACTTGCTCTTGAGTTTGATATAAGAGTAAAAAGTAATATCATTATCAACATTAAAAAGATATTTGGTTTGAAATTAAGTTACTGCATTTTGTTAAGGGCCCACTATTCGAATTTCATCCAATTTCCGACATATTTTCCTTAAAAGTTTGAAGTTTTTAAGCTCTTAAAAAAATATATGTTATTCTTTAAGATAGTATCTATTTGTTCCAAAAGCCGAAACGGTAATTATTTGAAATTCCCTCGATAGAAATAAATCGCAAAGTATGCTCCGAAAAATATTATTAACACGTTTATTTCTGTTATTTTACAAGTTATGTGTATGAAAAAAATCACAATGCTTCTTTTAATGCTACTCAATAGACCCCAAAAGTGATTTTTGCTATTTTTGAAATACGCCGTGATTTATTAAACATTTTCACAACAGTCGCTTACGTCTTATGATTCTAAGCATGATTATTGCAGCCCCTCTCACTTCCTCACGCGCGTACGCTATCTGCCTTTCAGTCACTGCTTAGAGAGCTTCGCGGACGATCGTGTTGTTCTCCGTTTCGTGATTTCTACTAAATAATATTTATCGTAAATAATAATATTGTGTTCCGAAAATGGGAAATAAACGAAAAAGTGCTCGTATTTCTAAGAAAAGACTATTTCGTTCGAAACAAAACGCATGGTGGACATTGTAAGGTAAGAAGAAAAATATAAATTTTGATTTGATGAATATATTATTATTTACTATTTCGTAGGTAATATTTATTATAAAAATAAATTATTTATATATTGTGTAACAAAGGTGACAGGTATTGTTTTATTTTTCAGAATGCGTACTTTGGGAGATAAATCTATTGCCTATTTATAGATAATTTTAAGCGTATATCAGTTCATAAATATTGTTTTTTCAAAGATGGGAAATAAGCGAAAGACATCTCGTATTCCAAAGAAAACAATATATCTCCAAAGATATACAAAAAAGCTTATATTTATTATAAACATTTGTAATTCATATTTTTATTTATGTATTGTGTAGTAAAAAGTTATAAAAATTATTATTTTATTTTTTTCAGAATACGATAAACGATAATTTATTATAAAATTTAATTATTATTTTTATTTATGTATTGTGTAGTAAAAAGTTATAAAAATTATTATTTTATTTTTTTCAGAATACGTACTTTGGGAAATAAAACTAATTCCAAAACATTAGAAATTACAGGGCAAGTTCTTATTAATTCACAATGCAACGATGTCCGAAATATAATATAATATGTAATATACGGGCCATCTGTTTCAAATAACAATACTCGAACGTGGAATTCAGAATAATAATGAACATGCGAGCGAAAGAAGCTATTGAAAGTTCTGAAACTGTGGGGAATATAATTTAATAAAATAAAATACTTTTTTGTTTTAAAACCACGATATTTATTAATTTAAGAACCGACCGGTTTCGCTTTACTTAAGCATCATCAGGGTACAAATTAATACTAAACAAGAAGTACATAATGTGTGCATATATATAACAAAATATAGAGGGAGACAACATGATACAAATATAAGCAACACAAAGATGGTCATAAAATCCATTAACATAAGTGCACAAGTAATGGAAAACCCGCTAGATAATTATGTAGACTAATGGGTTATACGAATAAATCGGGAGAAACAAAACATCAATAAAACCTCAATAATAACGGTTTTTCCGAATTCGCAAATCATTTGATCGATAGCTTGCCTTCCTGAATAAATCTAATTTTATTTAATCATTTACGGCCAAGATATTTTTGACAATGGTGTGTTTTTATCTTTCTGTATTCCAATCATTTAGCTTTGCTTCTAGGGTTGTGCCCCAGTATTGCTTTTTGGAGACTGTAAACGGATCTCTCGGCATTTAATGAAACTGCAGCAGAACAAAGGCTGTTGCTATATTGACGTTCATGGTATGTTTTGCTCAGATTGACGATAAGGTTTCCAGATCCGCATTTTGCTCGAAGCATGTTTAGGGTAATAAGTTTATAGTTTAGGGTTCTTTCACCGTATTTATGGGAACATTTCAGAACCACCAATCTTTCATTTTGAGTGAATCTTGTGTTTGTGATTAAATTATATTTGACAATTTAAACAAATAATATTTAGAGAAGTTAAAAATAAAATTGAAAGTTCACTGAAAGCTTAAACTATTAAAAGTAGTAATTTCATAAAAATGTAAATAAATAGAGCCCCTTTCACATTTTAGAATGTAATTTTATGTTGCTTACATGTTTTATTACTCTTTATAATTATTGAATTGTTTAAATGAATAAATAAATAATTACAAAAAAGTCTTCTGATTTGTAAGTCCTCAGGAAGCACTAAGGATCTTTCTATCTATCCTTATAATATAATAAATTTGATGAGCATAAAAATGTAAACGTGTATATAATTTATATAAATGTACAAAAGTAGATATTACACGTGTATAAATATTATATTGCGCATATTATACAAGATGTCGGGGGTAAAGTGCACAAACTTCGGGAGGTGATTCTAATTGATAGTACAAGTAAAAAAGAAAAAAAAAACTTTTTTTGGAATTCCAACGTTTTAAGATAGTTTTCGAGTAAAAAAGTTTAATTTTTTGTATAGAAAAAAAAACAATTTCTTCTACGGAAAATAAATTTTTGTGGAAAAAATTTGGAAATTCGAATAATTTCCATTTCTTTTTTACTTCTTCTAGCATTTAGAATAACCTCCTGAAGTTTGAGCACTTTACCCCCGGACACCCTATAAAGATAACCATATAAGAAAAACCTTATTGATGTAAAAATATATTTATTGATTTTATAAAAGTTATAAATTACTTTTATAAAAGTGATAATAGTATTTTAGTAAAGTAAAGTAATTTGTATACCTATACAAATAACTTTCGTAAATGTTTTTTGTAAAATTTAAAAAAAAAATTAATTAATTAAATCCGTAATAAAACCCATATTTTGAGAACCATCTTCATTTCGACTTCGTTCCTTAGAGTAATAATATACTAGAGACCGCACTAATATTTGTACAAATCGTTGACATACTCGCAAAATAAAGCTCTCCCTTTCAGCTCGGTTCCATTAACGTACAAAAAACAGAGACAAACAATTTCTGTTAAAAACATACTGTGTAAACGGGAAGCGACTTTTTGGAGCGGGCGAAGTTCACGCCAGTGTGATTTGCTCGGTGCTAACTAAAAATGGGTCTGTTTTTCTAAAATTGCAATAGATGTCGGTAATTTAATTTCGTTATTTAAAATATTAAATAATCCCCAAAATTATTCCTAATACGAATTCAGACACCTCTGTCGGATTCTTTTAACACTAAATATTGTTTATTTTGTGAGTGTTGCCCAAATCTAAATTCTTTACGCGGAAAGCGGGCCCTTAATGATGTTATAATATTATGATGTAAATAACTTTTTTCTTGGATAATACCAAATCTGATTTTTATACTCCTTCGGGAAAACTCTTAAAATATTTTATCCTTTTGAAAATATAATTAATTATTATTGGATAACTTTTTTAGAGCCGTTTTTGTGAAAAATTACCTCAAATGCGCTGTTATCAATTAGGACGTATTTATTGTATAGGTAAAGAAGGAAATTAAATTCGATATAAAGATTTTTTTTTTTTTTATATTAACTCCACACAGGAGGCTCTGAAGAAAATAATTTCCCTCAGGGCCTATGTCATCTTTGGGGATGCTGTGTGGAGGGTCTTTTTGTGGAGAGGAAGGAGTGAACATGGGTCTTGAAGAGTCCCATGTTGTAGGAGGGAGGAAACACAGAGGCCGGCAGTTCGTTCCATAGCCGAGCTGTTGAACTTAAGAACGAATCGTAGAAGCGACCCGTTCTCATGTGACAAGTGTCAACCGTGTACAAATGTTGGGCACGCGTTTGGCGTGTATCCCGACTACGCACCGGTGCCGAAGGGATCAATGACGCTAGTTCCTCAGAGCATCTTCCATTGTAATACCGATAGAACAAGGACAGCATACCTACCTGACGCCTGTGCTCTAAAGATTGCAGTCCGTTTGTTAAGATTGGGGAATCTATCAGACGGACCGCCCGTTTTTGCACAGAGTCAAGGGTTTTTTTCAGGTATTTAGGGGCTCCGGACCAGAGATGGCTGCCAAATTCGACAGTAGGGCGCACTTGCGATTTGTACAGGGTCAGCAGTTGTGTACTATTAAAGTATCTGCGGGCCCTGTACAGTACGCCCAGCTTCTGAGAGGCCAGCTTTACTCTGGCTTCGATGGAGCCCCCATACCTGAGCTGGTCACTTATAGTTACACCAAGCATATCGATGGAAGGCCTGTTCGGAAGATTGCTTCCGTTGAAGAAGACTAGATTATCATTTAGATCCCTTTTAGACGTAATCAGACAGGATTGGGTCTTTGAAACATTAAATTACTTTTACCCCAGGAGGAAATACTCTCGAGATAACCGTCCATTCTCTGCTTCAAAGCCCTCCGAGCCGTTGGAGTTTGTGTGCCCTTTGGGGGCTTGTCAAACAAAAAGCTATCATGAACTGTACTGTCATCCGCGTAACAATGAATCGGTGCACATGTCAAAAGGTCATTGATGTGCAACAAAAACAAAGTCGGAGACAGAACCGATCCCTGTGGGACGCCAGCATTTATAGAGTGTGAGGATGAGGTGAAACCGTCAGCAACTGCCTGAATCAACCTATCCCTTAAAAAGTCAGCAATCCACGTACACAGGGATGCGGGAAGTCCGTAAGAAGGCAATTTGTTGACAAGTCCTCGGTGCCAGACCCGGTCAAAGGCCTTGGATATGTCTAGTGCGACCGTTTGGGTCTCACCGTGACGTTCCAGGCACCGCCCCCAAACATGCGACACATACGCGAGAAGATCACCGCACGAGCGGTTCCGCCGGAATCCGTATTGACGGTCGTTGATAATTTTGTTCTTCTCGAGGTATGTGAGCAGTTTGTCGTTGATCACACGTTCCATCACTTGGACAGAACTGATGTGATCGCTATGGGGCGGTAGTTGGCCGGGTTGGAGCGGTCACCTTTCTTGGGAATAGGGTGAATGACCGCTTTTTTCCAACCAGAGGGCACAGTGCCACACTTCAGGGACATTTTGAAGAGCTTTGTCAAAACTGGAACTATTTCCGCAGCACACCTCTGCAAAACCAGGGCAGGTATTCCATCAGGTCCACTAGCTTTGTTAACATCGAGCCCCCGTATAACGTGGAGTACATCCCGATGCCGGATCCTCAGCTTTTTCATATAGAAGCCGCAGTGAGGAACCGACGGCGGAACAGCACCTCCGTCATCGAGGGTCGAGTTTTCCGCGAACATTTTCCCTAATAAGTTAGTCTTTTCGGTGGCGGTGTTTGCTAGTGAGCCGTCAGGTCTGGTAAGAGGTGGCAAACTGGGTTTGCAAAAATTCCGACCTATTGAGCCCGCAAGGGACCAGAATGCTCTGCTGCCATGCGGGCAGGCAGCCAGCTTTTTGCTGATCTGCAGGTCGTGTTCGAATTTTGAACTATTAATGATTCTCTTGCATTCCTTTGCCGATTTGTTGTATGCTGATCTGCTTTCGGGCGTTCGAGATGTGTTGTAGGCTCGGTAAGCCGCGTTTTTTCGTCGAACTGCTTCGGAGCATTGTCGACTGAACCACGGCTTTGAGCCCACACCAGTTTCTTTAGTAGTCGATTGTATGAAGCCATTCATCGGCGATTTGATGACTTCACCAATCTCCTGGGCATATCTTGAAGGGTCCGAAGTCCGAAAACAAACAGCTGACCACGGAAAAGAGTTGAAATGGGCCCGCATACCGAACCAATCTGCTGACCTATAGTGCCACACTTTTCTCCTCAGCCTCTCGTTGGTTGGTCTGAGGCTAACGGGGATTGATGTCGTCACTAGGCAGTGGTCAGATGATCCCAGAGGCGCTGTGACGTCAATCTTATAACCGTGTGGCACAGTAGTTAAGAATAGGTCTAACAGATTGGAACGGTGAGTCTGGACATCAGGAACCCTTGTAGGCTCCTGAACAAGTTGCTCTAATCCGTAGCAAATGGCAAAGGATTCCGCCTGTCGGCCAAGATAAGAATAAACCAAAGATAATATGAAATAACAATTTTAAATATAATAAAATAAAATACGACGATAATGAAATAAAATAATTTAAAAAAATTGTCATATATTATGAGGTACGGTTGTACGAGGGTTTTACAATTGAAATGCATTTAAATTAACTAGTTACATTACAAGAGGATTTTAATTTTCTTCTTATCTTTATTTATCTTTAGTAGCCATTCTCTAATAGACGATTTGTTAATATAAGAGGTTCTTTTTGAACCCGTTTGTCCTTTGAGAACCTTTTTGTCCCGTAGACTACGTTGCGATATTTTCTGATTCATTTTCCGTTCCCAACATCACTGACACTTTTATCCACTGGAACGATTTCGGTCGAAAAATCGACCACTTTTATTTTTCTGCGATTGATATCGGTCCAAAAATGGACCGATTTTTCTACCATTCGTAAAATATTTATTGTAATTATTTAAAACGCTTCCTTGGCCAGCTACTTGTTTTATCGAATAGCTGATAATATATTCTCTTTGTCTATGAACTTATCCGTTGTCTTTGAAGTGATATTTAACGAGTTTTCGCGGTTTTATAAGGCGTCCTGTCAAAAAACAAAACCATAAATTTTTAACATTCACGAAATTTTGGACTCTTCCTAAAATGCCGTAAGTAATTAATTTATTGGGTTTTTAACGCATAATTATATATTTGTGTTATTGTGATTGACTTATCTATCTTTGAAATGCGTTTTTAATTAGTTTGTTTCTAATATATTGTTTTGGTTGAAGTTTTTGTGTAAGAATACGTCAACTGAAGACGTCATCTGTTTTTGATTTACAATAATGTCTTATATACTGCACTCGCGCATTTGAAATATAGATATTCCATCACAGTGATTCAAAACAAAGAGATATATATAAGTTTTATTTGAATTGGTTCATTATTAATACAGATATTTGTTAACCAATTATTTTAAGTCATATGTCAAAAAGTTGACTCTTTTTTACATGTAAAATGGTGTAAAGCCTTCGTCACACAATAAAAATTTAGTAATTTAGTTGTATAATTAATTAATTTCTTCACTTTTACCAAATTTGTGCAGAAACAAATGTCGTCCAGGGAAAGGGAGCACTCCACGACCCAATAATTATTTTCAAATTTTATATTAGTGCAATATTTAACAAAATTTAAACATTTAAGTACTTACATTAAGTGTTTTCAATTTAAAATATATAGAGTGGTGCTGACTGCAAGAGGAGGCAGAGGAAGAGGGAGAGGTGGGGTACGAGCTGGTGCCAGACTACCTGCACGTGGACGTCAACGCAGAGCTGCAATTGCAGCCTCGTCTGGAGTGTTAGTATTTTTTAATGTTTTTTTATGAAAGTACTTTGCTGTGGCCGTTGAACTCATCATATATTTGTATTTATTTAAACAGCGACCCTGCTTTGCTACTGGTGCGAGAGGATCGCGTCAAGGCCCTAAAGGCTGTTAGGGCCCTGCCTGCTTCCTTCCGGCTAGAGCTGGAAAGCCGAAAATTCAAGAAGCAGGCGGCGCGCATTTTGCTCCCTACCGCACCTCCAAGAAAAACTAAACAAAAGTAAGCAATCGTATTTAGATGCTTGATACAATATTATTGTTTTTTCCTGACAGCGTTCCACTCTTACAGTGATAGTTGGTAAGATCAGCGCTCTGTGCATTTGGCACATTCAGTGCATATTTTACAGAGTTCTAATTTTATTGTTTATTTACATACTGTACTTACTGTTTCACACGTGAATGAGAACAATTTATATGATTTATGTAAATGTTTTCAGAATTCCATCTCCGGAGAGAACAACGTGTCCCTTTTCACAAGGGACGCCTTCACCGTTGCCACGACCCGTACCACCACCGTGGATGTCCACTCCCGCACAGATCCAATCAACGGCTCCCAATGCACCAATTATGCCTATCCGTGCAGCATCTCCCGAGCCGTTACCTGGGACATCGCGGAGTGGGGAACTCTTCTCTCCGGAGGCCCGCTATCACAGCGAGCTGTGGGTGGACGTGCCATTCTACCAAGAATTATCGGCGTTTGGGAACGGTGAGTTTATTTTTTAAAATGTCATACCAGGGGCTCAATATAAAATCAATTATCTATATTTTATATTGATATCTTTAGCACAGTTTCACTGTTGGTATATTGGCAGGAAATAAGCATAGTACTTAAAAATTCCACATAACAAACATACAAAATGTATTGTTGTTATGACGTGGATGCATCATTACACATCTTTTTTTTTCTGTAACGGGTATTGCAGAGTGAGAAATAAGACATGCCGAACTTCTTTGCGAGGATTACATTTGATTCACCGGCTTCTAAACGGTGTAATACAGCATTTTTTTCTTAAATTGAAAAAACACTTTCGCTTCACGGGACTCATTGTGTCGAGCTTCCTAGTCAAAAGCGAGGCTGTATTGGTAGGTGGGTTTTGTAACCGGACAAATTATCATTAAAATAGGTCGCTTTACGTAGTTGGTCACTTTAAACGGATACGTTTTCCTACTAAAAGTTATGAAACCTTACTAGAGTTTACATTATCGTCACTTAAAACAGTAGACCGTTAAATGCAAAGTCATTATATCCAAATTCTACTGTAAATTTGTGTTTTCTTTTATTTCAGAGTCAGACATGGGCAGTAACGTGGACGAGGCAGCTGTACTAGAAGAGTCTGTACTTGGAAACCGTGAGTTATAAAACTAACTAACTTACCTTCACGCCATTTCGGTAGGCAGAGAGGATGAACCACCATGCAACTCGATCTTGGCACACACACTCTTTTCTTCATTCCATACCTACCTGACTGTGCTATTCTGACTCCTGACATAGCCCGCCTCAAGTATTTGATTAACTTTTTATTTATTTTTTTATATGAATACCTCACAAGAGCCTCATCTGGAGCCAGTGAGACTATGGCATCCTCAATCGGGGTATGTTGTGAGGCTGAAGGTAGCGGGGAGGGGAAGGAGGTGTGGAAGAGGGAGGTGGAAAAGTACCTGGCTATTCAGAACTGGTCACCAAACACGGCTAAAACCATTTCAAGCAACGTTTCAATTCTGAATGGGGTCTTACACCAGGGCGATACTATGGGTATCTTCCACTCTGGAACGTGCCGCAAATATAATATATATTATTTTAAATGAATTTTGTGTGAAAATAACACTAATTATTCAAATATAATTTATTTGATTTGATCCCGCGACCATCGTATTGCGAGTCATAAGCCGTACCAGAGGCAGTGGGTTATCGTAATATAGACACATTAAATTAATTTGGGTTTTCTGTTGTTTCAGAAATGGACAGATCGAGCGACGAGGATGACGAAGCGAGTGACGTCGACCACGAAGAGAGCGATGAGGATACCTTCTGCATGCCACCAATACCTTATCATAATATTATCAACGTTTCACCTAACTCCGCTATGGCCATAGACTTTAGTAGACAAGACCAGGTAGATAGTGAGGCAATGCGTTCGATTCTGCCGCCTGAAGGTTACTCTTTCGATTGGTCTAAAGATATCTTACGTTTTACTGGGATAAGGGAGACTTTCACAGGCACGCCGGGACCAACTTTCAATACCGACGAAATGGGCAAACCTGTGGATGCCTTTCTTAAAATCTTTGATGCAGATTTCGTTGAACTGATCGCGAGAGAGACCAACAGGTATGCAGATCAATGGATTGCGAAAAAACAATTTAAGCGTCATGCGCGTACCAATAAATGGGCTCCCACGAATAAAGAGGAAATGTATGTATTCTTGGCAATTTTAATGTATCAAGGTATTAGTCCCCTTCCTGTTGAAAAAGACTACTTCTATTCAAAAAAACTCACCGCCATGCCTTATTTCAGCCGAGCCATGGATTATAATCGTTTTCTTCTAATTAAAAAGTTCCTTCACTTCACCAACAATGAAAGTCTTTCTTCTGATGCACCATTATCTGTGCGAAGGTTACAAAAGATTCAACCCGTCTTGGACCACCTCTCAAATAAGTTTGAGACTTTATACCTGCCCGAGCAAGACATCTCTCTGGATGAATCCTTACTCTGCTATAAAGGCCGTTTGGGATTCGTCCAGATGATCAAAACCAAAGCGGCCAGTGCGGGTATAAAGTCTTACGAGCTTTGTGAGTCCAAGTCTGGCTATCTTTGGAAATTCCAAATTTATACGGGGAAGACCATTTCCAGACAGGCTGAATCGACAAATCCAGACCAGGAAGATATGACGGAAGACATAACGGAAGATATGACGGACGACATGACACAGGCCAACTTTTTGGGTGCTCACAATATCTGCCCAGTTGGGGCCACTGCAAAGATAGTATACGACCTGGCCAGCCCTCTGTTTAACAAGGGGTATACATTAATAATGGACAATTTTTATAATAGTCCATTATTGGCACGATGCCTCAAAAGAAATGGGATGGACTGCATGGGCACATTGCGGTTAAACCGAGAATTTGTGCCCTCTGCATTTAAGTCCCATCTCCGGTCCAAACTGAGGGAAGGTGAGGTTGTATACTCGAACTGCGGGGACCTCAATGTAATGGTTTGGTTGGACAAAAACCTGGTAAGTATGTTGTCCACCTACCATAAGGCAGAAATCGGGGCAGTTGAAAAGTTTGGTACCTGGACTTACAAACCTCAACTCGTACTAGACTATAACAAGGTAATGGGGGGGGTTGACCGAAAAGATCAGCTTTTGTCAGGCTTCCCCATTGAACGACAGCGAAACCTGGTCTGGTACAAGAAGCTTTTCAGGAGACTACTAAGCGTTTCGGTGCAGAATGCGTATATATTGTACGGCTCAAAGCTCCGCAAGGAAAATAAACGCATTTTGTACCGAAACTTCAGGAGTGAGGTTGCGGATGAACTCCTTCTGCTGTTCTGTCGTAGTCAAATTGACACGACTGTGCGGACCATTGGCCTAATAGCTGAAGGAAAGACTCTGCGACCTATCCTGAAAGGCAACCACTTCGTGGTCCGTAGCGGGAAAAAGGTGAAATGTGCCTGGTGCAACATAAATAACATTTTCAAAAGGACCCTTACAAAGTGTGATGTGTGTGATGTGGCATTATGCTATGATTGCATGAAGCCATATCACACTACAATATAGATTTGCTGAGGGTTTTTTTTTATTTCATTTTTTTCTTTTTTGGTTTTTTAGTTATGAAATTCTAATTTATAAATTTAATTAAATTTGTTTGAACATCAATTATGATGGCCTGGATGGCTGGACTTATAATCATTTCTTTCCGCATACTCACGTCTCATGTTATGTTGTCCTCAAAGGTTCTATATGATAAGGTTCGGTGGACATTTAATATGTATATTTCAATTCTGATCATTGAAATATGCATGTTAACAAATGCACAGGTTTTCTCATTTTTCCCTGTTTATTGTACACATTAAATAACTCGTTTTATTTTTATGTCTTAATTATATTTTGTCAATTTTTCTGTAAAGATGCTTTTCCAGATCTAGTCACTGAACATAACTAAGCCAATTCAAGCAATGTTCAATTCTGAATGGTGGTCCCTCACCAGAGCGATACTCAGAATCTCACTCTATAGCGAGGCACAATGATATTATTATGTATTGATTTTCTTAAATTATGAATAAACCAATAAACTGAATACATTTTTATTATGACAAAAGGTGTAAACAATGTTTAAATCAATATACTGCTCTTTCATTGTAACCATACAACTGTAATATTGATTTTAAAGGATATTAGGGCTTAATAAATAAATCAATTATTGGTTCCATCAATTATTTTCCCTCCCCCATTTTTTTTCGATACCTTTGCGTTTAGATATAAAATTATCACTATGATTTTATTTGAAATTCTACGGTCATACAAAGGTTTGATATATATATACAAATTTATCATCATTTTACATATTCCGATTTACCCTATGTAGATTGACCTTAAGGTAGCTGTCAGAAGTGATTTTTGGTCAAATATTGGTGAATTTCATCAACTTTCAAAGTATCCCCCTGAAATATTGGCAATGTTTATATCTATGATATATATCTCACTTTAAGCCTTATTTCCTCGTTTTGCACGTAATATAAAAACATGGTTACAAATCTCCAGTTCTAATTTACAATTATTTAAAAAGTAGCACCATGATTTTGACATCGTGAAATAGGCTCTCTGTATAATTCATCAAATGAATAAAATAAAGCCAACACGGCGACTATGCTTATTAATAATTGTAGACAGTTAATGTATCTTCCTAACGTTATACCAGTTTTTGTGGTAAATTTATTATATAATATAATACAGTGATTTCAATTTTGACGCGTCACGCACTCAAATTTTACAAAATTATTTTCTGACCAAACTTTTGAAGAGATCTTAACATGCAAAAAAATATTTTTCTATTACATTCTTGCATCTGTGATTATCAAACAGGCCATAGAGAACATAAAAACGTAGAAAATATTCAATAAAGATTTTTAAAACTGCCACTGGCGGCAATTTCAAATCACAAAAACGCAAATTTCGCGCATTTATAAAGTTTAAGATTTTTTAATAATTTATCTATCAATTCTAAAAATATAGAATAATTATTAAAATATAGGTGAATTCATTGGCTGTATAGCACTATAATCAGTTTTATGTTTCCGTATTAAAATTCGGAGGTTTGATTTTTTTAATGTTGGCGGAAAATATTCAAAATCGTCGCCAAAAAACCGCGAGCAATCGGAGAAAAAAGTTTTTTGACGCGCGATCGTTCGAGTGGTTATATGTTGATATATTTGTACATTTAACTCTTATTTTATTCATTTTGTAGTATTTATAATATATTAAGGTCTCGTACCATTACCTGCCTGAAAGGAGAATTCTCGTATTGCCTATAATACATCCTAATCACACTTTTCTTATTGGATTTATATTATTAGAAATCTGTCTTATACCGAGAGACAAATTACATTTAGGAAGACGAATTCTGATAAAAATCTTATACTGTAGTAGAGCCCGGCATAAATTTTGCTTTTCCTTTCCTAAATATGATAATAATAATTGGATAATTTGTAGAGCGCCGTTTTTGTGAAAAATCACCTCAAGGGCGCTGTACAATTTATTTCCTAGGATCTACATTTATTATTTAGGAAAGATACCATAACATACTTACCTGGCAAGTCACTTCCGACAAACACACTTATATTAAAAAGTTTATGCTTATACAAGATAAAACTGCACGCAGAGGACACTATATCAAAAAACACTGGTCATCGCATGACCTTAAGTCTGCTATGGTTTTTTATTTTAGTTTAACTGTCTTAAAAAGCCGACAAATTGTAAGTTGTTATCATTTTTATTTATTTATTTTTAATTATTATTTCTATTTATTTTATTTTATTTTAAATTTTTTTACATTTCGTTAATTTAAATTGCCGTCGACTGTGAAAGTGGAGGTTTTTTGAAATTATGGATACGACTGTCTGAAAAGGTGCATTTTAAGTTTAGACCTAAATTCTGTCGAGTCTGCGATCATTCTCAAATTATGTGGCAGTCCATTCCAGGCTTTAGGTCCTGACACGGCGAAAGCACGCTCACCGAACCTAGTATCTGGTGTGCGCTTTGGTTCCTTCAACCTTCCGATAGCTGATGACGTTGCTGACCTAAGGGTTGACTGTCGGGAATTGGAATCTTCTGGAATACACAATTCTGATAAGTAAGCCGGAGTCATTCCGTTAAGTGACTTAAATACCATCCAGCATACCTTGAACAGGATTCTTTCAGGACATTTGAGCCAGTGCAGATTTTTGAGATGCTCTGAAATGTGGGAGTATTTAGATACTCCGGTGATGAGCCTTGCCGCGGCGTTGAAAACGGATTGTAATTTGTTGATTTGACATTTGGGGAGACTTGCATATATTCCGTTGCAATAATCTAGACGTGAAACAACATAGGAATTGACTAGCAATTTAGTCGCCTCTGTTGGCAGGTTTCTCCGCATTGCTTTAATTTGCCTTAATTGAAAGAACCCCGTGCTTACAGTTCTGTTCACCTGAGTTTTAAGGGAAAAATTAGCATCCAGATTGACACCCAGTAATTTGATGCACGTTTTTGGAGTGATGTCACTTCCTGAAATGGTTATTGGGGAGTTTTCAATGTTATGCTGACGTCTGCTTGTAGCAGTCCACAGAAACTCAGTCTTTGTAGGATTCAGTTTCAATCTATTTGAGGTCATCCAGCGAGTAATTGCTTCTATACACTCAGTAATTCGAATTTTTAGACTGTTTATTTCTTCTGGTAAGCAGTAAAAATAAACTTGCTGGTCATCAGCGTAGCAGTGAGATAGAAGGCCAAATGATTCGATTATTTTAGCGACATCATTTGTAAAGAGGATGAAGAGTAGTGGGCCCAGAACGGACCCTTGGGGTATTCCAGATGAAAGGGTTGCATAATTTGATTGGTTTTTTCCCACTTTTGCGGCTTGTAAACGGTTGGCCAGGTACGATGTCAGCCAGGTCTTAACATTACAGTTTAAACCAAATTAAGTTTAAACATGCTCATTGAAGAACATAAATATATTTCATTTAAATAAATTTCGAAAAAGTCCAAATATCCAATTTTCAGATTTTACCTAATTTTCTCTAATAAACAATAAACAGTGTAAATCTCACGTGACCTACCAGGTAAGTATGGGACTGTAAATTATCTGCTCGTACAGAATACAAATAAATAATAAAAATGGATGCAATCTTTTTCGATAAATTGACAATAGATTGGCTAGTTTATAGTTAGTAATAAGATAGATGATTGTAGAAATGTATTATTTTCAAGCTGTACCCCACTACGAGTTACTGTAGCTCAGTCTGCCTGTGCAGATAGAAAAATAGTATCGCGTTTTGCACTGAATTCACTGAATCACTTTTTAAAAGTGTATTGAATTTTCACTGTGTTGAGTTATCATGGAACCAATATAGGTATACAGAAACACACGCGTTATGGTATGCAATGTTGTGTCAAAAGTTAAAAGCAATATTAACATTATGTAGATTCATTTGTCCAGCGCCCTTAAGGCGATTTTGTACAAAAATTGCGCGATACAAATCCAAACATTATTATTATTAACATCATTAAAAAAATTATAAAACCGCTTAAACATGTTTTGGGAATTTTTTCTATTGTCAGAAATTCTGTAGCAACAAAAGGAAGCATTCTGCTTTTCCAGTCACTTTTCACAGTGTCAAAATAAAAAATCTCACATGTATGCATCTAAAATCACCCATTTCAATAAATAACGAGTGCTTCTAGCTATTGTTTTTAAGTAAAACGGTTAAAAAGGTTTACAGCTCGGAACGAAAATTACATTGTGCGCTAAACAAAGTTTTGATGACTTCAAAATTTTCAGTATAGGTAATAACGTTCTTAAAAAGTTCATATCGCTAGTATGTTCCATTTTTAGTGTGAAGCACAAAAACACATATGTGTATTAAAGATAATATTATCTTAGTTTTACACTAAAAATATATTGCCACAACATGTTCTCCACAAAAGTTCGGCCACATGAAGAGCGCTCTCAAATGTGTACAACGTACTCAAACTCAAAAGAGCGAGGTAAACTTCTTATCTTAATCTAATCGTCCTGAGCTTCAAAGTACAAGAAAAGCTTTTGACACAATGTTTAAACAAGTTAGTACCGTCTATAAATCCGTTTCGCTACCCGACACAAGGTTATACAATAATAATATGTGCACTGTGTAGGAGAGTTTGCGCTGTTGTGAGTATCAGAAGTGGGATAGAACCCATTCCGGGAGACAGAACGAGCGCTAAGGGAACCACTGTCCCACCGCGCCAATATAGGATATTATTTTTCATTAACTCCAGAGAGCCTTCTCTGGTTCGTGTTCCTCTCCCTGGGTTGTGAGAGAGATAGCTTTGGAACAGGGCCGAGTTTGGTATTAAAAAGGCCCTGTTATTACTTAAAAAATTTATCTAGATTGACCGGAAAATTAATTCATAATTAGGGGAGTGTCTTCTTAATCATCTTTTAAACACTTGAGCACAGTTCTTTCACAGAGATCCACGTGTGAAAAAGTCGTCAAATGGAAATTCAGCGCCATTTTAGTTTTTTTTGACCGTTGAAATGTTCCCGTTAAATGTCCGTTTCAGCTTTTGAACAAATTGTAATCAACAGAAAAGAACAGCTATCATATTGTTAAGCTTAACGTTGAAATTCTCCAAGAATTGGCGTTTATCTGGGACTTTTCAAATGTCAATAAACAAAGTTGCGCTTTTGATGACAATGATACATTTGAATTTCTGGGAAATAACTGAGCATTAACTTTCATATATTTCGGACATACCAAATCTAAAATTATCTCTGTTGATCAAAAATCTCACAAAATAACCTATTCATGTTCTTCTACCTACTACTTGGTTTTACACCTTAATGAGTGGGTGTTCTAATACGCAATCTTATACATTACTCATCAAGTTATTAAACTATAAAATCCATTCTTCTTAGACTTAGACTTGAAAAATGGATCTAGTTGGGTTAGAATCTTGCAATAACATAAAGATAGCAGCCAAAAATAGGCATTACTCAAATAAAAATAATGTTGGTAAAATGACGCAAAATAATATAACGCACCCGGCAAGGAAGAGGTCCTGGGTTCAATTGTCAGAACAGAAATCTTCTAGTGAGGCGGGTTACTTTCATCTTTGTAATTATGATTATGTTACTGCAATAAACGCCCGGGTTGCCGGCAATTAAAAAAAAAAATCCGATTTGCGACTGAATCTTTTTCCGTATTATCTGTTTCACATCTTTTGTTGAGTCGTTAATATTGTCTTCTGTTGAATCGTTAATATTATTAATTTGTATCAATCCAATTATTTTTCGTGGATATTTCTTATAAATTTTCTCTTATTTTTTGTTTAGGAGGAAGCTACAAGCCAAAAATGTGTATATTCTTGGTATACCTTATATAGTAAGTAATAGGCATTAAAATCGATTTTTTAGTAGCTTACATTTATATTTTTTATTAAGTAATTTATCATTTTATTTGTATTCTACTCAAGAGAAACGATAGGAAAACCTTATTTTTTTATAAAGCATATTTTTGGTATTCATAATGTACACCAATTCGTTATAAAGATTAATCAAAATAGTGATTTAGCATTAAGCTTTGCCTTAAGGCTTGATAAACAAATCTGGGTGGGCCACAAACTTTTCAAAATTCGCCTTTCACTGCCATTAACTGAAAATATTTGAAATATGATTTGTATTCTACCAGGGCAGTATTTTAATTATCTTAAACGTACAAGTTTGATATGTCGTCTATCAAAACATTATTCATTTGCTTGTTGAGGATATTTTTTCATGTAAAAAAATAACATATTTTTTCTAGTTTTCGAAGGTTCTCATATTTTATTACTACCCGCTTACCAGCTTTAACAACCTTTTTGCCTTTCGGAGAATTTCAAAGCCACAGGCAGGTGATATATTAGTGAAACGTAGATTTATATGGGTTCTTAAATATTCTCTCAAACTCGTTCCGGTGAGGAAGATATTCATACTATCGCTTGACTGCGAATACCGTTGAGATTATCACCATTCAAATCGCTTAAAATGGCTTTAGCTGTGCTGAGTAACTAAATCTGAATAGCTACATATAACAAACCAACCTTCTTTACCCCTCCTTTCCTATAATGTTCCCTCAACGAGATTGCAAAAGTCCTATGGCTCTTGCACGGTACAGTACAAAAAATATTCAACAATGAAATGATTCTTATTTTCTGAATCTTTTTAACCCTCTGAGGATATTTGACCTCACTTGAGGACAGCTACTAATTTACAAGATATTGAAACGCTCCTCGATAGATGGCAATATTATACATTCAAATTAAATAAATACAGTTCATCTAGTGTACATGGATAATTGAACACACAGTTTTGTGGAGATGAATTTTTTTACATATAATAAATCATATACCTATTCTTATAATTATTCAACTATTGATAGTAATAAACTTTTTTTAAAAGCCAGATTTTTTACATTAGCCCGACGGTCTTGAAGGAAAAAATCATAGGGCCATCATCAGGGCCTATATCATCTTTGGGGATGCTGTGTAGAGGGTTTATTTAGGGAAAGAAGGAGAGGAAGTTAGAAAAGGGAATGAGAGGTGGGTTTGTAATCTGGGGGCAATGTGTACAGGATTTAAGGACGTATGAATCCATCCCTCCCACTACGGTGCTAGGACGAGAGAGTCCGGCAAGGATCCGGCCCACCACGCAGCAGTTGGGCAAACGCATTCGCCGCCAAGACCTATACAAACCTCACCCCACAAACCCGGGCACCCCTGCTAAGTCACCAAACGTAGCAAACCAATTGTGTCTAGCTAGCGACCTTTGTGGCAGCTGGACGCGTCATGCCGTCTCCAACCGCTTTGTGTTTTTTTAGTATTTTCAAGGGAAACGAGGCAACATCCCTTTGAAGTTATTTTAAAAATCAGTGAATCAACATTTTAAATTAACTTACCAATTAGTAATCAGAACTTAATAGTAATGTGATTAGAGTGCAGTGTTTAAAAAATGAATAATCGAAAATTGTGCTAAAAATATTCTAAATTCAATGAAGTTGAACTTGGGACGAGAATCGGTAACTGTAGGTACGCCAGATGTTTTCAATGTTATTCTTGGAAACTCTGAAAGCCCTAACAAGTGCCCAAGCTGATTTATTATCCCGTCCGCCGCCTTTTATTTCGGAACAATGCACCACTAACATAATCACCAGAAACAAGTGTACAAGGAGATGGACTTTCCAAATGTCACAGTGGTGCTGCCAAGGTCTGGAATCCATGAGAGGACATTGTGTCAGCGCTCTATTAGCAGCAGACTCATACCTGGAAGGATGACGAACCTCGTGCTGGCACTGTTGGTGGACGCGGTGGACTCTCTCTCTGCAGCAGCTGGTCCAGTTTCCTCACCACCTAGGATTCTTGCTGCAGAGTCTCCATCCTCTACCTTCGTCGAATGTCACAGCGGTGCTGCCAAGGTCTGGAATCCATGAGAGGACATTGTGTCAGCGCTCTATTAGCAGCAGACACATACCTGGAAGGATGACGAACCTCGTGCTGGCACTGTTGGTGGACGCGGTGGACTCTCTCGCTGCAGCAGCTGGTCCAGTTTCCTCACCACATAGGATTCTTGCAGCAGATTCTCCATCTCCGTGTCACCTGTTTCTGTACTTCATTTTATTTAACTTAATTTCAATTTCAATTTGTAATATTTATATATATTTTTGTAATTTCTGCATTAACTGTACAGCGCCCCTGAGGTGATATTTCGCAAAAGCGGCGCTATAAAAATCATCCAATAAATAAATAAATAATTAACTATGGCTGGGGTGTTAGTTGTACCCAATATTTTCTTTCAAATTTTTTCTGTCCTCGTTTGAGGACAAGAATTTATTTTTCAAATGGAGACATTTGAAATAAAATAAATTAAATTACAATATAGTATATAATGAATATTTCACAAAAAAAATCTTTCGCCTTTTACGTCCTTCATAATTTGTCCCTGAAAGGGTAAAAAAAGAAAGAAAAACAATACCAGGTTAAAAATAACCTGGCAATACTGAATGAAATACTCATACCACCATCAATGAATACAAAGAATAATGTTGCTCGTGCAATGATGGGGAACATAGAGTACTAACATTACTAACAGAGTAATGATTATTGATTATGTTGCTTACTTTCGACTGCAGTTTTAAACCGACAAAGAAAGGCGTAACAGATGCTGTTACATTAAAAAAAATCTCACGGAGAAAACTTATTTAAATGAAATATCGTTGATTTAATAAAAATTTGATCAAATTATTCGTTTTCCTTTAAAAAACGGGACTGGAGGCCTATAACAAATGATTCGACAAATTTCATAACAAACTATCAAAAGCACGATTATGTTTTGAGGAAGTCGGAACACGTGTTCTACAAAATATTAATATTGTCGCGTCTCGTCCATTATATTTATTCGGACACGGCCAGTTGCATCGAAGATGTGTTCAGATATATTCTTAATTACTAATATTTTATTAGTAAACAGTCATGCAATCACTTTTTAAACAGAATCTTAGTAAAAAAAAATGGTACTCATTTTTCCGCGTGTAGTAAAAATATTTGTTATGCAATAAATAAATTATTTCGTTAAAACATTACAATATTACACTTCTGTGAATTTTTACAAAAGAAACATAGGTACCTACGTATTTAGGTAGACTTGTACAAACAATAAAATGGGTTATTTAATGTGCCTCTTAATAATCCGGCGCTGCGCGTGCGAGTGTTTTCATGCATTATCTATTACCCGAACAAAGGGAAAGGCTAAAATGCCATAAATTACACGAGTAAAACAAAATAATTTACGCGTTGCGTTTAGCATTTAGGTAATTTGCTAAAATATTGTAATGTTCTACGTGGCCAAACAAAACTGGAATTCTGACCTGCAGTTTAGTTTGATTTCCTTGTGAAGAGAAATTGGCAACTCACAAGTTGGTTGCAATTTAAAAAGACCGATGGAAATTGGACGGATGAGCGCAGTGGTTTGAGCAGCGCCCCGGCAAGGCGAAGGTTTTGGGTTCAAGTCCCAGATGCGCCCGTATTTTTTTCTTCAATATGTTATATACGTCATATGATTTACTGAATTTAGCCTAGATATCAGCATGTTTTTTAAAGAAATCTTAATATACAAATATGGAACAAACTTACTGTGGTATTGTTATAGTTTTTAATGGATTTTCAAGGCTCTGTATAGAAAAATTGTGTTGAGATTTTAAAAAAGTTACTTTGTTTGACTAAAGGTAGCAGACAGAAGAATCACTGTAAATTAGAAAATCAAAACTCCAAAGCTCACTGTACTTTTCCCATTTGTTATTTTTTTGTTATATTTTATGTATTTGTCATCTATTTAAAGTTTGATTATAAGTGTTCTTTCGATGCTTGTTTCATTAGGATATACTTGTTTCGAGACAGACGTAAAAGGTAAATAAATACGTACAAATGTACATAAATAAATAATACATAAATGGTAAGATTAAATTCATTTTTATAATTTTTTTGAGATTGATAGAATAATTTTACAATATAAACAAAAATAAGAGTAATAGGTTAATCCTATAAAGAGAAAAATTTCCAAACAAATTACTAACATTATGATTATAACTAGATAACTACTTTACCAAATTCTCATACCCCGGTTCAAAGTTGATATAGCAGCGCGGCCTTACGCCTGGTTTAATTTCGTTTTAACCGTACAAACGCCGTGGTAACAAGTCAAGTTTTTAACTGTTCCGAACATAGCACCGCGTTGTATTTACACCGAGTTTGTAAGTAAGGGGGATAGTCTACAAGAGTTTATACTAGCGCAGAGCTGAATTTTTGAAAAAAAAAATTCAAATGGAGAATAAAATAACTTTCTGTTTTTTAACTTGTCTGAATTCTTCATACAAAAAAATCCACTTTAATTCAACGCGAAAATTCTAAAGGTCATTGAACCGGACTTACAGACAGTTTTAGCCGAAATTAGTATTTTTATTATATAAAAGGTTATTACTTTTAAAATATATATTATTTTTTTTTTTAATGTAGCTTTGATTAAAAACATCTCAATGGTTTCTTTTCTAGTTCGCTCCTGCATCTCTGGCATTCTGAAGACAATTTTCTCGGATAGAAATTTACCAAGATCGTCTGTAACACGATATCAGAGCTTTAATATCGTGGAGGAATATGGCCGCTGCCGTCCATCTGCGAGAGTTGCCCGAAGACAAAACTAAATGAAAATTCACAATAATAATTGCTTGCAAAGAAATTGAACTTTCCAAATGAGAAGAGCTTTATTTTGTACTGGGTTGAATTGAGTTTCTGATCACGGCTTGACAATTCATCGTTAAGAGAGGGTTTTTTGGTTTTATCTCGACTATTTGGTATTTGATGTGTTCCTAAATTTGTTTGTTATGTTGCAGTCTGAAGATGGTGACTGTTTTTATGATTCAGTATAGATTCTGTTTTCAAATGTCAAATCGTCGTGTTTTTAAATTAGTAGTTAGGTACCCTTTAGTACTTTTAATCCTTTTTAATTAGTATGTAGGTATTTAACCTTGTAGTACTTTTAATCCTTTTAGTTAGTAGGTAGGTATTTAACCCTTTAGTACTTTTAATCCTTTTTAATTAGTAGGTAGGTATTTAACACTTTAGCACTTTTAATACTTTTGTTCAGTTTGCAATGTTTTCTGTGTATTTCAAATGCATTATATACACCTTAAATTTTCAAATACTGTTTTAGAATTGAAATCACTCGATATTTCGAAAACCCAATCATTTCATTTGAGAAATTTGTAAGAAAACTAAAACTTCACTTTTATATCGTGCATATAATAAAAAAATAACATTCAAAGTTAAATCGATTGTCAAGACAGCGACGCGAAAAATGATTTTTCATTTTGGATATTTTTACGATTTTATTAATGGCATCCTGTATAAATATTTGAGACAAATTGAAAAGAATTTTTATTTCTCTTTCTGACGTAATAAAAATTACTTATTTCCAGATGATAATAAATACTTTCATAAAATATGACCCTAAAACAATGGAAGTTTGATTAAGTACGTACACACAAATCTTATGATTTCAGAGAAAAGTTTATAATTTAAGACTTATTTCGATTTAAGATAAGCGAAAATTAGCAACATGCCTTTTGGACGTGAGATCAAATGTTCACAGAACAACTACTAATTTAATCATAACAATTTGGTGCAGACTCTTATTATCATATCAGACAGTTCAATTTGTTATTCTACGAAAACAAGATTGTTTAAACTCGTGTAAAACTTTGTGCCTTATATACGAGTATTGTTTCGTGAATTGTTTTAACGCTTTTTCCGCTCCAACCAATAAGGAGGCTAGGATTCAAATTTTACTGGTTTGAATCTGCGCGGTGTTGCTTTGAGTTGAATCGAGCCGCCCGCGCCGGTGCCGTAGCGAAAACGTCATCTAATGACAGTTGACAAAAACTCCGTACCGAAAAACCAACCGATGTGTCAATTCGATTTTTAGCCGGAGTTATAATTAGTTCAATCTTATACGAGTGCCTGTTAATTCCTCCACCATACGAACGCTACCAAAAGAACCATATCATCGAACATCATAACCAACTCTTCCGTAAGTCATATTTGCGAATACCTATATTTTTGGTTCGGCGAACTGAGCGTTAATTTACATAGGCACATACCTACCTAGATTATAACCCTTATAATCTAACCCATGTGTTGATAGTCTACGCTATTATCGCACAAGTATGTCGTACGATTAATCTGGAATGTTAATTTTAATTCTTGACAGTTTAAGTTGTTTTCTCGATTTTAAAGGTTTATGATTTAAAAATATACAGTTGGGAACGGCATTTTTTTATAAAGTTCATGTTTTGTTTTCTTTTATTTCCAAGTGCATTAACTTTAAGTATCAGCTTAATACCACCCATTCAAGTTATTTAACCCCAAATAATAAAAAAAATACACAAAAGCCGAGTGAATAACACAAAGCAGATCAGGATAAGAACGGATTAGATTAAAGAAACAATCCCTACCCAGTAAAATGTGAATAAAAAGTTATAAACAAAGGAACGCGTTCATTTTCTAACCGGTTTATTTTTCACGAGTGTCTCTCTTATATCTATGGCTGTCTCTCAGCCCTTATTCTGAACTTCCCTCTAGCGGATAAAGTGGGGTTTCAAATTAAAATACCAACCACAAAATCAGTTAAATTTTCGCTATTTTATTGTTAATTTTTTGAATATTGGACAATCTAAAAATCTGTATTGCTGAATTATAATGAATTTAGAAATGAGCTTTCATATTTTCGTCTTTTTGTTGTTTCCCTTGGCACATAATAAATAGGGCAATGCAAGTTAGTTCGTAATATTTACGCACCAATTCGCCCTATTTTAAAATATTGTAATTTTCCTTTTATCTGTGTCTACTTTGTAGAACCTGGAAACTATATCACCGCCCAGTTGGATTACATTATGAGGCGTAGTAAGGCACGGACTGTAGTAAGGGATTTGATGTAAGTTACCTTGCATATATGATTGAGAAAATACGAGTAACTCGTTCCGCAAACATCCCGTGTTTTACTCTCAAGGCCCGCACATTCTTACATATTACTATCTAAATATAAACATACCGCATTTTTATGATACTTATTCCATCGCTCTTGTTTTATCATCAGTTTGTATGTTTGTCAGGTATCGTCTTCAGAATAGTATTGCTACGGAATAGTATCGTGGAAAGGGGAAAGGACCGAGACATTCCGGACCGCTGTCAAGAGGAATCTCTTCCATCACAGTCTCCTGTTTGTTCTATTGTCGAGTGGCTGACACCCAAACGAGGGTATCGCATTGTGTCCGCTGCCGGTACTCTACCGTAAACTAGTACAGCGGTACAGGCGGAGAGGTCCATCTTCAAGTCGAGGGCCCCTATATGCTATACAGGATGCTCTAATAAGCTATAAGTAGGTACATATGCTTTGGTCTTTAACGTTTATATAATTTTAACAATAATATTTAGTTTATTTTTTATGTGAGGCTATAGCATCTCAAGTGAGAACTGGTGAGACTATAGCATCTCCAATCGGGATATGTTAAGAGGCTGAAGATAATGAGTAGGGGGAGTATATAGGGAAGAGGAACGTGTGAAAGTACCTGGCTATTCAAATCTGGTCACCAAGCACGACTAAAGTCACTAAAGCCACGTTTCAGTTATGCATGGTGGTCTTCCACTAGGGCGATACGTTTTTTTTCAAAATTATGGTGGTTTTATGTACCTACACAAGTTTTAAAATGCGTCGTTTATCAAAAAGTCAAAAGTTAAGTTGTCGTCTTAAGTTCAACCCTAAATAGACTAATGTTTTCATTTAATTTTACATTTCATCTATGATATATTTATATTTAATAATTCCATTAAAAAAGCACTTATATTATAACGTCTAACATTTACTTTAAATAGTTATGAAAAATATGGAAGAAACGTTTTATTTACCACGTCACATAAGGGTTAAACAAGCTATCTGTGAGACTGATTAATAGTTGTTATGTTACAAAAAAACATAGCAATAGTAGAAGGTTAAGACTCGAATCTCGTTCATTATCATTTTGAATGATGTAATTAATCACTTTTAATGTGCCAACGGAATGATGTATTACATACATTACATATGCATTTGTTCTCTATGCAAAAGGGGGATTCCAGAATGTGCTTATTTTAATTATATTTTAACCATTGGTGGCAATATTTGCGATTCTCAAATGAAAATATGAAACAAAAAAATCAGAAAAAATTTGGTCGCCTCTAGGATTTGAACCCAGTACCTTAGTGTTTTCGGGGCTTTACTCTACCACTGAGCTAATACGACCCTATCCGCTAATTATATATCTAGGACGAGTGACATTTTGCAGCAAACCACAGGTAATGGTCGATTTTGGTGGGATTTTGTAAATAATATATCAACACTATCGTTCTTGGGACCGTCTTCCGGAAGTCCACTCAAACCTCTGAGTTGCTAGTCAACCACAATTGACAATTTTTTTAAATGTGAAATTTTTGAGTCCCAACTGATCCCAACCGTGCGGCTACGGCATCCTCAATAACTGTATATGTTGTGAAGCTGAAGGTGTACAAGTAACTGTAACATTTTATGACTAGTTGGTGAATCTTCATTTATTTAGTATGATTCGTATTGTCGTAATTAAATGCCATAATTGTTATTGTTGTTCAACTCGTTTCTTAATTTTTTAATGTTCTAAAACATAACCCACCAAAAATGTAACAACCAAAATTTAGAATAATATAAAATATATATGGTATGTAGCATGGGTTCAGAAAAAAATACTTCTCCTTTTAAAAAAGTTTTTTTTTTCAAAATAATCAAGATACCTTATAATTTTATCAAGAAAAAAGTTTCAAAATCTTTCCTTTTAACAGAACAAACATACAAATTAATTGATAGAAATATATAAAATATTGAAATATCCAAATTAATAATACACCCCGTATGTATCAAAACCATTGTCTGTCCCTCTCTCGTTCCAGTATAAAAACGTCATCGGTGAAAGCAATACGAGGTTCCTGTCCCAGAGAAATTTGAAATAAATTATTCCGTAGAACCGACAAGATGGATCGGTTTATGCAACTGGATTAACCAGTTATTTAAAATGTCCTTTAGACAGGCAACACCAAGCGACGATTTCCGGTGCATTTAAACCCTGACAGTTTAAAAGAGTTACATAACCTCACTCAAGGACGCAAGGAGTTTGTGAAATCATCAATCATTTATGTCGTTCAAAGTTGTTGTCTGCCCGCAAACTATTCTGAAAGGCTTTTTATTTTCTTAGCTTCATCAAGTTTTGTTGGGAAAATATTGACACAGTGGATTTATTTTATACTTTGTCAAAGTGCTTTATTTTCGTGTTGGATTTTGGATTTCAGTACGCAACTGAATTATTCAATTTTATTTTTATAGATGTGATTGTATGTTTTTATTGTGAAAAAATAAATACGGTCACCGTGGTAGGGGGTAAGGTTCTCGACTGTGCCTCTCGAATCCCGGTGTGCGCAAGTAAATTTTATTTCATGTATTTGTTTTATTTCACAATTTATTCTTTTCTAAAAATAATATATAGTAAACTTACGGCACGTCCCAGAGTGGAATATATTCTATTTGGCCCTGGTGGAAGAGCATCATTCAGAATTGAAACGTTGCTTGAAGTGGCTTTAGCCATGTTTGGTGACCAGATCCGAATAGCCAGATACTCCCCCACGTACATCTTCCCCATTTCCTTCCACTCTCTACTACCTTCAACCTCACAACATACCCCAATAGGGGATGCCATAGTCTCGCTGGCTCTAGTCGGTTGTTAGCAGTTGTCTGGTTTTAGCATTTAAAAAAATCGTTCGACAAACGGCCGTTTAATATCTAAGACATTATTTTTGTGTTTTTGTATTAATTAATACTTCACGAACAGAATGCGTGATACATGTAGCATACTTTTTTGTTTCGTTATTTTATTTGTGTAAACATGCACTGAGGCACAACCATAAGACGAGAAATAGGTACCTGCCTATAAAACTATACCTTTCGGAAAAGTCACAAAGTAAACTCTTTGACGTACGAAGCTATAAAAATATTCGTCAAATTACCAAAAGATATTAAATTAGAAGATAAGATATAAAATTCAAATCTATATGATAAAATAGTGCTTATGCTTATGCTATATGATAAATTAGTGCTTACGCACGCAGCCGAGACGTGGGTTCTAACTAAGAAGAATGAGCGAGCACTGGACGTTTTTGAAAGGAAAATTTGGACCGGTTCTAGAAAATGGATTTTGGCGCAGACGTTATAACAATGAGCTCTATACTCTGTTTAAGGAGCTAAACGTCACAAAGTTCATAAAACTGGGAAGACTTCGGTGGCTAGGTCATGTGGAGAGAATGACCGAGCATCAAGAACCAAAGTCCCTGCTGAGCTCAAGACCGATAGGGAGAAAGAGCCTGGGAAGGCCAAGGTTAAGATGGAGCGACAACGTCCTCAAAGATTTGTCTGCCCTGGAGCTTCGAAACTGGAGAGAGCTGGCGCGGGACCGAGATGAGTGGAGGAAGACTCTTGAGGAGGCCAAGACCCACCAGGGGTTGTAGAGCCAAAAGTGATGATGATGATATGATAAAATAAAAAGATGTCAATTTATAATAATAATAATTTAATTATAAGAAATTATTATTACAACAAAGTAACATATGAATTTAATTGTGAACATATATCACGTAGTATAATTTTCTTTTTAAATAATTTTAATATATATATATATATATATATATATATATATATATATATATATATATATATATATATATATCTTTTTGTATATATACCTATATATATATATATATATATATATAAAATCAAATTCAATAATATAATTATTAAGTTCTGCAAGTATTTTTTTGGTTTTTGTTATTGTTGCAGCTGTTTCGGCTTTCAACTGGCCAGTTTGAAAATGGCCTTGAAAGCCGAAACAGCTGCAACAATAACAAAAACCAAAAAAATACTTTCAGAACTTAATAATTATATTATTGAATTTGATCTTAATTAAATTTAAAAAAAAAATAAATGGAGTTCTACGAATTAAACACAAAAACAATATATTTTTTTTATAGTTCAGTTTAGTAGATTCGGTTTTAGTCTGTGTTTGATATAAGTTGGTATAAGCACATAACTAATAATAATGTTTGAAGCGTATATATTTTTTTTATTCCAGACATAAGATCCTGGGGAACAAATCTCCTTGAGAGCCCTTGTCATTTTTGGAGATGCTGTATGGTGGAGTGGGTTCCCAGAAGTTCTGGGAAGGAAGATGTACAAGGTGAGGGTAGGAATCTGGGGGTCAGAGAGGAGTTTCTCTCTTAACTGGTCGCTTCCGATCCGGCCTGCCACGCAGAGTTAGTGGGCAGAAGATTCCATCGCCAAGACCCGAACAAACCTAACTCTATGAACCTACGACAGAGGTGTTGGGCATCCAATAAACCCGACTTGAACAATAAATATTTAGTAAACTGCGTTCAAAAACCAACTCATTCAAATCGGTATACAATTCCATTCAAGTAATGCAAAGAGTTTAAAGTGCCATATATTGCGTCCAACCCAGAACAGATTCAATTGAAACATGTGAAGTCACTTCAAAAAAGTCCATTCATTCATCTGTTAACTTTGAGGCTTTGGGAACACTTAGAGGATGAGAAGATTACTAACATAAAAAAAAGTGGGTGTGTCAAGCCTACGCAAGACAGAAGTGAAACTTCTAGTTTCAGCTGATGCTTGGCGTGGCGCAGTTCGCTGGTGTCTGAGAGAGAGGAAAGAAGAGAAGAGAGAGAACGTTCGTGAGCGGCTCCCCCACCTCAACAAGGTTTCACTTCAAAAATGCCACAGCCGAGAATCGAACCTCGCTTAACTGATTGAAAGCCAACCACGCTGAGCACCAACTGTAAGCAAAGCCGCATAAATTGATTGTATTATGTAGGTTCTGAAAATATGAGAGCTTGTTATGTTTTATAATGTTACCTACATCACACCCAAAATATAATATATTTTTAAAAATAATGTACAATGTACAGAAATAGAATCCCACACAAGATCGCGTAGTGCGCTCTAGCGAACGGATATTTTATCAGAGGGAGATAGTTTTAATTTTTTTTTCTGTAAATTATTACATATTATCAAAATAAATAAATTAATTAAATAAATGTAATACAATTATCATAATATACGGATTAGATAATAATTTTAATCCAACACAATAACGCAAAGCGCGCTCTAGCGGAGTAATGTTTTATCACAGTGAGATAAGTGTTTTTATTATTTTGCAATATTATTTTCTTTTAAAAAATGTTCTGACCTACTAAAAAATAAGATATTGAATGAAAAAGGCGTTAAAAACAAAAAAATAATGTGCGATGGCCGAGAATCGAACTCGGATCAACTGCTTGGAAGGCAACTATGCTGACCATTACACCACCAACGCCAGTTGTCGGGATGAGCTAAGAAGCATTTATATGTTACTTCAAAACTTTGACTAGATCAAATGAACTTTAATCGGTGGTCCCGCATTTTCGTTTCGGTCATGAGTCGGTTTTACTCCGGTCCTCGAAATTGCATGACGCGCGTAAAGAAGTTTCACTTCAATAGTAACGCCAGTACAAGAGTAGCCCCAACTTTAGACTGGTCTTCAGCAAGATGTTGTTCGCGAACTCACAAACTAATTACTAACAATATTCGATACAGCAGATCGAAATTGCTCCGTGAGGGAGTGTGTACTACAATCAATTATTACTAACATAAACATAATCGTTATTTGTGTTGTGGTGCCCTGAGGTTGAGTCGTATTTGAGCGTGTAATGTGGTATCCTGCAGTTGCAGCTCGCGCACTTCTTCGATGGTGGAGACCGAAATTTTTTAGTTGTGCTCAAATCTCCCCAACCGAAGAATAAATAAAATTATTTTGGCAGGAAAACTTTAAATAATGCACCCAAATGCTTGAAGGGGCACACTGGAATATCCCCATGGGTGCGCTAGGTCTTGTGCACTAAGAAAAATGCTCCAAAGAACTCTGATTGTCGAATCAAAAATGAATTTCTTTTTCGTTTATAGAATTCATTCATTTTGGTGAAGACAAAGCATCGACAATTTTTTTTTCTTTTATAAGTTTTCAAAGATATCTGGTGAGGTTCGTCCCCATTATCCCTCTGCGAAGAACCATCACACGTTTTCTGAACTATGAAAGAGAAGCAGAGGTTGCCTTATGTACGAGTATATGAGTATGACTGACAAAATCAAGGGTTGTTTGTTTCAGATGGGCATTCTTGCATAGTAAGCAAAATAGACAAATGTAAACTGTGCAACATCGACAAGTAGATTTATGATGTTATTCGGAGCCTTTCCTTTAAAATACGGTGAATACACACGTATGCCTATACGGTATGTTGCCGAGTTCCCACGAGGGCTATACAGAAGACAATACAATATTATTACATCAGCTGAACTCTTCTCCAATGGGACAATACAACCTGCGAAAATTGCGAGTAAGTTCGCGAAAAATATTAGGCCTTTAATATCAAGATGAATTGTATTGTTTTCGCGTTTATTGTCGAGCGCGCCCAGGGTATCGATTCTCTAATCCAAACCGCTCGCAATCGCCGTCCAAAGTACATACATTGGTCGACGTTCTTATTCGTAAGTTTCGTCGAAGGTACTTTCTTATATAAGCCAAACCTCAAAAATCATTCCACTCGAATAACTCGTCGAGAATTGAGGCCTGGAAGCGAGATACATACACATGGAGCTACTGGCTATTAATTGTCCTACTGTATTTTCCAACCGCGTTTACACGCGGTCAATGTGAACAGGCGCAGTGGTGGGGTTAAGACTTTGTCCTGCGGTGATGGTCTGCCCGTCTATCCCTATAACTATGTCTTAGTTCATTGTCATGTCCTCCGAATTTCTGTTCAAACTAGGACAATGGTTCCGGAGCTTACAATATTGTCCTATCCGCGTGCAAACTAGGCATTATGTCTGTAAGAAATTATCTTCCTGCAGACTGTAAATAATAAGCCATTTGGTGGTCTGAAACCCTTCGTTGGTCTCCCATCCTTGCTACATAATATGTAGGTACATAGTATGCCCTGCCCAGCAAAACCGTCCCAGATTTATGAATTATATTGATGGCATTCAAATCAGCGGTTGCCTCGTATTTTAATTTATTTTGTATTGAAGCGATTTATCTCAATTTGTTTTTACAGAAGTCTGATATTTTCTAAAATCAAAGAACTAATACTATAATATCAACAGTTAAATGATAATATTATATTTATGTTTGTTGGTATTTATCCACTCTTCACAAATGAAAATTTATTTCATTCCCTTCGGACCAGATGTTTTTACGTATATTTTACTTTCAGAATAGTAGATATCGATAATGGTTTTATATGTAAATAAAAAAATAAACTATATAGATAGTCCATTTCAAAATGTTCCATAAATTTCTTGATATCTTTTAACCTTTTACAAGCTAAAATTTCCACTCTAATGAAAACAAGTTTTCTGTATTATTATTATCATTGTTTATCGAGGGAGAGATGGGAATTTAAAAGGATGAGGAATTAGAAAAGGGGTGTTTACCTCATCGGAGAATGCTTTTTTATGTCTTGACAAATAGATTCTTCGTGCACAACGTACCAAAGAGAATTTTTTTGTGTTTTGAAATTATATCAGATTAAGTGTAGGTAAGGGATGGAACTGGGAAAAAGAAGGGAAAAAAGTATAAAAAGTAAAGTATAATATCAAGCAAAGTTTATATTCTGAATGGTTGTCCTTCGCTGCAGCGTATTTACACCTATGGTGGTATTTTCCACAAAGATATATTTACATACAATAAATTAATTAACAATATCACGCCATATAGACAGTAGACAGATTCGGTGGACCGCTAAGAAACTCTTGGAGAACGTCTTGGCAAACTTCTTGCTTCAATCACATTCATGCATCACAGCATACGTGATATTCTATTATTATTATTATTAATATGGCCCCACTCAAGTAATTGATTCACTTTATCGTGCAACGTCTTACTCGGGCGTCACTGACTTCTTCCATTCTCTTTCGCGAAAAGTGAATAATATTCGACCATAATAATGACTATTTTTTAATGATAAACTAATGTTTATAAGACAAGGTTTTATGCATAGCATAAAGGATAACACATAATTATAAGCAGGCGACTAATTATTGCGTAAAACCGTGTCTTATAAACATTAGTTCATCATTAAAAAATAATAATATTTGACAAGTCAAAAATATTTCACCAATAAATTACGATATTATATGTCTCGACGCCATCTAGTGAGAAATTTAGCACTAACAAAGTCTTTCCTACAAATATTTTCAATTTGTATTGATATTTCAGGCGACTAATTATTGCTTATAATTATTTATAATAATTACAGTATACTGTTTTTGTTTTATTATTTCTCAGTGCGTATTTACGTTTATTAATTATTGTAATGTAACTTGAATATCATTAGATTCCCCTTGAAGAACCCTTTGTATTCTAGGAGATGACACTTGACAATTTCAGGAGATGAGTAGGGTTTCCAAAAACAAAATAATAATTGCCAGTTTGGGAACTCCACTTTGTCCCTTCCAGCAGAATCCGAAGTTTATAATAGAAGCTTGAATACCAAGTATCAGAATTAATAATTAAGTACAGAGTTATTGAATATAAATTATCTAGATAAAACAGGTTACTGGTATCATTTTTGTAATTATTTTTGTATTATTTGGAGAAGTTATTAATGCTAAGTTAAGATATTTAAAAAAACCCAGCGACTACCCAACAAAGCGCTTATTCGAAGAATTTCAAGTACCTTCATTTAAAGATCTGAACTGAACTGAACATTAAAAATTCAATAATTCAAATCCTCAAAGAAAAAGCAGAAGTACCACTTTAAAACTGAAAACCGTACTCGACTAATATATTTTTCCATGCCCAAAATTAAACACTTCATCTGCCCAAAATAATTATACTTACCAAGGAAAAGCTGTCTTCAATCGATTACCGGAAGAAACTAGACGAATTAATGACACAATCCAAACATTGAACACTCTGAAAAAGTATATTGAAGAAAAAAAAAAAATATTTCCACATGAATTAACTCGTAAAAATAATCCAAATCACCCACATTCTGCATAATGTTAATAACTTATCTGCTTTAACTACTTACACGTATATCACATCTATCAAACATATAATGTAACTATTTTTTACTTTATCACTGTAATGTACTTATTACATATACGTTATATCTATAATATTATGAATTACTTATAAATAACTACAATAATGTACTGTGCACTCCTATTCCAAATATAAGCTAACGCTTCTAAGGATTAGTACTATTCAAATCTATTGAAATGTAAAAACGAAATGTATACTGTTCAGTAGCCGAGTTGGCATCGCGTTTGGGTTCCACCCAGGCGTCGCATGTTCTATTCCTCGGCTGGCTAAGTCGTCCATTACAACAAAAGAAATATTTTCCGCTAATTGTGGTGGTAGTAGGAGATTTTCAAATACTGTCAGGTTATTCGTAACCCGGGAATGTTTGTATTTCTTTTAAAAGAAAAAAATAGTTTTGAGAGTCACGTGTTCATAAAAATACTAATATTGTCGCATTTATCGGGAAAAGATTGATTTCCCGGCTTGGAATCTGTGATTTATGTTATTAGGGTATATGAATATATGTTTACTTTCATTTCATTGAATATGGCAGAAAAATATAAGTCTGTAGTAATAAAACGATAATTTATACCTAATAAAATTTAAATATTCTCCCTTTATTAACTGAACAGATAAGTGAATATTTCAAAGCGCAATAGATCTTGATGGAATTGACATTTCAAGCTTAAAGACAGTTTCGCTGATTCAATAATTTCAAATAGAGAAAGCTGTGCAAATTTTAGAGAAAAGCTGAGGTCACCCACCAAGCATTTTTGTCGTGTCAGCGCAAACATTTTCCGCTCTATACAGGTCTAGCTACATACGACCCAATAGTTCTGTGAACAGTGGATCTCGTCTTAATAAAAGTATATTTTTAATTTTCTTTTATTTAATAAATCAAAACCAATTTTTTTCTGAAATCATAAGATTTGTAAGTGGGTACTTTAATTTCTACCTGCTTAATTATAAACCGTATAAAATTATGTAAGAAATTATACAATTTTTCCAAAGAAACGTTGATATCCCAATGACAATTATTTTACCAAGCTTTCTTTAGGCAGGCAAACCTTATATTCTATATAACACAAAAAAATGATAAATAATATAATCTGTACATAGAAATAATGTCATTTCAATAACAAATCTTTTTCAAACTTTCCTCAGACACGAACACAGAGTCACGGAATAATATTGGTTATTCAGATTATATCTGAACACGTGTTCACGCAGGTGTACTTGTTCGAATAAATATAAGGACGAGATGCGAAAACATTATAATCTTTAATAACACGTGTTCCGACTTCTTCATAACATATTTTTGCTTTGCTGATAGTTTGTTATGAAATTGTTCAATTTATTTATTTTTTATTTATTAATTTTATTTTAGCAATTTGTACATTTAAGTTTACAAATGACTAATTATTTAATACATTCGTTATATGCCTCCAGTCCCGATTGTAACAAGAGAACGAAAAATTTTACCAATTTTTAAATAAATTAACAATATATCATATCAGTAAGTTTTCTCCGTGTACTTTACATAAAATTTAAAAAAAACTAATTCGAAAGTCCAAATAAACACGTAGATTATATTTTTGAAAAAATATTATTTACTGAACAGTTGCAAAGGCCACCATCTTGAAACGGAAACGAACGTAAAAACAAATCCACAGAAAGATGAATGTAAAACGGTTTTATTTCGCCTCGTAACGTAGTTATTATTTTATGTTCGTTCTACTTATCAGTAGGTAACGATAAAGTACACACCTTACTACTTGCTTTGTAATACCCCATTTGTAATTAATAATGGAAACTCTAAACCTACTACATCCCCTCACAGTCTGTCTCAGTTCGGTGTATTTACGCCATCATAAAGATATTATGCAAATGGTCCAAACATTAATTATATTTACGGAATACACGGCACAGAGTACCTACGGGGGTACGCAGAATAGTAGAATGGTACCTTCCCATCTGCGTTTTATCCTCCGGGGGCCAGAGAATGTAGAGATAAGACCACGGGTGGAATTTATCCAACGTTTGAATTGTTGTAGCGAATAGCGCGGCAACCACAGGAGAGATTATTTAATTTAATTTATATCATAGAAACAAAACAATACATTGATGTGATGGAACAATAATTAACACATTTCAAATATTTCATAGTGAGTACCTGCCTTATGTTTCCTTGTTCCAAATGTCTTATTTGCTGTAGGTTCATTGAGTTATTACAGGGTGACGTGTGTAATGGAAAAAAATGTAGTGTTTAAAATTATTTTTTTACGATTTTTTCTACGACTATAAAATTTTGAATTCCTCATCCATCCCCATCAATTCATTCCTTTTTCTTATTTGATTCCAAGATATGCGGTTCACATTTATTCCATGTCTTGTGATATGGTAACTTCTTGGTCTCGTTGTAACGTCACTGCTTTTAGATGTACTCCATTATGTTTGTATGCAAGCTTAGGGTTAGTTTTTCCAATATGCATTTTTCAATTTTTAGAAGCCGATCCTTTGTCTATTAATTCATTGAATGTACGAAAATTGTGTTTAATATTCTTAGCAGCAATATTATTTTGCTGGAATTGCTATAATAAGATTCAGTTAAATATACCTGCGCGTTCCACACGTTCTTCTGTCATATTCAAAGTGGATCAACGTATGACATACCGTAAGCAAAATAATTGTTTGTGTGTGTTGTCACAGTTTCCAATAATAAAAATTGCAAAAAGAAATCTGAATGCCACGTAATAATGCAAAATCATGTGTTTTTGGTTTGAAAATTTGGTCGCCGAGAAATGTTTCAGATGCTTTAATTAAATACTGCGAGTAGAATACATCTTGACCTTTGAAATAATCGAGTATTTTTTAGATAAGTCTTTTTATAAGCCCAGAAAAAAATGATGTATAAGGCCTATGAAAACTGCTTTAAAGTTCGAAATCTCCTACTTCTCTAATCTACTCCTACCCATTTTCGGTTATGATTTTATTGTATAATGTGGCAAATTGAGTTATTTATAAAATGATCGGAAAAAATTAAATATTTATGCCTGAACATCCACAAAATAAAATAAAAGGCACTTTTTGGCCATGTTTTTTCTTGTATAAATCAAAACAGGCGGATGGTGTTAAGCGGGAATTTATTTATTTATTTCACATATACGGCACAACATGTGCCATTCACATACTAATTTACAGAGAATAGTACAGCAACATAAGGAATGCAACAATATAAATGTAAGTATAATGGTATAATCAGTAAATAGTAAGTAAGGTTAAAAGTATGAAAAAACAAAGAGATATAAATATAATATAAGTAGCAATCTGTAGTATAGTAATAAGTCAAAGTAAGAAATTATATGTAATAATATACAATAAAATAGTATAAGGAAGAATTAAGTGCTTATAAAATATCTAAAAGGCATTAAGAGTTTGTAAAAAATAAAATAAAAGATATTAGAAAGGTATATACTATTAGAAAATGCAAGGAATAAAATATATACTATTATAATATGAAAAGGAAACAAAAGTAATAAATTACGTAAATCTACCGGGAGAGTCGCGTGTATAATAATAATGTGCGACACTGCTTGACAGTCCGATAAAGTTTTACATAGTACCTATGAAGACTATGATATATAATGCACTGATATCAGCTTCTACCTATCGAGTACTAGTAGTTTTTAATCTGAAGTACATAATCATTATGATTGTATGGTATTATTCGACAATTTTTGTTTTATGCATCTTTTATATGATAATAGACAATCAGCGTGATCGATGTTGGAATATTCATTGCCTAATCTGTGCCTTAATAATTTAAACCTTATCGCCATCTACGTAAGGGGTGTTATTGATAACGGCTCGATTTAAAATATTACACGACGTAGTGCATCGCCATAAACCATTTGTGTGTATTATATATATCTAGTGTATTGACTTAACACTTTTGCATGAGTATATTAAATTTAAACTGTGTTTTTTTTCAAAATAATATACGATGTCGTTGGCTGATGCGCTCGATTCGACCGGTGGGTTTTTCATCTTCCGTTCGCATACTAAATATTAAATTTTAATTTAAAACTTTTCAGAAGAATGTTGTTTACAGCGTTATCCTCAGCACACATTCATTTCATATTTATAATGGAGTCCCAACGAGCGGAGAGCGTAGTGTAGGGCAGGGGTACCGCGCAACAAAGCGGGAAGTCGGGGTCGAAGTTTGCGGTCAGAACCAAAAAGGAGATTTCAAGGGATTTGTTCAAAAGAAAATGAACGAATGCGGGATTTATGTGGACCTCGATGCCTTTTCAAACCATAAAACTGCGATAAACACAGGGTTTTTTTCGATACCAACTTAGCTTGGTTATGGTTTTTATGTGCTTAAGAACTAAGCGCTTTTCAAAATAATGTGAAGCGTTGGATCAAATAGGTTCTTTATCGAATCTGTTGATACAAAGAAAAACGGTTTTCAAAAAAGTATTATAATATTGTTATTTTTTTTTAAATTATGTAATTGAAGGGTAAAAGCTGGTGAGATTTACTACATTAGTATTCGATTTGGGATGCGGGTTTGGGTACCATCGTCTCGGTAACCATTTATTGGAAAACCAACACCTATGCCATATGTCACCCCAATTTGTTCGCTATGTTTGGTGATTTAGCAGGGGTGCCCGGGTTCATCGGATGAGGTGTGTTCAGGATGCGCCTGCCCACCAGCTGCGTGGCGTACCAGATCGGGAGAGGCTGGTTTGGCGAGACCCTTTGACTTCTCCAACTGGTCTCTCGCCGCAGTGGAAGGGATATATTCATATCTCTGTCCTGAGGGAAATTATATTGTGTGTGTTTAAATTTTTATTGATTAATACGATTAATGCTATTATCTAATTATCTTTATCAACTGCTATGTGCAATATGATTCTCAACTAAATATTTTTGACTGGCGATGATATATACGTTTTTTTGTATTTTTTTTTAAATTTTCATCCCGCACAACGGCTCCCAACCGTATGGAGCCAGTGAAGCTATGGCATTCCCAATCGGGGTGTGCTACGTGGCTGAAAATATTTTATATTTGTAAGTTGTGAAATTACACGAATCAACCGCATAAAAAATAATTGCGTACGTTGGGATTTGAACCCGCAACATCTGACTTAGTCGAGAGCCTAACGCCTCCACCACTGAGGCCGTAAATATTACGGAACTGTGAATCGTGAGGTCAAGGGTATACATTTTTAATAGTTACAAGAAGGCTAGTATAACATACCTCAATTAAAATAATAATTAAGGTAAGTATTATACTATTTTTCTGCATGGGTTCTATATAATTTTAATAGCAAATTTTAGTTCGTGATTACTGTTCCACTAAATTATTATGTACATCAAACGTTTGTGTTATGGTATAAATAAATAAATAAAATTTTCCCAGTTCACTTCGAGAGCTCATACCTGGTCATTTTTGGAGTTACCAAAAAACTAAATTGCTGACGTTATTAACCCTTTAAATATAATAATCTTTAATTAAGACAATCTCTAAAATTGCTCTCGATGATCTATAATTATTTTTTAACTTTATAACACAATTCTAAAAATATTTTGACACAAAACTAACAATATACGTACATACCAACTCAAACGATACAAAATACCCGAGCCAAAAACAAAGAACTTCTCCAAACTCCTTTTGCTAAAACCACCTTTGGGCAAAGACATTTCAAATACATAGCTTGCAAACTATACAACATACTACCACCCACTATTAGACGAACAGAGTCAATGACCAAATTCAAACATGAAATAAAGAAATGAATAACAAGTATTGGGCGTCCCACTATCACAAACATATGTAAACCAAATTACACGTAAACAGTAACAACAATTCAAAAATAAAATAATATATTCAATAATTTTATAATAGCCCCTTTGTAAGTAATCTTTAAGTACCTTAATACGTTTGTATCGACACAGGTGTACCCTAGTGAGACAGATGTCGAAAAATTTATGTAATAAAACTTTATATTGATGAATAAATAAAAAAAATATATTGTTTGTGTAATATGAAATTTTTTAGTGGAAAAATTTTAAATGGCACCTTTTATAAGCCGAATCCATTATAACACAGTTTTATCTACGTTTTGCTTACAATAACCCGACGCTTAAAGTTTAATGTGAATGTTGTCCCGCTTATCTTATGGCTGCAGCATGGTCGCCCTGACGTTGTCTAATGCGGCGCATTCATTAGGGCGACCACTATCCGGTGACGCTAACCGGAACTGTGGCTAGATAAAGGAATTTACACCCCTTAATAAGATAGGGTGACTGCAACTAATTGACGTCACTATTTCTGCAAACGTATCGGTAATCTGGCAGCGTGAAACAAATACGAGTCAGATTAAATTAACATTTTTTAACGGTTTTCACATTTTTTTTCCATTACTAAATAATTAAATAAAAAAAATTAATAATTAAAATTATTAAATATTACCATTACTGTTACATAATGTTTAAACGCTAGTTTAAGAAAAATTTCAATGGGAACAAAAGAGTAGAAAAGGTATTTTGTAATGTCACCAGGTAAAATATAAAATAATATTTCTCACAGTGAAATCATTCAATTGTTCACTAGGATAAAAAAAATTGAGTTATGTCATTAGGATAATTATTTCTACCGCATTTTCGCGTGAAAACAGGAGTGATTTTACAAATTAAGAATGGAAATTCAAAGGAAAAAATACACTCCTTCAAAATGCAAAAAAAATAATAATACCAAAAATTATTTGGAAATTAAACATAGCTTGATTGACTGAGGTAATAAAATACCATATTATGAATACGAACCAAATTCATTTTTAGAAAATGAAAATTTTTAAAAATATTATGATAAAACTATAATAACAGATCGAACGATTAGTCATAATAGACCCGATATAGTTTTACATGAGAAAATTAAAAAAATAACTTATATCATTGATGTCGCTATTCCAAATTCCTGTAATATTCAAAAATCTGTTAATGAAAAAATAAGAAAATACACAGATTTCCTAAATGAGATAAAAAGAATTTGGCATTCTCAGACTATAAAAATATTACCATTTATTATTTCGGCTACTGGCATTATACCTAGCTCTCTAATTAAAAATTTAGGCATATTAGATCGATCAAAAAATTTATATTTAAAAATGCAAAAATCAGTCATTTTAAATACGTGTAGGATAACGAAGGATTTTTTAAATATTTATGTTGAGGGATCAGTAGGATTTATAGGCCCTGTTAGGATTTCTACCGAGCCGAACCCTCTGATATGAAAATATCTGGAGTCGGCGAATTGTTTTCCCATTTGATCTCTGGTGAGTTGACGTGTTGTTCTTGTATTTTTTTGTGTTTATTTTGCTTATATAATGCACTTGCATAATTTTGATTGACTAGATGATCATTTGGGGAAAAGTGTGTGAAAGGGTTTAGTTTTTCCTATGTGGAAGATTTAATCCGGACATAAAGTCGGAGATTAGAAAAAAATTGATATTTATTTGGCATTAGTCAAATAATTTTTTGTTTTCACGACAATGCCAGAATTCTCCAAAAAGATGACGTTTTCAGAAAATGTACACATATTTTTAGAGGTATACAATTAATTTCATTAGGTAAATAGGAAAAACAATAACAATTACAAATTTGAATTAATAAAGGGGTTTTTTTTAATCTTTAAAGATGCAGCATAAATTATCATAATTTTTTTATTTGATAAATATCAATCAACTCACCTTATCTTTGAGTTGACCATTTAATTTGGGCGGCGGGTAAGGGTACCATCATCCCGATTTCCTTACGTTTGGTGACTTAGCAAGGGTTCCCCGGTTCACGGGGTGAGATTTTTATTGATCTTGGCGGCGGGTGCGTCTGCACATTTACTACGTGGTGGGCCGGAATGGGAAATACTGTATGAGGAAGTCTATTTGACCTCCACAAAGTGGGAGGGATGAATTAATACGTGTGTCACTCCTGAACACACTTACCCCCAGATCCCTTATATGATATACCCTTTTCCTTCCCTGAACTTTATCTCATTCATTTATTTAGAGATCCTCCATACAGCATCCCCAAAGAGCTGGGAAAAATAATTTTTACACCTCCTATGTGAAGCTTCTGTAAAAAATCATATTAAAAATAGTTTTTTCAAAGTCTCCTCGATACAGGGTTAGTCCTAGTGAGGTTGATTTTTTGGTTTGTTCCCACAAACAGTTCTCCAACTAGTCGTGAAAAGAGATTTCAAAGAATAAGTTCTTTGTGTTAAATCAGGGATTTATTAATACTTCGCGTATTACAATGGTGACTCGATAGTCAACCTAACTAGGAGCTGGCTAAATGAGATCTGAAAACACCAAGTTTGTCTGGGAGCATTCTAACTGGCCCTGGCGACTACTGGCTACTAGCTGCCATCTTGCGGACTTCCAAGCAAGCTCTTTGCACTGCCCTCTATGAGTGCATCTGTGAAACTCTTAGCTTACTCATTTCCCAACAATTTTTATGGGAAAAAAACATGATTTATGTACAGTGGTATTCAATAAATAAATAAAGTCTCTGCTTTAATCAGACTCTCCCCGTACTTTGAAGTAAAAATATTTTGCTATTTTAACTCAATTTGATCTGAAAATACAAAAATCTATCGCGGTTGAAGTTATGATCTATGCTATTATGAACAAAGTCTAGGTAATTAATTACTTTATCATTTAAAAGACAGAATGAAATATTATCATGATCACTCAAAATATTGCCGTAACATCAATTATTGTGGCTTCAGGGACCTTTTATTTATCAAAAAATCAAGTCATTTAGTTTCATCCGGTACAGCCAAATTGATATTCACAACATATTCTCCTGCTCTCAATAAATTTACAAATTCATAATACAACTGTAACAATTTATAATGAAATCAACCCGGAAATAGTTCAAACGTCAAACTGTCATTCGTTACTCGTGAGATTTCCTCTAAATACACAATGCATTTTCGGATTTGGGATTAAAGCTGGTTCACAACAAAAAAAAGGTCGTAATTGGATTAGGCTGAATCAATTCAAAATGCGCTTTTATGTATTCTTTGTCGATGAAAAAAAACGACTTTGCTAATGTCTCTCGCAGGCGTCTCCAACTTCTTCCACCATTCACTACTGTATACCACAATATTACTGTTAAGAAACTACATTACCTCGACTTAAATTCGACTATTAATATCATTCCGGTGAAGATATATTGCGTTAAGTATTTGGACACTCCTGACTTCTTCTACCATTCAAACCCTCATCTCTAAATACTCATGAGACTAATAAAAACAATATTTGAAATTTTCAGCTATATCACTCGACTACTTTTCGAGTTTTGCGAGCACGAACATAGGCAGGCTGAATTTTTAAATATGGCCAGTTGATGTGTACCCGGCGTTGACATTTGCTCGACATTTCTCTTCTTTCTATAAATATAATGTACATGTTTTATATGTAAAAACTTTTCGGAAGAAATTTTCTGAATGATAATGAAAATCTTATCGAAATCCGTTGCATAGTTTAGAAGAACTAAGTGCGCAAACAGACAGACGCGGATAGCAACTTTGGTTTTTACTATTTGGTGACGAAGTATGAAAAATAGACGTCGTAGTTGTCAATTGTTTTAGTAGTGCTATTAATTGCTAGAATGTTATTGTGTTATCGTGATATTACCAAAACGTTTCTGTTGGATGAATTTTCACTGACGTGGCGACGAATATTTCAGAAAATTATTACAAAAACAACAAAACTGTAATACAAATGTTTTTTTTTGACTGCACAATATTTATTACTTTTATAAAAATTCTCTTTTTCTGAAACTACCGATTTACTAACTACCCTATTTATATGCCTAGTTTAAAACTTTACTGAAAATGTACTTTTTTGTTATTTTTAGTTTACACTTCACATATTGTTTTATTTTTGTTAACTTTTTATAAAACGTATTTGCAATGACAATGTACATTCTATTGTTAAGCTTTATACTTAAAACAAAAATATTATAATCTACCCTAATACTCACGCACAGGTTTTGTATTCTGTGGAATTTTCATTTGTGTAACTAATCCAATGCTATATGTATCAAAACGTTCAATAAAAACTTTCATCTTGTTAAAATTTAATGAAAATGATTTTTAAAATTTGGTTTTTATTCTATTTTTAAAGTTTTTAATATTTTCTTTCTTGATAAATATTCACTGCTAAAAATATCTGAATTCTAAAGACTGGAAACGCACTAGGCAGCCAAGATTTGAAGGAGCTAATGCTTGCTACCAGTGTGGCAGCCACGCACATTAATTTGTCGTACTACGAGTATTACGTCACGGCTTCTTGCAAAATCACCATTGAATAGACTGGCCGGCGATCTTTAGTTGCCAAGTGCGATAACTTGAATGCATTTTCATACAAATTTAAAGATCGTGTTGGCCATGCAGCCTGGCTCCCTAGTGCGTTCCTAGCCAATTGATAGTCCCAAGCAAACGATTGAATTAAATTCATCTTTCCATTAATGTATGTAAATATGTTTGTTAAAAACAGATTTCAAAAATTGAGAGAATATCAAAAAAAATAATTTGGAAAAAAAAATTCCTAAAAATTTTATGTAGTTTTAAAGTGTCGTATATTTCAGTAGTAGTATCACGTGATGGAAACAACTATCGATCGTTTAGATCTAATACCCGAATGGTTACGAAGATAGCCGATGCTAGCCGACCTACAGGCGAGCATCTTAAGTGTGCGATTTTCCCGCTTTGGAATAATTTAGAGCATCCTATAGATCGGCCTTGAGTCGAGTACATATAGACCCGTTATCTCGGAAAAAAACCGATTTTTTATTGAAATTTCCCGATCATCCAAGTGTTTTGCTAATCAGAGAGGTATATGACAGTACAACACACTTAACCAAATACTTTATGTTACATATAATTTCCGTTTGCTTCAGGAAAACATTAATAATTTGCGCTTTCCGATTATGAAACAGCCTTTAGTTCTGGGTACATTATTCACTGAACGTCAACTCGAAACGATATTATTACAAAGTTCACAATTAATTTTACATTACAAAATGAACTTTTAAAATTAACCACTTGATTGATAGATCAATTTTGAAAATGTATTATTAGAACCGACCTGATGACGATAATAGTTGGCATTCTATGAATTGACGTAATTTATACAATACATATTTTTAGAACAAAGATTATTATTTATAAACATTGTGAATTTTAATATACTCTATTTGAAATTTTTATAAATTTTAAGACCTAACAAAGTTCGTATAACGGATAGGGAAAAATTACGTAGAAACTTCACGTTCACTCAAAATAAAGCCGGTAAGTACCCACGTTAAACGACTTCAATGTTGTTTCATTAAGGTGAACCACTTCCGCGTGTAACATTCGAAATCAAGCGAAACACGCACTCGTTACACAGACGGCATTAAGGTTGAAATTACCGGTGACCGGATAACTCTTTTTAGGCTTATAAAAAAACATGCTTGAACTGCTTGTTAAAGGCCAAGAGTGATCTCACAAGAGTTCCATCTGCTCCCAATCGTCTGGAGCCTGTTAGACTATGGCGTCCCCAATTGGGGTATGTTGTGATGATAAAGGTAGTGGGGAGGGGAAGAGGAAGGTGGAGAAGTACCTGGGTATTCAGATCTATTCACCAAACACGGCCAAAGCCATTACAATCAACGTTTAAATACTGGATGGTGGTCTTACAACGGGGCAGTCCTGAGAGGTATTCCAATCTGTAACTTGCGGCAAATATATTTTATATTATTTAAAAAGATTGAGACTAAACACAAAAGAAATCAAATATAATTTACCCGCATTTGAACCAGCAAGATTTGAGACCGTTTTACTTGCAGTATTTCATTAAAGCGTTAAATGTATATTTTTTAAAGTTTTTATTCCAGATAAAAGAAAATTACATTTTCACTTTTTTGACCGATCAGTGGCCGAGTTGACATAGCGTTTGGATTCCACCCAGACGTAGTGTGTTCACTTCCTCGGCTGGCTAAGTCCTCCATCACAACACAAGCAACATTTTCCGCTTACTGTGGTGGAAGTAGGAGATTATCAAATATTGTCAGGTTATTCTTAACCCGGAAATGTTTGTCTTTCAAAAAAAAAAAAATTGAAAAAAAATAACCAGAAATAACTAATAATTCTTCTTTCGTATGGTGGGGGGGGTCAGAGAGGGACATCTAGGTCTGCGAGCCAGTCTAGGGTCTCAGTGAACTTCATCAATCCCGCCGGGGAATGAATGGAGCGGGCATTCGTTGACCACATGTTCGGTGGTCTGCACCGCACCACATTCACACATCTCCGACTCTTTAAGGCCCCATCTGTGCATCATGTGGGCACAGCGGCTATGGGAGCACCTTAACCTATTGATGGCGGGCCAGGTTTTGCGAGGCAATGAGAACCCAGGCTGTCTATCGGTGGGGTCCTGTATGAGATGGGCATTTCCCACGTTGGCCGTTTCCACCTACCTTCTAGAGTGAGAGTTAATAACTAATAATACGAGTATAATACAATAATTTTTTGACTTAAATTATAAATGAACTAAACACTGAATTGATGAAATTATATGAACTCCCACTTAGTAGTAGGTGTTGTGGATACCTACAGTAATACGATTTTAAGCTACATTTCTGCTATGTAGGGACCGGAAATGAAAGAAAGATATATAAAGATATGAAAGAATTTACTATCCAAAAGTATTAGAATATCGTAAAGAATAGTTGCTAAATAAATAGACTGATGGTAAAAAAATATTCTTTAAAATCACGATATGACATTTTTCGCATAAATTTTCGCATTGCATCGCTTTAGTGTCTGAAGGTGCTATAATAATGTTATTTTTTTTAAAGAATTTATACAAAAATGTGTTTGATATGATTTGAGATTTTTACGATCAAAAGTATAATCGCGTTTAGTTTTTGAGGTTTAACGCCGTGTTGCTCTACCTCCTTCTTAAGACTTTTAACGAAAATTATTATATAAAATTGATAATTGTGTATGTTAAAACGTTACTAATAGAAAATGGTATTTAACAGTCATAAAGTAGTTCATGGAAATTTATGTTTACAGTGTTTTCAGAGTCAAAGAGGGTTGTATATCTTTTTATTTTATATTTTTTTTATATTAACTCCACACAGGAGGCCCTGAAGAAAATAATTTCCCTCAGGGCCTATGTCATCTTTGGGGATGCTGTGTGGAGGGTCTTTTTGTGGAGAGGAAGGAGTGAACATGGGTCTTGAAGAGTCCCATGTTGTAGGAGGGAGGAAACACAGAGGCCGGCAGTTCGTTCCACAGCCGAGCTGTTGAACTTAAGAACGAATCGTAGAAGAGACCCGTTCTCATGTGACAAATGTCAACTGTGTACAAATGTTGGGCGCGCGTTTGGCGTGTATCCCGACTACGTACCGGTGCCGAAGGGATCAATGACGCTAGTTCCTCAGAGAATCTTCCATCTGTTGTATAAACTCGAAAATTCTTATCGAATTTCGGAACATTTCCAAAGTATTATTTTTTTATGATAAACTAATGTTTATAAGACAACTTTTTATGCATAGCATAAAGGATAACAAATAATTATAAGCAATAAGTAGTCGCCTGAAATATCAATATAAATTGAAAATATCTCCAGAGTAAAAATAAATGCCGCCAACGGGAATTGAACCCGAGCCTTCTAATGTCCGGTCAGGTGCTCTGACCGAAAAATATTTCACCAACAAATGAAGATATAATATGTTTCGCCGACATATAGTGAGAAATTTTGCACTAAAAAAGCCTTTCCTACAAAAATTATGTTGGTTATTTACAGGTGGAAAAAATATAATTAGCAGTAATTGTCGATTGAGGTACTAGTACATATTGAATTATTTGGCGAGTTGGAAATATGCCGACATAGCTCAGTGGTTTCAGAGCACTTGACTGGACATCAAAAGGCATGGGTTCAATTCCCGTTGGCTGCATTTATTTTTACTCGGGAGATATTTTCAATCTGTATCGATATGTCAGGCGACTAATTATTGCTTATAATTATTTGTTATTTCCAAGGTAGATTAAATGTGCTATAATATATTTCATATTTTTGAAGATGTTGTGAAAACAAATACCATTTTTAGAATCTAGATAAAATTACGTTTTGAGATTTTTGTATTTGAAATATGCTTTAATATTTATAAATGGAATATTTTAGATCTAACAGGGAAAAAGGTAAAAACAAATTTAAATATTTACTCTAAATATCGAAAAATTGTATGAAATACGGTATTTTTACAAAACATTCCTTTTATTTGAGGAATCTGCAAGAAAACTGTCACTTTATTTTTTATCTCTTCAACAATAAAAAATGTATCAAATATTTTTCTTGTATTTTTATTTACATTCTTATTCATAAGGCTTTCATAACATTACTTTTACGGAAATATTGTTAAATTGGACATTCAATTAATATTCCAGATAGAACCTATTTTTTTCGAGACGGGAATTTCATGTGTCAGTCTGCCAAAATATGAGGTTGCCAGTTCTTTCACAGCTAGTTAAAAAAATATTTAATTATTAAGATTTTGAAAAATGAATTTCACAGTCTCTATTCAATCTGTAACTAAAACACCGATTAACGGTTAGAAAGTATTTTTGTATTAGTAAGGCTGTGGATTGAACTTCATCAGTAGTCAGATATCGAATTTTTTCTAGGGTCTTCTTTTTTTAGCTAACATGCCATAATCAATCCTACAATTATTATTTTAATATCCCGGGTCTTTTTAGTGTATTTATGTTTAAAATGTAACTAATAAAGTGGGTAACTACCCACAAACCAACTTTAGCTAAGGTGAAAATCCAGGAATCATTGTAATTTTATTTTCAATACCAGATCTAACACTTCTGCCACGTGAGTTTTACGAGTATATTGAAATTAACCGTTTCAACTTTTACTGTCTCTTTCAAAACATGTTTCAATATTTCACATCAAACACGTTCAATCAACCTGCTCCTTCCTAGAATTACACGTGCTCATGCCACGTGTTTCAATTATTAAGGTATACATTTAATAAGTTTTTTGATTTTTTATTACAGCTAAAAATTTCTTCTTTTTGTTTTACGACTTTTAAAGGTCTACGCATTTTTTAAAAATGGTCCATTAATTTACACGAATTTACTTGCTGCCTCTAAAGTGATATTGCCAATAAGTTGACAGCCCGCGTGGTTGAGTTGTTACGATCCTTGGCCACAAATCCGAAGGTCACATATTCAAAATATAAAATCATATTTTATTTTATTATTTTGTGTTATGTTACAATGTATTTACCCCTCAGGCTAATTTGTTCGCATACATCTCATAGAAATCGCTATGTCTCCCTTACTGTCATATAATTATCAGGTGGTAGAAAGAGAAAACACCACGCTTTACATTCAAATCTACAAGTTAACCGCAGAAGAATTAAAATCATCTATGAGAAACCAAATTCACCGACCGCAATTTGAGAAAAAAAATTATGAAACTGTGTGATTTTTTTAATTAATTCTTCTTACATGAAACGACAAAAAGGTGAGACGACAATAACTTTTAGTTGGATAAAACGTAAGGTCAGCCATTCTTTAAACTTTTTTATGTTTCTTTAAATAATTTAATTTTTCAAAAATTATATATTTATTTCTAATAATAAATTATGAAAGTATTTATCAACACATTTTAAAAACAGTTATTAATTTTCGGATAGGTTCAAAAATGTTCCATTTGTTAGAATTTTATTGCAAAGTGGAAATACTCTGACCTTTTGACAGAATATGCCAGAGGCCTGAAGGGTTAATTATAAATAATATGTTATTGTACCTATATTTGCGGCAGTTGTATCTTTATCGCTCTGGTGAAAGACCACCATTCCGAATCGAAGAATTGCTAGAAATGGCTTTAGCCTGTTTTGTGACCAGATCTGAATTGCTTGGAACTTCTCCTTGAACCTTCCTACCCCATCTTTTTAATATTAACTCCACACAGGAGCCACAAAAGTAAACAATCTACAGGGCCTATATCATCTTTGGGGATTTTGTGTGGTTGGTATTTTATCTCCTTCCTTGATATGCTTGAATAAGAGTATGTTTGAAATAAGGTTCCAATGAGACGTATCTATAAAACGTTTTAATTAAAGAAATAAACGTACCAAAAGCATTATTTGGCTATCTTTTTAATTATCTGTCCGATATGATTAATACCGATCAGATAACATTTAAAAAAATTAAAAGTTCTATGAAATTAAATAATTTTACGCATTACATACCGCAAAGTATACAATTTCATATCAGGCAACCAGGCTCCAACAACAGAAAATGATATGTTTAATCATTGTTCCGACTGATTGATCATCCATTTACAGTAGAAGATTTCTATTTTAAAGTTAAAATTATATTTTTTCATTAGTGTTAGATGAAATGCTTACTAAGATCTTTTATGCTACTGACCCAGTATAATGTTTGTCCTATTATGCTGTACTCAAAAACTATGGGCTTCAGGGAGCGGGTACAGGTCATTATGATATTTTTTATAATTTAATTATTTTGGCAGCATCAAGTTCATGTTGCATTTGTAAGCAGTATTGGTAAGATGTTATTTTCAAAAAAAAATTGAGGTTTTCCGACAATAACTATCTTACATTACACAGACATAAATGTCGTATAATATAAGCATGAGGAACAACATAGGACCAAGATGTGACCCCTGGGGAATACCTGATAATGCTGAAAATTGTTTGGATACTTACCTATTTAGCAACACATATTGTCTTCTTGATTTCAAATAAGAAGCGAAAAAGATAAGCGTTTGTCGATCAAAGCCACGTTTGAACAATATTTTGTGAGTAATAAAATGCTATCATCAACCTTGGCGAAATCAGTACACACTACGTCTGTTTGATCTGTTTGCAAAAGAAATGCAAAATCCATCCAAAATGAATTAAATAATGTTTTAGTTAAATTTAATTTGTTGCAATCAACCGTTTCGGGTATGAGAAGTCATGCAAGTTCAACGAAGCTGTTTCAGTGGGAATGAAATTCAAATGATAAAATTTCCGTGCACTGTCGCAATTTTGATCCAAGCTGTTAGTTACATAAAATCTTTATATTTTAGGTTTATATGCGCTTGAAGAGTAAATCCGATTCAATAAGATTTTAGGTTGGTACCTATAAAGAGAATATTTAAAAGCACCCCCAGAAAACAAAGGCCTAATAGAATAAGAAAGCAATAAAAATACCCGAAGATCTAAAGAATTAGTAATGCGCCTTCATGAAGAAAAGAGGATTTTTCATTTACATTCTTTCCGCAATGAAAATTAAGGAAGGAAATGTGTTTTCCTTATTTACGTAGACGGCCGAACCCCGTTCCCGTGATTGCTTGGAACATATTCAATGGTTATTTTAAAAACATACTTTGTTCTTTAACCCTTCAAACCTCGGAAGGACATTACTAGCCACAAACATCATATCCATTAGAGGCTCCGAAGGACAGATCTGACCAGGGCGTCCATACAGCATAAAAGTATTTATCTTATTGTATTTTATAATGCGTAAATATATGGTTTGTTCGTCCTTGGAAAGACAAATAATTTTTCTTCACAGTTTGTCTTAAATATTTTTACCTAAAATACTATCCGTGTACAACATTGGCTACTTGAAAGGGGACGAGTTTTTTTTAAGGAATAAATGACTTCATAACACTGTTTAAAAAAAAGTTTTAAGTCTATCATTTTTTTTTTCTCGCTAAAATCAAATGTGCAATGTGACCATAAATAGTTATATTTCTAGATAAGTAAGTACCACGATTAACATGTGCTAAAGAAAAAAAATTATACAAAATAATTTGCACATATTTTAATATTAGTTTCCATATTTTTTATTTCTCTTTTCTTTAAAATATTTTTTTATAAGTTTGCTTAACGTTTATTTTTATTTCTTATATAGTTTCTATAATAATATTATTTATTGTTTGTTTTGCCATTATTTTCTTGTTGTTCTCTCTTATGTTTTATTATTTGTTATAGAAAATATTATTATGTTATTCTTACATAAATTATGTACAACTACCAAAATACGGGCATTAGCCTAGTATGTCAGTGGAGAAAATAACCAAAATTGTAATCTTTTAAAATTAATAAGATAAATAAAAAAATATATTATTACTTGGATAGCATTAAAAAAATTGTCTTAGTGTAAGATAACAAATTGGTGGATTTTTTTCATCGAAAGTTGAAGTTATATAATTTTTTATTATAAACGGCGTAAAAAGGGGAGTGAAACTTTTTTTAACTAATTCCCTACACAATTGGAATGTGTTTTCAAAATATTGAAGTCTCAAAAATATGGACGTTTCGAATCAAAATGTCCCCATAATTTTTTTGTTAACATTTTCATGGTTAATATATTTAAAATTAATGGTAATATATTTAAAATAAGCAGCATATTTTAGATACCTCGGGATCATTTCGAAATTCCATGAAATTTCGGCGTGTCCTTGTAAGTAAAAACTTGTAAGTAAAAATATTTTAAAACCTGAAGGGTTAAGTTCCCACAATCACGGTTTGTAATTATTTAGGTGATCATAAAATATTAATTTTGCTTTTTCGTGATCAGTTGTTTGATTTCCATTATGTACAATGCACATTAAAAAAATCGTTGCAACTAAAATTTTACATGAATTAATTATTAATTTAAGGTGACACAATACCATGATAACGGGATTTGCTTCGACGCTCACATTTTAATTATTTCTGATGTACGTATTACTAAAATCTTAAATGTTTCTAGAGAGATTCCCAGGGATGCAAGTTATTTATATTTAAGATTAATAAAAATAGGACCTTACCATTAAATATCTTATGTAAAACGGTTTGCAAATTTTATAAAACGTTTTTCAACTATAAGATGAGCGTGAAGCGCCACTTTTTATTTTTGCAAACGATGAATTAGTTACTTCCCGAGGAATCCCTATAGAATTTTTTTATTTTTTATTAATGCATTCATAAGAATTAATTAAAATATACCACTCGGAAATATCCAAACTCTGTCCCGCTAAAGCAAACTCCGCTGTACGTTAACTCAATACTCGTAGCGAACGTAACTGTATTCGTCTGCAGGTCCTCAAGTACTTACAGCGTTATATATACTTCAGTCACGGCCGCAGCTTCAGCCGAAAGGTCGTGTAACTCCAGTGTTTTTTTTTATTTAATCAAACGATTACTTTTGGTACGGTTTAAAAATCTGTCAGCCACTAATACTGTGGTATTACGGCCGGTATATATCCATTACCCATACGCTTGATTATGAGTAACGTTTTCTAATAACCTGTTCTTATACCTCCGTATTATCTAAAATGAGTAAGACGGCATAAATTTAAAAATAGGATGGGGGTAAATAAAATCACACAATGAAAATGAAACAATGCCATTCTGTATTTAATAATTTGTACACAGGTTCCTTATTAATTTCGACAGGTACTTACAATATTTTTCCTTAAGCTATATTTTTTGCGGTTCTCTTTTATGTTATAGTATTGTAATGGTCTTTACGCTTCACAAGTAAATTTAGTAGCAGAAGCTGAAGAAGAAAGAGAATCAGACAAAGTGTTTGGAGGCTGTTTGTTCCGCAAATGTACCACAGAGCTCGGAACATTACACATTGTGTATAACTTGGCTCGGAACATGACTCGCCTGTTTTGTGGGAAAACTTTCATAACATAATGAGGAATTATGTACGTCTTGGGAACAAATTCCTTCAGCTCCCAGCGCGCTCCTGGCAGGGGTGGACTGGCAAGTAAAACTAACCCAACCTCTTTTAAAATTTTTCAATACAATCTTTCCACAGACCTTTGTGATTGAAAATGTCCATTCAATATATCCACATGGAGAAAAATTAGATTTGCTGGTTTATTTTAAATCTCTCAAAATTATTGGTAATCCGGTTAAAATCGAGAGTGCAGGCCGTTTCCTGATATTTCTTAGAAAATTTTTAATGTATCGGAACACGTACTCATGCACATACATTTGAATTGATAATATGTAATGACGAAATTCAAATATATATTTTATGAGTGATATTATAACCGTGATTATACATTCGTATTTTACTAAAAGTTTATTAGGAAACCTATTGATTCTTTTGTCAAGGGCCTGCAATCCTGTTTTAAGTCGGTTTCACAATAATTTTAAGAGATTCTTAATAAACTAGCAATGCTCATTTTTCTCCGTGTATAGACCGGGAGGCGGATTCCCGTTCTGTATCTTTGGCTAAGGACACGTCCTTGGTGAACATATCCCTCTAATATTGGCTTTGGTATAGACTGGAGCGAGTGAGATAGCTGCGGAGCATAGCGATGGGTAAAATGGAGATATGTCCCTGGATAGGGGTGGAGAACGGTAATCTGCCTCATGGTCATTTTTATGGAGAGTTTTGTTAGTATATATATATATGATCTTGAAATTCAATGTTTACTGTCCTGAATTGTTTACCATCTTAAACTGTCGCTTCTTCCTGCCGCTTTATCAGCTTGCATAGGTAATGCTGCGAGAGTTGGCTGCAATAAAAAAAATTAGCATTGAATGTGTTTGTGCATGCCTCCACCGGTGAGGATCATTCTTTTGACTATTTTGAACTGTGAATTGTGAAATAATCATGAATTGTTTTTTTTTAACAAATGTCGAAAAAGATGTGGGTGTAACTTGGGGACCCCATTCTAGGGTTACATTGCACATGGTTTTGTGTGTCCATTTAAATTTAAATTAGGCCAAGTTTTCTTTTGTAAGGTTTTAATGTTTTTAAAATCTTTTTTTTGGAAGTGTATTAATTTTTTTAAGTAAGTTTTGTAATAAAATATTACAAGAAGAAATATTAAAGTTCAGGCGAAACACGTTGTATGTAAGTTATACATTTTTGTGATTACTGTGATGAAGTCAACTAAGGTCGATAGACCTGTACCTTTTCTTATATTTTATATTATTAACGTGCATAGAGCCAAAAAAACTAACTAGGGTTTGCGCGGAACACAAAGGTACACGTAGGTTTTTTTCTATTTATTGCAAAATCTCGCAGATGTCAAAATTATTTTAACCATTTTTACGAAAAATTTTTAGGTTTTAAATAATCAATTAGCATACTCGTATAACGTCTGCACATTATTGTTTCTCTAATTCTATAACCGCATGGAAACAAGATTCTTTGAAGTCGTGTGTGATTATTAACAAAAATGTTATAAATTATAAGATGTGGCTTTTAAAATAGAATTTTTATGTCACTTATTGTCAGTAAGTCAATTTCGTTATTAAAGGCCAGCGGTTAGAATTTGTAGGTTTATGGGAAAACAACAGATTTTTTGTATCGATATTAAGTGCATTGAATACTTCAGCCCTTCCCGAGATTTTTCCTTATCTTATCGGGCCTGTGGCGTCGCGCCAGTACGCCCCTGTTGCCTGTAGCATCCCAGCCATGCCACTTGTAGACCCACAGCTAATGGACTTTATTATTATTTATTCCCATACCTTTTAAAAGTTTCACGCGATGATTTGCAAAAGCGTCCTGCCTAATGCCCAGGTTAATGCAGCCTTTATTTGCCACCCATAAAATGCCAGGTAATTCGATATGACGAGAAAAAGCAAGAACAAATTTGTTTAATTTTTGTACAATTTTTAGAAAATATCAAATGATGATAGAAATAACAATTATTCCAGATATTTTGAAATAAATTGTATAGCCCGCACTGAAAAAAATGAATACGGCTTTTTATAATATTGCTAAGATATGGATAAACCGGGACTCGAACCTGGTTATTAAATTGGCTAAGCTCAGATAAAATGGTAGAGCAGGCGACTCGTGTACAATCAGGGGTGGGCAGTTCTTTGATCAGCAGCTCGTCCATCGGTCAGGAGGTTGGAAAAGGACATCACAATAATAACACATAAGTAAAAGGCACAAGGTATATTAAATGTCTCGAGAAATACAGGTTAACATGGATCTCCCTACTAACTCTCTCTACTAATTTATGACGACCAGATAAAGCGTGGATTCTACATGAAATTTACGAGAATTGAACACAAGAAAAAGGGGAAGGTTGAAAGCTTACGAATCGTCTCGATGAGGTAAGGGGCATCATGTTGAGCCAGAGGTACCCGCGCTCACAGGCGGCGGGTCAGTTGAGGCGGTGAAGTGCACTCGGGATTTTACGCGGGAACGGGACTCCATTGAGTAAGCCCGAACCGTAATAATAAACATGATTGTAAGTTTGATGGCGAAATGCATCTAGTAGGAAACTGGCACGAGATCGCGTCTGTTTCTATTATTACGTAATTCCGCGCGCTCGAACATTGTGAGCGTTTGTGGTTCGCTCTGCGAGAAACACACTGTTGCAATGCCCGAGGTCCGCTCTCGACTGGCGGGGCTCGGCGGTGGCGGGCAGTGTTGAGCCGAGAACGCTCCCTGGGTGGTCTGTGCCATCACGCGGCGGCTAGCTGCGTTTTGTCACGTACGCCACGATCGTTTGCATGGGGAAAGCGAGGCTAAATTATGCATCTTTTTTATAGGGTGACTTGTATTACGTAACACATTCCCCCTCCGCCAGTAAAAGGCGACGTGGTAATGAAGCTTTAGGCGCTAAAAATCCTCTTCACCTTGTCGTGAGGGAAGTAGAGAGAGAAGAAAAAACAGTGTTGATTTACAAAAAAAACAAAGAAAAAAATACATGGTTATGCAATGGTGAAAAGACAACATACAAGGTTATGCAGTGATGACAAGAACAACATACAAGGTTATGCAGTGATGAAAAGAACAACCTACAAGGTTATGCAGTGATGAAAAGAACAAACATACAAGGTTATGCAGTGATGAAAAGAACAACATACAAGGTTATGCAGTGATGAAAAGAACAAACATACAAGGTTATGCAGTGATGAAAAGAACAAAAAGGACTCTAAAATTTCATTGGTCTGTAAGCTAAGTTTGAAGAGCGTAGTGTTTTCGTAGAGTACCAAGTAGACGTAATTTCACTGAAGTTATAAAGTTACATTTTCACTGTAACTTGACCCATTTGAGATTGCACTCAAGTATCACTAGGGCCATAGAAATTGAACTGTGCTTCTTGGTTGTGGTTGAGGGATGGTGATGCGGAGGGCCAGAAGTATCCGGGTTTTTGTTGTTGTACCAGCGTGAATTCCATTATGCTGATGCGGTGGAGCAGTGGTTGTCAAGGTGAAATGAAGTTGGTAATAACATGGAGTAATAACAATAAGTTGATTGATGGTTGATGCGTGTAATGGTTATTATGTTGAGTTTGCGCATCGGCAAGTGGTTGGTTTGTACAAATGGCAAGTGGTTGATTTGTATGACTGCCAGTAGTTGATTTCCACAAACGGCAAGTGGTTGATTGCACAACGGCAAGTGGTTGATTGCACAACGGCAAGTGGTTGATTTGCACAAACGGCAAGTGGTTGATTTGCACAAACGGCAGGTGGTTGATTTGCACAAACGGCAAGTGGTTGATTTGCACAAACGGCAAGTGGTTGATTTGCACAAACGGCAAGTGGTTGATTGCAGGAACATAATTAACCTTGAGCTGGCATGCTCTGAGGTTGGTTCTTTTGAATGTGGTTTGAATGATGAGACAACTTGATTTGCAACTGCACGCACGACTCACACCTAATTTGGGTGCGGTCGGGTGTTTTTGGTACGCAGAGATTGGAGGGATGTGAGTGATGGAAGTGAAGGCGGCAAAGAAGAGAAGCTCAGCTTGCAGGTGATGAGAAGGGCTGCTGGTCTTTTTTTTTAATCCAGGGACAGGTTATTATTAGAGCCAAAATTCTTGAAGTTTACCTGCCTAGTAGACCAATGATGCAAAACGTTTGGAGAGAAACAAATTGTGTTCAAGAGAAAAGACAAAAAGACAAAAAAACGTCGTTGGTTAGAGAGAGTAAGAGAGAGAGTAGAGAGAGATCCAATATGCTGACTATACCATGAGTATCCCGAGATTGGGGAGACAAAAAAAACTATCACGACTGGCGTGAGGTTACCTATTTGATATACAAGGTATAGGTAGGTGGTTGTACAGTAGTAACACCAAGTTTCTGAAAGAAGTTGGCCTTCCATGGCCGGTGTTAGCGCTTGAGCGATAACAACTTACGACTTTCAAAATTACAAGAAATGTGTTGATTACCTAGGTATGGGGTGAAAAGGAGAGATTTGAAGCAAATTTCATGGATAAAGATTGTCTTATAGACAGACGATACGCTATGTGCGTAGGGTACACCTTCCAGATTCATGAAATTAACCTCAAGGATAATGAGGGATGAAAAAAAAAATGGCGTTGAGCGAGAAGGTCTGCTGGTGATGGAGCTGATTCTCCGTTCGATCTCTTTCAGAGAACGAAATGTGGTCAACCAGCAGATTTCCTAACTTTTTACAAATGTACAAGAGTTTGATGGAGGGGTAAAGGATGGAGGATTGAGTAGCGAAAATTGATAGTGACTGAGCTAATTCTCAATTCGATCTCTATGTGAGGACGAAATATATCAACCAGCAAATTTCCTAACTCTTTACACAAATATACATGAATTTGATGAAAAGGTGAAGGAGAATACACAGTAATAACAATCTAATCTTTCACGTGTATTTGGTGAAAGATTAGGGGTCGTATTTAATCTTCTACAGTTTGTGAGAACATGACAGACCCTTGCTCAAGTTTCACAAACCTGGGAGTTTTTCTTATTCGTCTCCCAGACAACGAGTTAGGTGGTTTTGTGTCACTGTCTCAATTAACTCCCACGACACGATACCTCATAACCAACAGTGAAGCTGATGGCTAGTCCATGGTCAATGGATAGTGGATGGTTCTTGGGTCCGCTGACAAGAAGTCCACAGGTATCAGTTAGCGTAAAAAATTGCTGAATGCACAGCTTCATGTTTGTTTGAAGAGAACAAAAAATTCTCACTACAGTGAAGGACATTTCCCTCAGTGTCATGAGTTATACAAAAAAGGGCCCCAATTAAGGGTGACAAGTCAGGGTAAAATGATCTACGTCCGGTAGAACAAGTACATAGTGTCAACTTATTTAAAGAAAACAACAACAAGATATTGTATCGTTCGCACGAATCATGGTTAGTATTATAACGTCTTCACGTCTCATGTAGAACAAATACATAGTGTCAACTTATTTAAAGAAAACAACAACAAGATATTGTATCGTTCGCACGAATCATGGTTAGTATTATAACGTCTTCACGTCTCATGTAGAACAAGTACATAGTGTCAACTTATTTAAAGAAAACAACAACAAGATATTGTATCGTTCGCACGAATCATGGTTAGTATTATAACGTCTTCACGTCTCATGTAGAAATTGAACGAATTACGAAAGAACCCTAGTATTGAAAGGAAAGGTACAACATAGATATTTATAACCATTTAATGGAACAAATTATCTCTTTGGCCACAGTGTATGTAAGCCAGTAAAAAAAGTAATTATAACGAACTTCTCGTATCATGGTAGATATTATAACATTCTCATGTATAGTGTTAGATTTTATAACGATCCCTCGTCTCATGGTGGATATTGTAACATTCTCATGTATCATGAAAATAATATATCAACGTTCAATAATAAAAAAGTACCATTTCAATACCGGAAAAAAAAGATACATACACAATGTCAAAAACAATCAAGTAGTGGCTATTGGTATTATCAAAAAATGACAACGGCATAACCTTTGGTTGGGTTTATGCGTTAAGTTGGCAATAATACAAGACATATGCCAACAAGGATGTCTTAAACAAGACACAAATATAGCAAAAGAGACCTATTTGGTTTTACTAACTCTTTGCTTACAAAATGTTGTGATGGCATAACCTTTGGTTGGGTTTATGCTTTAAGTTGGCAATAATACAAAACATATGCCTACAAGGATGTCTTAAACAAGACACACATATAGCAAAAGAGACCTAATCGGTTTTACTTACTCTTTGCTTACAAAAAAGGTTTGTAGTGGTTTATTTAAGACCTGATTGGGTTTTACTTACTTAAAATGACCAAACAAAAACAAGGAAACACACTTGGTGTTACCAAAATTGCCACAAACACGAATGTTGTGAACTTTATGTTACAAATTTGATACAGAAGGCACCTAGAGACACAGGATGACTTAATATGAGTGACCTGGCTCGGTGTATTTGACAAGGCAAATTAATGCTTATTTAAGTCAAAATATAGTACATAATATAACAAATTGGGGTCAGGAAGTTGAGATCTTAAGATTTTACATACTCAATGTGACCGAAAGGTGTTATGTATGTAACATTGTTATTGATGAGGAGGACAAATCGGCGTTTGTTCTCCTTTACAACAACCTTTTTCAGAATTGACGTGTCAATATCAAATTCTGAAAAAACAACCAATTAGAGCAAATGGGAATGTTGAGCGCCATTCAATTTTTTTTAGAAAAAACTGAAAAAACTTTAAAACAAAGTAATTGTAACTTTTTATTTGTTACACCTATGTAAACTGAATCAAATGACGATACCAAACTGGAATTTACACACGCATTATGATTACAAGTTACAGGGGTAGAATATTCACCTCAATTGGGTGTATGTTGCAAAGGGGCCATTGTTTTATGTACGATGGAACCCATTGGAACAAATGTGAAGAACAAATGTGAAAGAACAATGTAAGGAACAATGTGAAGAACAAATGTGAAAGAACAATGTAAGGAACAATGTGAAGAACAAAGTGAAAGAACAATGTGAAGAACAAAGAACATAAAAAATATTTACAAAACAATGTTGTACGTGACTTTTTGTGGTATTTATGACAAAAAATAGTTATGTATTTAGTGTCGTAAGTGTCAGAATGGTAACGACTAACAAATGATGTCCAGGGTCGACTCCGGGAGCATAAATTGTTCGGGAAGTGGAAAAAGTCTCTTGACTGGAATGATATCAGTTCCAGAGAAGATACGTACAAAATATTAGTACAATTTATAAACATTACACGGTGAGGTGTGACAAAGAAACAAAAATAACAAAGGGTTTATACAAAAGAGCATAATAGTACAAGTATTGGTGAGAAATGATTTAAAACCACAGTTGACACTTCTGTGTTTTAGAAAAAAAAGGTTACCTTGCAGAGGTCGAAAATGCGAGTTTTTATATGAAACTAACGCGTTAAGACATGCTGTTTGTCTGCACGAGGGCCAAGTCTCGTGGGACAAAGGTAGAGCCAAAAGTTTGTTAGTTATGTGAGTGTGACCTAGTGAAGGTGGTGTCTGTTGTGTCCACACTTCCTAGTTTGACAATATCTTTCACGTGATAGTTGCCGATGTGTTTCCCAGAGGCATCCGATAGGGTGTACACTACATCGGAGATTTTTCTCAGGACTTTTGCTTTAACAAAGCGAGGAGCTAGTTTTGCAGAGAAATACAGAGCACCTTGTGAGAGTGTGTTGTTGCGTCTCCAAACTATGTCGTTTTCCTTAAAGGTAACATGTTTCCTGCGTAAATTGTGTCTGTTTGCGACAGAGATTATACTGCCGGGTTGAAATTGCAGCCCTTTTATGTATTTCCTGTTGTAAAATGTTGCGTGTTTGATCAGGACGTTTTTGGTTTTGTTGAAAGGAGAAATATTCCTGTCTTTCAATTCCTTTTCTAAGCTTTGAGTACTTCGAGAGCAGATGTTGGCTATTATGCCTAAGGTGTTGTTTCGAGGATTCATTTTGTGGCTAGTTGAGTTAGACATTGTGAAAAGAAAAAAGAATTGTCAGAGTGTTGTGGCTGGTTGTTTTTCAAAAAAAACACCAGGGGTTTACTTGTGATGGTAGGTGAAGAATTTTGTGAAATTTTTGAAGTCCCAGTATGGAAAAAAAAATGGCCAGCGGTCTCCTTGTGTTTTTAATGGGAAGGTCCCTGAGATTGTGCGTTTTCGAAAAAAATTTTCGAAAAATTTCAAAGTCCTAGATGAGTGAAGGAAATTTTTTGAAAAATTTCCAAGTCTTTGATTTGAAAAAAAAAACGGCCAGGGGTCTCCTTGCAATTTTAGTGGAAAAGTCCCTGAGATTGTGCGTTTTGAAAAAAATTTTCGAAAAAACCAAATTTCCGAAAAAATTTTCAAAGTCCTTGATTTTTGAAAAAAACGGCCAGGGGTTGTCCTGGGATTTTGATGGAAAAGTTCCTGAGATTGTGCGTTTTTGAAAAAATTCCGAAAAACCAAATTTCCGAAAAAATTAAAATTTCCGAAAAATTTTCAAAGTCCTTGATTTTTTGAAAAAAACGGCCAGGGGTTGTCCTGGGATTTTGATGGAAAAGTCCCTGAGATTGTGCGTTTTGAAAAAAAAATTTTCGAAAAAACCAAATTTCCGAAAAAATTTTCAAAGTCCTTGATTTTTGAAAAAAACGGCCAGGGGTTGTCCTGGGATTTTGATGGAAAAGTTCCTGAGATTGTGCGTTTTTGAAAAATTTCCGAAAAACCAAATTTCCGAAAAAATTAAAATTTCCGAAAAATTTTCAAAGTCCTTGATTTTTTGAAAAAAAACGGCCAGGGGTTGTCCTGGGATTTTGATGGAAAAGTCCCTGAGATTGTGCGTTTTTGAAAAAAAAAATTTCCAAAAAAAACAGATTTCCGAAAAATTAAAATTTCCGAAAAAATTTCAAAGTCCTTGATTTTTGAAAAAAAACGGCCAGGGGTTGTCCTGGGATTTTGATGGAAAAGTCCCTGAGGTGTGCGTTTTGAAAAAAAAATTTCCAAAAAACAGATTTCCGAAAAAATTAAAATTTCCGAAAAAAAAATTTCAAAATTCCGAAAAATTTCCGAATACAGATTTCGAGGAAGTATTGTTTGTTCTTTCAACAATTAATGGAGGGTTGTTTGTGATTCGTGACCAATTGTCTGAATTTAGGCAGAACCAGCTTTTGGTTATTTACACGCAAGCATCCCTTTCCCTGGACACGACAGGCTCGAGGCGGAGAAGGGCCGAGAGTCGGGGATTTACGTCAATCGCGAATCTCAATTATATGTAAAGGGTAAGTCGGCTTTCAAGACTTTTCTTTCAAAAAGGATACTCTACCCACCTTTATTACATATAAAGCGAAATTATCAGATGACAGAAGGGCGTTAATTTTCCTTGTCTATGAATTTTGCAGAACGATGCTGGCTTATGGCTCCACTAACAAGGAATTTATTTTGTATCATGTACAAGATTTGAAATTGTTGAATTGTAGTTTAATGTAGCTCGTTTCCTCTAATAGTTGTACTCGGAAAGTAAACCTTCATGGTTAAAGATCACTATGTGATGTTTGAGATGTCCGAAAAGAAGTAAATGTTGGTTGCGCACCTTGTGATAGAATACCGGTAATTAAATTTTGTCGAGTGACGATTCGTAGAACTTGTAATTTAACACAGAATAGTTTTAATGTGACACGGTTGTTTTAGATTTGACGCGATGGTTTGTAGAACAGCTATGATTTATTGGAAGAAAACATAGTTATTCAATTGTTAATACAAAGCAAGACATAAAACACAGTGAAAGAGTTCAAGATTATTTCCAATTTGACCTCCCGATGGACGATTAATAATCAGAGAAAAAACCACGTTTGCGCCAGTGCTAAGATAATAAACACAATACATAACACAATAAAGGCACAAGGTATATTAAATGTCTCGAGAAATACAGGTTAACATGGATCTCCCTACTAACTCTCTCTACTAATTTATGACGACCAGATAAAGCGTGGATTCTACATGAAATTTACGAGAATTGAACACAAGAAAAAGGGGAAGGTTGAAAGCTTACGAATCGTCTCGATGAGGTAAGGGGCATCATGTTGAGCCAGAGGTACCCGCGCTCACAGGCGGCGGGTCAGTTGAGGCGGTGAAGTGCACTCGGGATTTTACGCGGGAACGGGACTCCATTGAGTAAGCCCGAACCGTAATAATAAACATGATTGTAAGTTTGATGGCGAAATGCATCTAGTAGGAAACTGGCACGAGATCGCGTCTGTTTCTATTATTACGTAATTCCGCGCGCTCGAACATTGTGAGCGTTTGTGGTTCGCTCTGCGAGAAACACACTGTTGCAATGCCCGAGGTCCGCTCTCGACTGGCGGGGCTCGGCGGTGGCGGGCAGTGTTGAGCCGAGAACGCTCCCTGGGTGGTCTGTGCCATCACGCGGCGGCTAGCTGCGTTTTGTCACGTACGCCACGATCGTTTGCATGGGGAAAGCGAGGCTAAATTATGCATCTTTTTTATAGGGTGACTTGTATTACGTAACAATATCTTATTTTATCTGTTAAAAATGTGACCGCATGATCATTTCCCAATAAAATATTAGTCACTCAGAACGTTTATATCGTATAAACACCTGTTATATTTATAACATGTGTTCACGCATTTTCTCTTGTCAGAATAAATATAATGAACGAGATTCCTCATAACATATTCATATTTTAATGATATTTTGTTGCTAAATTTGTCAAATAAATCGTTATAGGCCTACAATCTCATTTTTATCACGAAAATGAAAAATGTGACCAGATTTTTAATAAATTAACAGTATTTCATATCAGTAAGTTTTCTCTGTGCGGATTTCAGGGCGATAAAAAATTGGGTTTTTAGTAAGTTCGATAAATTTTTAGACGTTGAAAAATATATTCTAATAAATGTGAACCCAAATCATTGGAAAAGTGACTTAAGTGGTTTCCATGGATAATTTGTGTGGGAATATACATTGTATTTCTGAACTTGTAGGCTTTCGAGGGAATTTTATTTTTTTACCGAGTTCGTTCACCTCGCACTTTTTCCTCTAATTTTAACAGGTTGAGTGGTTAATTTCTTTCCCCGATTTAAAAAATTCGGATACCCATTAAAATATCCTGGATGTTAAATTGCTTGGTCGGGCTTAAACGTTTCGCCATTTTTGAAGAAGGGTAGGAATTTTGTTGATATATTTAAAATATATATATTATTACGTTTATCTGAGGCATCGTTTACTTTTCAAGCAATTACAACAATGATTTTTTTTTTCGAAGCAAACAAATACTTTGGGGTGTGAAATTTTATATTAAATTTAAAAAAAAACACATTTTGTAATACAACACTTTTTTATTGAATTAATAACTGACAGCTTAACAGGTTTCGCTTATCTCAAGTTTCATCAGGGCTATTATATGACGAACCTTGAGTTAAGTGAACCCTGGTTGGCTTATCTCAAGCTTCATCAGAGCTGTCATATGATGAAGCTTGAGGTAAGTGAAACCTGGTAGGTTATAATTTATTATTTCAATAAAAAGAAGTGTACTACAAAGTGCATTTTTTTCAATTAAAAATACATATCTTGTTCGCCTACTATCACATGACGGGAGAACTGTTTTGTAGTGTATAAAAACTGCTTTAAAAAACTATACAGCTTATTAATGATTAAATTTATATATTTATTCACAATTCATGACACTAGTGTCATTTACATATATGATAGCTATTAACAGTCATAGAAATAAGAATGAAAGGAAAAAAATATAGGATTATATAAGAAAACAAGAAAAAAGAATACATATTAGTAAAAAAATTAGTGAAAGAAATGAAGAAAAAACTAAAATTTCAACTGTTTACCTTTATTTCTTATTGTCCTTGGAAAATTTGCACCACTTTTCATTTGCCCAAACTAAAAATAAAATTGCAAAATAAAACGTATTTATTTTATTATGCCAACTCCGTTTCAGTAACTTGTTAAGAATATATTTAAATAATTTATTAATAATTCTGTCCGTAAGATGATACTCTCTGCAGCAAATACTGACTCCCTCGGATAATGAAATTAGAAAAAGAGTGATGCTGGCAATTGGCCGCAAAGGAGTCCTCATGAATATTTACAGAAAATAATTAGTCGGATGAATAATATCTCAGATGACTAGGGGCAGCTCACTTCCAAACAATTAAATTAATTAAAACTTTTGATTGCCTCTGCTTCCTCGGCTATGTTCCTTCTACTTACTTCTAATTCCACTAACACCGCGCAGTCCCAACACTAAATCTTACAGAATTCCCTGATATTTCTGACGAAAGTTAAATAATGGCAGACCGCCTTGCCTAGTATACATACTACTTGGTAGTCAGCTATGTCTGTGGTAGTCGATACATACTGAGGCGATGGTGGTGGTGTTTCCAACTTTGACGTGATGTAAATAATGAACATCATACTGAAGACAGAATGAAGAGGCGTACAGATAAACAATACTTATCTTTGTTGACTTCTAAAAGGTGAAATATAAACTAACCAACGAAGTATATTCATAGAAAAGTCAATAGATGTCGCACATTAAAATAAAAAAATGGATATCCACGATACTATCTAGATCGCATTTAGCTAGGGAAGAATCTTGCAATCGTACATAAAGATAAGCCAATAAAAATTAAGATGTTGGTGTTCTTAGTCGAATAATGATACAATTAAATATGACCGAAGGAGATAGAGATGGATTAGCTTAGTCGCAGAGCAAATTGAAGCCCCGACAAGGCTGAGGTCCTGGGTTCATTACCCAAATGCGAACGAATCTTTATCCGATTTTTCTATTTGGTGCGATTTACTAATATTGTCTTCAATGATTGATGTATTCTCAGTTGCGTCCATGGCTTCTAAACCTTCAAGAGTTGCATCCCTTATATCACAATATTAATTTAAACGTGTGTCAATATATATTTTTAATGTATAATCAATAATCAGTCTTCATAAAACTTATTTCTTTCGGTGCGAACCGAGTTGGTTCCCAAGTTACGGTCTTCATCTTTCAACCACAGAAAAGACATCAAATTTGGGTTGTAACTTTGTCCGCAACTCCAGTTCATTGAATTTGTAGACAAGCGAGAAAGTGGGTATCTACCTATCATATAATATTTTAATCAGAACACTATTTTCATTTCCATTTTAAAAATTGAAATGCTTTGTTGAAAATGTGTTCGTTTCCTACAGTGAAATTACGTGTTTTTTTAAATTATCGGATTCTTTTGGTTTTTGTAAAATACCGAATAGTACAGAAGATATAAGCTGTCAAAATTTTGATGTTTTCAGCCTGGCAAAAAGCTTGTAACATCGCATTATATACGCGGCGATACTGCAGCACTGCCATTCAAATAATTATGAATTACTAGTTCTTTTAGAAAACAACAGAGGGCGCAACTTCCGTTTACAACAATCCCAAACATTACAGTAATTGAGTTAATTTAGTTAATTGAATAATGATTGCAATGTCTACTTATTTCACAAGTTCACTTTGAAATCTCATAACGTCGTCATTTTTGGAGACATTGAATAACTTATTGTACTTTCGTTATTTTAACTCTAATATAATGCATACCATCAAAATGGAAAAATTAGGAAACGACCTCATTTAGAATATTTTAAAATATTAATTTTTATACAGTTACAGCTGTTTAATTTACGTTTATTCTGTCAATAAACGTAAATTGAATGAATTTTACAAACTAAATCTCTAATTATAGCAAACCACAGCTGACTTTTAGAACACAATAATTTTTCATTTAGTTTTCAGAAAAAAAAAATCATAACCAATCAATTTAGCACAAAATGTGTATTATCTGAAAAAACTTTACCGATCATAATTTTGCATGCAATTATCTTAAAGTATTCTACAATTTATTATTACTTCCAGGTCAATAATTTTCTTTTCACTTCATCCATTCCGTTTACGTTCCAGACAATTTCTCCACTTCTTTAGCTTTTTTTACATTATTTTACATATAATAATTATTTTATATTATATATTTGTTTACATATAATAATTCTACTGATGTCCTATGTCATCTTTGGGGATGCTGTGTGGAGGGTATTCTCAGTAGAGAGAGGAAGTTTTGGGAAGGAAAAACGCTTTAGGGGTGGGTAGGAATCTGGATGTCAATGTGTCCTGGAGTGACAAACGTATGAATCCATCCCTCCACTGCGGTACAAGGCGACGTTCCCAAAGAGTCTGCTGGAGAGATCGAATGATCTTTCTCAAGCAGTCTCTTGCGATCTGGCCTGCAACTTAGTTAGTGGGCAGATGCATCTGCCACCAAGATCCAGACAAACCTGATCCAAGAGAAACTGTGGAGATTTTAGATTTCCGAAAACAAATTTGTAAGGAACCCAAAATAATCTTCATTTTAAACGATTTAAGATTTTCAATAAACTAACGACAGATGTCAAAGAAGCTAAAAGGCTTGCTGTTTTTCGTGGGTTATGGCTAAATTCTAAAAATAGTAAGCTTTAGATGTAGTATAAAGTGTGCCTTAATTTCATAGAAATAAGTTCTTAGTAGTCAACAAGGTTTATAATAAATATAAAAATGTAATTTTAACTAAATAAACACATACAAAAAATGCACACCATGATCCCGAGCACCCCTGCTAAGGCACTAACCGTAGCGAATCATTTGGGATGATCTATGGCAGATGTGTTAATTATCCAATAAATGGTGGTCGGGGCGGCGGTACCCATTTTACATTGGTTTTACGTTCATATCAGATATCCTCATTCGCAATTCGTTCAATTGAGCTTTAATCGCACCTTTGCCTGAAAGATAAAATTTCTATTGCATTCAGTCTATATGCTTAAGTTATCTATTCATTGAACCATCAGTGACCATGACCTGACAGTGACTGAGTAAGCATCCCACCCAGGCATCGTATGTTCAATTCCTCTGGGTGCCAAGGCGTCCATCACAACAAAGCAACATTTTCCGATAACTGTAGTGGTAGTGTAAAAATTTGAAATATTGTCAGGTTATTCGCAATACACCTCCTATACCTCCTTGTCATATTTCAAGGTTGGAATCAAAACTCCATTTCGAACTGCTTACCTCTCCTGCTTTAACTACAGCCTGATTGTGTCTACCAACTGCATTCAGTCTTCCATTAATTAATTGAATTGCCTGCATTCAACCTTCTGTTAACAACCTTAACAGCCTTCCCGAATTAATACACAAACTCGTTTGCTCGTTCTAAGGATTCACTTTTCCTGGCCTCGACCAAATAGCGCAGTGCCTTTTTTAGTCTCTCTTTGTATAGGCTAATTAATTCAACAGCGCGCAGCGGTTGGATTATATTTCACACATAACAACTATACTTTGAATGCAGTTTCGCGAAATAACGATTGAAATTAGTGAAAAATTATTATTATTATCAAAGCAATATGCCCTGCCGTAAACTAATATCAACATGAGAAGACATTATAACTAAAACACATCTAAAAATATATAAATAAAAAAGTACTTAGAAAGTATTTTTAACCCCCGATAGCGTTTCAACAACAATGTATAAATTTACTGTAAATTGGTGAAGCATATTCGATCGGATTTACAGAGATTACACAGGATAGAAGGAACTAAGCCTTACCTTTACGTGCTGCTTGTATTGCTTTAAGTTCTTTGGTGTAAATCTCACAACCACAATTCATTTATATAGGACACCTAACTTGGCGATGCACAATTCAACCCGATTGATTCGAATTCAATGGCCACTTTAAGAGAATAAATAAATTTGTATGTAACAAACTTTCAAGTGCAATTACAAAGTTGCGAGAGCCACAAAGATGACCCAAGATTGATGACGAGAGTATTACAAATGTACAATCTGTTGAAATGATTTTCCATCTGACCGGCTTATTAGGAAATATATTTGGAAGTCTTATCTCTTGCTTGAGTTAGATAAGACTCCGCGAAGGAAAAGAGAGGAACAAGGAAAATGAGAATATTCTAGACAGGACGTCTAGTCAAACGGGATACGAAGCTGTTTAAATACTAAACAAGTTTTGTTTGATCATATTAAAGTGAAATCCTAGAATACTTATTTTTTAGTCGAGAAATTAGAAGGTGGGAAGTACTTGGCTAATCGGGATCTAGTCACAGAACATAGATAAAAACATTCAAAGCAGTGATTCTAATCTGAGTAGTTGTCTCTTTCCAGGTCAAATTTATTTTATTTTAGATGATTATCGCAAAAAGAAAACCAACTGCCCAAAGCCAATGATACTATGTCATTCCTCATTTGGGTTGTACTGTGAGGTTGGAGGAAGGGGGAAGGAGAGAACATGAAAATATGAAAATTGGAAATTAACAAGATCTGTAACATCTGTAATCATTCAAACAAATGTTTGATTTTTGAATGATTATCTCTCACTAGAGCGATACTGATAGGAACTTGGACTTCCTATATTAACTATGGAGAAATAACTAGTTGTTACCCGTTATCATAACATAATTTTCATTACGCATTCATAGGTTCCATTTCTTAAAAAAATATTACAAACAATATATACTGTTAAAACATATTTTGGCTTTCGAAATTCGTTCTGCAATAGGTATTCCTCTTCTTGAAGTATATTTATCGTTTTTAATAGAGTGAGAAACGGGTTTTGTAAATGGCATCGGCAGAAGGCGAGCGTAGCTGGAGAGGTTCTATAAGGATGAGGAAAAGTAATAGATTTTGTGGAATGAATTAACGGGACAAAACACCCGAGGAATGGTAGAGACCGCGGACGATCAGCAGTTAAATTATGTGCTTTTTTTTGAAACCTGAACAGATTCTTCAGAAAAAATACAAAACAGAAACAACATTTATCGTAAGGCCGCTTCATATTAAAAAAAGGTTTTTGTAACTATTGCTACAAGCATCCTCGAAAGGACGAAATGTTAGTGTCTTAAAAATACCTACATACTGCTAAGATACGCTAACATGTGCTAACATATGGGTAAACCGGGACTCGAACCTGGTTAAATATTGGCTAAGCTCAGTAGAAAGGTAAAGCAGATGACTCGTGTACGATCAGGGGTGGGCAGTTCTTTGATCAGCAGCTCGTCCATCGGTCAGGAGGTTGGAAAAGGCCATCACAATAATAACACATAGGTAAAAGGCACAAGGTATATTAATCATCTTCTAAAGAAACACAGGTATAAATTGGATCTCTACTCTCTACACTCTCTGTGACGACCGGATGAAACGAGGATTTTTACAAGAAGTTACAAGAATTGAACACAAGAAAGGGGATAGGTTGAAAGCTTACGATTCGCCTTGAGATGTGGTATGGTACATCATGTTGACCAGGTCTTCCTGCGCTCAGAGGCAACGGGACTGTTGAGGTTATGATATGCACTCGGGATTTTACACGGGAACGGGACTCCATTGAGTTTAGTTCGAGCCGAGATAATAAACATGATTGGCAATTGATAGCGAAATGCATCTAGTTAGGAAACTGGCACGAGATCGCGTCCGTTTCTATTATTACGTAATTCCGCGCGCTCGAACATTGCGAGCGTTTGTGGTTCGCTCTGCGAGAGACACACTGTTGCAATCACCGAGGTCCGCTCTCGACTGGCGGGGCGGCCGGTGCCGGCCCGTGTTGAGCTGAGAACGCTCTGGGTGGTCCGTGCCGATCATGCGGCGGCTAGCTGCGTTTGTCACGTACGCCACGACCTTCTGGCATGGAATAGGGTGACCAGGTCCCATTTAATCTAGGGCAACCATTCTTTTAATTTATAGGGAGACTGTATTACGTAACAATACTTTGCAGCAAAGGGTCAAAAGAATGTATGAAATGATTTGTGACCCATGATAATACATTCGTTTTGCTTTTTTTATAAATGCGCAAGAAATGGTTGCTTGGCGCATAGAATACTTTTAAGATGGTTTATTTCAAACGGAAATAATAATATCACTAGAAGTTAAAAACATGCTCCCTAGTTTTTTTGGTGCTAAGCCCTGGGGGCGGCACTTCTTTGGGCTTCGCCCAGTTTAAGTGATGCTAACAATAGTTACATTTATGGGTTGATATTAGGTCAATGGGTAGATATGTAAGACATTCTCTAGTAGTCAGAGCAATGAGAGGAACACCCTTCACCCAACATAAATCTCGTCAGTGAGAAATTTATTATTTCCTCTCCTATACCACCGCAAAGATTTCATTATTAAATTAAAATTGAATTGCTAAATATATATATGTAATTCAGAAATAAAAAAAATATCAACATTTTACAATTGTATATATAACTTCCATACTCTCGAAGGTATTAGAAAGGGTGGTTAACAACAAATTGCTCACATATCTCGAGAATAACAATATCCTAAGTGATCGGCAATATGGATTTCGTCGAAACCGATCGTGTGGCGATCTACTCGGATATGTGACGCATATTTGGGGGCGGTACATGGAACGTTTTGGTGAAACTCAAACCGTTGTTGGGTTGGATATCTCCAAAGCCTTTGACAGAGTCTGGCACCGGGTGCTTATCGGGAAGTTACCATCGTATGGGATCCACCCAACCCTGCATAGTTGGATTGCAGACTTTCTGAGGGAAAGAACAATTCAAACCGTGGTTGACAGCTCTTCTTCCTCACCGCACCAAATCAATGCGGGGGTGCCACAAGGTTCTGTGCTGTCTCCGACGCTGTTTTTATTGCACATAAACGATCTCGTTGAATGTGCACCAATTCACTGCTACGCTGATGACAGCACCGCTCACGAGGGTTATCTTTTTGACAGGCCCCCTTCCACCTATGATGTCCGAACAGCTCGGGAAGTTTTGAAGCAAAAAATTGACCACCACCTCGAGAAGGTTCGTGCCTGGGGTAAGGCCAATTTGGTCAGTTTCAACGTCTCTTAAACTCAAGCGTGCCTGATTTCGGCAAAGAGGAAGATCAATGACTGTCTGGTGCAATGTGATGGGAGCACTCTCCCCAATAAAGACTCCATTGAAATGCTTGGAGTTACTATATCAGACCAGCTCAAGTATCGGGGATCCATAGAAGCCCGAGTAAATCAGGCCTCCAAAAAGTTGGGCGTCTTGTACAGGGCTAGGAGATTCTTCAACAGTGACCAGTTGCTGACCCTGTACAAGTCTCAAGTCCGCCCAACTATTGAATTTGGGAGCCACCTTTGGGCTGGTGCCCCAAAATACTTAATAAACCTGTAGCGTCGATATTAATCCATTGAATAATTAATAATAAAACGTTCGACCTACTTAGTATCTACTCCCGAATTATGTACTCGCATCGTTAAATCGTAAACAAAGTAATCTACGTACTTCAAGTACCTACCTGCATATTGATGACAATAACACTGCAGTCCGTCTCGAATACTACGAGAACTCGCCAGAAGGTTCGAGCCTACGGCCTAGGCATAATTGCCAAGCCGTCGAAAGTTCGCGAATGATCCAGATCGAGCGAGTGTCTTCGATTTAGTTGCCATCCATCTACCTACTGCCGCCGTCGGCCGAGTAGTATAAATAAGCCCGACGCAGCGAGCCAGTCAGTCAGTCATAATTTTGCCGTCAGTCTACGAGGCTCAACGAGCGATCACCCGCGTTCTTCTTACTAGCGCGAGGGACACGTACCCGGCTTCGCCCCTATCATCATGGACTCTATCGGGACATCATCATAGCGCCTCGGCCACGTCCGCGGCCAGCGCTACTCGGATTACAAGCGCCCTGGTTCCAGCGTCTCTGACCAGCGCTTCTTCCACGCAACCATGACCACCACGAGGACACGCAGCATCCTCACTGGTCACGCCGTTCCCGTTCAACTGCCCACAAGGTCCGCCGTACCTTCGGCCTTCTCGTCAGCACTGGAGTGCCTGAAGACCTGCGTTCTTCGCCAGTGCCTGACCTACATTGAGTCCCGGTCACCAGCGCCCGGCGTCGACTCACTGACCCGCGCTTGACCTGCCAACACATCACAGCAGCAACCGGAGTATTCTACATCTGTCCTTCATCATCTCCTTGTCACGGCTACTGACTCACCAATAAACACATGTGACCTTCACAACCTTCTTTCATTTCGTGCCTCACCACCTGATCCCCAAAAACCTGCTTGAATCTGTGCAAAGGAGAGCGATCCGTCTGATTGACAATCCGTTGTTAACAGACCGATTGCCTTCTCTAATGCATAGACGCAATGTAGGCATGCTGTGTCTGTTCTACAGGTATTTCAATGGAGCCTGCTCCAAGGAGCTAGCATCATTGATTCCTGATGCACCAGTGCACGTGCGCGAAACTCGACGGACACGAACTGAACATCCGTTCACGGTTGACGTTGGCTTCATGAGAACGGGACGTTTTTACATGCGCAATGTCATAGCGGCGCCGGTACCTACCGCGATTTGAATTTAACTGGCTAAGTATATTTTTTAATTTTCAAGAAACCTCAGAACACGTGATTCTTTACAAACGTCAAATATTTAACACGTAATTGTGGATAATTTTAATTCTAATGTAATTAATCTAATGGATTATTAACTTTCTAAAACATATTTTCTTCAATATTATCCGAAAATTATATGAGCAGAAACGATATTTTTGAAGAAATCTCATAATACATGAGGCGATAAAAAAAGTACATTTTCTACAAGATACGGCAAAAAAAAAAACAATTTTAAATATCTTCTTGACACGAAAGTTTCCTTGTCAAAACTTACCTTTTTTAATGGCAAACCTGCCGCTTGCAAATATAACTACGGCGGAATTTGTTCGGTGAGTTATTAAAGCATAATAATACTATCAGATTATAGGAAAATGAGTGACGCCGTAAACAGGTCTAATACTTTGATGGGAAAGAACAAATAAACTATTGTTATCGGTTCCACATAACCTCAGGACAGTGGCAATTCAACACACATTTGAAAATTGATATGGTAATAAAAAAAACTTTCTTATAATTTTTTTTTTTCATTCATTTGCTATCTCATTACTTATCTCTGCAGTGCAGGGACCCTGAGGGTCTAGAGTAGTTTTAATATGTGTAGCTTCATTTACATAAAAAATAGTGTCCTTTTGAGAGCCCTGAAGGAGTAACCATCTGTAACTTAATACCTAGGAGGGAAAGCGGCAGGCCCAAAGATAAAAGAATACTAAGTCAATTAAATTATTTTTAATATTAGCAATTTTTAAAAGATAATTTGAAACAACAAAATCAGAAAAAAGATACGGCCGCATCTAGGACGTGAACTCAGGGCCCTCACCTTGTCAAATGTTGAGTAAATCATACGATATAGTAATGCATACGAGGAAAAGAAAGTTGGGGGAGTTTTTAACGATATAGTCTATAGTAAAGCTACGACAATGCTATTTTCGATAATTTACAATAAAAAAAGTGCATCTTAAAAGTATAAAAATGATTTTATTTTTATTTGTATAATTTTTATTAATATTCTGAAAACCACTCTGAATGATGATTTGGGTATTGTATTGTCCTGTGTTGTTTCAATAGAATAACTTTAGACCTCGTCACATGCTGAAGGGGCAGACATTTCTAGTATAGTATATCGAGTAAATCTATAGTGGTAACTTCCATATCGTGGACCAAACTGCATGAATATGCATGCTAAAACCGCCTTGTCAAAGTAACCATTATATCAAAGTCATTCCTTGTAGGACATCAGAGATATTCAAAGTTACTACATTCTACCTCGTTGCCCGTGGAATAATGTAATACGTAACCCTAGAAGTTTCGAAGCTTACTCTTGGACGGAGTGAATATATTTCTAATTAAGATCTTTGGGTACAAACTGGATGATGTTAATCGTACTAATAGCTTGTTTAATTTATCCATTCATCAACTTTTTTATAAAATTGAACAAAGAAAGGAAGCTTACATTTAGGTAGGCATTTTTTACATTAACACAATACAAGAAGTTCTGAGGAAAACAAATTTTCACAAAGCCTATGTCATCTTTTGGGATGCTGTATGTAAGTTTTTTTAAGGAAAGGAATTAAATGAAGTTCTGGTAAGGTAAAAGGTTTGAGGGCTTGGTAGGAATCTAGGGATCAGTGTGTCCAGGATTGACGGATATATGAATATATCTCTCCCACTGAGGCACAAAGCGATGGGTCGGGAGGCCAGTTGCAGAGGTCAAAGGGCCTCCCCACACCAGCCCCACCCGATCTGGCACGCCACGCAGTTGGTGGACAGGCGCATCCTGAACACACCTCACCCGATGAACCCGGGCAGTCCGTCCAGTCGCGGCTCGTGACTTGTTGTTATACTAGAGTGATAGTATTATTAAAAAAATTCCATTATTGATGTTGAAAATTTGATTCTTCGTATGAAGATTTTTAAGAAGTTTCAGTTTAGTTGTGCACCGCGAGGATTTCTTGAAAATCTTCATACAAAAACCTAATTTAGGAAAAAAAATATAAGATAATTTCGCCTATAACATCATCAATAATGTAATTTATTTGTAATATTACTACTCTAGTACACCTAAAAGTCACGAGCCGCCACAGCCGTGCATCCCTGCTAAATAAGCAAATGTAGTGAACCACTTGAAAACCAAAAAATAAATAAAAAATTGAACCTAAAACCGCTTCCCAAATTATGGGTATAGATACCACCGCCCCGGGAACAATTAATTGGATAACATCTCTTCCATAGGTCACCCCAAGTGTTTGACTACCTCAATTTAACCAAAAAATAGAAATTCTAATGAATCAAAACTCGGTCTGTCATTTATAAGACAACACAACCATTTTTACGTCACAACCTAATTTCCATGGTGAGCTTTTAAAGCTTTCAAACATCCATTCGTGTTTTATACGGTAAAATAACGCTTCTGATTATGCTCGGTGATCGATCATAATATCCACAATAAATGTAAGGAATAGTGCTTAGGGTGGGTAAAAGTGGAATGGATTCTCAAACGGTATAGTTAGAATTATATTTCACTAGGTCAATTGTTATATTATGTACTTATTGAGACGTTAATATTTTTATGTAGAATCTGCGGTTTAATGAATAGGTACTGCGTGAACTGCATTACACTGCGACTGATTGCAAACTGAAGGCCAAAGGAGGAAGTGGTAGAGAGGGGGAAAGGATCGAGGATAATTCATTGACGTAGAGCAAATCCCAATCCCCGATCACAACAAAAGACAATTGGCCAGGTTGTCTGTCACCTCTATCGGTGCAAACAATTCTTCCTTAAAATACGGATCGACTATATCATGTTTTGTTTCTTATTCCTAAATAATGATACGATAAGTATCAAAATAATTATAAATTGTATTGAACCTCCGGCAAAATATTAAATTTATGTTTTTCTAAATCAATCATAAACATTAGGTAAAAATTAACAGAAACGAAATTATTCAACATTTCTAAGCTTTCGTCCCTTTACTGACTTAAACCGACAAAATGTCTTTATTTCAGTCAAATACGTCTTACAAAAGATTAAATAAACATTCATAAATCAAACGTTCTGCGTAAATGAGAATTGGCTTTTAATAAAATTCACGGCAGAGTGAGATTTTATCAATGTTGAATAATTTACAAAACATCTTGAATAATTTGTATTTGATAAGTTCAAAGGACCTTTAGTTTGATACCCGAGCAATCTATTGATTAAAATCTGTCAATTTTCCAGACAATTCACTTCTTGTGGGGATAATTTTTGAGAAATTTGATTAATTTTACTGACTCGAGTCACGTTTTATAACTTTTCGAGCATCATTAGGCACTGCCTTCCCTACTGTGATTAGAGGCATCTCGTTCGCTTCAATTAGTATTTTATTCAAACAAATCAGTCGGTAAATGAAACGATGTTTTAATAAGGCTTTGATATTGTGACTGCTTATGATTTATGGGAAAATTATAAATTGAATTGTATTCTGTTGTTGTTTTTGACGTATTTGAAATGTACTATTTTGTAACCATTGGTTATTTAAATTAAATTGAAATATCTAAACATAAAGTTATAACCAATTCGGTCAATGTTTTGTTCAATTTCGATAAACTTCAAAATTCACTTGTACATAAGGGCTCAGAGTTTCCATTCAAATTAAAATTTATTTGTGCAAAAGATATCAATCAATTTTGTTGTTGCATGTAATAGAAACATGAATGTGATAATCGAATTTGGTTATAATATTTTGTGCTTGCCGTAAATAAACGTGTAATTTATATAGATTCACATCAAATGCATATTATGAACAATTACATGAATTACAATTTTGTTTCTAATCATAAAACTGTATTTTTAAATAATAATAATTCAGGATTTATATAGTTTTTCTTATACTATTCTTGCAGCAAAAGCATTTGCTTGTGAATGGAAGAGGAGTGTACATTTGTGAAAAAATAATGGTAAAGTAATATAATGCATTATTTGGTGAAATAATTTACATATTTTAAATTAAAAATTTATGTTATGGTTACAAAGTAAAAAATAATTACGAAATTAAAATCCACAAAAATTGTCGCATTTGAAAAGAAGAAAAAATATTATAAAGGATAAATAGACTATTGTAAAAAAATTGTGAGATTTTCAAGTGAAACTAGGAGAAGCAGTTTTTTTGTTTAAGATTTCCCTAAATTAGTTTTTATAGAGTTCATTATTTGTTTTTTATCATTAATGCTTCTGATTTCGTCTGATAATATACTAAACAAATGTTTTCCTTGGTGGGCATAATGGTGCTGGTCAAAAGAAATGTGTAGTTTAGGACATGCAAATATCATATATTTAAGTCTGTTTTGATTTTCAGCTATGACTGAGTATTTATCTTTTAATATAAATTTACAAAATACCTTACAAACTCAATACAAAAATGATGAGGTAAACCAGTTTATAATTTTAACCAGTTTCGCTCGAGAACTTATATTTGTGGTAGTTAATAAAGAGTTTTTATATCTTTAGATTCGTATGGTATAGAGTCGTAGGTACATTATTAAATTAACAACTAAATTCCATAAAAAAAAACATTTTAAAAATCTATAGATGTCCCAAGAAGTCATCTCTGCATAGTACGAATATATTATGAAGGTAGATTTACCTAGTAAAGACACAGCCTACCGCACACTACCAGTAGTCTGGGGTAGGGAAGTTGCTGCGAATTATTCGCTCCAGTAAATCCACTGCACCCTCCGAAGGATCGGAATAGGGTGTAGCCATTACTCATTCAGGCTGGTAGATGTAGGATCACACGTACGTACATCCATTACGTGGTAAATATCCTTAAACTGTGACTTGAATGTGTAAAATTATTGACACTTTCGGCAAGGATCGAGGGGATACTACTTGTTCGTATTTAACGTAGGTACCACGTATTTACTTACCCACCTATCTTTTCAAACCCTCCGCGGGGGTAGGCAGAGATGATAGACCATCACCCTATCTCTCTTGATACTCACTCCCCACTACAAAATATTCAAAAATAAAATTTGTTTTGAACTTAAAACTTAAGAGTTAACGAAGAAAATTAACGGAGAAAACGAAGCTTAGTGCCAAATCACTATTTTGATTAATCTTTATAACGAATTTGTGTAGATTATGAATAACAAAAAATATGCTTTAGATAAATCGAATGTTTTCCTATCGTTTCGCTTGAGTAAAATACAAATAAATAAAAAAAAATACTCAATAAAAAAATATAAATGTAAACTACAAAAAAAATATTTTTTCAATAGAAATGTATGAAGGCATAATGGAAACAACTTTTAAAAAATACAGTATTATAGCTAAGATTATCTGTGACAGTTTCACTTGATTAACTTTTTTGCTTTCTTATACAATTATTTACAAAATAATAAAAAAACAGTTTTGTGCTTGAAATCGAACGTTACTGGCCTCCGTTTGTCAAGCTATTTTAATGCCCATTACCTACAGTATAAGGTATACCAAGAATATACACATATTTGGCTTGTAGCTTCCTCTTAAAGAGAAATCGGTAGAAATTAGGAATGCGGAGGCTTAAGTACTTCATCCACTTGATCGTATCATGTCTTTCTTGGGCGTCCCGACTTCTTCTACCATTCACTTTTGTGTTACTTTTTTTTAAATAAAAAAATTTCCCAGTTACGAATAACTTTAAAAAGTATGCTACATTAAAATATTTACTATGCTACACATCTAAAACAATATTCTGTCTTTCGTGTGTATATAAGGTATTTGTCGCTTTTACATAATAACATCAATATACTTGCCGGTCCAATAGGGGTCCTTGGTGTACACTGTACAGTGTATACATTGAGGACTGTGGATTAACTCCGATTCCACGATAAGACCTCCGCCCTGATATTTGTATTTTGGGTGTTCCTCTGTGAAATTACTACTGTTTCGCCGCCCTGGGAGGAAACTCAGAACAGTTGTTAGGCACTGCTCTTATCAAACCTTATCAGACTAAGCGATTCTAGAACTGTAGAGGGTGTTAATGAATAAAAGATTGTCGCAACTGGTTTAAAGGTGTTTGTTTCTTCTGAATACTGGTTATCTGCACTTCAGATCAAACAATGTAACAGAATTTCCTTAAATAACTGGCCTATTTAAGACATACATACTTATGTCTTAAATAGCACAGCAAACTTTTGGCTGAAGTCTTATATCTGAGAAACAGCATAAAAGCGAGACAACTGTAGGTATATAAATAAACCAGTCTATCTTCATCGCCATATTCCTTCATCATACAAGTTAATATTCCGGTATTGCTAGAATTGATAAGCTTTCGGATTCCACAACGTAATACTAGAAGTCAGGGTTTATTTCAGTGCAGAAATTCTGGGACTAACTACCATAAGTATTCCTCTTTGCCCAGAATACTAATGGAGGGATACAATTATACCAAGTCAGTGGACATCTTTAATTTATGTTTAAACAAATATAAAATGTTGTTAATGAAGCAATTCAGTTATGTACAATAAATAATGTATATTTCTTAATGTATGGCGTTAATAAATAAATGAATACATTGTGTTAAGTGCAGTAAAATGACTATTATTACAGCATTCCAATAGAACAGTACCACCTTAATTAACATAAATTTCCATGATAAAAATTTAAAAAAAAAACTGGATTTTTTTTATGTATTCTTAACCACTTATTAGATTTGGTGATAAATATTCCGCAATTCTCATTAAGTCACCAGCTGCACTCATGTTTAATAAATATTCATCCATGGCCTGTTTAGGCTTCTTAACATAAACGCCGAAAGGTCTATAAGAGAAGATTTTCATTATGCATTCCGAATGCATTTCCCAGCCGTATCTAAGTGCCCTTTCCTGTTCCCGGGATCTTTCAATGTTTAATTAGCTACCAATAAACACATTTAACATATTGTCCTGAACACTTCCTCTTTATTTCTCTCCTCACTAGGAGGGTATATCAGGCTGCAGTGATACTCTGCCCTGGGCTCTATGAAATTCAGACCATTTGTCAATGCTGCTGTATTAGTCAGGCTTTGTTTTGGTCCCGCGTGTGTTGGTGGATTTTAATGCTGATGATGCATGAATAGTCCTCTCTTCATCTTCTATTCTGTGTTAATAATACCACCATTATGCTAAAACATCGTCTACGTGCTTAAACATGTCTTCCGGTTGTTAGATAATTAATTACGTGTATTTTAAATCATTTGTAAGATTATTTCATCGTTTGTCTTAAAGAAGAACTCGTAAAACACAACTTTAAAATGCTAATTGTACAAATTTCATTGGTTTTTTGAGCCAGGACATGTGTCTCCACAATCATGTTTTTCCTGGAAATTCGCGCTTTCATAACAATTTATATAATGATGTACATAAAATGATAATTTTCGCGTTATATATAATGTGGACTATTTTACATTGGTGGTTGAAAATTTGAGTTAAGAAAAGTACTTATTTTCTTCCCGTTTGAAATTTCCCGTGGTGAGGAAATAATTTAACAATGTTTTTTCAATTGTGATAAGGAGTTTCTTTCTAATTTTAATAAGTAACCATGATATTAATAGTCACGGAAATACCTTAATCATTAATATCTTCTAGAAATAATACTCAGAACTTGATTAATTCCTCTTACAGCGTTATTCCTTCAATGAAGTTTATTAATAACGCAAAAATAGGTACTCATTTTCATTCACATTGCATAAGGAGGTGTATGCATGTATGCAACGAGTATAAATCAGATAAATTTATCTATCAAACAACTAATTAGTTAACAAATAGTATTCTCGTACTTTTACATATGAAATGCCTCCGTGATCGAGTGGTAAGGCATTCGACAAGCAATCCGCTGGCTCTCGATTTTACAATCTTGCGCAAGTAATTTTTTTTATAAAGTTTTGTTATTATTCACAATTTATGCAAATAAAATAATACAAAGAATACTTGCGAACGTTTCGATTCATTTAGGTGTAATAAGATTTGATAAATAAAGTTTAAATATCTATTGATTTGAAATACCTCTTTGTGAAAATTCATTTTTATCAGTTCTTAGAAGCAGCACACATTCTTAAAGTTCTTCAATGATTTTTACTAATATTTAACTTGATTAGTTATTATAGTAGTTAAAGAATAAAGCTTACCCCATTAGCTCTGTCTCTGGTGGGTTAGTTGAAACATAGCATTAAAAGCTTTAACACTTTTCATCCCGACGGTGAGACATTTAGTGGGCAGTCCCTAATTCACTAAATACCTCAACTTCCACATGACATCATATTTAAGTAGTAATTAAAACCTTTCAGTTCCACTTCACAAAGCAGTGCTACCGCAGTAGGCATTTAGGAGGTATTTGTATTCTCTGGAGGCCTTCTCTACAATTATCTCTTGAGTGAAACCAAAGCCTTTTCGCTGTAAAAGGTTTCCATATTGGTACTGGCGTGGCAGCGAGAATTCGTGGAGGTCGCAGCAACACTTGCATTACTGCATCTCAAAAAACGGCTATAATTTTAAGATAAATTTTCTAATTAATCAACCCGGAAAAAAAGGCTTTTTTTAATGATAATTTAAAATATTTAATGTCCTGTCAGAAGGCTCGGGTTCAATTCCCGTCGGTGGCATTTATTTTTACTCTGGAGATATTTTGAATTTGTATTCATATTACAGGTGACTAATTATTGCTTATAATATTTTATTAAAACTTTTTTTGTATAATACATAAATTTGGATTAATAGATGTAATTTTACATTTTACCTAACTTTTTATAAAAACAGTAAAAACAAACCTCCCAATAACCTTAAAATTAGACTTCATAATGCTAACTGTAATAAAGTAACATGCACCTCTTGCTTTGAAATTGGAAAAATTGAAAAGATCAAATATTTGGGTATATATATTGACACAAATTTAAACTGGCAACCACAAATTAATAACACTGTTTCTAAATTAAGATATCTGACGTACATATTTTATAGACTTAAGGAAGTACTCAATGTTGACAAATTGAAAATGATTTATTTTTCTCTAGTGCAATCCTCAATTATGTACGGTATATTAGGATGGGGTGGCGCACTAGATACATTTATAAAACCACTACAAATAGTACAAAATCATATTATCACGGTTATATATAATAAAAAGAGGACATTTTCGACTGATCAATTGTACAAGGAATCTCAACTATTCAATCTCCGTAAACTATTTTTACTTCAAAGCCTGAAATATGTCATGAAAAACCAAAATAAATTTCAAAAATATGAACCCAAAATCAACTTTAGAAGAAATCATGTATTTTATACCCCACAAACCAATACCAAACTAATGCAAACTCACAGTAGCTTTATTGGACCTCGCACTTTTAATCTACTACCAAAAAAAATCAAGTAACTACTAAACTAGCGCAATACCAAAAAAAATTAAAGTTGTGGCTGTACAATGCAAATGTTGAAGCATTATTCATTTAATTTTTACTTTTTTCTATTTTGTTTCTGTATAGTTATTATTATTTTATTTTGTGTTCTTTTAATTCATATATATTATCTTAGAATCTTTATTTTTACTTTGATTTATTTTTAATATGCACCTCTTGCACAATCTTTTAGACTTTAGTTTTTCTTTATTATGCTTACTGTTTTTTATTTTATTTTTATTGTTATATATTTTTAGGTACAAAAATCTAATGTATTAACTTATATTACCCACGCACAGGCTGCGCCTTAGTGGGTTCCCTTTCCTATTATTATAAAACTTGTAATGTGAAATATATAAATTGGGAAAAAATAAAGGAAATAAAAAAAATATATATATAAATAAAATGTACGTATACATATATTTTTTGGTTTGACTGACCATAGAATCTTTCTCCCGAGGGACTGGAGTAAAACGCGCCAACAACTGATCCAAATCCTCATTGGGTAAGACCAACATTTATTTCGTATATTAACTGCTCTAACGTCATCCGATTTCAGTGATATGCGTATATTTCCGAATGTGTACGTGATTGCCACCAAAATTCGTATGTGTGCACGAGTGTGTGCGTGAGCTCCTCCAAAAGTTTATAAAATGCATTGTCATCAACTACGAGTATATCTTCAGAGTTTCAGCTCGATCGGATGTCGGCAAATGGGTTAATTATCGCTTCATTTATTCATTCATTCATGAAAAAACTGAAATTATAATGGACGTATTTAAAAAGGAATCGCATTTAAAAATGTAGACTAAAATTTTCCATTATAAAACGAATTAACTTAAAATAATAATTAATAAAGCCATTTTATGTTATTAATATTATAGATATTATTATTACTTTTTGGCCTTACCGGTGCTTTACACGTGCTGATTTCAATTCGTCGTTGTTTAATTTTTCCATAAAATAATATGTACTAGAATTTTTATCAATCGTTAACATTTTTCCAGAAGTTGGGTTGGATTAAATTATAAATAATGAAAATTAACTATGAAAAACAGCATTTTCTTGTTGGTTATAATGTATGTAATAATTTCGGTACTGGAATGAGATAGAGGGTTGCATTTATCTAAATATAAAGTAAATATTGAATGAAACACTGGTATATATATTGAATTATTTCGCGGATTAGAGATAAGCCGTCATAGTGCAGTGGTCAGAGCTGTCGACCGGAAATCGAAAGGACACGGGTTCAAGTCCCGTTGGCGTCATGTATCTTTTATCAGGAGATTTTTCAATGTGGATGAGTGTTTCAGGCAAACAATTATTGCTTATAAAATAATTGTTACCCTTTGTGCTATGCATTAAAAAAATCTTGTCTTAAATATTAGTTTACCAAAAAAAATTATTATTATTATTTGACAAGTTCTATATCTTCACCAAAAATGTAGACAATTTGTCTCGACGCCATCTATTGAGAGAGTTAGCACTTACAATGCCTTTCTCATATAAAATAAAGTTGGTTGTTTCAGGTGAAAAAAATGTAACAAGCAGTAATTATTGAATGAAACACTAGTATATATATTGAATTATTTCGCGGATAAGAGATAAGCCGCCATAGCTCAGTGGTCAGAGCTGTCGACCGGAAATCGAAAGGACACGGGTTCAAGTCCCGTTGGCGTCATGTATCTTTTATCAGGAGATTTTTCAATGTGGATGAGTGTTTCAGGCTAATAATTATTGCTTATAAAATACTTGTAAATATAAAGTTCCTACGAAATTCCTGTTTTTATGTAACTATATATGTATGTAACTATATATGGAATGCTCCATGTATATATTGATATAAATATTTGTATAAATGTATGTGTATGTGTAAGCATATATATGTACCCGCCTCAGAACAGAAATCTTCTAGTTAGGCGGGTTACTTTCATGTTTGTAATTTTGATCATGTTATTTGCAATAAACGCCCGGGTTGCCGGCAATTAAAAGTAAATAAATTAAAGTCAATAAATGTAGTTTTTCAACAGTAGGTACCGAACAATATGGCTTACTACTATACGAAGTGAGTGGTAGAAAAGGTCGTTGGTGCCCGAGAAATACGTGAATAAAATTATTATTTGTGGTAAAGTGAGGCGTACACATAAGGTTAATGTATGATGTGGAATTCTATGGTATTGGAAGTCGAGAACGCCCGAGGAGGACATGGCACCATCAAATGAGACAAATACTTAAAAAAAAACTTTTTCAATTATTAACAATAATATTATTTTTACCTTTAAACTACACCCAGTTTTCAGGTACAATAGAATTCACAACGCAGAGATCGAATATCTACGACGTCCATTTTTAATAGGTCCTAACTGGCGCCTAAAGGTTCCAGTTCCAAATTTCGTGGTTATATTTTTCGTGAGTAGTTCTGGTCCTCGTGATATTTCACTAATTATTAATAGGAACCACGACAAACCCAATATTTATGTATGTTCTCTCCGATAATTAATTTTGTGGTGTTTTTGGGAAATTGAGACATAATTGATCAATACGTTTTGAAACCGACGTAAACAACAGATTTATAACCTTGGCAATACTTGATTAATTTAATCAATTAATTATGTTAAATTTTTTTCTACCTAGTGTTTTTTTTACGATCAAATTATAATCATTACAATAATACGATTTCGCGATTTGAAACTGAGATATAATTGATCAATACGTTTTGAAGCCGACACAAACAACCTTTGGCAAGACTAATCAAATTTAATTAATTACGGTTAATACTTTTGTCCTAGTATTTTTCTACGATCAAATTATGATCATTACAATAAGACATTTTCATTATTTGAAACTGAGACAAAATTGATCTATACGTTTTGAAGCCGACAGAGACAACAAATTTCTTACGTTGGCAACACTAATCAAATTTATATTCTTTCGACCTAGTGTTTATTTAACGATCAAATTATAATCATTACAATAATACAATTTCGTGATTTGAAACTGAGACATAATTGATCAATACGTTTTGAAGCCGACACAGACAACAAATTTCTTACAATAAAAGATATAAATTTGTTTTAGACCACTTTAATTTAATTAAAGTGTAAATAATTAAAGTGGTCTAAAACAAATTTATATATTTTATTGTAAATTATGACGAGCCACAAAGTAAATGCTTATTACAAATACAAATTTCTAACTTTGGCAACATTAATAAAATATATTTAATTATGGTTAATTCTTTTGACATTGTAAATGTTTATGATTGAATTATAATCATTACAATAATACAATTTCACTATTTGGGTAGAACTATAGGCAAATTCGAAAAATAGTCTCTGGGCTTAAATCAACAAGATGATTAAACATATTTGATATACGGACGGGTTGTTTCGGAGAATTTGAACAAATCATCAAATTTCAACGTTCATTTTCAAGTTCCTCGAAAGATTTTTTCAAGTTCTAATTTTAAATCAGTTCGTTCAAGCAAATAGCCCATAATAATATAATAACAGAACTTGAATAGGATTTTCACAGAACCCGAAAATGAAAGTTGAAGTTTGATGAATTGTTCATATTTTCATAATCAACCCGTCTAAATCTATTTTTTTAAATCATAAGCATTAAATTACTTTGTTCCATGGAAAATACTATTTTCATCAATATTTTAAGAAATTTTAACAAAATGAAAATTGTATAATTTTCATACAAAAAATTGAAATGTATTAAATAAAATTTAAATTTAATCTGAAACTCGGCTGATATACTCGTTTTCGATGACAGTGCATTCTATCAACGTTTGGTGGTAATTATACACACACATGCATTTATCTGAAATTGGAAGACGTTAGAGAAGTTAATTTACGAAATAAATGCCGGTTCCGTCCAAATGGAATTCATCTCAGTTTTTAATGCGGTATACAGCAGTCCCTGGGGAGGAAGTCAAACTAAAAAAAAACGATTTTTAAAAACACTTTTTTTACGGAACCCAACCAACGAATCATTTCAACGATAATGTTTTCTGACAGCTACAAATATCTTTTGGCTGATGTGAGAAAAAAACTAAAACGAAACAAATGATACACCAATTAAAACCCTTTCAGAAACAGAAATATGACTCGTACATCCCATCTTAATTTTCCATCAGCCGTCCGGTGCATCGGGGAGTAGGTAATATCACACGAGACTTACATTGGGGAAGGTGGGTGGGTGGGAGTGGGTGGTCCGGAAGGGGAGGCTTTGCGTCCAAAGGGAGATGTATGTCGGTTCACGTTTTATGACCACAAGCGAATACCGACAGCTGCCGGTCCTGCAGTATATTATCCCGCGATATCATACTCGTATATCCCAGATGTATGAAATAATGATTTGATATTAACATTGGCTTGATTACTGCCGACAGTGGACACAATAGACTACGTCAATATGGCTGGCTTTGTTGGGACTTTGATCAATAAGTTCAAATATTCTCTTCTTTATCTGAAGAATTGTGTTTTACAATAATTAATATATATCACTGAATGATGTGTTTATTTAGCATTATATTATTATTTAGGAGTATCGCGTGGGATCGCTTTTCATTTACTTCTTAATGTAAATTACTTGTATTCACTTGTAACTTCCGTATTATCAACCTTTTCTATTTAATTACATTATTGTTATGTCATCTACACTTTTAAAACTAGTTTATTTAATTTTTCTCTTTTCTGATATTAAGTACATTTAAATGGAAAAATTTATATACCATGTATTATGTTCATTTTTTAAGTTTTTGTTTATTTATTTTGTTGTTTTAAAAATAAAAACCATCTATTGTCACTGTATTAAGCAGTAAATCGTTAAAATTAATAAATAAATTATTACATTTATAAGCGAGACGTAACATTTACTCAGTTATGGTTTTTTTTCAATTTGGTGATATCCTCAGTATGGCGCATGTAAATAACCTCCCTTCAGAAACAAAATTTCGTTGCCCGATATTGCACCACCAATAATGATTGTGATTAATTTTTGGGTTATTTTGCCGGGCTTCCTTCTTCTTTATCCAACGTTTCGGACAGGGTTACAGTGTTCACCATTGGGACACCATTGATGTGTAAATTGTGGGGAAGTGTGTGTTTATGCATGTAGAACTCATACCGTATTGCGCGTCCTCTTCATTCTTATTCTCCTAGGGCCGGTAAATCAGTATAAAAATAAGTTAAATTATTGTGATTTTCGGCGTTTAGTTTTGGTGCAGCGGTCTAGTACCGGATACCAAGAAATATTAAGGATAGCCCAGTCGTCTCTATTATAATTGATGTGGTTTTTGTTTATTTAAATTTCTTTCATAATTGCGCTTGAACAATGTATTTTGGGTCTCCTCGGGACTTTAGGAATAATATTTTTTTAAAATAGCCGGTTACAATTAATAGCTTGGCAATCGTCGATTTGTTAAGATGACCGAGATTTCACGAAAGTGTTCGCAAGATCCTTTTGGAGATGCTCCGTTTTGACTGTAATACTGTCCAAAATGTAGGACAAAGAAGAAAAAAACGATTTTTGAAGTATCATTTTATCGAGAAATGGAATTCTACGCCATTGTTTATTTTTATCTTTTTACCTTAGCTATATACACTTTTTAGGTTTATTTAATGTTTAATTTATCAATGTAGTAGAATAATCATTATTAATAGTTAAAAAGGATGATTTGATGAATTATGTGTTTGTTTACTGTTTTGCATAAATATTTTACCAGGTTCTTCAGTGAGTAATATGTTAAGTACGTTCCTGGAGGAAAACAAAATCCATATGGCAAATAAGTTCTTCTCTTCCCTACCTTACTCTTCCCATGCTTAATTCTCTCTGCTATTTCCTTCCGCTCCATAAAATTTCACAAATGGGGCTGCCATAATCCGATTGGTTCTATTCAGGCACTACTGTATGGTCAAATGAAGGTTAGTGTAAATGTGGCATTCCGGTTGATCAATACTGCCACCAAAACAAGTCAACAATACGTGAACAGCAAAGCAAAATATATTTTTTTTTTAAATCCTTTTAAATCATTAATGGAACTTAAAATCGTTGATATTATGGAATATCTACATAGCAGATTCATGAGACGGTCTTATGCAAATGAGTTAGTCGATATCGTGCAAGAATGCATATTATCTAAAATTTCAGCCCAATTGAATCCTGATTGATATCCTAGCAAGTTATTGGCTTGTTTGTTTCCATTGGGTTAAATGATTACTGTGTACATGTTTGTTTATGTACCATATTTCTAAAATAATTATTCGCTTCACTTCTCATCCAATTTATTAGAAGTAGATAAAGTCCAGATAGTACCGTTGTTATTTCAAAAAACAAGCATTTTGTAAGACCAAACAAGAAAAGTACAAAAGACGTTTATGTCAAATGAAAAATCCCGAAATTCTCAAAATTAATTTATTGAAAACAAAACCCTTAATTTATTACCACTATCATAATAATCGACATGTTTTAAAACCAATGGTTTCTTCATCAAGACACATAGTTCATAAAGTATTGTATTCTGTTGAAAAAACTATTGGTTTTGAAACATGTCGATTATTTTGATTAAATAGAGTATCAAACATATTTTTCTAAAAGATATTTGAGTGTCACTCGATTCCGTTTCCTAGAAATAAAAATAAAATTTTCTCTCCTTGAATATTTAACAATAAACTTCTACAATCAATGCTATATGTAAAGATGTACGTCTTTACTTAGACAGTGAATTAATTTTTGATTAGCAAATCGTACAAATTATATCAAAATCCTATGTCATATAAGATGCTAGGCTTACTATTAATAATAACTGAAGTTTTCAAAAGTGCTGAGACTCTAGAAATGTTTTGTTCATTGGTCAGAAGTCCACTGGAGAATGCTTCCACAATACGGAATCTTTAACACAAGGTATACATGGATTTAATAGAAAGTATACAGAATAAATTTTCGAAACATTTACTCAAGCAATACAACAAAATTACAAATAAAATGTTAACTTTAAATTAAAGACACACATTGTCAGATCTATTTTTTTCTATATGATCTGGGAATTAATAAAATAGATACTTCCAAATTGTAATCTGTCATTCGCTTTAATGTTCCAATGAGGCATACCATGCGTACTACTCTTTTTCATAAAGAAACCAACAAACACTAATGCAGCACAAATCACAACACTTTGAAAAATTGCTAAACCTGGACTTTTTTCATCTTATTTTCTACTACTGTATAAAAGCAATTTATTAAAAATTTTGTAGCATAAACCATTTAAAAACTATTATTAACAGTCCATTACAATTCGTGAGCTTCGTGAAATGATTTAATTTTTTTTTCAAACTGTTCCACTCTCCACAAAGCTTCTTTCTATTTAATATACTCTGTTGTAATTACTCAGACCTGCGAAATTACCAAGAAATTTTACGGACATAAGCATCACTTAATTTAGAAACAAACAACTTGTTCTATAGTGTAATGTGAATATTTAAATAAATAAATTAAATGTTTGATTATCATTAATTTAATTTAATAACACCACTAGTGAATTTGCGATTCTAGAAGAAATATAATAAATGCCTCGGAAAAGGATACATTTGTGAGGAGGACCGTGAACGTAAAGATCTTCTGTTATATTATACTTATAAATAATAAATATTTCTTGAATAATCATTCCATCATTAATAAAGATAAAAAAATAAAATTTTACTGAAAAATTTTGTGGATTTTTATCACCCATGATATTTCTTCTGATGTTCCAGTTTATTCATTGTTTGGTAGTTGATAGTTGGTGTTACAATAGTTTTATGCCCGCTTTTGTAATGATAATAAAGAGAGATGGATTTAAAAAAAAGAGATGTAGTGAGATTACTGTTTCTGGAAGAAGATAATACTAATAAAACACTAAACTAAATCCTCTAACACAGACTACAAAATATGGGATAAAATCTCTTCACAATATTGCCTACACACTCTATAACTCTCTTTAAAATATGTATAAAACCAGCAAGCACATAGAAAAAATTCTAAGTAGGGCTTTAAAATTTATTTTTTTAAACATAAAAACGAAAATACGTAATTCTTGTCGTATTTTATTTTGTTTGTTTTGTTTTTCTCTCTCCTTTCCCTTGTATTTGTAATCGAGCATAATCTATTTTTTCCAATGTATTATCATCGGATAAGTACCTTGTGGTAAATTATCACCTTTGCTTTGTGCTTTCAAAAAAGTTAAAGTAAAAGTTGTTCCTGAACACACATTTTAATTTTTTTTTCAAATAAATTATTTGCAGTTGTCAATAAACTTTGTTTTAAATTTCGCATCGGAAATCGCGATATTTATAAAAAAAACGCTCAGTTCTTACTTAAAATATTTTCATAATTTATTTTAATTATTCCATCTTGTTTGCATGCACAATTTAAAAATACCGCGTTGTAGTAAAATTGAAAATTTCAGATTCGAAAAAGATTTCACAATAAAATATGAAATTACATAAACAAATATAGACGTACTTAGTTCTTATTATCCCGTGGTTTTGTGAACGAATCCGTGTTTTCATTTCCTCCATTCAATTATGGTGTGAACCCGCTTTCTGCTTAATACACGTCGTGGAAAACCATTTTTCCATTGCTAATCCCGGTAATGTGGCTACACCCCTTCGTCTCTCCTTCACCCCGCAGAGCAAACGGCTGCTAGCTGACAGGAATTTTATCCGCTAGTACAAAAGGCAGGGAGGTATTCTCAGATATTTTACATAATATTATTAAGTTATTAGCACACATAATAGGAATAATAATTTCTCTAATCAAGTCTGCTATCTAATATATTTTCTATACACCATTCCACATTTTGTAAGTCCTCTTTTGTCTGTTTTTTATTGACCTCTGCAGCAATTCTACAGAGAAAGCATATTCAAAACTTGGCAGATATACAAAGTAAAGTTTTTTAAGGTATAAAAGTTTCACAGCTAATTAAAAAACACTTCAAAAGGCTTCTATAGTAACTATGTCTGAAGACTCGGAAACTTACTTTCCCCGTTCCGCGCCTCCTATCCTAGCGTTTTTAGATGGAATATTCGTCGAGTATCGAATTAAACGCACTGAAAGGACATATTCACTACACCGATTTTCTTAACAGACTAGTCATGTATAAATAAATTGTTGCACTGTCACTGAATGTAGGTATTTCACACTATCAGACAGGGACAGGTAATTGGATAACAGGTAAATTTTTGTTTTTTTTTTTTAACTTTATTTATTTTCATTTCTTTATACATTTAATACATGTTAACAAATAGTATATTATAACAAATAGTATAAACAAGAAATGAAAACCCACTAAGGCACTGCCTGAGTGTGGGTAATATATAAAGCATTAATATATTTCCAAGTACCTAAAGTATAATATACATAAGAAGAAAAAGTTTTTTTTTTTCTAGTTATTATAAAAAGAAAAGAGAAAACATTATGTAAAAAATTATGTTTAGAAAGTTACAGCAAGTAAGTTGTAGAAAGGATCGATAAATTTTTAGAAAAAGCGTTTCAATATCTGCGTCATTCAGCCCGCTCTTAACATATTTTATCGTTTTATTTAACATTTGAGTTTGTAGTGGAAGAAGGTTAAATGTACGAGGACCAATGAAACTGCTATGTGTCTACATTAATTTAGTATTGGTTTGGGGGGTGTAAAATATATTATTTGTTCTTTTGCTAATTCTGTTTTCATTTATTTTGAAATTATTTTTGTTTTTAAATAAATATTTCATAGTTTGTAATATAAATAATTTACGAATATTAAATAATTTAGATTTTTTGTATAATAGGTCGGTCGAGTGGAATCACCCGGTGCAATCTGCAATCAGATCATTTTCAACTTTTCAGTTTTTAGAATTTCCTTGAGTCTATAAAATATGAAGGTAAGATATCTTAGTTTAAAAGTGGTTTGATTTATATGTGATTTCCAGTTAAGATTTATATCTATTGATATTCCTAAATATTTTATATTTTTGACATTAACGATTTCGTTGCACAGGAAGCACATTTCTTGATTGCAACTTGTATTATGGATTCTAATTTTAAGGTTGTCTTTTGGTTTGTTTTTTATGTTTTTATAAAAAGGTAAGTAAAATGCTTTGCTGTAGTTTAAGACAAGTTTGTTGTATTTTAACCATTTTGAGACAAGTGAAATACCTACAGTTGCTTTCGAAAAAGTTTCTGTCCAATTATTACCATCCACTATAATTGCCTAGTCGTCGGCGTGGGAAACAATTTTACCAGGGATTACAAAATTACATAAATCATTAATATAAATTGAGAATAAAATCGGACTAAGAATAGTTCCCTGCGGAACTCCGTTTTTTATCTGTGTCTCTGAACTATAATTATTATTTATTCCCAATTTATGTTTTTTGTGTTCTGTTTTTAAGATAGTTTGATAGTAATTTTAGTGTGTCTTTTTTGAAGCCCATTCGAGTTATTTTTTTAATGAGTAAATTATGATTAACGGTGTCGAAAGCTTTTCGTAAATCTAAAAATATGGCAAGACATTCCTTTTTTTATCGATAGATGTGTAAATATATTTTGTTAATTCATATATCGCATCCTCGGTGCTTAGATCTTTACGAAAGCCGTATTTGTTTTTCGATAGAATTTTATATTTTTCTAAGTGTTCAATGACTCTATTTTTCTAAGTGTTTAATGAATATTTTTGATAGGTTTGAAACATATATTGGTCAGTAATTATCTAATTTATGGGTAGGTATCCCTTATTTATGAATAGGTATTAAAGTGGAGATTTCAAATTGTTCTGGAAAATGACTATCTTTGAGGCATATATTAAAAATATGTTGCAATGGCGTTAAGACATGTTGTTTTATTTTTTTTAATGTATCACATGATAGTCCATCATTTCCCTTAGAGTTGGATGGTTTTAGGCTATCAATATATTTTTCAATTTCATTAAATGTAACAGGAGAAAAATATTCTATAGAGTTAATTGAATCGTTATTAGAATCTAATTGAGGAGATGTCTCCATACAATCATCACTAACATTAATTCCAGAAGATTCAGGTCTTCGTCTACTATATTTGTAAAGAAGTTCGTAAAACTTTCTGCAATGGTCAATTTGTTAGTTATTATTTCATTATTTATTTTAACCTCATTTACAATATTTGAAGACATATTTTTTTTGTTGGCAATTTCATTTATAATATTCCAAGTTTTTTCAGTATTATTTTTAGCATTTTCAATTTGTTCACAATAGTATTTATTTTTGCAGTTTTGTATCAGTCTATTGAGTAAGTTTCGATACATTAGATATTTGGTTTTCAGATAAGGCATTGTTCTGAGATTATTATTTTGGCAATCCAATTGATATTTTAACATTTCTCTATATAATTTATCCCTTTGTTCAATTGCCATAATTTATCCAACTGTAATCCAAGGTTTATTTTTTTAATATTTTCTGACTATTTTACTTTCACTTTTTAGAATATAATCTCTCAGACTATTATAGAAATTCTCTAATGCTAAATGTGGATTTTCTATTGATATTACATTTTCCCAGTTTTCTGACCGAAGCAAAGAGTTTAGAGTTTTATAATCAATGTCTACTTTTTCTAGAGTTTCAGAACTTTGGTTTAAAGGTGTATTTTTGAAATGGTGTCCATAAAAGGTCGGGTAATGATCTATGATATTAGTTTCGAGAATTGATGAGATAATATCAGCCGCCTTGTGCGACTTGACGAATATTTGGTCTAAACATGCAGAGTTACTTAAGGTTACTCTTTTTGGTGAGCTAATACATGACATATATCCAGAGCTTAGATCTAGATACTCATTTTGACAATTTACATTTTTATTGTTATCATTAATATTTATATTAATGCCACCTGTCAAAATGGAAAAAGTAAAATTGTTTCTGTCAAGATTTTTAACAAAAAATTTGAGTTATTTTACAAATAAAACATGATAGGGAACTGTATATGGCTAGTACATGATATTTATAGTTATTTTGACAAAGAGTTAGTTTTATTGCATTGGCTGACTTACATTCAATAAATTCAGTGGTAACATATTTCAGACTATTATGACAGAAGACAGTGACTCCATCATGACCAGTATGCCTACAGGCAGAGGAAAGTGTTGTATATTCTAGTAAGTTATATGGAATAACATCTTTCATTTGAGTTTCAGTTAAAACAATTACGCTTGGAGAAATATCTAGGTTATTAATAAGGATACAGAGCTCATCGAAGTGTTTCCTTAAACTTCTAATATTCATGTTTAAGATCGAGAAATTAACATTTTTAAAAATAAGATTTATTTCGTATGGGTTTTTACATTTATAATTTTCATGTATATAGTTTTCTTTAACCGCGTTGAAGGTTGATAGTTGTTTGCTTTGTGGTTTTATTATTCTTCATTCGGAGGGGATGTCTTCTGAGGTTCTTATTTGTAAGATTGGAGATGTTTCATTTTTTTCTCATCCACATTTTTCCATTTTTTGTCCAAATAAATTTTTACCCAAGTCTTGACGATTTAGCTAGGTAAAGTAGGTGTTTATTAAATTAGGTCAGTTATTCATTAATATATATTGTGTTGTTTTCTTCAAAATTTATGTTTTTTGCATACATAATCACCTTTTTTTACGTGCTATGATTACGTCTTTACTATGTTTGTTTTGTAGAGAAACTATTATAGGAGGATTTTTGTTCGGTTTTTTATTTTGCTTCTGAAAATATTTGCCACTTTAATCGTTTCTTTATCACATTTGAGTATTTCCAGTATATTATTAAATACTTTTGTGATATTTTCATTTTCCTTAAAAAGAACACCCTGTATTTCGACGTTGTTTTGTTTTTCATTTTGGTCCATTTTATTAATATCTAGTTTTATTTCTTTATATTCTGCTTCGAGTTGTTTAGTCAATATTTGATTATTTTTGTATTTTTCTTCATATTCGTCTAGTTTCTCACAACAAAATTCGACGGACTTCTTAAGTTCTTTTATTTGTTCATTAAAAGATTTCATAAGTTCTCTGGATAATTCATTAAATTTTTTTACAATGCATTTGATCATTTTATTAGTCATTGTGTCTTCTTCTTCTGAGACGCTAGATCGCGCCTTTTTGAGGTTTTGCTTATTCATTTTTAAGAAAGGTTCGATGATCGGATATTTTTAGTTTAAAAATAAAAATGTACGAATTTATAAAATAAAAAATTTCTTTGGGCTTCAGTAGGATTAGATTAGTTGTTTATTTTGTTTTAGAGAGATGATTCCTATTTCACCGATTCAATAACACTTCGTATAATAATTTAATTATTGAAATAAAAACAATATTTTTTGTTTAAAACCACGAATTTTTATTAATTTTAAGACCGACCGGTTTCGCTACACTCGAGCATCGTCAGGGTAAAGGAAAAGAAGGTCTGGAAAAGATATGTCGATGACATATTTTGTATATGGACAGGCACGGAACGGCAACTAAATTCCTTCCTCAACCTTATAAATTCTTATCATAAAAATATTAAATTTACATTAGAGATAGGCATTAATTCATCCTTAAACTTCCTAGACCTATCCTTATCTCTCATAAATAATAAAATCGATTTTAACATCTTTCGGAAACCTACCTACACCGATATTGTCATACATAATACATCCAATCATCCTTTTTCACACAAACACTCAGCATTTCACTCAATGGTCCATCGCTTGGTCACGATTCCATTAACTAATATTAATTTCTCTAACGAATTATCAATAATTAAAAAAATAGCGTCTAATAATGGATACGATCCAGATTTTATTGATAGAATTTTAAGTAAAAAACTAAAACAATTAGCAGTTAAAAACTTCTTATTCGCGAGTCCACATAATATTAATAATAATAATCTTCCTTTCCAATGGCGCCGTATTCTATTCATCAATAATTTTTCTTCCTGCAGTATAGTTAACCTTCCTTCTGAAGTCAAACCGGCGTTTTATACCAACAACAATCTAGGTAAATTTTTAGTCAATTCTAAAGATAAAGATGACACACTTAGTCATGCAGGAATTTATAAATTAAATTGTAACAATTGTCCAGCGTTTTATATCGGGAAGACAACGCGCAATGTCAACATTAGGATTAAAGAACATCTTAGATGCCTAAATAGCAATGGCTTTTCAGAGTTTGCCAATCATCTTATTGAAAAAGATCATACATTCAACAAAAGCACCGGTGCTAAGATTCTCCATAGAAAAGACTATAGTAACAAATTGAATAACCTAGAAGCACTAGAAATTAAGAAAGCCATTAAAACCAAAAGTTTAATTCTGAATAATCAATTAGATTTGTCAAAAAGCCCAATTCTGGGAATATTCCCTGTAAACTGTAAAATTCCCAGTATCCCTTAATCACTTTACAATTATTAATGCCTATTCTCTATTATTATAATATTTATATACACTAATTGTTTTCTTTTAATATATTGTTGTTTCATTTTGGTTTTACTTTCTATCTCCCTCTGTATGTATATATAATGACACATTTTGTATTATTGATTAGTTTAATTTTGTACCCTGATGATGCTCGAGTGTAACGAAACCGGTCGGTCTTAAAATTAATAAAAATTCGTGGTTTTAAACAAAAAATATTGTTTTTATTTCATTCAAATGTTAAACCACAAAGTGATTGCTTTCTACGAAAAAATTTAATTATTGTTAGCTAATTTTATATCAACAGAATTTGATGTATATCGCTAGAAAATTTTAAATCGTAGCTGGTAAACAGACATTGAACTGTCACTTTTTGATTGTCACTTCACTTTATCATTGGATCACAAATGTTTATTAATATTTCTCAGTATATAAGTCACTTTTGAATTAAATTGAATTGAAATCCTTCACCGTAAACACTGTAAACAACGCAAAAACTTTTTATTTTGTATTTCATTGGTTAAAAATCATATATTTTTTAATGTTTGTTCGGAGCGTTTGTTAAGATGCGTGTGTACTGTATAAGGTAGGTACTCATATCTTGGAGTGCTAATTCTAATTAAATGGAGGAATGCAGGAGCACATGTTAAAGTGGTGCATATAGTTGCGTTAACAATTACAATGAAATTCAAATGGATTGGCGATAAACAATGCCGGGAAATGTAAGGGAGACAGAGCGCGTGCTAAATGGACTAAAATCAATACGAACAAAGTCGTTTCCATTGAAATCTAAATTAAAGGCATTTCTAGTGTGTATTATCTATGTAATGCCTACAATACATTATTCTATCTAATTTTAAACAAATGGATTGGAAAAAAAGATTTTAAATCATATCGTAAAAAAAAAAAATTAGTTATGTAACCATCCCAAGATCAGTAAACTGATAAAAGAATTTTGTCAGTTCACTAATGCAATTTTTAATTTCAATAATTCTTGCTCCGGCGGGCTATTTACCCCATTAGTACTACTTTGACGTAATTAAATTTGGCCGAATTCGCTTACGAAGGTTTTTAACGTACAACTGAATTCGCCCGCCAAACGAACCGACCCTGGAAAGATATGTAGGTACCAGATAGACTAGAGTTGTATGTAAGTGTTTTACTCTATGTTCTATAACAAACATCGCCAACGCGTTGTTCGCGAGCGCTGCAGTAATGCTACACAAATTTAAACACAGAAAATTTTTATATTTTTTGCTAGAACCATCAGCAGGTGCCGAGTTGGTTTATTTTTTGAGTTACTTTGTGATATTTACAGCAAGATTTAGTCAGTCATTCTTTGATGGCTTCCATAAGCTCAAAGGTTGTTAGATCAATAATAAATATAATATCACATCAGTTCATCTACATAACGTCCCAGAGCTAAAGACACTCGAATCGCTATGTTAAGAGACCACCAATTTAAATATTGTTTTAGATGACTGAATCTAAATGTTGATTTAGATGACTGAATCTAAATATTTATTTAGTTGACTGAATATAAATATTGATAAAGGTGACTGTAGAGAGTTTAAGCAATGATACCTTTAATTGTTTTAAAATTAATACAGCGTTAAAGTGTTAAAAATGTTGAAAAATGGTCAAAAATACATTTGTAAATTACTTATATTGCGTTTTCAAATTTTAACACGCAAACTCTAAAATTTCGCTGCAATTTTTTTATGTTTACTCGTATGACCACGAGTAGGTACTTTCCCACTACAGTTTACCTTCAATCAAAATCAAACTAGTAGTATCTTTTTTTCACTACATTCTTACTATTATATTATTAACATAATATGCAATAACACTTTTATATCGGACGCTTGTTCATTATAATTTAAGAATGACTTTATATTGTTTTTGTTTACATCTTTCGCTACTATTTACTACTATAAGAAATAAATAAATATTGTTTGCGTATAATGTTAATCCGTGGATGTGACATTAATAAACTATTTTGAAATTGTCCACATTCACGGAACTCTGCATTGTGTACCTAGCTTTAAGATTGTCAAATTCCTTGAAATGTAAAAAATGTAACTTGTAAAAAAATAAACAATAAACAATTGGCCGGCGGGTAGCAAATTAGAAAGTGTGGGGTCCAAGGCTGGCTGGTACGCTCCAACGGCTATAGAAATCCGACCAATGAGAAGCCATAAACGGTCCGCTGGACCTTGGCTGACCTTTTTTTATGTGCCGTTGCCGAGTCGCAACTTTGACAAAAAGCAGCATTTTTAAATTCTAAACTCTCTTTCTCCATTGGATCACCCTCGCCTCGGACCTCCGCATCTACGAGCTACCTGCCGCTGCCCCTTTCTGCCAAGTTCTGAGAATTTTATTGGCCTTTCTCCTTCAACTGAAGAATCCTGCATCGACAAGATTCCGGCGGGCACCACGTGGCTTAAGAAGCTGACATACTTAACTGCCTTTTTAAAGGCAATCTTTCATTTATTTGCATTTGCACAAAGTCGTCTATATACCAGAAACGTCCTTTTCAGGACGAGGTTCAATTGATTTGCATTTTGCACAAAGTCGTGTATATTCCAGAAACGTCCTTTTCAGGACGAAAGTCAATTGATTGGCATTTACAAAGTCGTTTGAGTCGTGTAACTAACCCCTATTTTTTCAGTCTGTATGCACACGACATTTAGTCGGGTACATAATTGGTCCTTCGAGCCGGATCAACACGACTTCACGTAACCGGATTCAACACGCCTACACGCCTTCAGGTCATCAGGTCTACACGCCTACACGCCTTCAGGTCATCAGGTCTGCACGCCTACACGCCTTCAGGCCTTCAGGTCCACACGCCTACACGCCTTCAGGTCATCAGGTCCACACGCCTACACGCCTTCAGGTCATCAGGTCCACACGCCTACACGCCTTCAGGCCTTCAGGTCCACACGCCTACACGCCTTCAGGTCATCAGGTCCACACGCCTACACGCCTACACGCCTTCAGGCCTTCAGGTCCACACGCCTACACGCCTTCAGGTCATCAGGTCTACACGCCTACACGCCTTCAGGTCATCAGGTCCACACGCCTACACGCCTACACGCCTTCAGGTCATCAGGTCCACACGCCTACACGCCTTCAGGCCTTCAGGTCCACACGCCTACACGCCTTCAGGTCATCAGGTCCACACGCCTACACGCCTTCAGGTCATCAGGTCCACACGCCTACACGCCTACACGCCTTCAGGCCTTCAGGTCCACACGCCTACACGCCTTCAGGTCATCAGGTCCACACGCCTACACGCCTTCAGTTCATCACGCCTTCACGCCTTCTTGAAGGATGTCACCTACTCTACGCAGCGGGCGCGGCGTTTCGAGCTCCTCAGAGACATCCCAGCCCGCCCCCGCTGTCCCCGCTGCTCCAGATGGGCCTTCGCCACCTCTAGACTTGGGCCCACTTACCTCGGGCTCTTCTGAGCATGCTGTCGCCAACCGAGGTCTCGATGTTGCCGCGCCCGCGGTCCCGGCCCTCCTTGCCACGGGCCCCGCTGTCCCGGCCCCCCTTGCCACGGGCCCCGCTATCCCGGCCCCCCTAGCCCCGAGCCACGCATCTATCTGCTCCGATGATGTCGCTTCGCCTGGGCTTACGTCAACCGATGACACCGTCCAGAAGTTACGTCGAGAAATGCGTGCCATGCAACAACAGCACGCCCAGCAGATCGCAGACCTGCTGGCGGCCCTGAGGCCTGTGCAACCAACCACCGCGCCGGTGATCGTCCCGGCCACGGTGTCCTACGGAGTAACCACGCCGGTGATCGTCCCGGCTGCGGCGTCTCATGAAATAACTACGCCGGTGAACATCCCGGCCCCTACCCCGGCATTCGTCGGAATGCAGCCGGTAGCTTGTGTCGGCCACACGGTATCGAAGCCTACCGTAGTCGAGCGACCCGTGTCTCACGGGGGTACAATGCCAGCCTACAACTCGGCCCCAATCATTACGCCCGTTTACGGCTATACCGACGGCATGCAACCGGCACCTGAAGTCGGCCACACGGTATTGCAGCCTGCCATAGTTGAACGACCTGTATCTCACATCGGTCACCCACAGCATGCGCCTCCACTATTTGCGCCGGGCCCTGATCTACAGACACACCTTGCCGCATCGTACAGTGAGCCGCGGCCTGTCAACCTGCACAATGGGCAGCCTGCCAGTCTGCCCCATGCGGATATACCTACTCAGCCAGGGTATAATGTGCACCTCAATCGGCAGCTCCATCCTGGTTACCAGCATCAAACCTCCTCCAGCCAGGAGTTCTCACCAATCTTTCCACCACCACCTACTGCCGATGAGACTTCTCGACACACAAGTGAGTGGGCACACCAAGGCGCGGACTCCGTGGCGCAACTTGCTTCTGCAATTACAAATGCAATTCGCGCCTCGCGATCCGAGGATAGCCCCCGTCCCTCCGTAGAGGATGACATAAGAATGGCTGCCCTAATAGCCAGGCAATCTACCGCCAAGGACCTACCTTCCTTCTCGGGGGACCCGCTCGAGTGGCCAACGTGGATGGCCCAATATTCACAATCCACGGCCACCTGCAAGATGACTTCGAGCGAGAATCTCATTCGGTTGCAGCGTGCACTGAAGGGCAAAGCCCGAGAGGCCGTCGGCCCCCTGCTGATGGATCCAACGCAAGTCCCTGAGATAATTGCCGTCCTTGAGCAGCGATACGGCGGCTCGGGTTCAATTGCTGCCTTGATGCTGGAGAAGGTGAAAAAACTGCCGCATCTCACCGCCGAAGCATCACTTGAAGACCTGGCAGATTTTTCTGGAACAATCCAGAACCTCGTGGCGTCGTTGCGAATCTTGCGGACCGACGGGTACCTCACTAATCCTGCCTTGCTGTCTGACGTCACATCTAAAATGCCGTGCACGTTGCGACTAGCCTGGTTGGCGGAAGTGCGCGGACAAACAGTTCCCGCCACCATAACTCAGTTCGCGGCATTTTTGAAAAGTTTTGCAAACGCGATCCCCTTAAGCGGAATGGTTGACCCCGCACGGTCTGCACGTGCCCCGCGCCGCGAACAAGTTCATGCAAATGTGCCCGCTAACTCAAGAGTGAACAATAAAAACAAAAACAATAGTGAAAACATTAATTGTGCGCAGTGTGGCGGGAACCATAAAACTCGTGAGTGCCCGGCATTCTTTGCGAAATCAGTTGATCTCCGCTGGGAAACAGTGCGCGCGAGTTCTTTGTGTCGCAAGTGCCTAGAAAAACACTATACCCGCGAGTGCACCTCTAAAGTGTGGTGTGGAGTAGGAGGCTGCCGCGCCCCCCACCACAGGCTGCTACACAACCCCGCGCCCGCTTCCGCGCCAGTGAATACCGTCGTGAGTGGTGCCGTCAATCTATGACGCCAGAGTACGGATTGCCGTGTACTACTGAAGATCGTGCCAGTAGTACTGAGCACTTCGTATGAAAATGAAGCTTCAGTGTTCGCGCTTCTTGACGAAGGCTCCACGGTAACCCTCATTGATGCTGACACTGCGGCACAAATTGGCGCGAGCGGCCCAGTCCAGGGGCTAAAAATTCATGGAGCAAAGGGAATGTGCACATCTGACTTGCACTCCCGCCGGGTGAAAATAACCATAAGAGGTGCAGGTAGCAGTGATGAGTATCATATTACGGCTCACACAGTGACTGACCTCAGTCTACCGGAGCAGCGTGTCCCAGGAAGACGCGTCACCCCTCGGATACTGATCGGGCAAGACAATGCTCATTTGATAGTATCAAGAGACGTGCGGGAAGATTTCGGCACCACGCGAATAGTGTCGCGGACCGCACTAGGGTGGATTGCCCACGGTGGTACCGATCCTGGCAGCGACGGCCCAGCTACCACCCTGGCCCTGCAGATGGAGACAGCCGCAGACATCCGCCTGAGAGAGTTGGTGAAATCCAACTTTGCCGTCGACTCTCTCGGCGTAACATCTGCGGCCAGAGTCAATGCGAGTGAACTCAAAGCCACAGCCCTGATGGAAAAGACCACCCGTCCTCTACCAAACGGCAGGTGGGAAACCGGGCTATTATGGCGAAACCCGGAAGTCACGTTGCCCGACAATTACCACTGTGCCCTGAAACGTTTACAGTCCCTCGAGAGAAAGCTGGCAGCAGATGCAAGCCTAGCAGCGGCCTATACTGACAAAATGGGTCAGCTGGTAGCTAAAGGTTACGCCAGGAAACTGTCTGATCGCGAGATATCAACACCTGCCCCTCGGAAGTGGTATCTCCCACATTTTGCGGTGCTCAATCCAAACAAACCCGGAAAGATTAGAATAGTCTTTGATGCTGCCAGTCGATGCCGAGGGACTTCGCTAAATGACCAGCTGCTCACCGGTCCTGACCTGCTGTCTTCTCTTCTTGGGAACATCCTTCGCTTTAGAGAAGGGACTATTGCCATAGCAGCCGATATTCAGGAGATGTTTCTGCGCATCAAGATAAGGAGGGATGATCTGCAGTCACAACTGTACCTGTGGAAGTCACCAACATGTCGCGAACCTGACACATACCAGTTGACATCAATGATGTTCGGGGCCACATGCTCGCCGAGTAGCGCCCAGTACGTACGAGACAGGGTTGCCGGGGAATACGAACACGAGTACCCGGCCGCCGCGGCAGCCGTTCGTTCCAAATTTTATATGGACGACTATTTGGATGCGGTAGATACTGCTAGCGAGGCTGCCGCACTAGTACAAAGCGTGAGTGCCCTTCTTGCAAAGGGAGGGTTCCACTTGACGAACTGGGCCTCTAACAGTCCGGAAGCCATAGTTGACATTCCTTCCGGAGACCGGGCGAGCTCCACAGTTCACATCAGCAGCGGGGACAAAGAGATGGAGCGAGTACTAGGGCTAGTGTGGGACCCATCCACTGACTGCTTCCTTTACTCTTTTCAAAATGCAGTCAGCCCCGAAGAATCTGTACGGCCCACCAAGAGGCAGCTTCTCTCCATCGTAATGAAGATCTTCGACCCGGTTGGATTCGTCGCGTGCCTCACAATACGGTCAAAGATCTTGCTACAAGCTGTGTGGCGGTCGAGTGTTGGATGGGACGACTTGATCACCCTTGAGCACGCCGAGAGATGGAGAGATTGGCTAAGCTTGCTTCACGAGAGCAGCGTTTCGGTGCCGAGGCGCTCCCTCCGGCACAAGCAGAGCAGCGTCACCTTACACCTATTCTGCGATGCGTCCGAACAAGCTTGCTGCACCGTCGCATACTACACAGAAGACGTGCAGGGAGTTTTACACGCGACATTCCTAGCCAGCAAGTGTAAAGTGGCTCCACTCAAACCCCTCTCCATTCCCCGTCTTGAGTTGCAAGCCGCACTCATGGCGGCTAGATTAGCCAAGACCATCTTAAAAGAAAGCCAGGCTTTAATAAACCGGACTATCTTCTGGACAGACTCTTCAACCGTTCTGTGCTGGTTACGTACTGATCCACGCGCCTACTCTGCATTCGTGGCAAACAGATTGGGTGAAATAGATGAGATGACCAGCATACCTAACTGGAGGTGGGTGCCGACGAAGTTGAACCCCGCCGACATCGGAACACGTGACTCTGAAGTGCCTGATCTATCACCAAAAGGAAGATGGTTTTGCGGCCCTGCATTTCTTACTGCACCTGAAAGCGAGTGGCCAAAGGAGCGATCTCCCACCAAGAAACCCGACAACGACGTATTGGAGGTCAGGCCCCATTATGTAGGCCTAATAACCACTACAGGAGAGGCGTTCCCCTTAATCGAACGGTTCTCATCTTGGAACCGGCTAATTCGATCTACAGCATGGATACTCCGTTTTGTCAGGCGGTGCCGATTGGGGTCTCACAAACCCGCCGAGGGCACATTACGAGCAGAGGAACTGAAAGAAGCAGAGATCAGATGGGTCAGGAAATCCCAGGAAGACGCCTTCGCAGCTGATCTGCATACCATACGACATGGAAAGGCGCTACCTGCTGGCAGTCGTCTTAATTCCTTGACCCCCTTCCTCGGCCCAGATGATGTCTTGCGGATGAGTTCCCGATTACGAGCCCTGACAAAGACCACGAGCGTGGCCAAGACCCCCATCATATTGGATGGCAACGACCCGTACGCTCGGCTGCTGGTACGCCACTACCATGAGAAGGGAGACCACCCTAGCACCGAGAAGACAGTGGCGGAGATGCGCTGCAGTTTTTTCATTCTACGGCTCCGCACTATCAGCCGGAAAATAACACACGACTGCCCCACTTGCCGCATACGAAGAAGCAAGCCCTCTCCACCATTAATGGGGGCGCTACCATCTTACCGCCTGTTACATCATGTGCGTCCCTTTACTCACTGTGGGCTGGACTACTTCGGGCCAATGGAGGTCACAGTTGGCAGACACCGGGAGAAGCGCTATGGGGCAATTTTTACCTGCCTTTCCACCCGCGCTATTCACCTGGAACTTGCTGTTACGTTGACTGCCGACTCTGCCATTATGGCCTTGCAAAGAATGACCGCCCGAAGAGGTCAGCCCGAAGTTCTGTACTCGGACAACGGAACGAATTTCCATGGTGCAGACGCTGAGATCAGGGAAGCCTTGGATTCACTAAAACAAGATTCTAGAATTATGGACGCCATGGCTACCAAAGGCATTGAGTGGCGTTTCATACCGCCACTCAGTCCCCACATGGGGGGAGCCTGGGAAAGACTAGTACGGTCGGTGAAACGGGCCTTGAAAGCTACCTTAAAGGAAAGGGCGCCGAGGGAAGAGACCCTGCGCACAGCACTGGCAGAAGCTGAGTTTGTTGTCAACAACCGACCACTGACTCACGTCTCTGTTGACCCACGAGATGAAGAGCCCTTGACACCAAACCACTTCCTTCTGGGGTCAGCCGGAAAGCGCCCCCATTTGTCCCTGTATGACAAAAAAGAAGAAGAGGTATGTCTCCGCCGCCAATGGCGTATCGGGCAACAACTTGCAGATATGTTCTGGAGGCGCTGGCTCCGAGAGTACATCCCCACTATGGGCGCCCGACAGAAGTGGCACCACCCGGCCGAGCCCATCAAAAAGGATGACCTTGTGGTGATCATGGATCCTGCGCTACCCCGGAGCAGTTGGCCGCGCGGCCGAGTCATCGATGCAAAACCCGCCGCTGATGGTCAAGTGAGGACCGCCCGCATTCAAACAGCTTCCGGGATATATGTGCGGCCAGCCGTTAAGATTGCCGTACTGCTGCCAGCCTCAAAATCCACCACTCCAGAACCATCTACAACACGGCCCGTCCAACTGCGAACCAGGGGTACCGGTTGTCCAGATCGTCGAAACACTTCACGTCCTCCCAAATAGCTTGGCGCAGAGGGCTGCACCGGGGGGAGTATATCGGACGCTTGTTCATTATAATTTAAGAATGACTTTATATTGTTTTTGTTTACATCTTTCGCTACTATTTACTACTATAAGAAATAAATAAATATTGTTTGCGTATAATGTTAATCCGTGGATGTGACATTAATAAACTATTTTGAAATTGTCCACATTCACGGAACTCTGCATTGTGTACCTAGCTTTAAGATTGTCAAATTCCTTGAAATGTAAAAAATGTAACTTGTAAAAAAATAAACAATAAACAATTGGCCGGCGGGTAGCAAATTAGAAAGTGTGGGGTCCAAGGCTGGCTGGTACGCTCCAACGGCTATAGAAATCCGACCAATGAGAAGCCATAAACGGTCCGCTGGACCTTGGCTGACCTTTTTTTATGTGCCGTTGCCGAGTCGCAACTTTGACAAAAAGCAGCATTTTTAAATTCTAAACTCTCTTTCTCCATTGGATCACCCTCGCCTCGGACCTCCGCATCTACGAGCTACCTGCCGCTGCCCCTTTCTGCCAAGTTCTGAGAATTTTATTGGCCTTTCTCCTTCAACTGAAGAATCCTGCATCGACAAGATTCCGGCGGGCACCACGTGGCTTAAGAAGCTGACATACTTAACTGCCTTTTTAAAGGCAATCTTTCATTTATTTGCATTTGCACAAAGTCGTCTATATACCAGAAACGTCCTTTTCAGGACGAGGTTCAATTGATTTGCATTTTGCACAAAGTCGTGTATATTCCAGAAACGTCCTTTTCAGGACGAAAGTCAATTGATTGGCATTTACAAAGTCGTTTGAGTCGTGTAACTAACCCCTATTTTTTCAGTCTGTATGCACACGACATTTAGTCGGGTACAACTTTATCTAAAACATGCGAACACCTCAGTACAGATTCTCCTGGTGAGGTGTTCTCAAATCATTTCTTTAAACCATAACGCTTAATTTGATAGTTCACTTTGGTGAATGTTCTGAAAAAAAATTGTACGAGGTATTATATATTTTTGGGGAATTTTTTCAATAATGTTTTTTTATCCTTTTTAAGGAAGTTTAAGTTTAACTATCATTACGAAAGCAAAATGTTGGCTCGCCACAGGTCATTTGTTCTAAGCAAAATATTTAATTATTTTTTTCACTCGGCAGTTCCGACTCCGATGGTGCTCCAGATGTTCAAACTAAATATTATGAAGTTCAAGGTGAGCCAAAAAATCAAGCCATAGACTCACTTACTACAATTTCATAGGAAATTTTCCCAACGTCATAACCCAATTATGATAATATTCCCACACTGAGATCTTTACCATCTCTTCTAACTTTCTTTTCTTAGTCTATAACACTAGTATCAGTTATACCATCTGTAAAGAAAACTGGGTCCAGAAATTAGATTGCTTTGGCTGCCAAACTACAAAAGAAAATTAACAAGTTTGATCCCAATTACAAATGATTTTTGAGAAAATTCAATTGATTTGCCAGATGGTGATTTTCGTCTTGAATGTTGCTTAAAGTATATACTCCCTACATAATATCAGACATAACAGTAAAACCCAATTTTTTACTCCGTTTAACGCACTAGAAAAACGTTTAATTAGAATGAGCCGCTTGTAGCACGAGAACAAAAATGAATTTAACATTGACCAAATTATGATCCGGTATAAAGAAAGATAAGCATGGAATAAGAAACAGTTTATTATGGGGGATAAACCGAATAAGCGGGGACTTAGAAATTCTGTAAGAGCTGCGATTTTTGGTATGAACAATGATTTTATTCGAAAAAAGAGAATTCGTTGTTTATTATTTTATTCAAATCAAAACATGATACATAGGCATTTTTGTAATTATTAGAAAATATTATAGATTACTACGTATTGTTTAATTTTTTTCATTTATGTCTAATTTTACCTCCTACCTGAATGATTTTAAGCAAACTTGGCATTTTTTGTCAGTTTATTGTAATTATTTAAAAAAAATAACCTTACCCTACTTACTGTTTCAATAAAATGAAAAATGAAATGACTTAAATAAAAAAAATTGTTGGGTGGATATTTTAGTTTATTTACTACCATTTTTTTATTTCAATGTAAAACGTTATTTTGTAATTTGAATTAACACCCATGAAAATACTTTTTATTAATAATTTAATTTTTTTCATTATATTTAAACACATTATATCATCATTACATTGTACACAGACTGTAAAAATAAATACCTTTAACTCAAATAATTGCCAGAGTTGCCTCTGAAATCATGAAAAATTGAATTCTTGAATGATCTATATTTTATATTTTAATTTAAAACATAAATAAATAAATTATCACAAACACCTACTAAATATTTAATACACGTTTTGATTAAAAAAATAATTATGAAATTTAGTTTGGTATTTTGGCCTCAAATCCAATTTTAAGTTTTGAATGAAAAAGGCCGCGCCGCCGTTTCTCAGTCATAAAATCACAATTTTCGATTTATCTTTACTACAAATCGGTTAATATCATGAATTTAAAAAATATGCTTTCGTTAAACTGGGGCTTTTCCTATCATTTCATTTGGGTAGAAATCAAATAAAATAATAAATTACTTTTTAAAAAAAATATGCATAAACCACTAAAAATGTATTTTTCATAGGGTAAGGATGGACGTATATACGAAACGACTTAAAAAAATATTCTTTTTTGGCTTACAGCTTTCTGACAGTTTCTTTTGAAATTATTCATAAAATAAATAAAAACAACTTTTGCGCTAAAATCTACATGTTCTAAACTCAATTGTTTGCCAAGCGATTTTTATGCCAATTACCTATATTCATGGTGACATAAAGCATTTTGGCCTGTGTATTCCTATTAAAATTATATTTAGTACAGTTATTACCACGTTGTATATTTAGAACATTTGTAAACTGTAATAGAAATAAATATAATTTGACATATATATCTTGATTTACCGAAATAAAAATAAATATATTCATGTTAATATAACCACGATCACGATTTCAATGTAAAGTTGTTTCACCTCTGATTCTGTAACAGCACTATCAGTACAGCTGGTCTATAGTACCTAGTAGTTTCAGGGACTGGTAAGAACATTTGTCTCTCAGACGTATTAAGTTTCTCCTTCCCATCCCCATAGCACTACCAGCTCTGGCTCGGGAGAAAATGTGCTTTGTGAAATCTCACCCGTAGAGGGAAATTGTGTTATTCTATTTGATGCTCTCGAAAACACATAGCCGCGGTGTTTTATTGCGAATTGTGCCACAGAAATGTATGAATGCCGTGTTGTTCCCGGCAACTTAATGCATTGGGAATCTAATTGGAATAAGATGCTGGGATTTGATGTCTTTTTATTTATTTTTAACAAACTACATAACGCCGTTTCTACATACAGGAAGGTCGGATTGTCAAACAACACGGTCTTGGCACGCACTCCTTATTTACATTTTTTTTATGCAACAAATAATTTGTACAGGAGATTTTTTTTTATTAGATTATTTCACCCGCCATGGTAGCGCCAAATCATAGGATGCCCCTATGATTTGGCGGGTGAAGTTTTGCAGACTGAAATTTTTCCAAATATGCATATAATAATTGTTATTAAATTACACAATTTGGACTTAGTTATAAATATTTTATCTGATAGTTTAGTTTAGAAAATTGTATAAGACATGTTAGAGATGTATCAAGGGCGATTCGGTGGTTATAGTGTAGAATGTATCGGTGTTATGATTAAAATGTAAAGATCTGTAGTCTTATTTGTGTTTTTAGTAAGTTTGATAAGTAGTTTTTGTAAGTGTGGAGCTGCGTTTTGGTTTTTAAGTTGTTAAGGATAAGGTTGAACATTTGAGGAGCTAGAGAGATGAATTGTATTTTTACTGTATTATGTAGTTAAGGTAAATTGTAGTGTCGGTTGGTTATAATTCTGGTTGTGTGATTATCTTGTAAGAGTGTTTTGTTGTTGTTGTATTTGTTCGAGAAATGTGTTTTATTTAGAAAATTTTAGATGGAGTTGATCGGTACTTAAAACATTATAATCTATGAAGATTCGAATGAAGTTCATACATACTTTTCTTTTCTTTCGACTCTTGACATGGCATGACTCAAGTATTTGGTATACTTCCTCGAGAGTCCCAACATTTTCTACCATTCATATTTCAGTCATAGTTCCCTTACATTTATTTCTTCGTTCTTTCGCTCTATATGCCCAAACCATCTAAGCCTTCCTTTTTTTAATCTTACTCATTAGGCCTGCAATATAGCATATTTTATTTTATTTAGTTTTTCACCCAGTTAGGTTATTAATTGTTTTTTTTTATATATAAATTGTACTGATTTATTATTTATTTACTTATTAGATACTAAAAAATACAATTACAGAATAATGAATCTACGACTGTCCAACTGGGAAAGTTTCCCATTTCAGAACAATCAAATTGATTGGTTTAATCAATTTGATTTAATTTAATTCAAAACATGGAAGACATCAATAGAGAAGGCAAATTATGGTATTAACAAAATTAAAAAAATGGCTAGACTCCAACCTCCTCACCCTAAATGTACAAAAAACACAATGCATACACTTTTCAATCCGTAAATTCACACTCCCAGAAAACTTTCCCAAATTAATCATTCACACTTGCTCACAAAATCTAAACACATCTCCACTATCACCCAATAATTGTTGCTCATGCCCAAATCTTAAACCATCAAATGAAATAAAATACCTAGGAGTCATTATAGATAACCAATTACGCTGGGAGGCCCATATTAACTCCATAACTAAGAGACTCCGTAAGTTATGCCATATTTTTTATTCTCTACGATCAATCCTCGATATAAACACTCTAAGAACTGTATATTTTGCTCTATTTCAATCGATAGCAACGTATGGCATTATAGGATGGGGAGGTTGTGCAGCATCCATCCTCTACCCTCTAGTGACCGTTCAAAAACTTTTGCTAAGGGTCATCTTCAAATGTTCCCCCTCTCATCCATCAGAGCCACTCTTCAAGAAACTCACAGCCCTTGATATTCGCCAACTGTATATCAAGATAGCTCTTATCCATATCTGGAAAAATGGATTGATAAACTCTACACAAACGGACATACATACACGCTACTCAAAGCACGGAAAATGCATAATTCCTGTAACAAAAACCACTTTTTCACAAAGGCAATACTCATACATCGCACCTAAAATATTCAACACGTTAAAAAACGACATCAAAACATCAAAAACACTTACTCACTTTGCAACCGGTGTGCATAAATGGATATCTGAAAAGGGGCGAAATTTCTTTAAGGAACATATGAACCTATATCACCAGTAAATAACTTGTATATTACTAAACAAAATATTTCTTTTTCATATTCATCATTAAAAAAAAAAATATTTACCACCACTGATATGTTTCTTATACTCTAGTATTTATTACGAAAAATATTGTGACAATAATTCCACATTTGTGTACATATCCTTAGCCGTAGCTCAAACGTGGATTTACACAAAAATTGCCGATATATATCTATACACCTATGTTACCATAACACGCACATGCAAATCGCTCATCAAGATATAACCCTACTTTCTTACCAAATAGTACTTTCTTTGATTTTATATTGTATTTGTATTCTTTTTTTAGAAATACACTTGTACTTAATGTACTTGTATTTTTACTAGACTTTTAATTCTATTTTAATTACACAAATGTACTTGTATTTTTTCTTTTTTTTTGATACATGTCCTTGTATTATTTTTAATTCAATAAAACGTATTTTCTTTGATATACTTTTTATATTATTTTAAATTTTTCTGTTTTCCACACCTATTTTTTATATTCATATATCTTAAACTTATGTAGATATTTTGCATTATTTTTAATTCCTTTATACTTCATACTTGTTTTAGATGTATAAATTATTTTATTTTATTTTTATATTATTTTGTTTTCATTCAACTTATTTTCTAATTTGTATTATTATACTTAACATAAAATTGACCACTACAACACGGGCATGTGCCTAGTGTGGTGGCCAAAAATTTACCCGTTTACTGTAATGTATAAACTTTACTGAATAAAGAACATATAAAAAAATAAAAATAAATTCATACAAAGTAAGAAATGTAACACAAATACATAAAAATTAATTCATAACGTTGTGGAAATTACTTTCATGTTTTCAATTTACGAGATAAGTTAGGTAAGAATCTTAATTTTGTTCATTTTTTCTATTATTGTAATGATACATGCATAAGAATTATTATTTTTACTGATTTAAGACATGTTTACAGTACATATTATTTGAGTTTGTTAAGTGTGGTGGGAATTTTAGGTCTAGAGTTCAAGAATATTAAATAATTACTAGCAGTTAAAAACCCGCTCTGCGGGTTTTTGCTGCTAGGCCCTGCAGGCGGCACTTGGTTGGGCTGCGCCCAGTTTAAGTGATACTAACAACAGTTACATTTAATAGATAGATATTAGGTCATTCACAGAGAGAGGGTGAGTATATATTGTTAAAATACGGAATAGGAAGGAGTTAATGAATAATAACATGCTCAATTTAGGCATAATAAGAATGACAGTTGTTTGAATAAATGAAATTTTACGTATTTGTGATGGATTATTTCAAATGAAACACTATTATTGACTACATGTCTACAACTGATATTAACTGTTATGGTACCTAATATAATTTGCTCATAGGAGACTTGCATTGCTTAAATATGTGTTACAACCGTCAATGTCTATAAGTTGAATCAATATCGTATAGTTTGTCATAACAATTAAAGATAGTTATAACAAAGTTGACTGAAATAATAGATTATTACATATTGATTAATTGTACCCGTGTTTATGGATAAAAGGAGGGTAATTGTGCGATGTGATTAGCAGTCGGTTTAATTAAAAGGTGTGAATTTTACTCCAACTGGTGGTAATTCTTTACCTAAAACTGTTACTGTATCTTATAAAGTTTAAAGTTAGATTATATATACACCTTCATCAGAGAGTAAAAATCTATATATAAAGGTAGATTATTACAATATAGCGCCCCTGAGGTGATATCTCACAAAAGCGGCGCTATGCAAATTGTCCAATTAATAAATAAATATAATGTTTAAATTTTATTATGTACGTATGCATTGATATACAATGGAAATTGATAAAATAATGTTATCCGATTAAACTATATTTTATTAAAAAAAAAAACAAATAACTTTTTTAACTTCACTTTATTATATACAACCAATACATGTTTCATGAACGAAGTATACACCGAAGTCAAAAATTAAATATAGATTACAATTGGAAAAAAGAAGTGGAAGGAGGGGGGAGGGGTAAGAGTAGGCTGGGTTTATAAGAATGAGGAATTACAATATGAAAGACCAGTTAAGTGGGAAAATATTTAAAATAGAGTTTAGAAAAAAAAATTCTTGTTAATTACATCTACTTTTATAAACATGTTCTCTTATTTCTAAAATTTCGAAATTATTTATTTGTGATGCTTTATATCCTGTGTGAAGTATTCTAAGACCTGAAAAAAATGCATATAACCATAAAACAATATATTCATAAGACAAATAACATTTAATAACGGTTATTCTAATAAATTGATAGTTGAAATACTAAATAAAATAATTAAAAATATTATCTTCAAACGGTATTTTTTCCCTATTTCTTAAGATATAAATAAACAATGGCGTAGAATTCTGTTTGTGGATAACGACACTTCTAAAATTATATATATAAACATTCCTGGTACTATTCAACCAGCGTTTTACACTAATAACAGAATGAATAAATATATTCTTAATAATAAAGATGGCGAAAATCAAACAAAAAAATCAGGAGTTTATATACTCAATTGGGCTGGATTGTAATTTATTTTAGGTAATTTAAAGGTAGAACCAATAGAAACTTTGAAGTCAGAACTAAAAAACATCTCAGGGTTCTAAATGGAAATAGTGAATCTGAGTTTGCAAATCATCTTTTGAATCACACTTTCGATAAAAATTCAGGTCTTAAAATACTTCACTCAGGATTAAAGCATCGCAAATAAATAATTTTGAAATTTTAGAAATTAGAAAACATGTCAATATAAAATCAGATATAATTAATAAGCAAAAAAAAATATAAATAATAATGACAAATGCCATTGCAAAGTTGAAATAAACTTCCAGAAGAAATCTTATTATTAAACGCTTGATGTTCAAGTAATTTTGCATATTTAAATATACGCGCCAGTCTTGATTCGTTCTTACACCGCCAGAGGTGCGCTCTGTCGGCCACCTATTGCCGCATTGCGTATCGGGTATCGGCCATATTGAATTAACGCGTGCTTTTTTCGTCAAACGTCAAACGTAATCACGTAATTGTGGATAATTTTCACTGTAATGTAATTAATCCAATGGATTATGAACTTTCTAAGACATATTTTCTTCGATATTATCCAAAAATTGTATGAGCAGAAACGATATTTTTGAAGAAATATCGTATTACATGTGGCGATTCTATTTCAGTATGAAATCGTGTCTTAATGTTTAATGTCTTATTTAAACACAATTTGAATTTGACCAATCACAGGGCCTACATCGTCCAGACGCAAGCGTATTAATACTATCAGATATGATCGTACTAAACATTTATTGTTTATCTGAAAGTTAGCGTAAGTTCACTCTCGACTCTCCCTAAGTCCAGAAGTCAAGTGTTAACCGATTTACGCAGATTCCATGTATCCCATATATATATATATAAATATAAATAAAGATTTGTATATACATTTTTGTAAACTTTTAAAGCGCCAAAAAAACCCATTGGACATGAAAAATTCGTATACGTTGAGCGCCGGCGTATCCATATAGTAATGTGATATTAATTCATTGAGTTCGTTGGATTTTTACCGTCAGCACGCTACAGAGGTTTTAGGTTGCGGGAGTTCGGCGTCCCAAAGGTTAAAGCTACATTGACCTCTGTTGTAGAGCGGTTCTACAAAACCAGAATCAAAACCCAATAATTAGTACCACTCACCGATTTTTACATAAATATGCAGATTGAACACAAATTAGTATATCTGCATCTCTTTCCAGGGTGGAAGCTTCTCTCGTCATGAAATAAATGGATGTAGCTACAGAAAGTTTTGCTACACGATCTGAACAGCCAAGTAGATTACATCATGTTAATGAGTGGGAAGGAGATGGCAGAGAAAAAGGTGGTGAAATACCTGCCTATTCAGATTTGGTCACCAAATCGGCTAATACCATTTCAAGCATGCTACGTTTCGATTCCGATAGTATATTCTACTCTGGAACAACGATATAATGATAATATTAAAATAATACAAATAAATTAAATAAAATTTAATTGCGCTAACCGGAATTCGAATCCGCTAACTTTGTACCGACTCAACTACCTAACCTAACCTAACCCAACCACAAAAAGATCTTAACACGCGTATCTTTACGTTTTGCGAAAATAATTCATAAATGATAAAAAAGAGACATAAATAAAACTAATCTAATGTAAATAGTAGTATCTAATTTATATACGAGAAAAAACATCCATTTTGCGAAAATAATTCTGGACTAAATAAAATCAAAAGAACAAGCAATCATGTACAAATGTATACAATGAATACAAATAATGCAATTATTTTTCTTCGTCTTGCGTAGTAAGTTATGTTTCCTACTCGGTTATGGGAATTTCATGCTAATGGAATTGGATTTGTTCTATGAATTGCATGCTGGATGTAGGAAACGGAATGCAAGCACATACACCAATTTACAAAATACATATTTCATTTACAAAACAAATTATTTCACATTTCCACATGAATACTTCAAAACCAAATAATAATTGCGATCAAATCAAATCATATTGCGATGGGAATACACTTGGCACAAATATATTGGAAATAATTACAAGAAACACAAACTTCATTCGAATTAATTTGAAATCGAAAGCATTGAAATTCAATGGATCCGAGGTGATAATACAATGTGAGTTGACTGTATACTGTCAGATTCATCAATAGACAATTTACCGAGATTTATACGGACACTCGCTTCCCGCACTCCACGCAAGTTGGTTTGTTCTTCTGTCCCTGATTGGTTCGTCTATTATTTAGGTTGTATGTAACTTAAAGATTTTGCATCATATAAGGAAATTCAATACTCAAACATGTATGGTATGGAAGAGTATTTTTAGGGTAGGGGTAGGGTACTAACATAATATTATTTCAATTCTTCGGCTGGATAAGTTCTCCATCACGACACAAGCAACATGTTCCGCTCACTGTGGTGTCAGAATATTTTCAAATATTGTTAGCTAATTCGCATCCCGGGAATATTTGTCTTTCTTTTAAGTTTTTTTAATATATAAAGAAGGGTTTCCCGGTGCGGCACTTGGTTTTTTTTTAATACAAATCTACAGTTTGTAGATGTAACTCTGTAACTCTGTTTGTTTCCGATATGTTGCCACTCCTGAACACACTGATTCCTAGATTCCTACACAACTCGAATAAATTTAACCTTCTTTAAAAAAAATCCTCTTTCCTACCCTTAGAGCAAAATGTTGATATTTTTTTATCAAATTTTGAACCCTGACTTTCAAAATAAGAGGAGTATTGCTGTCTATCTAAAATAAGTTTGATTTAGAAATACTCTGAAAGAGAAAAGCTATAGGTAGTAAGAAATATAGATACGATTGATTCGACTATACTCACTCTCTCAGATTTGAGCCATCCACCCACCAAAGTTTAAATATTTCGTTCTACTTGTTTTTACAAACATCCCTGTAAGGATGAGTTGTTTCACAGAACTTGAACTATTCATCAAATTTCATCGTTCATTTCGGGTTCTGTGAAAGTTCAATTCAAGTTATATTAAAATATCATTATAGGCTAGTTGCTTGACAAAATTGAAATAATAACAAAATCTTTTACAGAACTGGAAAATCAACTTTGAAATTTGAAGAATTGTTCAATTTCTTCGAAACAACCCGTCCTTAGTTATAACCACGTAAAAAAGTGGTTAAAACTTAGTGATTATTTATTATGAATAAAAATTGTGCCACGAAATAAATTTGCTGTGTTCGAAACAAATTAGTAAGTCATTAATGAAGAAAATAAATTGGGAATCGAACCAAGGATCTCTGTCTTACCGGGAAAACGACTCTAACCACTCGTTGATGGAGCTATAAAATATAACATTAATTGTCAGCTAACCATAGCGAGTTAAACCATGGCGAACTTTGATCCATGCTTTCCATATGTCAAATAACATACCCACTAGACTACATTTATTGTTCGAGGTATATTTGAAGCTCCTTCTTTGCCTTATCAAAATGTTTTTTTCATTCAATCAGCTTTTGTCCGTGCTTAGCGTGGATTTAAAAAAATGATCCACGAAATTAATGCCAACGGTCAAAAACAAAAAAAAGAAAGGTAAGAAAAATACGTAAAGTTAAGTTTATCATTTAGTAAGTATATTTTTATCGGGGAATTAAAGGCCAGTCGTTCATTATTCATATTAAGCAAACTTATCCTCGTTTGCAGGGCTTAGTCGGTGAGGTTCAGTGGGTGACTTGTCGGTCTTTATGTTTTCTTGTGCAAGCAACCTCAAAGCTCAAAGACTCAGAACCTCGGATGAGCGGTCTTTTTCGGGATAAAACCCGGGAAATCCCCTTGTCAACATGACATTTAGGGTAAGTTGTTCAAACCTTTATTTAAAGCGCTCTATATATACTTAAGGGGCCTGACCACATTGGTGCTAATAAAAAATTTTACGCAATAATTTGAAATAATAACGAATATTTTTTTTAATAACAGCGATATGAGCCAATAAGTAGGACCCTCTTTTGAAAATCCTTGCCGATGGTGTACATATTGTAACTGCCAGGCAACAAATAATAATATTGTAAAAAAATATTCTTATTTTAATGGGTAATAGCTAAAATAAATCGTGGAGGGAATTTGGAAAATGACAGAAATGGTATAAAAAAAATTGCGCAACATCTTAGATAATATTATTAAAAAAATGTGTTGTAAATTTTAATCAAATCTTATTGTTGAATACAATATTAGCGATTCCTAAACGAAGATTTAAAACTGAAAAATCAGAAAAGATACGGTCACATGTCCTGGGTTCACGTCCTAGATGTGATCTATCTTTTCCTGATTTTTCTGTTTCAAATTTTCGTTTAGGAATCGCTAATATTGTCTTCAATAATTGAAAAATAACGTGTTTCACCAATGGTTTGGTTTGGAGTAAAAATTTGTTTTTATGGAGAAATACGCACGTTGTGTCAAACAATAGAGGACACGTAATATAATCAAGGGGCGAAGATATTTATTAATATTTTTGGAAATTAAATTGCGCAAAGACCAAAGATATACGAAGTAGGTAGCTTCCTAATCCTGCGTTCTGAAACTTGTCCTTTCTACTATCTTCATAAAGCAACTCTTTTCGAGAAACATCCCCGTTAATTTGAAAATTTAATCATCACAAACTCTGCATAATACCCAAGTCAAAAATAAAGAATTTCTCGAAACTCCTTTTTCTGAAACCACCTTCATAATACGGTGAACAGATAAATCATCAAAATGATCATCTTTAGAAATCATCTTTAAAAATTAATATAAACTCATGGAAAGTGATGAAACAAAAACTTTCTTAACTGGGTTAAGTAGGTTAGGTTAGGTTAGGTTAGGTTAAAAAAAAAATTTCATCGTTTTTAATGACTTTATATCACTTTTTAAAAGTGTGTTGAATAGTCACTGTGTTGAGTTAGCATGGAACCGTGCATATGAGATATAATACAGTGACAAAACTTACTGTTATAAAATACTGCTAATTTATTAAAAATCTGATCAAATTATACGAAACAGAACCGCAGGCCTTTAACAAATGCAATTGGAGATTTCCTAACGAACCATCGTGGAGGTGCAAATTTCACGACGCCAGAGAAGAGTTTTTTGCATTATATCATGATGTTCTTGTATGTCCATAAAATCAATGTATTGATCTTCTCCCCATTAATATCGACAAGCAGCGCCATTTCAATTAAGCGTCGCTTGGAAGGTACTTGTTACCGGTAGTTGCGGTCGGTGAGTACCTACTTGCGAACATTATTAATGATTCACTGGCTTTCGTACCCGGCTTCGCTCGTGTTTCGTGCACAGCCATATCGTAAACTCAAACACCTGGCAATAGACGATGTGTTTTTTTAAAATAAAATTGCGACGTAAATTTGACAATAAGTGGACCAAATAATATCGTTTATCGCTACAATCATTATTTTTTAAATTGTCAAAAAAGCTTTAATTACAGTGGCGGCCCTTTTAAGGAAGTCATTTGGCCAATGACCTCCAAAAATATATTAAAGTATTAATATAAAAAAAGTATTTTATAATATAATAGTATTAATAAAAAAAAGGATTTAAAAAACTACAAAATTATTAATTTAGTTTTAATATTCATGCAGATTCGTGCTAATGCCACCTAGCTTCAAAATGAGAAGCTTATGTACAAAACCATCTCTTTTCTTTTTCTTTGCTATACAGGCAAAGGAGGTAAACACTATCATGTCTGACGTATGCTTAGTATCATACAAAAAATATTTTTAAGAGGTTTTTGTACATGACCGCGGTGAGATATCTACGAACTAGGATTATTAAGGTGTGTATTATGCGAATGAAATGAAATGAAATGTGATTATTATGTGAAAAAATGTCAATTGAAAGTTTTTTGTGTGATAAGCGATAGCCATCTTGAATTTGAATATTAGTTCGCAAAATTGTTTTTATCATTGTTGACGTAATTTGCCTGTAATGATAAGTGTCAAATTCTGTAGATATCGCATTGACTATTTATTTATTATCGCTTGACGGCCGGCATAGTCCAGTGGTAACGCATTGGACTGCCATTCCGAAGGTCGCGGGTTCGAACCCGGCGTGCGCAAATAAATTTTATTTGATTAATTTGTGTTATTTCACAATTAATTAATTAAAATAATATATAGTATATTTGCGGCACGTTCCAGAGTGGAAGATACTACCAGTATCGCCCTGGTGTAAGACCACCATTCAGAATTGAAACGTTGCTCCAAATGGCTTTAGCCGTGTTTAGTGACTAGATCTGAATAGCCAGGTACTTCCCACCTTCCTCTTTCCCTTCCCCACTTACCTTCAGCCTCACAACATCCCCCAATTGGGGATGCCATAGTCTCCAGACGGGAGCAGTTGGGACTCTTGTGAGGTATTCACTATAAAAAAAAAATAAAAAAATTGAAAGAAATCATAAAAAAATCATTGAATCATCACAAAAGTATTCAAATAAAGTGACAATAAGTTTATGTTACAAGAGAGAAAAATAAAGAGCTTAAAAAAAATTATATAATTTTTTTCAGTGGTTTAGCGGGTGAAATAAAGTTAACGTATGTATACTTTTGCTTTCGTTGTTTTCTTTTTAAATCTACTTATAAACAATGGACTGAGGTTGTAGTCAGTGATTTAAAAACTTGTAATAGGAAAATATCTTACAAAATAAAAATAAATGATTTAGTCATTTGTGTAAATAATGAGATAAATAATATTAAATTAAACAATATTGTACTACCGGCTTCATAATATGTGAGTTCTCTACGCATTATCAATATGTATAATCATTTCATATTCTTTTTTTTTTCGATTGACCTTCCACTTCTGGATTCCTAGAGCCACCTGTTTATGTATCATTTGTTATCGATGTTTACTTATTTGTTATTTACTTCATTTAGCATTAAATTATTTTTATTATTTCGTTTGTTTTTGGCTTTGTAATATTTTTTAGTAAAATATTTTTTTCTGAATTTAAGGGTACTTATACCATAAATAAATAAACAATTAATAACTTAAATTAATAACTTGATTTAACATCCAGGCTACCAAATATCTGACCATATTTATCACAGCTGAAAACTTTGCTTTTGTAATATGTTATTTATAACAGTAATAGAATTTTTAAAAAGAGCAAATGTATATGTTATAAAGTAAGAAAATCTTTTAAATCTACAAATGATAATATGAATATGAAACGGAAAATTTATATTCATTTTGATAAACGATTCATAAATTTAGGTTAATTATGTGCTGTTGTTTGAGGCTTCATAATATGGTTTGTAAATTGAATGTCACTATCACAAGTTAAATTGAATGTCACCATCTCACGCTAAATTAAATGTCATCATCTCATGTAAAATTGAATGTGACTATCTCGTGTAAAATTGAATGTCACTATCTCATGTAAAATTGAATGTCACCATCTCACGTTAAATTGAATGTCATCATCTCATGTAAAATTGAATGTCACCATCTCATAAAAAATTGTATGTCACCATCTCACGTTAAATTGAATGTCATCATCACATTTAAAATTGAATTTCATCATCTCATGTAAAATTTAATTTCCCCATCTCATGTTCAATTTAATTTCACCATCTCATGTTACATTGACTTTAAATATGCATCGAAGTAATTTTTTTAATTCGCCGTCGACGCGATAATTCCGACGGCTGACGTCGCGACGCTGAACAAACGCCGCCTTTATTTCGGCGCCCGTGCTAATTGTTTCCTCCGTCTATGGACCATTACCCGGACATGCTTCCGGAGAAAACTAACTACTGTAGACTGTAGGGTTTAGACAGTTCTGACTGCAACAATGCCAGGCAACATGCTTTGTTTTCATGTAGATTGTTTGCAAGAACGACTATGAAACTGAATCACAATAATGAATAAACTATCAAATAAACATTTTATTTTACTGCGTTATTTTTTGCAGAAAGTAGATAAGGTAATAAAATGAACCTTAAAGTTCCTCGAGCATAAATTGTTTCAGATTTTGGGATCATAATACTCATTTTCATTACAAAATTAATGCTATGCCTAGTAAAAAATTAGAACATTTTTAAGAAAATTTCGTGATAAAAATATTGCTAATTTATTAAAAATCTCTTCAAATATTCGTATTTCTGTTAAAATGGGATTTCAGAGCATTAACGAATAAATTGATAGGTATCTTGATAAACGTTGAGTAAAATACCAATGTTTTGTGACGTATTCATAAAAGTAATAACAGTTTTGCATTTCGTCATCATATATTAATTAGACCAACTCAGAAGGATGAACACGTGTTCCGGTATTATGACGATGTTACCAACACTTTAACATTTTTCTCTGTGTATTATATGACCTGAAACAATACGAGATATATGACATAAAAACCACCCTTCACATCAATCCCTCATCGCATTGTTTCTTACAATATTTTTGGTAATGTAAGTTATAACTTAACAACTAGAAGTTAATGTTAGATCGATTTTACAAGACCTTTTTGAATGGCGTGTTTCCTGTATCGAACTAGTCGTTGTCAGGAAAATGTTTATGTACACTCTCAGTAAAATAGTTTACAAATGCTGCATATTTTTTTGAGTTTTCCGCCCTCTGGTCTAACTTACGATGTAATTTTTTTTATTGAGATTTTTATCATTTGTAAAATAGCAGTTAATAAAACAACTAAGAAGAAAACTGATCCAAAAATTATAATATTTCTATGTATAGTGTATAACCATTTTTTTACCATCGTTTTTATTTGAAGATGCAAAGTTTTACAAAAAAACGTGAAAATTTTAAAATATATAACTATAATATCAGTCTCTAAAATCACAAATACTATTAAGTATAATACAAAGTGAGTAAAAAAAATAATCAACATGCAAGTTGCCCAATAATACTGCGACTGGAAGAATGTTGGTAGAATTGTGCTAGTATTGTTGGCAAGATTCAGAGGCAATAGAACCAACAAATAAAAAAACACGTTATTTCCTTTGGTTCCGGTATACTATTCACGGATTTTCCAGTAATTTATTTCTTTTGTGCAATTAAAACAAAAAATTAATTGTTAAGTTTTTTTTTTCAGGAGGAAATAGCTCATTTTTGTTTCTGAAGCAATTTCATCAGACTCATTGGGAGAGTTACGGTATAGTAAAATAATTTGTGGAGATTATCTAGTTTTTTTTTACTATTAGCGCCACACAGAAAAAAACCACAAGCCCTACGAGAAAAAAAATCTCTAAGGGGCTATGTCATCTTTGGGGATGCTGTGTAAATAGGGTATTTTTATGGAAAGGAAGGAGAGGAATTTCTGGGAAGGAACAAGGTATGAGGGTTGAGTAAAAATCTTCGAGTCAAAAAGTCCAGCGGTGGCAGACGTGTGAATCCATCCCACCCACTGCGATGCGAGGCAATGGGTTGAGAGAGTTCTGCTGAAGAGGTCAAAAGGTCTTTGACCTAAAAAAAAACCAGTCCCAAACGAAAACCAGTCTCTCCCGATTCGGCCTGCCATTCAGTAAGTGGGCAAATGCATCCGCCGCAAAAGACCTAGACAAACCTCTACTCATGAACTTGGTCACCCCTGCTAAGTCACCAAACGTAGCAAACTTGCTTTGACGTTGGTTATCCAGTAAATGTTTGATTTTTTATTCAGTTGTATGTTGCGATTTTTTAATATCTCTTCTGCAAAGTTTTGGTTTTTAATTTCAAGTATTAGGGCGTTTTAAATAATTTTGAAATTAAATTTGATGTTTTCAAGATAACAAATCCTTTTTTACAATGTACGATTATTCATTCATGATAATATTACGTGACATTTAGAAACAGTCTGTCAGTAATATAATCTATTTATAAATTATTATAAGGAATATACATATTTATTATCGGGAGAAAACATATTTTACTGTAATTTTGATATTTTAAACAAAAATGTGTTTTTTCTCCTTCTTATAATCTATTCTTATATAAATAAAAAAAATAAATGTTCCTTTGTTCAAAATCTTAAGTCTTCGAAAGTTCTTCACCGATTGCTTCTAATTTTTGACACAACGTCGAATTCGAATACACGTGTGTTTTTATAGGTGACCGGATAAATCATCACAATGATAATTCATCACATTTAAAAAAAGTTATATTAAGTCATGGAAGTGATGAAACAAAAACTTTATTAACTGGGTTAAGTAGGTTAGGTTAGGTTAGGTTAAAAAAATGTTTTTTTCATCGTTCCTAATGACTTTATATCACTTTTTAAAAGTGTGTTGAATTGTCACTGTGTTGAGTTATCATGGAACCGTTTTTATGTACCCACATTATATGGAAGTAATCTGTGATAGCTAAATTTTGACACAACTTCGAATTGGAATACACGTGTGTTTTATATACCCACATTATATGGAAGTCATCTGCGACAGCTAAATTTTGACACACTGCTTCATTCGAATATGCGTGTTTTTTTATATACCCATATTATATGGAAGTCATCTGTGACAGCTAAAACTTTTTGTTAAAAAACAGCACCAGAGCGGGACGCAAAATCAAAACGCGCCATTGTTTCTCTATTTGCACAGACAGACTGAGCCACAGCAAGTTTAAAATAAATGCATATTGGCACAGTGCAAATACCTTTATTTTACCTTTGGCGTAAACTCCGAAAGGATTTATTATTTGATTGGGTAAAGTTAGATTTCAAACAAAGATTTAGTACTGATAGCAGATTTAATTACATATTATTTCAAAGCGTGAAATATATTTTTTTTGTGTAATCAAATTGATCTATTTTTAATTAAATTTAAATTTACAAATGACTGTCTTTTTCTCATTTGTACAGCATATTTGTTAAATATCAATGTTAATTTAAATTAAATAAATAACTACTCACCACTATTTAATCAAAAACGATCGACATTAAAACGAAGAATCCATAGGTTTTAAAACTTGTAAATCCTTTTTTTATTGGATAATGGTGAATACAAAATTGATTTTGCAATTATTGAAGAATAAATATATTTCTTTTTGACCATGGGATAAAGAAAATTAGGAATTGTAAAGAAATGTAGGCATTATTATGGGAGTAGTATTACGGGGGTATTGACAATATAAGGGAGGCGTATTAGTGCTACGTTCAGATGTCTCCCAAAGTAAACATGTCGAGGGGTTGTTGAACAATACTCTTATTTTCTTTGCCTTGATAAATTGTCTCAGAGCGTGGCGTATCTTTATCAATTGCCCAACGTTACATCAAAATACAAACGCTCGCTAATAGTACATGTACGGCACAAATACCAAAATGACGATAGTCGAATTTGAAGTCGAAAACTTCCAGAATAGGATCGAGGATGACGTAACATTTTAAATTCTCACAAGTAGCAAACACTTTGTGGATATACATAGTAAAAATAAAATTACTTTGATTTTTATACAACTTTATTGTATTTATTTTTAATATAGATAATTTAGAAATGAACCGGTTTCAGTTCACCCTAAACTTTCATCAGGGAAACGAAGTTACTTTATTCTAATTATTTAAAATTTTACTATGAAATTTGTATGGCGGAATTATGCCCGTATTACGGTAGCCGAAATTTTATGTAAGTACATAATATCATAAATATATAAAATATTAATTGTGGTTATTTTTTAACATTATTAACTCATTTAAGTCAATTTCACGTTCGTTACACTAAATGAGATCTTTAGTTTTAATTTTCGTTATGTCTTATCCACACTAATCCGTTTACTTAGAAAATTTGCTTCACCTTTGTATGTCAAAAATGTAATTGATGTACCTAATAAAGAAAATGGGAACATCCATCAGTGGCCCAAAGTTCAAGGTGTGTAGAAGTCGTTTCGGTTAGCTAGGGACGACGAAAAGTGTATCAAGAAGGTCACAATATTCTTGATTAAGAAGGATGATCATAAGACGTATGTGCAAATGAAAATCAAAGAAAAATCTTTATTTAGTGTAATTTCTGTGCCCTTTGCAAAGTTGGCTGTATCATTTTAGAGTTAGTGGGATATTGTGATAGCGGAAGAGGCTGTAATTAGCACAAACACTTCTTATACTGAAGAGGCTATGGACAAACCTGCACGCTCTTGCATACGACATTGACAGCCTCCATAGTAAAGAGGTAAGGCTGTTGAGTAATAATCCGCAGTCGCGGATTCAAATCCCGGCTGGTACAAGTAATTTTTATCAGAAGAATTTGAGTTATTTCACAATTTATTAATTAAAAATAATATGTAGTATACTTGCTGCATGTTTCAGGGTGTAAGATACTATCAGTATCGCCCTGGAGTAAAACTTCCATTCAGAATTGAAACGTTGCTTGATATGGCTTTACTGACCAGAACTTAATAGCCAGGTACCTACTTTATCACCTTCTTTTTCTCTATATCCCTCCCCACTGCTTTCAACCTCACAAAATATAGACAAAATTCACAACATACAGTATAAATAACACGGGACAAAAAACAACACAAACACCATAAAAATACACGAATGTTTAAACACCAACATCTGCGATTGTGCTCCTCTAGAAAAAACAGAACACATAAAGTATCTAGGAATCGTAATTGACCATAACCTTAGATGGATACCTCACATCAAACAAATCACAAATAAACTTCTAAAAATAATTCACATTTTCCTAAATATAAGAAACATATATAAAATAAAACAATTGAAAACAATATATTTTGCACTCTTCCAATCAATAATAGAATATGGAATTATTGCTTGGGGAGGAACGACAAACTCGGCTATCAATTACATAGAAACCGCACAGAAAACGATCTTAAAGGTAATACTAAAAAAACATATACTGACTGATACAGACCAAATATTCAACAGCTGTGACGTACTATATATACGCCAATTATACGTTGTAATGTTTTTAAAGTTTTGCTATAATTATCTAGCAATATAATTTCTTCCGTAGTCTCCCGGCCACGGCAGCCACTGAAATGATTTTAATATTTTACTCGGGTATATATTTTTGTAAATACCCCTCTCCCGCGCAAAATGAATCGATGACTCTACCTTTTCACTTCGTAAAAAGTAATGATTTCTCCCGTCTGATTTGCAACTTCTCGAGGTACATCAACCCTTCAATCTTATCGAATTAATATGTCACGTTGTGTCAATTTTTTGTTTCGACAGTGATTAATTCATTGAAGGATCCTTATAATTGGGTGTGGTAACTTTAGTTCTTTTTAAATGAGGCGTGTTACATTCTGTATGGTTTTAAAATAAGACAATGACCGACTACCCTGATTTTAACTACCTTTTTCCTACCTTGTTTGCTCGCCAGAACGTTTCCGGTTACTGCAGTCGATGATGTGCTAATATAATGGGACAATTAAATACAGGTAGGTACATGAAATAATCTATAGACAATTCAATTCAAGATGCACAAGATTCTAGGTTAATGATTTGGCTATGGGTTGTTAGTTTTGTGAGTTATTTCTACGAGTAGGTATTTTTAGGAATGGCTAGAGACAAAACATGTGTTGCTTTCGATTGGTCTCCGTCCAAATCCCATCCATCAACGTGACCAGCTCGAGAGCAGCCAAATTGATGGTCCAATCCCAACTCCTCCAGAAATTAATTGAATATCGCTCAGCGACAGGTGAAATAATGACATGTTTTGCCTCCTGCCGGAGGGCGATGAAGGTAGGATTCCTTTGAATTCTGATATGTGGGTCCTTGGTGGTAATTGTTTATGGTGATGTTGATGATGATGATGATTGATGAAGATTCATCTTATACCGTTAGGTACAAGGAGCTGCTCCGGTTCGGTGGGCCTGACAGCCTGATGTCAGGAACCATTTGAGGCACGTGGGTGGCGCGAGGTTAAGGTCGCGTCAACCTCCCCCAAATCAATGATGTGTTAAGCTTCGCCAGCATGCCGAAAGTTAGGAGTCCACTCTACTAACCTCAAACATAAACATATACTGAAGTGGTTTGCATCAGCAACGTCAGGAGTTCGGGAGTCCCGTGAACACCCCTCTGGTTTACGCTCGTAAGAATAATGATGAGTTAAGCATCGCCAGCATGCCGAAAGTTATGAGTCCACTCTACTAACCTCAAACGTAAACATATACTGAAGTGGTTTGCATCAGCAACGTGAGGAGTTCGGGAGTCCCGTGAACACCCCTCTGGTTTACGCTCGTAAGAATAAGTTAAATTCAGCTTCAGTTTGTTCGCCTTCGTCTCTGCAGTCACGTTACTCCAAATAGCTCCTGGCTCCAGTCTATACAGCTTCTCGTTCCAGTAGAGGAAATGACACATGTTTATCATATGTGCAATACAGAACATACTTCAAGTCTTTCGTCCACACTCAAAATAGTCATATCAATATTTAAATTGAATGAGGGCATCCATCCGACATAACGAATGTTTCCGGGACGGGAGGTCTTACTCCACTTTCAAGTCATGGTCACTCGCTCTATCGTTTGTTACCCTCCGTTCGCTTCAAACATCAAAGAATGGTAGAAAATGGTATCCTCGACTTCCGGCGCTAAGAATCAGGGAAACAGGAATTATCAGGTCGTGAATCTGAAATCATCCGATGGCCGTCACCTCAAACGGTTTCAGTCAGAGTCAATTCCCAACCTAATTCTAGATGACTTCTCCTCCTATAGTGGGGTAAATATTTATTGGGTGTGACAGAAGGACTGTCGGAAGATCGTCGAAACAACTTCATATTCGTCACGATCCCTTCGTTCTGCCAACGAGAAAATCCTCCCCATACGTCGGAAAAGGATAGCATAACCATGATCCGCTTTGTTCCTTCGTCTACCAAGCTAACTCAAGTAGGAAAGCCCATTGGCAATCTTCGTTCCCTTCGATTGGAATTCCGTGAAAGCGTCCTCTCACCAGCTGAAAATACTCGAAACAGGGGTCTATCCAGGGTAACCATCTTAGGCTGGTCCTCCAACACCTTTGACAGAAACCGATGCTTTTACGGGAATAACTCAACCACATCAAGAGCACGGGAAAATCCGGCGCTGCCCTACTGAAATAGACGCTATCCCGGTATCCAGGGTTCTGAATTTCCTAACACAAAAAGTCCCTATTAGGTAAGCCAATTACCAATTTCGATTCCTTCGCTTTTGTCGCTTTGATAAGATAGGATAGCTTACGGAAAATTCGTACACTTCGTCCCAAGCCAAACTTATGTGAATGAAAATCTCACTTGATAGAATAGGGATGCCAGACAGATGCATTCTCTCGGCGACTACCTTCAATTCGCTGTGTTAATTCCGCGAATAACTTTGGTAATACCAAATATATTGAATGTCCAAGGAGAATACGATAACTTATTGTTAAATAACAGGTATTGAAGCATATAATTAACCGTTCTATACGTTACTATTCCGCCTATAGGTATCTGATTGTTTCGACTAATAATCGTTCGCCGGGTTCTGAACCGATTGCCCATATTATAAAAACATCGCATAAATACAATGGTTTATGTTTTATGAATTCCGTACTCGGTATACATTAAATAATACTTTTGAAGCATCATTAAATCATATTAAACTTACGAAAAATACACTAACTCGGAATACAACTAATGTCTATTGTTCAATAATCTGCCGTTTTTTTTAGAGTAACCGCTCGTCTTCCTTTTTGCAATGGCCAATAAGACCCGGTCGGCTTCAACACAATATGTGATTTATGACCCCTTTTGCTAAAGGGTCCGGACTCTATTGTCACGAATTCTTCCGTTCAAGATTTTAACATAATTAACTATAGTATTCATGTTAAATACTCTTACTTCAAAATACAATTGAATTATTTGGTTTACATAAGGGAAATAAGGGTTATTAATTAGTTCATAATAAGACTTACCAATTTATCATCTTAGTGCATTCCAAATAATTATAAGAAACAAACACAGTCACATGCAGTAAAATACCCATGCTGTTAGAAAAATCACACTTTCTACACGAAATGATTTTAGCCGCGTTCGTGTCATGACGATAAATTCTTTTTTGACGCGTCTCCTAGCTTTTAATCGCCTTGACTATATTACAACGCTGACCGACGCTGGCTATGCTTGACTGACTTTGAATTCCCCCTGATCTCCACTATCTGAATCTCCTTGCCCGTCTTCCAACGCTTTCAAACCCTGACTATCTTGATTCTATTTGCCCGTCTCCCAACGCTTTTAAAAAAACTGCCTCTCTCGACCGTCTCCTAGCGCTCCTTAATCTAGACTCCCTTACAACCCTCGCGCTCCCCCCACCCCCAAATCAACTCCGCCTTTCTCCATATGGCGATATCTAATTTATGTTTTTCGAATTCTCGAAATTTTGCGTGTTAAAGGACAGAATTGCACTAAAAAAGGTCATATCAATTATGAGCTCTAGAACCCGTCACATTAATTTCCATCGTTTCAAAACCAATAAATTGTTGCTTCTTAAATAACCTGTCAAATTCTTTGCCAAGGAATGGAACTCGACTCCCCTCAGTCCAGTGGCGTGTCGGCCCACCAGCATTTTAGCTCGGCTTACAATTATCAACACGGTCTAGGATGTAGTAAATAATTATGATGTAATAATTTTATTTTTAATTCTTCTTGCAGGATTTTAAATTAACTAAGCAACTTCGAAACTCGTCCTGTTAAAATGTTATTTTCCTCGCTAGTCATAATTATAATTCGTCTAAATCCTTAGAAAAATTACGTAACTATATTTAACGGCGTATTTCCTACTCAAAAAGTCACTTAGTAGCATTGCTTAACGGAGTTGAATTGTTACTTATTGGCTTTGTTAGGGTTTTTTTATATCCGCCCCAACCTGCCAAATTCGCTACTACTGCACTGAACTAAATCTGAGAATTCAAAACACCATCCCGGAGGTCTCTGCTAAACGCAGGGCATGTTCCAAGTTTTTTTCTCTAGCATCATAAATTTTTGTTTTTAAAACAGCTATCCAACATCTGGTAAATCCCTATTTCGTGAAATCAACTGAAAAATTCTTTCTCACCATAATAAATCAATAAGGTAGGTGTTGCCTGTGGCCTATCTGATTGGTTGCATCTTATCTTTTGGCGTAGATAAAAAAAAAACGACACGCCTCGGTTCCTTCTAGTTCTCAGCATTTTTAACTAGATGTCACCCCTGACCACGTTTTGATTGGAGAAACCAGAATTAATTAATTCCTACAATAAACGGAAAAATTTATCCCAGGGCAAGTTCATCACAACGTTAAAACACTACTAAACTACATTTTTGACAAAAAAAAAATTTTCAACATACACAAAATAACACTAACAGACCAGTTAGACAAGCGTTCAAAGAAAACATAAAAACTCCGACAGTAAATTCAAGCTTTGACAAAAACACTACCAATACCATGCTATAAAAGCTTTCAACAGTGTAAAACTTGAAATTAAAATTGAGGAAAATAAAAATAAATTCACACACAAAATTACAAAATGGATCAAAGAACAAAAAAGACAATATTACCAAAATGTCATAGCATAAAATAAAAATAAAACCTACACGTAACACACAAAACCAATATAAACACACATCACTCACAAACACACAAGATCATAATAATAATAATAATAATTGGATGACTTGTTTAGCGCCGTTTTTGTGCAAAATCACCTCAAGGGCGCTGTACAAACTTATAATACATTTCTTCAGTGATCTATGTTATTACTTAACTATTTATGGAGAAAATATACAGTACAATACTTACCTGGTAGGTCACTTGAGATTAACACTCAATCAACATTATCTAATTGTTTATTGGTGAAATTTAGATACAGGATTTAGGACTTTATTGAAAAATTGAATATAACTGGACTTTCTCTTAGGAATGGTATATTTAATTTATTTTTAATGCATTATTTTCTCTTTAAATGTATTATGTAGATTATATTTTCATATTATAAAATGAAGGCCTCAGCACGGGCAAGCCACCCAGTGAGGCCAACATTACTGGAAAACTTGAAATGTAAAAAATATTCTACCAAATAAAATAAATATCTCAATTGGGGCCGTCATGTCTCACTGGCTCCAGACTGTTGGAACTCTGGTGCGGTATTCACATAAAATATATGCCTACATTGTTGTCACTCATTATCAAGCACTCTCTTTCATACTTTGATAATTCAAAATATTGGATAACATCTCTACTTCTATATATATCAGAACACTTCATAGCCGATAGGCAGTAGGCTTTAATTATTGACGCAATGACCTGAAAAGGCACTGGACAAGCGAGCATGCTTTTATATAATTTTATTGTTTTCTCTCTTTCATCTCTCTCATACCAGACGTTATCGCATGTTCATCACACACAAATAATTCAAATACCCATAAACATGCCTACTTCATTATATATTTGACAGATGAATATGAATCTTTAAGAGAAATCTCGGTCAACTTCCGGAACGACATCGCTTTAACGTTGGAATATTCAAACTCGTAATGGCTTTTGACTGAAATTTTGAGATGGCGGAATAATAGTCAATTATGAAATTAGCTCAATGACAGCTGATAATGATGGGACACTAAACAATCTTGCACCCTCTTATTTACCTGGCAATGTTGTCTCTCTCACACAATACGTCAGTCGCACGTTTTTCACAATATTAAACATCCCTACCTCATTATATATTAAAGCTTTTCAAGGAGGAAATGCTTGAGAAATCTCGGCCAACCTCCGGAACGAGATCGCTTGCGCGGTGGTATTTTCATCCGGAACTTTTATCTAGCTGAGCTTTATCTAAATTAAAAATATCCACGAGATTTGCAGATATATCACGTAGTGACTCCAAAGTTTAGTGCCTGTTACATTGGCCCCTTACTCACCCTTATGGCCACGACTGCGAACAGGGCTGCAACGATACCTTAAATCAAATCTTACATTTTTTACAATATTCAAATAAAATAATTGTTAATTTCACACTATGCTTCAAAAACACACTTTGAAACGTTTTGCTTAAATAATTTCCATTGATTATGTATTTATTAGCCAAGAGATACACTTACACAATTATTACAAACCATTGAACAGAAAACATTAAAAAATGGTTTAAAATTGAATGAAATATTCTATTTTATATACGGAGGGACTAATCACACAAGTCAAAATTGCTTTCTTTTCAGGAGGCAGTATTAAGTGCCTCACGATAAAAATAAAAAGGCAAATATATTTTTTAATATTACTGTTATGATTTAAGTATATTCCTGGAGTATATACATATATTTCTTAATTATATGTATGTGGCTCTGTGATTTGGTCACCACATTATGCAATTCATAGCAGGAAAGTGGAGCCCGTTCAAAAAAAATACTTAAGAATACTAGCTTACAAATCTGGAGTACATCGGAATCTCAGTAACTATGCTGAAAGACTTACTCACTTTAAAGAAGTCTCACTCGCCAAAAGAAGAAACATATCAGATATAATCTCTCTGTTTAAAATCATTAACAATGTATATGATTCATCTTTAATTAATCAAATTAACCTTAATATAAGACCGAAATCCACAAGAAACCCTGTAACCTTTTGGATAGATACTTGTCGTAGTAATACAAGTTTTTTCAAACCAACATCGAGAATGACTCGATTGTATAATAGATACTGCAATCTTCTAGATTAAGATATATTTTCAAACTCAATTGATACTTTCAGAAAGAACTTACACATACTTATATCTGATGATCTCCTCACTTAGAGCCATATTATTATTTCATTTTCTTTACCAATCACCTACTTATGCATTAGCTCCACTATATGTGATTCGTGCGTGCATATGTGTATATATGTTTGCATACAATATGCGTACAGTGTACACACTTATGAGTGTGTTTGTATTTAAATGTGTATATACGCATCTATGTATGTGTGTATATATGTATGTATGTGTATTTATATGTGTATTTAGATGTATGCATGTATGCGTATACATATATATGTATATATGTATAATATATTAATAAGTATGTAAGTTTCTTCCTAATAATTGATTTCGATCCTCCTTGTTTTATATATACTCTTGTAATTAAATTTATTATTACTGTAACTAACCAATTATTATTACACAAATAATATTGAGATGAATGTTGTGCTCACCTATAATTAGAAACATCATTATAACCATGTATAAATGTAAATTACTGTTAAAATTATGTGATGTATTCTGTTGGCGAGCCAATAAATAAATATTGAATAATTCAAGAGATTTTTTTTTTTTTTTAAAGAAAGATAAACATTTCCGGGTTACGAATAACCTGACAATATTTGAAAATCTCCTACTACCACCACAGTAAGCTGAAAATGTTGCTTGTGTTGTGATGGAGGACTTAGCCAGCCGAGGAATTGAACACACTACGCCCGAGTGAGACCCAAGCGCGATGTCAACTCGGCCACCGACCGGAGATACATGACCTACATGACACATGATACATGACTTAAGTGTTAAGTAACATTGCAAATGAAGACAAAATCTATGACTTACGTGTTTGAATACAAGATTTAAGAATATATGTTTGTCATTCATTCATACACATAATAAATTACGCAGGTATGTATTTGAACCAACAAAGGCATTTGTAGCTTTTAAATCATATTAAAAATGTACACGCTTTAAGGGCCCGCTTTCCGCGTAAAGAATTTAGATTTGGGCAACACTCAATATTTAGTGTTAAAAGAATCCGACAGAGGTGTCTGAATTCGTATTAGGAATAATTTTGGGGGTTATTTAATATTTTAAATAACGAAATTAAATTACCGACATCTATTGCAATTTTAGAAAAACAGACCCATTTTTAGTTAGCACCGAGCAAATCACACTGGCGTGAACTTCGCCCGCTCCAAAAAGTCGCTTCCCGTTTACACAGTATGTTTTTAACAGAAATTGTTTGTCTCTGTTTTTTGTACGTTAATGGAACCGAGCTGAAAGGGAGAGCTTTATTTTGCGAGTATGTCAACGATTTGTACAAATATTAGTGCGGTCTCTAGTTATTATTACTCTACGAACGAAGTCGAAATGAAGATGGTTCTCAAAATATGGGTTTTATTACGGATTTAATTAATTAATTTTTTTTTTAAATTTTACAAAAAACATTTACGAAAGTTATTTGAATAGGTATACAAATTACTTTACTTTACTAAAATACTATTATCACTTTTATAAAAGTAATTTATAACTTTTATAAAATCAATAAATATATTTTTACATCAATAAGGTTTTTCTTATATGGTTATCTTTATAGGGTGTCCGGGGGTAAAGTGCTCAAACTTCAGGAGGTTATTCTAAATGCTAGAAGAAGTAAAAATGAAATGGAAATTATTCGAATTTCCAAATTTTTTCCACAAAAATTTATTTTCCGTAGAAGAAATTGTTTTTTTTTCTATACAAAAAATTAAACTTTTTTACTCGAAAACTATCTTAAAACGTTGGAATTCCAAAAAAAGTTTTTTTTCTTTTTTACTTGTACTATCAATTAGAATCACCTCCCGAAGTTTGTGCACTTTACCCCCGACATCTTGTATAATATGCGCAATATAATATTTATACACGTGTAATATCTACTTTTGTACATTTATATAAATTATATACACGTTTACATTTTTATGCTCATCAAATTTATTATATTATAAAGATAGATAGAAAGATCCTTAGTGCTTCCTGAGGACTTACAAATCAGAAGACTTTTTTGTAATTATTTATTTATTCATTTAAACAATTCAATAATTATAAAGAGTAATAAAACATGTAAGCAACATAAAATTACATTCTAAAATGTGAAAGGGGCTCTATTTATTTACATTTTTATGAAATTACTACTTTTAATAGTTTAAGCTTTCAGTGAACTTTCAATTTTATTTTTAACTTCTCTAAATATTATTTGTTTAGATTGTCAAATATAATTTAATCACAAGCACAAGATTCACTCAAAATTAAAGATTGGTGGTTCTGAAATGTTCCCATAAATACGGTGAAAGAACCCTAAACTATGAACTTATTGCCCTAAACATGCTTCGAGCGAAATGCGGATCTGGAAACCTTATCGTCAATCTGAGCAAAACATACCATGAACGTCAATATAGCAACAGCCTTTGTTCTGCTGCAGTTTCATTAAATGCCGAGAGATCCGTTTACAGTCTCCAAAAAGCAATACTGGGGCACAACCCTAGAAGCCAAGCTAAATGATTGGAATACAGAAAGATAAAAACACACCATTGTCAAAAACATCTTGGCCGTAAATGATTAAATAAAATTAGATTTATTCAGGAAGGCAAGCATTACGGTGATCGATGTTAAAAATCTAACATAGCCCTAGAATAACTCCAGTATCTTTAAGAAACCTTTCTCTTAAAGCTCAGAAAAAAACTTTCCATGACAGTTAGATATACCACTCTACAACAAGGCCGCGTACGGTAAAACTGTAAAAAAAAATAAAGTAATAAATAACAAAATAAATATTTCACAACACAATAATTTCATCGAAAATCTTAAATCCGTTTCACCTTTCTACATTTTCTATATTCTCCTTAAGAGTATAATCCTTAGATAATGCCTTTTCAAATTATTCGTGGAAGCTAGAAAAAAAATAAAATCATTGATTATAACTGCACTTCAAGTGACCTTTTAAATAACAGTAAAGGGCTCAAATGATTTTATTGTTACGTCCGTGCCTTTGCATCTTTACAAGACTTGGGCAAAACATTCTGTAGCAGAGTATAGATTTCACATCTGAAACATAATTAAAGAGTTTATTGAAAATAGAACACCAAGGTACGGTTAGTCAAAAAACGTACAATAAAGTTAATTCTGGGAAGAAATTGTACAGTTGACATTCAGGACAGGTTCACTCCCTCCTCCTCAAAAAAGACCCTCTATACAGCATTCTCAAAGATGACACAGGCTCTGAGAGAAATTATTTTCTTCAGGGCCTCCTTCCGACATAAAAAATAACATCACTGAACTAAATTATATTATTGTAGAAAGCAATCACTTTGTGGTTTGACATATTTAATAAAATAAAATACTTTTTTGTTTTAAAACCACGATATTTATTAATTTAAGAACCGACCGGTTTCGCTTTACTTAAGCATCATCAGGGTACAAATTAATACTAAACAAGAAGTACATAATGTGTGCATATATATAACAAAATATAGAGGGAGACAACATGATACAAATATATTATAGAGGGAGACAACATGATACAAATATAAGCAACACAAAGACGGTCATAAAATACATTAACATAAGTGTACAAGTAATGGAAAACCGCTAGATAATTATGTAGACTAATGGGTTATACGAATAAATCGGGAAAAACAAAACATCAATAAAACCTCAATAATAACGGTTTTTCCGAATTTGCAAATCATTTGATCGATAAAGATCATACATTCTGTCATAGCACCGGTGCTAACATCTTACATAAAAACGGGCATGGTAACAGACTAAACAATTTAGAGGCACTAGAAATTAAAAAAGCTGTAAAAACCAAAAGTCAGATACTTAATAATCAATTAGACATATCAAGTAGTCCAATATTAAGTCTGTTTCCAATAAACCCATAAAAAATTCCCAGTTCTCCTTACCTCCTTACCACCTTGCCAGTTGATGTTTTGTTTCTCCCGATTTATTCGTATAACCCATTAGTCTACATAATTATCTAGCGGTTTTTCCATTACTTGTGCACTTATGTTAATGTATTTTATGACCGTCTTTGTGTTGCTTATATTTGTATCATGTTGTCTCCCTCTATATTTTGTTATATATATGCACACATTATGTACTTTTTGTTTAGTATTAATTTGTACCCTGATGATGCTTAAGTAAAGCGAAACCGGTCGGTTCTTAAATTAATAAATATCGTGGTTTTAAAACAAAAAAGTATTTTATTTTATTTAATTATATTCCCCACAGTTTCAGAACTTTCGATAGCTTTTTTCGCTGGCCCGTTCATTATTTTTCTGGATTCCACGTTCGAGTATTGTTATTTGAAACAGGTGGCCCATATTATTATTACATATTATATTATATTTCGGACATCGTTGCATTGTGAATCATTAGAGCAGATCTTAGAGTAATATTACTCTAAGGAGCAGATGTAAAGTGACGTGTGTATTTGTGTACGTAGAAAGTTAATTCGCAAATAAATCACGATCGTATAGGAACAAGAAAAGAGACAAGACAACAAGAAAATTAAATTAATAAAAATTTACCCCGTAATTTCTAATGCATTGGAATTAGTTTTATTTCCCAAAGTACCTATTCTGAAAAAAAAATAATAACTTTTTACTACACAATACATAAATAAAAATATGAATTATTAATTTTTATAGTAAATTATCGTTTATAATAAATATAAGCTTATAAATCAAAAATTGTATTTTTTTCTTCTCACCTATTAGATAGGATATAATTTTATGAGATAACATTTTTTCTTTGAAATACGGGATATCTTTCGTGTATTTCCCATCTTTGAAAAAACAATATTTATTAACTCATAAACTTTACACGCGTAAAAATTATCTTTATAAATTCAAATATTTGCACGTAATCGCACGTCTGTAGATCATAGAACGATGAACGACACGTCTGCCCCCAAAGCCCTCGAGTTGGCGAATGAACTTCTCAAAGAAAGATAGTTTAATCTGCAAGTCGGAGCGAGCGCGCTATAATAAATATGATTTAAAAGCAATAGGCGTAAGCGACAGTTGTGAAAATGTTTAATAAATCACGGCGTATTTCAAAAATAGCAAAAATTACTTATGGGGTCTATTGAGTAGCATTAAAAGAAGCATTGTGATTTTTTTCATACATATAACTTGTAAAATAACAGAAATAAAAGTGTTAATAATATTTTTCGGAGCATACTTTGCGATTTATTTCTATCGAGGGAATTTCAAATAATTACCGTTTCGGCTTTTGGAACAAATAGATACTATCTTAAAGAATAACATATATTTTTTTAAGAGCTTAAAAACTTCAAACTTTTAAGGAAAATATCTCGGAAATTGGATGAAATTCGAATAGTGGGCCCTTAACGTGTAGACGGAAAATAATAAAACATCGTGGTCTAAATTAGAATAATAAACTAAAAACGCTACTCAATATTATCTTTAACCACAAGATCTGGGTCTAGTTTCGACACATTGTTTGTGGAAAGTTTGCATTAAAGTGATGAAAAATTGATGGGATTTAATCAATCATTGACATCAAATTCCTTTGCTTATCAGCAATAATTGTCAAACGGTGGTTTGATGTAATTTAAAATATTATTTATTATTTAAAATACTTAAATCTGGTAAATCTGTAACATTTCGTCTATTAAGAAACAATGTGTGGAAAGGCTCTTTAAATATACAGGGTTTTCCAATAAGAGGTGTTATTTTGATATTCAATTGTAAACGATCAATGGTTTCGTTGCTTGTGTGGCACGTAGCGCCGTCTTGTTAAAAGTAAACAATTCCGGTCATGAAAAATTATTAATCATCTCTCGATAGCGCAATCCATTCACCGTGACTGTTGCTCCAGCCTCATTTTCGAAAAAGTAAGGTCCAATGACTCCGTCGGACCATAAGCCGCACCAAACAGTCACATGTTGAGGATAGAGAGGCTTTGGAACAATAACTTTTGGGTTTTCCGAGCCCCAGATGCGACAATTTTGCTTGTAGACGAAGCCACCGAGGTGGAAATGGGCCTCATCACTCAAGATGATTTGCATTTGATTCGCTCAAGTGAATTTTTATAATTTCGATGCGTTGTTGAAACATGTATCGTTCCATTTTTATTGATGGCGTAGTTTCTACTTGTTAAATGTCAAAAATGACAGCTTTAAAAGTAAGATCTACCGAAATAGCGGGCTATTCAAAATAGCACCTCTTATTGGAAAACCCTGTATAAAGTCATTAAATATATATTTTAAACCAATTATTTTAAAGTTTTTTCTCATACTGGACCCAGCAAACTTCATGCCATTTGAATTGCAATCATTCTGAATCTCATTTCCGTAAAAAGAGTGGTGATATAACTAAAGGTGGTTTTTTTATAAATCGTCGTGCGTCATTTCAATATCCTAAAAACGACTGCCAAGTTATTTTTAAACACATAAAACACAAAAAAGTGTGTGGTTCAATCATGAAGCAATTTAAAACAATCGCAATGAAGACAACAGAGAATCGAATACATCTATAAATTCAAAACAATTTTATCATTGAATGTAAATTTAAAAAAAAAATTGTTAGGATGAATGGTTCCCATCTCTTCGCCTATCCTTGTTAACTCCCGCAGAACTGTTTCAGCATGGCAATTGGTCTCGGATAAACGGATGGAAAATATCGTGATCGATATAAAGTGAATCATTTACTGCCACACCGCCATCATGGCCTGTGCCATCATAGTGCCCACCAGCGCCCCCTACCACCCAACCACCCTACTCGCGAGGGTGCGTCGTGAATACGAGAGAAAATTATTTTTAAATAACTACTGGGTCCCACCCAGGCGTAGTGTGTTCAATTCCTCGGCTGGCTAAGTCCTCCATCACAACACAAGCAACATTTTCAGCTTACTGTGGTGGTAGTAGGAGATTTTCAAATATTTTCAGGTTATTCGTAACACGGGAATGTTTGTTTTTCTTTAATAAAAAAAAAATAGGCACAACAATTATAAAAATCTACTCAGAAAAAGGATACATTTATTTTCACACACATAACTAAATAAAGATTGAAAGACAAAACAAATAATAATATACAAAATTAATATGAAAGCTCACTCAAATGACAAATAGTAAGCAGACAAAAGAGACACGAATAGAGACGCAAGTGATACATAATATAATCAACATATTTTTTTAGCAATAGCAGAATGTTTTTTTTCTGAATCCGTATATATTATCGACGAAATTGTCTACTTCAGCACACTCTATAATATTATATAGTCGACACGTTTGAGTCAGAAGGCTAAAATAGGCAACATTATTTTTTAATATATTCAGGTGAAACAATATTTCTTTATTGCTAAGACATAATGCAGTATCAAGGTGGCAGTGATTTATTTTGTGTAAACATACTATTAGATCAGTCAGATGCCTTCTAAAATAAAGTTTATTAATCTTGAAGTATTCAAGACGTACTTCGTATGGTATAAGATGGTACATAACCACATTTGAAAGATAACAGTCAGATAACATTTTTTTTGGAACCGATTCCATAATGTATTCATATTTACAATTTGGATTCCAAATAGTGCTTCCATATTCAAGTTTACTTCTAATTAATGCATTGGAAAGGGTTAAAATTAATTTAGCGTCTTTGAAAGGTTTCATATTCAGTAAATAAATCCCATCATTTTAAGTGATTTTCGCTTAATGACATTAATTTGTAAATTAAATATGAATTTAGAATCAAGAGTTATTCCTAGATCTCTTATTAAAGACACATTTAAAGAATAGAATAATTAATAACAAAAGAAAAATTCTTTATAATTCTATTTAGAGTGAAGTTTAAAGTGTAACATTTAAATGCACGTCTTTGACAGTACACCAGTTTTCAGCGTGAAGAGGTCATTACTACTAAATTTTAATCATATGTAAAAGAAATCCTCAGCACGGGAGATCTCAGTAAGGATATCATTGTATCCATGTGTTACAAAAAAATATATAGTAAAACAGTTATTATTATCGAAACCACCTTTCTTAGTCAATGATTCGGATGGCACAGTGTCAATCATCATCATCATATGCAGTGTACATCATCTGCCTTAATGATGGACAAGCCACGAGAATAAAGCGTGCTTATAACGTGGTCATTTGCAGGTTTTATTATATTTATATTTTCTCAATAATTTAGATAGTGTGACATTATATCGAAGTTTTTTTGTGATGAATTGAACAATATGTACCTCAAAAAATGCGGTTTCAGCAAGAGAAACCATCGATTTGTTCAGAAAACGTTTTCCTTACCATTCGATTTCCAGAAACGCTGACGTTAATTGGCCGCCCAGATCTTTTGATTTTTTCCTCTGGAGTTTTGTAAAACTCAAGGTCTATGCTTCCAAACCACGATCAATTCCTGAACTTAAAACAGAAATCCGACGCGCTATTTCTGAAATTGAGCCAACTGGCCTGGAAAAAGCCTACAAAAATTTGATTAAAACAGTCATTGACCTGCATGAGATTATAAAAACATTCAAAATCTTTTTTTTTTTTTTGGTTTTAGGCATTTCACCCTGAAAAGAGTGCTTTGTGCCGGTAACAGTTAAAGTGGATAAAAAAAATCGGTTAATCTATTGGGAGAATAATAAAACAAATTAATCATTGGACTCATTTAGATCGCTAAAACAAATTAAATGTTGAATTCATTCAGGTTAATAAACTTACATAAAGCTGTATGAACACGAGAATTGTTAAGAGATAAAAGGTATGAAATGTTAAGGGGGGACTGGTGTGTGATTTTAATAAGACGGCGGTATATGTTCTTGAAAGATGAATGATTTTTACAGTTAAAGAAAACGTGGTCGAGGGTTTCCTCTTCCACACCGCACTGGCAGACCGGACCATCCAAAACTCTAATTCTAGCCAAGTGGGATGCAATTGAACAGTGACCAATTCTCATTCTCGAAATACATGAAATGAATCGCTTTGACAGTTTTTTACCGTGAAACCATGGCTTAGCAGGGATATGGTTTTGAATTCCAGCATAGAAAGATCCAGTTCTTATTTTGGAGCCTGCCCAATTTTCTTCCCAGGCACGAGTCATGTTGGATTTAAGAATCGGGAAGACATCGGAGATAGGGATTCTAAAATTTAGTGGGATAGTTCCGGAATCTGAACCAGATTTGGCGAGAGAATCGGCCATCTCATTACCCTCTATACCCAAATGGGCAGGGACCCAGGCCAATATCGTCTCAAACCCAGATTCACTTAGAGAATTGAGAAGATTTTTTATTTTACATATAATATTGTCTTCCGGATAACATAGAATATTTGACATAATTTTAGTTAGAGCACTTAGCGAATCAGTACATAGTAAGGCTCGATGAATGTTGAGAACCTGGATTTGATTTAGCGCTTGTTCAATTGCAAAGCATTCAGCTGTAAATATGGAAACTTCTTTCGGTAATTTATAAGTGAGATTGATGTTGAATTCTGGACTATATATCGATGCTCCACATCTTTTATTTTCAAATTTGGAACCATCAGTGTAAAGGATGGAAAATCCAGGGAATTTTGAAGCCACAATGCTTTTAAAACAGTCATCCACATTATGAAATTTATTTGGGGAAGATAAAATATTCTTCCGAAAGTCTGATGTTATTGTGTTCGGCATAAAAGTGATTGCCTTAAATGGAATATTGTATATAGGAAGATTGGGAACTTCTTGAAGATATTGGAGGGAAGATGACAGAGAATTATAGAGATGAAAACTTTTAATTAGGAGAGGAAAACATTTTTTTTCACTCAATCTTTTGTTAGACTTCAAATTAACACTTAGCAGATTAAGACTTTGTTTAATAGGATGATGTGATAACGATAAAGCCTTGAAAATATATTTATTGGCAAGGAATTGCCTTCTGAAATATAATGGAGGCTCCCCACATTCCACCTGAAGCGCATTAATTGGAGAAGACTTCATAGCTCCAATAATCATTCTGAGGGCTTTTGATTGAATTCTTTCCATTTTCTTATCTAAATATTTAGGGAGGGGGTCAAAAAGGAATGTGCCATAATCCAAGTGGCTCCGAACTAGGGAATTATACATTAATTTAAGAGTGGTAGGATGAGATCCCCACCATACTCTGGAAACTGCTCGCATCATATTAAGTCCCTTTTCACACTTTGTAGAAATTATCTGAATGTGTGGAAGCCAGGAAAGTTTATGGTTCAAAAGAAGACCAAGGAATTTGATTTGAGTAGCGGTTTGTAGAGGCACATTATCAAAAGAGATTGAGAAGTGGGGAATTTTTCTTTTGCGCGTGAAAGCTACGACCCTTGTTTTAGATGCCGCCAGATTCATCCCATTTATTGACAACCAGCTTTTAATATATTGTAAAGCCAAATTCATTTCCTTAGCTGCAAGAATAATATTTTTATGTAACAAATATATAAGGATATCATCCGCAAAGTAAAGTCGCTTGATAGAAAAAGGAATTACTGAGTCTAGGTCGCTTATATAAATATTAAACAACAGAGGACTGATAACAGAACCCTGGGGTAAACCTCTCTATAGTTTGCGCCTTAAGCATTTAGAGGAAGACTCAATAATAATGGACCTATCTGTGAGCAAATTAATAATAAATTGGACTAGTTTCGGGGGGATTTGTTTTTTAATTAGCTTTTCTTTCAAAACATTCAGTAAAACATCATCGTAAGCTGATGAAAGGTCAAGGAATGTGGCCAATGTATAAGAATTTAGGGATTGAGAAACTCGGATATCAGTTGTGAACAAACTTAAATTATCCATTGTAGATTTCCTTTTCCGAAAACCATACTGATTTGGTGAGATAATATCTTGACTTTCAACAAACCACTCTAGTCTGTTTTTTATCAAACGCTCCGCTACTTTCATCAAACACGATGAAAGAGCAATAGGCCGATAAGACGAAATTTCAGATGGATTTTTTCCAGGTTTTAAAATGGGAATGATTTTTTGAGTTTTCCAAACATCCGGAATTAGTCCTGTTTCAAACATATTATTAATAAGAGATAAGAAATATTCAACCGCCATATCAGAAAATGATTTAATGAAACTATAAAATATTCCATCGGGACCCGGAGCAGAGTCAGAAAGGGCTCTTATCACTCGTTTCATCTCATCAATGGAGAAAGGAGCATCTAGCCAGTTAGAGTGAGATGGATACGGCTTAATAGAAGGCATTTCTTCACATCCGGCAACTGATGGGGGGGCTATTTTATCCGCAAATCCTATAAGAATTTCTTCTGATATATGTTTGATTCTTGGCGGAGAATACGATGATCCAAATTTTTTTAAGCTAGACCAAACTGAAGACTGGGGAGTTTCCGGAGACAGGTTCTCACAGAACTTCCGCCATCCAGCGCGCTTCTTATTTTTCAAAATTCGTTTGGTTTCTGCCTGGGCTTTTTTAACTGATAAAAAATTTTCTAGTGACATACACTTACGAAAAGAGGAAATTGCTATTTTTCGAGAGTTGACGGAGCGAGTGCATTCCTCGTCCCACCACGGAGTAGAGTGTTTTATTTTAATGTTCGCCTTGCGTTTCGGGATGGATTTTTCTGCTGCATTTATAACCATAGAAGGAAACGTCTCACATTGCATTCTGATGTCTCCCGGGGACGATTTTGTTAAATTAATAAGGTTATCTAGTTCAGAAGAGAAAGTGCTCCAATTCGCATCTTTCGTTCTAAATTTGAGATTATTTTTAACTGGGGGGGAATAAGTGTTAAATTGATGGTAAAAACGGATTATAATTGGGAAATGATCACTAGAGAGGGGATCGTTTAGGATGTCCCAAGAGCATTTAGATGCTAACGAATACGAACAAAGAGATATATTTATTATTATTATTATTTTAATATAGATCATAGTTACATTAATACATACATTTTTTTGCTAAATATAATATTTAGGTACATAATTGGTCATGTATACCTTATCAGAAAAGAGGAGCTCTTGTGCCTGATAAGGGAGCCACGATTCTTACTTCAGTGATTCAATGTTATGTGTAAAATATAAATATAATATATCCATATATTTTTTTTAATATAAGTTTTTTTTGAAAAAATGTTTGATTTTATTGATTTGTTCTTGTTGGTTCGTAATACAGCGCAATTCGGAAGGGAGATTATTGTAGTTTTTTATGGCTTGGTAAATATAATGGTTTTGCATTTGAGTTGTTTTAAAGATTGGCGTAATAAATTGATTTCCATTTCTCATCAGTTTGTAAAATTCTTGATATTCTGTGTTATTTTTTTCTTTACACATTTTTATAATCGAAGTTTGCTTAAATATATCATCAATATTTGGTACTGGAAACATTTTAAAAAGCAATTTTGTTGGGAAAGTAGAGTTTTTTTTAAGTATTACCTTTATAATAATTTTTTGCGAGACTTTTACTGAGTTTAGGTTGTTTTTATAAGATCCTCCCCAACCTATGATTCCGTAAATAAGCAGGGAGTGGACAAGAGCATAATATACATTTTTTAGTATTTTCACATTTAAAATATTTCTTAACCTAACAAATATATATATACATTTCCTTATTCTTTTTACTAACTCCGTAATATGGCTTTTCCATTTCAAATTTTCATCGATGATCACACCAAGATATTTAATTTCAGAAGAAGAGTTGATTACAGTACAAATAGGATTAAGTAGTTTACAGTTGACATTGTCACAATTTTCATCATGGATTATGATATTTACTTTGTGTTTAGGTATTTTTTGTAGTGAAAATAATACATATGTTGTTTTTTTGGCATTAAGTGTGAGTAGGTTATTATCAAACCATGATTTTAAGATATTAATACATTCATTTGCAAGTTTGTTAACTAGTTCCCATGTTTGACCTTTTATTAATAAAACAGTATCATCAGCATAAGAGATTAATTCACCTTTGATTTTCTGTTGGAAAATGTCATTTACATACATTAGAAATAGTAATGGTCCGAGGACCGTGCCTTGAGGAATGCCAAATGTACTTGTTAGTGGTGTACTAAAGGTTTGGTTTAATTTTACAATTTGAGGTCTCTCTGTTAAGTAGCTTTCTATCCATTTAAGAGCTAAGTGGTCAATGCCATTTTCTTTTAATTTTAATATAAGTCTTTCATGGGAAATGCTGTCAAATGCTTTCTTTAAGTCAATAAAAATTCCTATACATTTATTTGATTTGTCCAGGGCACTCTGAATACTAGATGAAATTTTTGCAATGGCATCTTGGGTACTTTTTCCCTCTGTGAAACCGAATTGATTTTCATTTATAATCGAGTTTTTTTTTAAGAATGCAGTTAGTCTTTTTTTAACAATTTTTTCAAAAATTTTCGATATATTAGATAAGAGTGAAATGGGTCTATAATTAGAAATGTCCTCCGGGCTACCGGACTTAAATATTGGAGAGATTATGGTTTTCTTATACGTGCTCGGGAAAACTCCTGTCTTAAAGCTATTGTTTATAATATGAGAGATTGGTGTAGAAATATAATTTTTAATGATTTTTAGTGTTTTTACAGCGAGACCGTCAAATCCCGGAGCAGAACCACCTCGCATTTTTGATATAATTTGTACAATTTCAGACGGATTGGTTGGTTCGAAGAGTTCAAGTTTAGTTTCTATATTTGGAATATTTTCAATATACATCTTATTTATTTTTTTCACGGTAATTTTTTCTGCTAGACTCTTTCCGATATTTGCAAAGAATTCGTTAAAAGCGTTTGCTCCTTTTTTAGGTTCTTCAATACAGTTAATTATGTTATTGTTTTGTATTACACTCTTAATAGTATTACTTTTGGTATTTTGTTTATTTTCCATGATTTCACTGATTATATTCCAAACTTTCTTACTGTTATTTTCAGAATCATCAAGTTTATTTTTATAATAATTTTCTTTCGTGTTTTTTATGAGCGTGGTTAATTTATTTTTGTATTCTCTAAAATGAACATTTAATTTAAAGTCTAGTGGTTTTTTTTTTGTTTCTTTATAAAGCCATTCTTTGTGTCTTATGGACACAACAAGCCCATGTGTTATCCACGGTTTGATTTTACGAAATTTTGCTGTATTTCCTTTTGGAATAATTTTTTTTGAATCATTTATAAAGTTCGTTAATCTATTTTCAAATATTTTACAGCACTCGTTGACGTTATCACTTCGGAGAATATCTAACCATAATTCAGATGACAATTTATTTTTCAAAGATTCGATATTAACAACAGATATTTCTTTTTTATTATTAGCAGTTTGTCCGCAATGTTGGTTTATCGCCTGAGGTATTATTGAATTGTAATGTAGCAAAGTCATGTAATGGTCGGTAATTGAGGTTTTTATAATTCCCGAGTTTAAATTATTTATATCTTTGATATTTGTGAAAATGTGATCAATGCATGATGGACGTTGCCCATTGACGTTTCTGGTGTAAGAGTTTATACACGACACATAATTCAATTCCGCCATCATATTTAAGTAATTATCTTTATCGTTCGATGTATAATCGTGCGATATATTTAAATTAATGTCACCTAAAACTATTGTATTCGCGTTTCTGTAGTTTAATAACACATGTCTTAATTCTTCTATAAACAAACAGACAGTAGACGAGTGTGTTCTGTATAGAGAGATAATATCAATTTTTTTGTTATAACACTTCATTTGTACATGTAAGCAGTTTGTTCCATTCACATTAATTTCTTCCTCGCACAATATGTCACAATTATGTTGTACGAACATAACGATTCCACTGTTTTTGTTAATTCGGTTTGTAGTAGATACACAGGTATATCCCGGTATATAGTACGCCACTTCGCCACTTGAATGTGTTTCCGTTAACACAATGCAAGCGGGCTTCCTGAGATCATTATTTACTGTTGTCAAAAATTCATCCATGTTTCGTTCCAAACTTCTTATATTCATGTGTAGAATTAAAGGACTGAGATTGAGGTCGTTTTGGTGGGTACGATATTCTTGATAGCTGTTATATGTTTTTTCGTCAATATTATTTTTTTCGTCTAGTACGTTATATAAAAAATCTGTCATTTTTATTCGAAATCTATTCTGTCTCTTGCTACTTTGAGCATTTTATTTTTGTATTGACATAAGTTGCTGAAAGCTGTGTGGTCTGTTTTATTTTTCTCGCCATATTTCTTATTTTGCGATGTGCAATTTGCACAAACCGGTGTTTTTTCTCTTTCAGGGCATTTAGCAAAAGTATGATCACCCGTGCAATGCGGGCACACCGATGGATTCATTCGATTTAGGCATCTGGAGGCTGTGTGCATGAATTTGCAGCAGTGGTAGCACTGGGTTAAAGGATCACAATCCAATATGTTAACCCTTTGGTACTGGATATTTATCTTTTCTAATGATAGCAAATTTTTTCGTGTTGTACCGCTAGTTTCCACGATATAGTTCGAGAATTTGTTTTGTTCTTCATCTTCTTGATCCCGAGTACCACGTTGGTATTTCTTAGAATGTTTGTATTTTATTTCAGTAATCAAATTTATTTTATTTTCTTCGTTTTTCGTTACAATGTCTTGAATCCCTTCGTTTTGTGTGAGTATCCCATTTACTATTTCCTCTTCCGTCAAGTTCGATTTGAGTCCTTTCAAAATTAATTTGGGTTTTTTCTTTTTTATTTCATTTATTTCCAGGTTATAGTTGAGTTTTTTAATTTCCTCCGTAAGAGTGTTGGTATATTCTTTTTTTGGGCAGGATATGATTACTTGCTCTTTATTTGTTTTTCTTAGTCCATTTATTCCAATTTTAAGTTGGTCTAGTTTGATGTCTTTCTGTATCTTATCACATATTTCTGCAGCTTTTGTTGTTTTTTTAGTTGATGATATTATTATAGAGAACCTCTCTTCTTTTGAAATTTCTTTTTTATTTGTGGCTAGAACTTGCGCGTAAGATGGAATTTTATTGTTTTTTTCTACGACTTCTTCTATTTTCTTCGTGAGTTCTTCGTAATTTTCAATAATTTTTTTTTGTAGTTTGATTATTTCAATTTGCTGTTTAATTTTTTCAGTTTTCCAAAGCTCTTCTAATATATAAACATTTTGTTCTAGGTTCGTTTTTGCTTTCGAATCTTTCACTGTAGTAATTTTTTGTATTTCAGTTTTTATATTATCAATGGCCGTGTCCATAATGTGTTAGCTCGCTGCGCTCGGCGCAAATCGCTCGGCGAAATTGCTCGGTGCTCGGCAGCACTTGCAATTTTTGCGACAGTACTTTACTTCGCTGCGCGCGACCGTTCACGTTGATTATAGAACTGATATCAACAGCACTTTTCCGTTGATGAGGGGGGGTGAATCTGGTTGGAGATCCGTCATTTAAAAAACATAGGTTATGGGTATCAATAAAATTTAAAAGATTGTGGCCAGAACGATTTGTTATTTCGCTACCCCAAGAAGGGGAATGTGCATTAAAATCTCCAAGGATCATATAAGGGGAACAAATCTGGCTTAAGATTGGTGTCCATTCAATTTCAATAAAAGTCGTAGAGGGAGGAATATATATTGACAATATTGTGATATCAGATAAGACAGCTGCTATTATCTGGATATCGTCGGAGGGAGTATGAATATTAATTTCTTTAAAAGGGATAGAATTTTGGATTATCAGAGCCGAGCCGCCTTTACCATCCGGTCTGTCGTGTCTGAGACAATAATAACCTGGAATTCTTAAGTGAAAGGAAGGTTTTAACCACGTTTCAGAAATGGCGGCTACTGAAACGTCGTGTTCGTCGAGTAATTGAATTAGGTCAGATTTGTTAGCGAAGAGGCTTCTACTGTTCCACTGAAGGATTTTGTTCAGTTTCGAAGCCATTGGGGAGGCAGGATGATAAAGATTTAATGTAATCGGCAGCGTTGGACGGTACAGTATTGTTGTTTGTAAGGATAGAAATTAAAAGGGTAATTAAAGTGTGTATAAAAGAATTATTATTCATTATTTCGGGAAGAGCAGGAGGGGAAGAATTACCATTAATGGCACACCCATTGGGCGTCTGGGATTTGGCATTCCCATTCGGGCTGGCCAAAATATTATTCAATTGTTTTTTATCAAGGTAAGGTGTATATTTTGGGTTGGGTTTGACTGGCTTGAGAATGGTTTCTCTGTGAGAAGATGATGTTGAATTTAAAAAGGTGGTTGTTTGGAAAGGAGCTGAGGACGATGTCATCTCTGCGAAAGATTTTTTCGCAGGAGAGATTAACTTTGAGGCCTGGAAGTACGAAATGTTGTCGGTAGCCATTTTATGTTTTATGTTCTTCTGTCTTGTTAATTCCGGACAGGCTAGACTGACCGCGGTATGTGCACCCGAACAGTTAATGCAAATGGGATCATTGGAAGATTTCGGACATTGATCAAATGGGTGAGCTTCTCCGCAATAGTAACAACGTGGGGGGGAGCGGCATACAGATTTCGAATGTCCGAACCGGCAGCAGTTGAAACATTGAATTGTTGGAAATTTATAAACTTCGACGGGAAGCGAGGTATAGTAAATTAACACACGAGACGGTAGGGATTGTCCCTCAAATGTAACAACAACAGACTGGGAAGATTTCCAGATCGTGTTTCCGTCAGTAGAATCCTTGTAGTTCAGTCGACGTACTTTTAATACTTTTGGGGTTCCGTGAGAATTATTCAAAGCATCAACAATTTCAGCCTCTGGGATCTCCGCGGGAATTCCTCGCACAAGACCCATTCTCGAAAGGTTAAATGTAGGGATGAACGATTTATATTTATGATTTGAGAGCGAGTCAATTTCTTTTACAAATCCATTTGCGGAAGCGGCAGTGTTAAACTCGATAGATAATTTATATCGCCCTTCCGGTTTAATTAAACCGTTAACAATACCAAGGTTATTATTTTTTGAGTCAAATACGAATTTTCCAAAATCTAAAGGATGAATAAGTTTTCCCTGTTCAGTTCTCTGAACATTAACGGTAAATGGACCGGAAGCTGAAGCAGGATAAAGTAATTCAGTACTTTTTGAATTATCGCTAGTTAAAGTACTTGGCTGGATGTTACTATTGGTGTTAAGGTCGTTAGGGGTCGAGGTTTGTTGAACCGGCGGTATAGATTTAACTTTCGATGGAATGTGAAGGCTTTTCGATGGTCGTCGTTTACGAGATGGGAGCGTAATAGAAACCTGGCTCGTATTAGATTCCGAATCAGAAAAATCCAATATCGACCCTGGGTCGGGAGGTCTACCTTCGTCTTCCTCCATTATATAAAAAAAAACTTAACTTTTAAAGATTAAACTGAAAAAATAATACGCAGTCTATTTCATTGACTGTACAAACAAAAACGGATTAGCCGTAAGCAGGAATGCAAACAAATAGGTAAACGATAAACAATATTAAATAAAATGTAACAATAATCTCTTATCTGTACACAGCGCAGGAACGGGCGAACGGCACTCAGCAATAGTAAGGTACACACAACCACTGTTGACCGCGGCTCGAATCGGACTCCATTCAAAATCTTATATTGTTCTTTAGTTCGAAGTCAAGTCAAATATAATTCTTCTATCTGGTCCCCTCACTGTAACCCTTTCAACCTCAGGGTTAATTCAAATTAACACAGTCATTGTGATTTTTTTTTACCGTAACTGAAGTGAATTATAAAAGTCGGGTTTTTGTTTTCTCATAACTCGCAGTCTTCTCTGAGATGTCTATTTATCCTTTTTACTATTTATCTCTATTTACTTTGTTTTATACGCGGATGACATGAAAATTTATAAAGCTATACAGTGTTTACCTGATTGTATGGAATTGCAAAGCGATCTTGATAATTTGTGCGTATATTGTGAATCAAATTTATTGTCCTTAAACATATCTAAGTGTCACTCGATTACATTTACTAGAAATAAAAACAAAATCATCTATCAATACAACTTGAATAACAAACCTTTACAACCTATGTCTACGTGTAAAGATCTAGGTGTTTACTTAGATAGCAAATTAATTTTTGACAAGCACATTGAACACATTATTTCAAAATCCTACAGAATGCTAGGTTTCTTATTAAGAATATGCAAAGTTTTCAAAAGTGCTAAGACTCTGAAAATTTTGTTTTGTTCATTGGTCAGAAGTCCACTGGAGTATGCTTCCACAATATGGAATCCTCAATATAAGGTATACATAGATTTAGTAGAAAGTATACAGAATAAATTTTCGAAACATTTACTCAAGAAATACAACAAAACTACAAATAATATGTTAACTTTACAAAAAAGACGCACATTGTCAGACCTGTTGTTTCTACATAATCTGCTAAATAATAAAATAGATAGTCCCGAATTGCTATCCGTCATTGGTTTAAATGTTCCAACGAGGCGTACCAGGCACACTACACTATTTCACATTGAAGCCAACAATACCAATGCAGCAAACAACTCAGTAATTACTCGAGTAATCACAACATACACCCATTACGAAAAATTACTACATTTAGACATCTTTCATGATTCCTTTCTAACATACAAAACTAACTTATTAAATTTCTTAGCATGACATATTTCAAAAATAATTTCACATCATTTTGCGAAATTCCTATGTATTAACAGTCAATTACAATTTGTGAGCTTATTATAATTCTTGTTTTCAATTCATTTATTATTATCTATACATACACTTCCTTTCTTTTATAACAATCTCAGGCGAAATTACGTAATGATATTTTATGGACATACGTAATAGGTACTACAACTATGTAATAACTAAAAATATCTAACTGTATCTTATTGTACTGTGTATGTCTTAACAAATAAATAAATAAATAAATAAAATCCCGCTTGGTTGCAATCTATATCCCGCCACAAAACGGTAAATATTTTGACTGTTCGTTATACCAAATTTCAACCGTCATTGATTACTTAATTTAAAGTGGGATATCAATATTTACGAAGATGTTTTCATTAATAATAACATCAGTTCAATTCACTGTTCGCAGTTATTTGTCAGAATATCGTAAATGAATTTCAATGTTCATTAAAAAAAACAATGTGAGTGACAAGCACATTTTTGTCAAGTATGGCGAATTTCTTAAGATTATTACCCTCGAATATTTATTAATTTCTGAATAAATTTTATTTAAAATGTTACAAACGTTAGATATTATCATTTCACTGCAAATATGTATTTTTGACATTATTATTAATTTTTTTTTTAAAGAAAGATTAACATTCTCGGGTTATGAATAACCTAACAATATTTGAAAATCTCCTACAATATTAAGCGGAAAATGTTGCTTGTTTTGTGATGGAGGATATAGCCAGCCGAGGAATTGAACACATTACGCCTGGGTGGCACCCAAACGCGATGCCAACTCGGCCACTGACCAGACATTAAACAGTTATTTGTGTTATGTTTATTTCACCTTACTATTTAAAAAAAAAATACCCTCTGACATCCAATGTTAAGCCAAATTACTGTAGAATAATTTAAAAAAAATGGTTCCATGATAACTCAACACAGTGACAATTCAACACACTTTTAAAAAGTGCTGTAAAGTCATTAGAAACGATGGAAAAAAATATTTTTAACCTAACCTAACCTATCACACTTTACCCAGTTAATAATTTTTTGTTTCATCACTTTCCATGACTTTATATAACTTTTTAAAGATGTGATGAATTATCGGTTCCATGATAACTCAACACAGTGACAATTCAACCCACTTTTAAAAAGTGATATAAAGTCATTAGAAACGATGAAATTTTTTTTTCTTTAACCTAACCTAACCTACTTAACCTAGTTAATAAAGTTTTTGTTTCATTACTTTCCATGAGTTTATATAACTTTTTAAAGATGTCATGAATTATCATTGTGATGATTTATCCGGTCACCATTGTAAATAAAACAAAGTTTCATGTATAAAGTAAGTATGTGCATTGTACATTCGTATGTGCATATAATGCAAAACCAATAAGACTGAAAACAGTAAAATAATTTACTCGTAAGGTAAATAGAAAATTAAATATATATTATATACTGATAATAAAACAAATGTTTAAAAAAAGAGGTTAGTATATATTTTGCCCTAAGGAAGGAACTGTTGTTCTGAAGCCGGTCAGCGTTTATTAAACAATGAATATATAGTGGTTCAAACAAATTTACATCGTTCAATTTTAATAAATAATATTTAATTATTATTCTTGACATATCTACTTAGTAAATCAATAAAAAGACCTACAAGATAAAAATTTACTAAATTAATAATAGTTTAATTTTAAAATTAAATCCGTCATACGCGATGGGTCACCCTTTTGAATTCATGAAACGTTAGAGATAACGTATCTGTTTTGCTTTCTCTAGTTGCAGTAATTATATTGATCCCTGACCAGAGTGACCTGCGGACCAACAACAAAACAATAACAAGCACGGGAAATATAAATCCCCTAACTAATCTTATTTACTCTCCGCTACCGGAAATATTATGAATCTTTGTCCTAGTAATGTTCTCAGTGCAGCCAGCCTTGCGAATGTATTGCACTGTGTTATTAGCCAAGTGGCGTGCCGTAGAAACTACAGGGTTTTCCAATAAGAGGTTTTATTTTGAATAGCCCGCTATTTTTGAAGTTGTCATTTGTTGACATTTGACAAGTAGAAACTACGCCATTTTTAAAAATGGAACGATACACGGTTCAATGACGCATTGAAATTATAAAAATTCACTTGAGTGAATCAAATGCAAATCATCTTGAGTGATGAGGCCCATTTCCACCTCGGTGGCTTCGTCAACAAGCAAAATTGTGACATCTAAAGCTCGAAAAACCCAAGAGTTATTGTTGAATATTGGTATTGTAGCCTTTTTATCCTCAACGTGTGACTGTTTAGTGCGGTTTATGGTCCGGCGGAATCATTGGACCTTACTTTTTCGAAAATGAGGCTGGAGCAACAGTTACGATGAATGGATTGCGCTATCGAGAGATGATTAATGATTTTTTATGGCCGAAATTGAATGGTATTGATCTGGACAACGTTTACTTTCAACAAGACGGCGCTACGTGCCACACAAGCAACCATTGATCTTTTACGATGGAATATCAAAATAACACCTCTTATTGGAAAACCCTGTATTTTTATAAAACTGAGAAATTTTAACCCGTGAAAAATCACAGATTGTGTGTGTGAATTCTTAGGATGGTTGTAATTTTGAAAAGGACCATTATAATAATTCTTTTTGAAAAATGATCGTTTATTGGATAACCACCACCCCTTCCATAGTTCATCCCGTCACAAGTACTTTGCTACGTTTGGTGACTTGGGAGGGGTGCCCGTGTTCATGGGGAGAGGTTTGTCAAGGTCTTGGTGGTGGATGCGTTACCCCATCTACTGTCCAGCGGGTTGGATCGGGAGTGACTTGTTGAGGGAGATCTTTTGATATCTCCAGCCCAACTGTCTCGATCCATCGCCTTGCACCGCAACGGGATGGATGGATTCATACGTCCGCCAATCCTGGACGCATTGACCCCCAGATTCCTACCCACCCTTCATACCTTTTCCTTCGCGAAACTTCCTCTCCTTCTTTTCCTTAAAAAAACCCTCGTCAACACAGTATCTCTAAAGATGACATACGCCCTGAGGGAAAAAAATCCCTCAGCTAATGTAATAAAAGAAAAAAAACATAAATTCAAAACAAATTTGAGTTCCAGAGTTCATTTAATCGAAGTCACATAACCAATAATAATAACAACCGAAACTAGTAGATTTGTTTGATTCTTAGAAAATATTTTCGGTTTTGAAATACCATATAATATTAGTTATTTACGACACAATGAGTAAAATTGAATTAAAAAATTAAATACCTCTGAGGATTGACTATGAACAAATGTTTCAGATGGTATAAAAATAAAATATTCTATAATTAGCCTAGTCATGTTTTTTTTTATAAACTCAACAGTTTTTTTCTACACAAACATATCATATTTCTATTTAATGTAGACGGTGAATATTGGATAAAATATATCTGGAATTCCTCATTTTTCATGAACAACGTGAAATATTTGGGTAACTCTCACTAAAGGGTGCTTATTAAGTGCCACATTTAAAAAAAAGTAAATGAGGCAACTTATTATTAGGCAAATAATATTAAATAGTTGTTAATAATAATATTAACGTATTCTGTTCTACAATTTGAGAAATATTTAAAAAAAAAGCAAATTCTATTAGAGGTATCGGTAATTGAAATTTGATATATTTTAAATATTATACTTAGAAAATAGTAGGGTATGGTTAATTAGTAAGGCCCGCTACTGGCAACAAGTTACAAGTGATGTGCTCTGGGTTATTTGCTTTGATCCGTTGTGCTGCTGAGACAAATGAACTGTTAACCCGATTAACTACAATATCATCCGGAACGATTACAATAAGCATTTGCGACAGCCAGCTCTAGAGAGTCAGGCGACTGGAAAATTTACAATGCTGACGTATCTCGATGATTTCGCTATCGTTTACAGATTGCATTATTTTATTTTTTTGTAAACGGTTTTTCTTTAAACATTCACATTTTAGTGTAAGGAATTTTAACATCGTTTACAAATAAAATAACGAAATTCAAAGGACCAAATTTATAAAATGAAAATACCTTACGATAATAAGTTGTTTTGATACAATACAACTATTTAAAGGTACACAGTGGTTTATTAAATACCTTCTCCCTTCTCCCTTCTCCCTTCTCCCTTCTCCCTTCTCCCTTCTCCCTTCTCCCTTCTCCCTTCTCCCTTCTCCCTTCTCCTTCTCCCTTCTCCCTTCTCCCTTCTCCCTTCTCCCTTCTCCCTTCTCCCTTCTCCCTTCTCCCTTCTCCCTTCTCCCTTCTCCCTTCTCCCTTCTCCCTTCTCCCTTCTCCCTTCTCCCTTCTCCCTTCTCCCTTCTCCCTTCTCCCTTCTCCCTTCTCCCTTCTCCCTTCTCCCTTCTCCCTTCTCCCTTCTCCCTTCTCCCTTCTCCCTTCTCCCTTCTCCCTTCTCCCTTCTCCCTTCTCCCTTCTCCCTTCTCCCTTCTCCCTTCTCCCTTCTCCCTTCTCCCTTCTCCCTTCTCCCTTCTCCCTTCTCCCTTCTCCCTTCTCCCTTCTCCCTTCTCCCTTCTCCCTTCTCCCGTCTCCCTTCTCCCTTCTCCCTTCTCCCTTCTCCCTTCTCCCTTCTCCCTTCTCCTTCTCCCTTCTCCCTTCTCCCTTCTCCCTTCTCCCTTCTCCCTTCTCCCTTCTCCCTTCTCCCTTCTCCCTTCTCCTTCTCCCGTCTCCCTTCTCCTTCTCCCTTCTACCTTCTCCCTTCTCCCTTCTCCCTTCTCCCTTCTCCCTTCTCCCTTCTCCCTTCTCCCTTCTCCCTTTTCCCTTCTCCCTTCTCCCTCCTCCCTCCTCCCTCCTCTCTCCTCCCTCCTCCCTCCTCCCTCCTCCTTCCTCCCTCCTCCCTCCTCCCTCCTCCCTCCTCCCTCCTCCCTCCTCCCTCCTCCCTCCTCCCTCCTCCCTCATCCCTCATCCCTCCTCCCTCCTCCCTCCTCCCTCCTCCCTCCTCCCTCCTCTATCATCCCTCCTCCATAATCCCTCCTCCATCATCCCTCCTCCCTCATCCCTCCTCCCTCCTCCATCCTTCCTCCTTCCTCCTTCCTCCTTCCTCCTTCCTCCTCCCTCCTCCCTCCTCCCTCCTCCCTCCTCCCTCCTCCCTCCTCCCTCCTCCCTCCTCCCTCCTCCCTCCTCCCTCCTCCCTCCTCCCTCCTCCCTCCTCCCTCCTCCCTCCACCCTCCTCCCTCCTCCCTCCTCCCTCCTCCCTCCTTCCTCCTTCCTCCTTCCTCCTTCCTCCTTCCTCCTTCCTCCTTCCTCCTTCCTCCTTCCTCCTTCCTCCTTCCTCCTTCCTCCTCCCTCCTTCCTCCTTCCTCCTTCCTCCTCCCTCCTCCCTCCTCCCTCCTCCCTCCTCCCTCCTCCCTCCTCCCTCCTCCCTCCTCCCTCCTCCCTCCTCCCTCCTCCCTCCTCCCTCCTCCCTCCTCCCTCCTCCCTCCTCCCTCCTCCCTCCTCCCTCCTCCCTCCTCCCTCCTCCCTCCTCCCTCCTCCTCCCTCCTCCCTCCTCCCTCCTCCCTCCCTCCTCCCTCCTCCCTCCTCCCTCCTCCCTCCTCCCTCCTCCCTCCTCCCTCCTCCCTCCTCCCTCCTCCCTCCTCCCTCCTCCCTCCTCCCTCCTCCCTCCTTCCTCCTCCCTCCTTCCTCCTTCCTCCTTCCTCCTTCCTCCTTCCTCCTTCCTCCTTCCTCCTTCCTCCTTCCTCCTTCCTCCTTCCTCCTTCCTCCTTCCTCCGTTAGTTCGGATTAAATAAAATTACATCTTCATTGGAATTTGATTCGGGTTTCGACAGTTCGATTAACCCTTCACAATATCTTTTGTGGACAATTCTAAGACGTGTTTGTATTTTGATTCTCTTGTTGTGTTTTTATTTCTTTGTCTACTTTTCATAAATCACATAAAATCCTTTGTCACTATTTCCTACTAGCTGTCGACAAGCTTCTGAAAATAGCTGAGCAAGAAGAATTTATATTTATTATCAAAAGATTGTGGATAGTATTTTTTTTAATACGAAAATCATATCAGATAATTCTATCTCGGAAACCATAAAGTAATTGACTTATCATATTATTTTATTTAGGTTACCCGAGTAGATACTATGGTTATTTGCTTATCTTCATTGGTACTGCTAGCGGATGGAAATGTAATTATTGACATGATAAGGAATGACTTTCGCAGTTACTCTACTAAAAAAATATATATTCTCATATTTTTCTTGAAGTGTAAGTATCAACACATTTATAAAACATATCATATCTAAGATTGAATCGTATTTCAGAAATAATTTTAGTGATAAAGACGATTAAAATCAGTTTTAAAGGTCTGCTAGGGCATATTCGACCGTAGGTCCGTCCAACACTACAGGCCGCGCGCAGAATATTTATTTACACGACTTCTTCATTCACGTCGTTAAGATGAATACTTTTTTTAAAAATAATTAAATTTGAGAGTATTTGCTACGGTAAGTTTGACCGTAGGTCGTTTAATACCTCCGGGCCGAGCGTCTCATACTTAGACGCCTTCTTCACTTACGTCATAAGAGTCCGATTTCATTTTAAGGTATTGTTTCGTCTTAACCTGTCGTCAGCGCCTAGTGTAAGATTATGAAAATACTTACAACTTCACAAATTGGACCAGATGTTTCGATTAATAATTAATAATATTTGGTAAAAGCCTTTAGGAATACTTAATTATTCAACAATAACATGATATGATGTATGTACACACTTTTCACACAGCAGTGTTTTTTTATAAGTATTTTGCAATGCGACTTAAATGTATTTATTTATTCTACAAACCCAAAAGCTATTATTTTTAAATTACTTCACATGAAACGTTGACCCTGGTATCTGGAAATCTAAAAAGAAAACAGCTCAAGAACACCGTGATTTTTATGCTCAAAGCTGTATAATATGTAAGTCACTAGTTATTATGAATCCTAGTTGTAAGCCAGCTGCATTTATTATTTAGTAAATATATTTGTACAGCGCCCTTGAGTTGATTTTTCATGAAAAATTCATTAGTTAATTTTGTGTGTTTCATGAAATATTTAGTAATATAGTTAAAGCAATCAAATAACGCAGTTGATATATGGCTAAAATTGATTTGGGTGAGTGTCGTTTGTTATTTTGAGTTAGATTGAATGCATTGGGAACTGCTTTTGGAGCATTCAGTATAAAGAGAATTAATTTAATTATAAACTCTCAAAAAAAGACTTTGAAAATAGAATTATTATGATAAATATACGATACTAAAAAACAATGTTTAAACAATGTCAAAACAAAACATTTATGAAATACTTTGGGGAAAAAATACAGAAATATCAAATAAAATCTGAACACGTTATTCATTATTGAACCTAAGATTTAGGAGCTGAACCCACGATAATTCGATGAAAATATTGACAGTTGGGTGAAGACGTGGGAAGTTATATGAGAAGTTTTTGCTATGATTATCACAGTAGAACAGATAGATACATAATTTAAGGTCAGGAATAAAGAATTTGAAGCAGTTTAAAAATATTTTAACTTCAGGGATGTTGTCAATCCAACATTTCAGTGGGGTGGGGCGGGGCCATAATATGAAGCTTGGTTCAGATGGAATTTTAAACATAATATTGTATGTCTATTATATGTCAATTAAAGTCAATCCAAGTTGTCTACTTCGTGATTCTAATTCCGACTTCCTTTCTTTTGTTTTCAGTTGAGAAAGGTCATCGACCTATACATTGCGAGAAAGTGTATGGATGAAGCTTTCAATCTTCTTCGTGTTATATTATACAAATGTTCTTAAATTTTATATTAGTATTTACAAATATTCATAAATTTTGAATTAGCATATCATTCAAATATTCTTGATTTTATAAGTATCTCAACTTCGTGCCCAAACGAAAATAGTTATATATGAGTTTTGCAGAATTGAAACCTTTTTGAAAATTTTATAATATTGAAGAGATGGCAATAAAACTTCAATCCAACTTGGGTGCTAACACAACAAGGAATCGGAAACGAAAATATTTTGAAGAAGTTAACTTATTAATAATCGAAATAATAATAATGAAATATTGAAATATTAATATATCTCGACTCTACGACAACATTGTATTCGATATAAAAGATGTCAAATTTCCTCTCCTATGTTCAACACTTTCATTCCCATTGAACCCTTTTCTCTCACAAAGGTCTTTCCCCCGTTGGCACTTGTACATATAAACCCGTTCCCTTCTCTTCGCCTTCCTTCTCTTCCTCTTCTTCCAACCGCGATCTTTTGGATTCTAAGCAGCACTATCGCATCGCCGCGGTGGAACGTGACATCATCAAGCTATTAACTCCCGAAAAGAACGACAGAACCACGCACCATTTTCATTTTTAAATAAAATATTTTAACCTTCTGCAGGTCTTTCATTTCATATGTGTTCAATTAACATTTTAGTTTCAATCTTTTGTATAAGTTATCACGTTATCAGTATAAAAAATAAATAACCTAACTTTTATTTAAGATTATTCACTCTAAACTAGACTGTTGTGAACTCCTGCAACTCAACTTTCAGAGTACCTACTCGAGCAACTAGGCAAAATGGATAATTCTGCAACAACAACTTTAGTACCAACTATCACATACGTGCACCTATTTCTCGCTTTCACACACTTGGAAATAAATTCACCTCAAATATCGACATATTTAATATAAGTTTGCCTGTGTTCAAGAGATACCTGAATGACATTTTTATGTAGCATATTTGAAGAGCGATTGCTTATATTTGTTGTTTTCTTGTAGATATGTTGTGAACTTAAAAAAAAGGTTATTTTTGTGTTGATGTTTTAAAAATAAAAACCTTCTGTTGTCACTGTATTTTGCAGTACAATACGTAACATGTAAAATCACATCAGGGCGTTTAAATTAATAAATAATAACATAAAGAATAACGAGTCTGTGGAAATTTTGATGAGATTAAATTTAAAAAATTAATTTAATCCATTATTCTTTTTTTTAAATCCATATACGTATTTATTTATTTAATGTTATTTAATTGCGTTAAAAACAACCTCTATACATACATATCTTACCTTGTTACGAATGTGCCATACTATTAAGGTATAAAATTGGAAACCAAAATAATTATTAAAAGAGAGAATATGAATACAGCTACAAAAATTGTAAATTTTTTTATGAAATACTACCCATGTTTACATTATTTAAAATGTATATCATTTATGAGTATCTGGGTATATGTGTAAAATACGATATATTAAGAAGATAATCATTAACAGATTTAGTTTAGGTACCTAAGCGTAAAATTATTTAACCTGCTAACTTATAGTGTAATGTGTTTGCGGTGTGTATATGGGAGTAGGTAGGTATGTATTCTCAAAGACTTGAAGGATAAGAAACCTCGGTATTAAATCCTGCAGTTGTCCTACCTACCCTATGTACCCATCCTAAAATGTGACCACGACCGGAATAATTGTTGCAAAAAAAAGAAGATTTCAAAACCTACCCTTCAAACTCACAGTGTGCTCAGTGTAAATTAATGCACAGACAGGAAGGAGTAGTGTGGTACAAAGGAAATTTATTTATTTATACTGGTTTTTATATGTTCGCACTTACGTGAGAACTATTCAATTACAAAAACTCAGTTAAGTTACAGGCAAAAATCTAGAAATCACATACATACAGGTAAAAATGCAATTAAATACAGGTTAGGTACAATTTAAAAACCAAACAAATAATAATATAAAATTATACATTAGTTCAGTAAAATGACAAATAATACTAGTAGAGACAAGAGACACGAGAGTTACAGTGATACATAATATAATTATCTATACATTTTATTTAGCAGCAGCAGAACATTTTATTTGAAACTGTATAGATTATCGACGAAAATATCTACTTCAGCACACTTAATTTTATTATACAGTCGACGCATTTGGGTTAGAGGTCTAAAATAGGCGATATTATTTTCGAATATATTCATGTGAAATATGCTATGGTGTCTTAAACAATGGGAATTGGGGACATTTATTTCAATATTGCTAAGACATAATGAGATATCAAGATGGCCATGGATAATTTTATGCAAACATATGGTCAGTCAATTGTCTTCTTATTTTATGTGTATTACTAGTGAAGTATCCTACTGGCACACATTGTGGCCCAATTGCGAACGGTGAGTGATTTTTTCTCCTATTTAAAATATTGAGGAATACTGTCCATCAACTTTAGCAGATATATAGAAATTAATTGTCCCATGTATGTTATGTAACATAATTACAATTGTTTGGCTTATCCTAGCAGCACTTAACACCCAATCAAACAGCGGAATTGCAGTTGATGTTGTAATGTTTTTGAACCATTATTCACTTTTCTAATAGAAATATTTTTCTTATCTCCAAAACCTTATCTTTAAATTTATAATCATTTCTCTCAACCTTATACGAGAAAGACTGTTCAAGTACTGTGAAACTATCGCGATCGGTATGATAACAGATTTTGAACTTTCACAGAACTATAAAATTACCTTTGAAATTTGATAAATTGTTCAAATTTTGTGAAACAACCCGTCCATGATAGAGAAACATATATATAGTACTCTTTGGAGCCTCGATTGGAGTGTTTTATGTGTCATTGTTAGAATGATTTGAACTTAATAGTATTGTTGCTGTACATGGAGAAAAATGAGTAGCGCTAATTTATTAAGAATCTCTACAAATTATTGGTAATCAGTTTAATAATGGGATTGCAGGCCGTTTCCTGATAAACTTTTAGTAAATTCATAGTAAATTGGAACAAGTGTTCATGCATCCGTATTTGCCTTGATAATATATAATGATAAAATGCAAAAATATTAGTATTTTATGAACATGTGTTCCGACATCGCGATAAAATCGTGTTTTACCAAAAGTTTATCAGGAAACCTATTAATTCATTCGTTAAAGACCTGCAATCCCGTTTTTAACCGGATTACGAAAAATTTAAATAGATTCTAAATAAATTAGCAATACTCATTTTTCTCCGTGTAGGTGGGAAGTTTTGAGCTCTTATTTTAGTAGTAAAAAGGTGTTTAAAAAATATTTTAAAATAAATTATTCAAATACAACACTGCTGATGCACCTTCCCTTGATCATTCCAGTCAAAGTTCAGTTCACTCAATCACCCGGCTAAGGTAAATGGTAATATTCCCCCCTCCGGGCTCGGGAAGGTGAAAAATATCATCCAGGATGAAAAATTGAGCCATACCTGGTCACGGGATTACCAACTAGTTCCAGGACCCCGTAGGGCCCCACCCGCGCCCTTCACAAGGTTAAACATGAAATATTAAGGATTTTAGCGGGATTAATGAGGGAGACTTAGTTTCTTTGTATGGACCGTCATCCGTTTGAGTTTTACGAAGGTGGCACAGGGATAACAGAGAGGGCCGTTTGTCTGGATTGCGTTTATCGGGAACGTGTATTAAGGTTGAGGTTGTATTAAAATGTACTGATGTCATCAATCAACTTCGGTAATGATTTCTTCGAAACTGATTCCAAGTACATATATGTCTCTGTATGGTACAGCATCTGTTTGTAACTGACACCGACTTTTGTTTGAGTTTATCGGGCAGTTGCATCGCTGTATTAAAATATACTTATATTAACAATCATAGGTAACATAGTCAATCGCAAAAGAAAAAAATGCAGAAATCTGTTACTTTGTAACATTGGAGCTGTTTCTTTGTGTAAAGCTTCTTTATGCTTCTGAGTTAATCGAGAAGCTCTACTAAAGGAAAAAATATAAAAAAAACGTATTTAGTCGTTCAAATTTTCTTTTTTTTACATTAAGGCGATGCACTACGTCGTGTAATATTTTAAACTGAGCCGCTATCAATAACAACACTTACGTAGATGGCGATAAGATTTAAATTCCCGCTTAACACCATCCGCCTGTTTTCATTTATGCAAGAAAAAAACATGGCCAAAAAGTGCCTTTTATTTTATTTTGTGGTTGTTCAGGCATAAATATTTAATTTTTTCCCGATCATTTTATAAATAACTTGCCACACTATACAAAAAATCATAACCGACAATGGGTTCGTAAGTAGGAGATTTTGAATTTTAAAGCAGTTTTCATAGGCCTTTAGGTACATTATTTTTTTCTGGGCTTATAAAAAGACTTATCTAAAAAATACTCGATTATTTCAAAGGCCTAGATGTATTCTACTCTCAGTATTTAATTAAAACATCTAAAACATTTCTAGGCGACCAAATTTTAAAACCAAAAACACATGATTTTGCATTACTACGTATGGCATCGCCTTAACCCACACAGAATGCCCTGAGGAAAATAATTTCCCTCAGGGCATTTGTGAAAGGAAGGACAGTAAGTTATGTGAAGGTAAAAAGTATGAGGATTGGGTAGGAATCTAGGGATCAGTGTGTTCAAGAGTGACGAAAGAATTAGTATATCCCTCCAACTGCGGCGCAAGGCGATGGGTCAATCAGAAGACTAATTGGAGAGGTCAAAGGTTCTCCCCAAACCAGCCTCTCCCGATCTGCTACGCCACGCAGCTAATAGGCAGGCGCATCCTGAACACACCTAACCTGATGAACCCAGGCACCCCTGCTAAATCACCAAACGTAGCGAACCACTTCGGGTGACCTATGGTGGAGTTGTTGGTTATCCAATAAATCTAAAATCCATCTCCTAAATTATTTAACTGATCTCTGTCAAATGAATTCACGAAGTATTATATAAAGAGGACCCAGTCCATAACAAAGAGGAACCAGTCCATTACAGAGAGTAACCAGTCCATTAAAAAGTCAGTAGTCACCACAAATTGACGTAGTCGATAGACTACACTTCAAATGAACCGTTTAAATTTGAGGAAATGAACTATGTTATATTGATTTCATCAATGTACTACGGTAATACAAATCTGAATTGATTGCAAAAATCTTAAAATATTACCTAAAACATCTGTTAAAAGTGGTGAATTTATAACTCGTCCCAGAGTGGAACTCATTATCGACCTGGTAAAAACTATCATTCGGAAAATAAATATTGCTTAGAATGACTCTTATACTATACTTTACAAGAGTTACTTTAAGTAATTAAGTATCATTCTGTAAACAAGGACATAACTAAAAAGTCACATTATCTAAAAAGAAATGAGGTTTCTTCATCCTTTACACCAAATGTCGTTCCTTGAAGAACCGATTAACTATATTCTTACTCTTAACCAGGGATGGGTAAACTTTGCGACGTCATTTGATATTTGATTTTTCTTTAATTTTAGTGGGGAAGGTGGTTGTCGGAATGATATTTTATTATAACCTTATTTTACCAAGTACCGATTTTATTTTATTCCTTTATTACACCTGGCAAGAATTCTTTGAAATAAAATAAAACATGTAATTGTCACATAGAGTCTGCCACTAAAAAAATATAACTGTTCACCGAACGCGAAAGTGGTTTCCCTGGAGTTGCATATACAGATGAGTCCGCAAATCGAATTTTAAGTTGGGTTCAAAACACAAGACTGGTTTAAGCTTATTGGTAAGTCTGCATTAAAGTCCACAAGCTTAAATAAATAATCATTACTAGTAGAACAATCAAATGGTTTTCCTAGAATTTCACAGCATTTGCTGTGAAACTAGAATTTAATAACCAACATGTGAATAGTTGTCTTCGAAACGCGTGTATAGTAAGTCAAATAATCTACAACTGGAATTTTATCGTTTCATTTTAAACACAACAGGTTTTAACTTTCATTTCATCAAAACTATATCAATAACAGGAAAACGGTTTCCTCTAATTTGTGTGACAGAGAGAGAATGTTTTCCTTCATAAATGCGTTTGCAGATAAATCGATAACTTTATTGTAACTTTATCTGTAAGCGAGTCTCCAGTTTAATTGTCATTTCATTCAATTTTCAGTATTCAGTAAATATCAGTAAAATAATAATAATTTAAAAAGGGATGAATCGCCTATTTATTTGTGTTTTAACAGCTTTCTAGTAATGCATAAGCATACCTGTTAGCTATGTTAAACATTTAATTGGGTTTCGTATAAATGAAGCATCGTGAAAGAAAACGTTTTCGCTTTCTGAAAGTAATTTTTTTATACTCTTTTTTTTTTGTGGTCAGCAGGCCGCGCCGAAAGTGATCGCGGGCCGCAGGTTTTCCATCCCTGCTCTAAACAAATGTGACTTGCCACCTTTCTAGCATGGAGTCAAATTAGTTAACTTTTCCTACTTTTGAAAACATCCTTAACTAACCGGCTATTTGTAGACATCTCCGTCCAGCATTTACCTTTGGGTCTAGAGTTAGCGGGTTTGATTCCCGCCGCGGCCGCTCGTGGTTTGGATGATGTTGAGCTTGAATAATCACACTAAAAAGCATAACAGCAGTCGTCAGCGACATTGATAAATATATATTTTATGAAATATGTCCCCAAGCTTAAGTTTACCTGCAACAAATAAGTCTTTGACCGAAAAAACGACGAACCGAAACAAGCCGTTCCATTCACAGGGACCAAAAACACAAATGAAAACATAAATCGGAAAGCCCGTGAAAAGAGAAAAGCAATCTTTGGCTTAAGGCTTAGTGTAATAATATGTTGTAGGCTTAAATATTTTCGCGGATTATCTAAATAGGACTTAAGCTCCGAAAGGTGTAGTCTGTTGGGACATCCGATAAATTGCCCTTGGCTGATGTATTTCCTCGTCTCCTGGGGAAAGTGTTTGGTAGGCTCAGAACCTTCGATCCCCTACCCCTTTGGCCTCTGCCCGCACACTCTCTACCACCCCTGTGCGTATTGACGTATGAAGGAAGCTGTTTTCTGCCAAGATTCTATAAATTATTAAATAAAGATACATGTACGAAGCGAAAAATCCGGTATACATAAAGAAAATTACACTATTTGGGAGGAGATTCGGAGTGATTTACAGATCCTAACACAAATTATATAAATGAAAAGAAGCCAAACTTTTTTTACGTTCATGGATGTTATAAAAAGAATCCTTGTAATAATTGATGATCCTAGATGGATATATATCTATGTAAACCTAAGCACTATGGCTGTTACTAAAGATCTCAAAGTCTCAAACAGACTAAAACCGGTAGATACAATGCAATTGTGTACAATTCTCACATTTTAGAAATTCTCACATTTTAAAAATATGCTTGAAATCGTGACGTTTCAAGAAAAAATATATATCTTGGCCCATTTAATTATTATTTTTTTTACTTATGCAAAATCAAGTGTTTTTGTTATCATTTTTTATCGCTTGAAAAAATTTAATATGCTTTAATTAAATACTGCAAGTAGAACACATCTTGGCTTTTGAAATGATCGAGCACTTTTTTAAATAAGACTTTTTATAAGCCTAGAAAACAATAAAGTATTAGACCTATTAAAACTTCTTTACAGTTCAATATCTTCTACTTACGAACACATTTTAGGTTATGGTTTTATTGTACAATGTGGCAAAATAAGTTCTTTAAAAAACTATCACAAAACATTTAAATATTTGTGAGTGAACAAAATTTTTGGCGACTTTTTTCTCGGCGGGAATTTAAACCTTATCGCCATCGATATAAGGAGTGTTATTGTTAGCGGCCAAATTCCAAATTTTACACGTCGTGGTGCATTGCCTTACTTTCAAAAATAGATTGATATAGCTTATATGTTTTCTTCTTAAGATTACAAATCAATGTTTGTATACAAATTGTAAATAATAACAAAAACCTGTCACGAAAAACTGTTTGATTTCAAAGACACATAAGCTCATATTTCCGTGTTGTTTTGGTTTTAATTTATTCCTCTTGAACCTTGTCCAGGGGTGGTTGGGTGATACGTATTTATCTCAACGGGGTAAGCACATTAGCAGCCCACTGTGATTCGGGCCCCAAAAAGCCTTTACACATTACTTTATCACATCCCCGAACATGACAAGGGACGAAGGGCATTTTTTGCCCTGAAAACATTTTAATTCACTTTTTCAGCTGAAATATTACACACGCTTATATATTTTAATCCCTTGTCCAGTATTGTTTGAATCAGGGAAACCTTTTTGCAGATTAGCGGATACGCAATAGTTGTTAATTGGAAAATGAATTTGGTAGTTGCGTAGTTATTTTTTCACGGTAAAATAAAATTCTTTTAAAATACGTACAGAAATATTAATAATATCTTGTAATGGTAACCGGGTAATGAAATTTCGATACAAAGTGATATAAAATCATGAAAAAAGTATCTTAAATAGGTTACATTAGGTTAAATTTACCGACCAGTGTCATTATTGTCTGTAATGGTAACATGATAATAATGGAATAGTATAAATATTACCTTGTAATGATAACATAACAATGGTAATTCAACATACTTCAACGCACTCTTGAATATTCATATAAAGTCATGAAAGTGATGAATAAAAACTAGGTTAAATAAGTTACGTTAAGTAATGTGTTTATACCAGTATTACTGTTGTCTTGTAATGGTAACAAGATAATAATGGAACAGGGCGAAATATTAATGTTGTCTTGTAATGGTTACAAGATAATAGCAATTCAACACACTCTTGAAAAGTGATATGATGTCATGAAAACTGTTGAAAAAACTAGGTTAAATAGGTTACGATAGTTTAGGTTAATAGACCATTTAATGTGTTGAATTGCCAGTGTCTTAAGTTGTCATGGAACCTTGTAATTGATAATATGGGGCCATAATAATAATAATAATATTATTGTAGGAAATTCTTCATCCTTTGATAGCCTTTTTTACATTTGTTCCATACAGGAGATCTCGGAAAAAATAATTTTCCTCAGGGCCTGTGACATCTTTGGGAATCCTGTTTGGAGGGTATTTTTAAGGAGAGGAAATTCAGTGAAGGAAAAAGGTATGAAGAGAATCTAGGGTCAGTGTATCAAGGAGTGATGGACGTATGAATCTATTCCTTCGACTGCGGTGCAAGGCAAAGAGTCGAAAGTGTCCGGCTGGAGAGGTCAAAAGGTCGCACTCAACCAGTCTCTCCCGATCGGGCGCGTTAGGCAATAGGTGGACAGACGCATCCGCCAAGACCTAGGCGAACTACACACCCTGAACTGAACCCGGGCACCCCTGCAAAGTCACCGAACTTAACAAACCACTTAAGCAAACAGCTACTAGCAGTTGAGCATTAGATAGATAATGGGTAAGGATCGATATGATTAAACTACATTTTCTCATCTTGTCAACCACTGAAAAAAAATCATAAGAAATAAATATCGAGGAAAGCTAATAATTACGCGATTTATTAATTTTTAAGCAATCATATTGCAACAAATATTCTGGTACAATAGATTTAAGCCCGTAACAATAATATCTAAGTTTCGTAATGAGTTCGAATGCTTGAGAAAGACCATCCCGAAAAAACGTTTATTTTTAACGCGTATCCTTTATTCTAACAGGATCTATTGTTTCCTATCCACGTAACATAACAAACATGGCATAACTTGAGTAGGCCAAATCTTGTAAACGTCCCTACCAAAATCTGATTTATCTCTCCTCGTTCATTTTTCTTGACATATCATTTTAGTAATTCTCCTAATGGCACAGTAATGTACGGCGTATATAGCTGGAATAAAAGGTTACGTCTCCGATGAGTGCCCGTCAGGAAAGAATTATTGTTTCTCTCATACTCTGTGCGAAGGTGCATAATATTATACGTTCCTATAGATGCATTTACGTTGTAAGTACGGTCCCCAAACGTTCTGGATCTAACGGAAAACTCTCAAGTTTTTTTCATATTTTTTTTGTTATTTACGTAGGGTTGTTTGATTGTGAAAAAGGAACTTAGATTAAAGGCGAAGAACGACGATTAAAATTGCGGCGTTTTTGTTTGTAAGAATGGGTGACGGTAGGCAGAGACGAATAAAAGAGGTTTTAATATTTCAGTGACTTTATTACGTAGATGCTCGAAACTGTGGTGGAAATTTATTTATTTAAATAAACGCCATAAAATGACTTTTACAATAGAATGATACATCGGATTATAAGCATACATTGGTACACAAGAGAATATTAGTAATAAATTATAGAACAAGTAATGTGTACACAAAAATATTATAGCAAGTGATACAGTTGTTAATAGAATTGCAATGAGACAATACATAATTAAAATAAATATCTACTAGTCTAATAATAGTTGAATGATTACTAGGTTTCGGTTATTCGGTTAGGTTAAATCGAGGTATGAGGTGTTTATGATAATAGATAGTAATTTATATAAAATAAATTCTATTAAGTTATAGAATATTATAATACTTTAATTGAACGGAATATTAATATGTATAATAAAAGGGACTTGTTAACACGTGTAATCTAGCAAAATATTATAATAGAGTAATTAGTAGTGTGTTTATTGTCACCTTCAAAATTAATTCTACTTGGAATAGCTAGGCAGGTATCGCAATTTGGCTTTGATAATTCAGGGCTGTCAGCGATTTAGTGATACTTTTGGATAATAAATAATAATAAGAGATGATTGTTGGCAAATTCACCAGGATAATGTTCAATGCCGTAGAAGCGGAAATAAACGGTGGTGGAGTGTGCTCTTTGCGATGAAGTCGGAAAATCGACGCCAAGCGGGCGGAGACTAGACTAGTGGTGATGTACATTACTTGAAATGGTAACCGTTACAAGTATACATCAACATAAACATTACTGGTGGTGAAGATTAAATGTCTTCTTGGTGCTACAGAGAGATGATGTTTGGGACTGGATACAAAAAGTATACATAAACCATAAGAGTATTTTCAAGAGTATTATGTGTGTACCTAAACTGCGTCTTGGTTTGAATAGAGATGCTTCTCAAAAAATATCTTTCACTCCTGCAATAAAATGATTCATTTTTTTAATCTCACAATTTTCCCCGAAAGGGTGATACATTAAACTAATAGATATTTGCTATCTTATCTACATAATTATGATGTAATAATGATTTCATTTTCTCTGAGACATCCAATGCTTTTTTCCTCCTCAATTCATCAGAGCGGCCAACCATCAAATCTCAAGAAAAATACGAAAATTACAAGGAATAAACATTTCTCAACCGTTTCCCAAAGTACTGCGCGAGTAACGGTCCCCCCAGAAGTCTCAGACTGCAGCCCACGTACTAGCCCCGGGACGAGTTGTGATGCTGTATGGGAGAGAGAACAATGACTTGTCGTGGAGTCTGTGACAGCTGTCTCACTGTTGTACGATTCGAGCAACAATATGCCCAGACAGATTATCCGTTTTATACTTTTGCATTCTGTAATATATTCCGTAAAAATGTATTACGCTTTAACGATGTTTGGAGAATATAAAATGTTCAGTCTAGTTTCACGATGCATGCTATATTTTCGGTGTTGCTCCATTATATAGTGCTCTATAAATTTGTGGGTTCAAGAAGAGGAGGATAATCGGGGGTCAGAATCATTGTGGAAGACTTCTAAAAATCAAAATCTGGCGGTAAAACTGAGGAAGTCCTGTTTCGGTGAGATTCATTTATTTTTAAGAAAACACTAGTTTAAAACTACAAAACAATTGAATTGAAATTGAACCATATATTTGTTGTATAATCTTACCTTATAAATCATAATCACTGTAGTGTCTTCCTTAGCACGGGAAAACCAAGTGAAATATTATAATATTAGACGAATGTATTAATTATTTCGAAAGCATTAAAAAAAATCATATTTAAAAAAAATTGCCATCTAAAATTTGTGGCTTCATTTTAATCAAACTAAAATAAATAACTTTCCCAACTTTTCAATCAAAAATGATTAACATGTTACAAAACCAAAGTTTTCTTCGTCAAAAAAAATGATGTATTATATAATTAAGCGTTTATATTGACGAAGAAAGAATTAATTTTGAAACATGTTGATCCTTTTGATTAAATTGTGGTGAATAAAAAGTTATTTATTTTATTTAAACAGGATATTTCTAATATTTCGAGCAAGAGTTTCCAAGTTTTTTTGGAGTTCAAGGTTGGGGGAAGGGAGAATTTATTCTGAGACAGGGGATTCTGAAATGTATAACATTTCAAAAAAATTTCCCAAGTTTAATGATATTTGGAGGCGTAAATAGAACACATAGACAATGTTTTTTCAGTATGGATAATTAATTAAAATTTTACATAATTATTTATATATATTACTTACATACACATTATTCCATTTATTTAACTTTTTCTTGATTAATACAGCTCCTTCAATCCAGCTTCTATCTATCGATTGATACATACTTTATCTTTTCCGGCAGCGCATTATAATAATAAAAATATTTTTCACAAAAAAATATAAAATAAAACATATGAGGAAACTTTGACTGGCCAACTAGGAATGGATCCTGTTTTACGCCAGTCAAATTGACAAATTTATTTCATATGATAATTTCATATTACATTGTTTAAGGCGATGCACTACGTCGTTTAATATTTTAAATTGAACCGCTATCAATAACAACCATTACGTAGATGGCGATAAGGTTTAAATTCCCGCTTAACACCATCCGCCTGTTTTGATTTATGCAAGAAAAAAATATGGCCAAAAAGTGCCTTTTATTTTATTTTGTGGATGTTCAGGCATAAATATTTAATTTTTTTTCGATCATTTTATACATAACTTAATTTTCCACATTATACAATAAAATCATAACCGAAAATGGGTTCGTAAGTAGGAGATTTTGAACTTCAAAGCAGTTTTCATAGGCCTTATACATTATTTTTTTCTTGGCTTATAAAAAGACTTATCTAAAAAATACTCGATTGTTTCAAAGGCCAAGATGTATTCTACTCGCAGTATTTAATTAAAGCATCTGAAACATTTCTAGGAGACCAAATTTTCAAACCAAAAACACATGATTTTGCATTACTACGTTTGGCATCGCATTAATTATAGAAAATATTATTTTATAGAAGGAAAAAAGTGTTAAGATTGAATACCTGTTAGAAAATTTAGTTAAATATACAATTTTGTACTTATAAGAATAAGCGAAAAGAAAAAATAATTTCTTAAAATACAAAAATTAGTATCGAATGCTTATGTTTAACAATGGATGTATGTTTGGTTATTCAAATCGCTTACAAGAATCAAAACATTCTCCAACCATGATAATATGGATGGGTGAAGTGCGTGTGTTTTTTGTCGGCTTACCTTCAGCAATTTTTTATTTTTTTTTTTTAAAAGAAAGTCGAGCATTCCCAGGTTACGAATAACCTGACAATATTTGAAAATCTCCTACTACCACCACAGTAAGCTGAAAATGTTGCTTGTGTTGTGATGGAGGACTTAGCCAGCCGAGGAATTGAACACACTACGCCTGGGTGGGACCCAAACGCGATGTCAACTCGGCCACCGACCGGTTGTAATATAATATCCATATATTGTCTGAATCCATAAATTAAAACAATTATTGAAACAATCGAACTTTTATTGTTCATTTAATGGTACCAGTAAATTTGTCGGAAATGTAGAGAAAAGAAATAAATGTACACTGTCAAATAGATTAGAAAATAATGAAATGCATAGATTAATAAAGAATAGGCAATTGTCTTCAGAGGTGATAAATGTGTGTTTTTGTATGGTGTGGACTTTAACGAATTATGTTTAGTGTTTTTGCAATTATGCAAATATATATAGTTTTTATTTTTTAAATGAGATTATCTATTGATCAACATATCTTCACTTTTGACCCTCCCTAAATCAAGGAGCAATAATATTTCCACATATTTAATAATAATAAAATCTTCATTTGATAAATTAGCAACTATACACATATAAATAGATATAATACATAACAATTAGATGAAGTTGATAATTCTCATAACCAGCCTCACTAGACTAGCGGCTAGCCTGTGGCAATCATTTTAATAATTAGTTTAAATACTTTTCAGTATACCTACAATTATATCATAATATAATCACTCAATATTTTTGTTGCATCAACAGCTTAGAATTTGAGTGAAGGCGCTGGTAAAGGCTATATCATTACTTTTTATCCAAATTACAATGTTTTTTTAAAGTTGTTTGAGTATCACATTTTTTTATGTTATCTGGAAGAGTATTGTACAACCTTGCTGCAATGTACCTAAAATTTCTTTTTCCGAAAGTAGTATGCGTTACAGTAATTCGGAGTAAATCTTTGTTATTGTTTTGAGTACAGCGAGTATTTAAATTTTTTGGGTAGTATTTATGTATGTTTGTATAAAGGTGCGTGCGGATTGTTTTTGCAAATATCTGCCGAACGTCAAACACATTCATAATATTAAAGATAAAGTTCGAGTCTGTAGTTAGAAGTACCCTAAGAATTATTTTGATTATAGTTTTCTGGGTTTATTATTTAGATTTTTATGCGACGCCAACCATAATAATAATAATAATAATTGGATGACTTGTATAGCGCCGTTTTTGTGCAAAATCACCTCAAGGGCGCTGTACAAACTTATAATACATTTCTACAGTGATCTATGTTATTACTTAACTATTTATGGAGAAAATATACAGTACAATACTTACCTGGTAGGTCACTTGAGATTAACACTTAATTAACATTATCTAATTGTTTATTGGCGAAATTTAGATACAGGATTTAGGACTTTATTGAAAAATTGAATATAACTGGACTTTCTCTTGGGAATGGTATATTTAATTTAAGGGTACGACAGCTTAAAAAGGTAAGTTTTCAGTTTAGACCTGAATTCTGTTGGACTTGTTATGGATCTTAGTTCCGGAGGGAGTTTATTCCAAGCCTTCGGCCCAGATACTCCGAAAGCGCGATCACCAAACTTAGTATTTGGCTTGCGCTTAGGTTCTATCAGTCTGCCTACAGCTGATGATGTTGCTGATCTAAGCGTTGACTGCCTCAGACCAGTGTTTTCCGGGACGCATAGTTCAGAGATGTAGGGTGGGGCCATTTCATTGATGGATTTAAACACCATCCAGCACAGTTTGTACTGGATTCTTTCAGGGCACTTGAGCCAGTGGAGGTTACGAAGGTGTTCTGAAATGTGCGAATATTTTGAAACCCCGGTTATTAGCCGTGCTGCTGCATTAAACACTGATTGAAGTTTGTCAATTTGATATTTTGGAAGGCTGGCATAAATGCCGTTGCAGTAATCGAGACGTGAGACTAAGTAAGAGTTGACAAGTAGTTTTGTTGCTTCTAACCATATCTTCGAAACAAATCAATCTGTTGACATATATGATGGTTTAAAATTTTTTCATGCAATGGAATTAAATTAGGTAAATTTAAAATTTTTGAAATAAGTAAAGGTGTCAAAAGTCATTTTAATATTATTAAATTATTTTTTTCACGCTAATACCCACATTAAAAATATTTTTGTTATTTTGTGTCTAAGAGTTCTTCCTTGATTCTGTTGTTTTTATTAATAAAAGTATATTTTTAATATATTATAAGTACCTACCGAACTGTGCGCGCACGCTAAAAATCGCTCTGCATAAATAATCAATATTTAATAGTTAATTTACCGAAATAATCAAAAAACATTGGTGAATATATAACTGTGGAACAGTGGTGAACTTTTTATTGCGTACTCGTATTAAAACGCCCGCTGATCAGTATCTTACAGTGATTTTAAATCTGTGTAGTGTTTCAGTGAAAGTGTTGTCGCATTTAAGCGCAATCAGAATACTTTTACTGTCAGGCTAATATCACATATTAGTACCAATATTATCACAGTTGTGGATAAATAGGCCGTGGCGTAGAGGATAGCAACTTTAGCGTCGCTCACTATTGTCGCGGAGGAGCTGAGTTCGCTCCCTGCTTAAAGCAACTTTTTTTTAAATAAAAGAAAAAATAATAATCAAAAACTATAATAATATAAGTGTAACGCCATCTAGTGAATTTCATCAAATACATTAAAATGAGCAAGCTAAAGAAAACCACCAAAAAAACACCATCTAGCGACTCTGATGATGACTACAACACAAATAAAATATTTAAATTCATGGAAAAAAAGTTTGAAGATTTATCGGAACAATTGATGAAATCTTTTAGAGAACAAATTAAAAATGAACTAAGAGATCTTAAGAAATCAGTAGAATTTTGTTGTAATAAAATTGATGAATATGAAGAAAATAATAAAAAGAAAGATACACTGATCAAACAACTGCAATCAGAAAACAACGAAATAAAGCAGCAAATAAACAAACTGGAACAATTACACAAACAAAATAACATTGAGATACAAGGTATTCCTTTTAAAGAAAATGAAAACTTACCAAAAATAGTCAATAATATTATGGAAACCATCAAATGCGAAATGGAATCATCAAAAATAACAAATATATATCGTATCAGAAACAGAAACCCTTTAAACAAATATCCAGCCTTAATTGTATCATTCCAAAACAAAGAAACAAAAGACAAAATCATCGACCAAAAAAGAAAATATGGTGTTTTGTACACTAAAAAAATAAATTTTCCGGAAGATAACAAAATTTTCATAAACGAACAATTAACGCAACTAAATAAACACCTCCTGTTTCTGGCGAAATCCTCAAGACTCGGCTACAAATTCATCTGGGCGAAAAACGGTAACGTTATGATGAGAAAAGATGAAACAGCTCCAATCATCCATATAAGGCAGCCGAATGACATCCCTTCAGAATAAAGGACCATCTAACCGCATTGCATATGAAAATTACCTATATCCATCAAAATGTCTGATGAAAATTTTTTGTATGAAAATTACATTTGTAAAAACACTAGTGAACTAAATAATCACTTTAAGGACGTTAACTTTTCAATTCTTAATATGAATATTAGAAGTTTAAGAAGGCACTTTGATGAGCTTTGTATTCTTCTCGATAGTCTTGATTTTTCTCCTAGTATTGTCATTTTAACAGAAACGCAAATGAAAGAAGTAATTCCCTATAACTTGCCAGGATATGTAACTATTTCATCCGAATGTAAACATACTGGTCACGATGGAATTACTTTATTTATAAAAAATTGTCTTAAAAAACCTGCCTTCGAAATTCTAGACTTTAAAACAGCTAACGCAATTAAATTAACATTTACCCATAGTAATTGCACTTATTTGCTATTAGCTATCTATAGATCACCTTCCTTAAATGAATCTCTATTCAACAATGAACTTAATTCACTTATAAAAATGACAAACAGAAATAACTTTAACTTTTCAATATTAACTGGTGATATTAATATAAACATTAATGAAAACAACAAAAGAACAAAATGTACAAATGAATACTTAGATTGTTTGTCTTATGCAGGATATCAATCATATATAAACTCACCAACAAGAGAAAATCTAAATAATTCCACGACTCTAGATCACATATTTATCAAAACACACAAACACATTATAACTAAATCTTCAACTCTAAAAACAAACATTACTGACCACTACCCAACATTCTACGGACACAACATCTTAACCACAAATTCAAAAGAATACTCTAACACTGTTGAAATAAATGAAATTAATTACAACACATTAAACAATTTACTTCAATTAGAAAAATGGGACAACATACTATCAATAGCTAACCCAAATTCAGCATTAGAATTATTTTATAAAACTCTAGAAGCTTATATTTCCAAGAGTACAAATAAAATTGTCATCGCTAAGAGAAATTATAAAAAAATAAAGCCTTGGATCACTGTAGGACTAATAGTCTCTATCAAACAAAGAGATAAATTATACAAAGAGATGTTAAATTATCAAAAAGCCTGTCAAAAAAATAACACAAGTATTATGCCTTTCATGAAAACGAAATATTTAATGTACAGAAATTTACTAAATAGGTTAATAAGAAATTGCAAAAAGAAGTATTATTGTGAAAAAATTGATAGTGCAAAAAATGATACCAAAAAAACATGGAATATTATTAATGAAATCACGAACAAAAAAAAAAAAGTATCAACCGATGTCAATGAGATTATAATAAATGAAAATATTATAACTGACAAATCGACTATTGCAGAAAACTTTAACAACTTTTTTACAAATGTAGTAGATCAAATACTTGAATCTTCTAGCAAAATTGATAATACAATACCCGTAGACTCATCTTTACACTTAGACTCAACTAACGATTCAATTAACTCCTTAGAATATTTTTCACCCATCACAACAGATGAAATTGATAAACACATTGATGGTCTAAAATCAACAAATTCTACAGGAATTGATGGTTTATCAGGCAACACACTAAAAAAAATAAAACATTACATTTTAACTCCATTGCTACATATTTTTAATATATCCTTAAAAGAGGGACATTTTCCCGAACAATTAAAAACCTCTATCATAATACCAATTCACAAATCAGGAGAAACGCACATATTAGACAACTACAGACCTATTTCCTTGGTCTCAAACCTCTCAAAAATATTTGAAAAATGTATCAAAAATAGAATAATGAATTACCTAGAACAAAACAAAATTCTGTCCCAAAATCAATATGGCTTCAGAACAAAACTAAGCACTGAAGATGCAATATTCGATCTGACTAAAAAATTATACACATCTGTTGATCAAAATAAAAAGAGTCTAGCTATATTCCTAGACTTAAGAAAAGCTTTTGATACGGTAAATCACAATCTACTTATTAAAAAAATGAATCAAATAGGTTTAAAAAATGATACACTAAAAATTCTTACTAGCTATCTCAAAGACAGAAAACAAAAAACAAAAATAGGGGATTTTTATAGTACTGAAACAGGAATAAAAAATGGAGTACCACAGGGAACTGTGCTTGGCCCAATTCTCTTTCTAATATACATAAATGATTTATGTGATGTTATAATCCCTGGTAAAATTGTATCTTACGCAGATGATACAGTAATAATAGTGAACGGAAAATCCTGGCCTGAAACTTTTTTGAAGGCAACAAAATGTATTACATATGTCTCATCATGGCTAGAAAGTAATAGACTCTTCTTAAACTATAATAAAACATTTTACCTAACCTTTTCTAAAAATAGTAAAAATAAACCCCCTAATAACCTTAAAATTCGAATACATAACGTTAACTGTAATCAAGAAATATGCTCATCTTGCTTTGAACTCGGAAAAGTTGAAAAGATTAAATATTTAGGTATTGTTATTGATACAAAATTAAATTGGCAGTCACAAATTAATAATACCGTCTGTAAATTAAGATATCTTACATACACATTTTACAGACTAAAAGAAGTGCTCAATGTTGAAAAACTGAAAATTATTTATTTTTCTTTGGTGCAATCTTCACTCATATACGGAATAATAGGATGGGGCGGTGCGCTTAATGCACATATCAAACCTTTACAAATAATTCAAAATTATATCATCAAAGTTATGTATAGTCGGAAAAGAACATTTTCAACGAATGAGTTATACAAAGAATCTAAACTATTCTGTCTCCGTAAACTATTTATTTTGCAAACTATGAAATACATCTTTAAAAACAAAAATAAATTCGAAATAAATGAAAACAGAACCAACATTAGAAATAATAATGTATTTTATACTCCCCAAACGAACACAAAACAAATGCAAACACACTGCAGTTTTATTGGACCTCGTACTTTCAATCTTTTACCGAAAAATATTCAAGTGATAACTAAACTTCCTCAATATTTAAAAGAATTAAAATTATGGCTTTTCGACACAGCAGTTGAAACTTTTTTTATTTAATTTGTATCAATTTATGTTTCTCATAAAATATTCACCATATATTACATATATTACAATAAACACTTATAACTTCACTATACACTATTATAAACACTTTTTATACAAAACGCTTTTACAAAATGTATTCTTGTTTTTATTTTATATGCCCACAATTTGTTTATTTCTAGGTACAATAAAATAATAACTTAAATATATTACCCACGCACAGGCTGCGCCTTAGTGGGTTCCCATTATTCTTATTGATTTATATAATATTGTATGTAATTAATGTAAAAATTGGGAAAAATAAAGGAAAAAAAAAAAAAAAAAAAAAAAAAAAAATAGTTTTATTTAATTGTTTTTTTTTTTTCAATAATAACATATGAATGACGTTCTCCTATCGCTTTTTATTATATATGTGTCAATAGGTACTTATTGATGTAGTCCTGTCACGTATTAATTTTCAGTACCTACCTTTATAATTAATGAGAATAATATTTATTTTATTTTCTTTTTTATTTTTATTGCAGATACAAACAGTACATAATTACAAAGAGGACAATAGTTACAAAGTTAGTAAAATAATTGGTACCAATGACTTGTCGCTGACATATATGTATATGTGGTACATTATACATTTTACTTAAGGGCCCACTATTCGAATTTCATCAAATTTCCGACATATTTTCCTTAAAAGTTTGAAGTTTTTAAGCTCTTAAAAAAATATATGTTATTCTTTAAGATAGTATCTATTTGTTCCAAAAGCCGAAACGGTAATTATTTGAAATTCCCTCGATAGAAATAAATCGCAAAGTATGCTCCGAAAAATATTATTAACACGTTTATTTCTGTTATTTTACAAGTTATGTGTATGAAATAAAACACAATGCTTCTTTTAATGCTACTCAATAGACCCCAAAAGTGATTTTTGCTATTTTTGAAATACGCCGTGATTTATTAAACATTTTCACAACAGTCGCTTACGTCTTATGATTCTAAGCATGATTATTGCAGCCCCTCTCACTTCCTCACGAGCGTACGCTATCTGCCTTTCAGTCACTGCTTAGAGAGCTTTGCGGACGGTCGTGTTGTTCTCCGTTTCGTGATTTCTACTAAATAATATTTATCGTAAATAATAATATTGTATTCCGAAAATGGGAAATAAACGAAAAAGTGCTCGTATTTCTAAGAAAAGACTATTTCGTTCGAAACAAAAACGCATGGTGGACATTTTAAGGTAAGAAGAAAAATATAAATTTTGATTTGATGAATATATTATTATTTACTATTACGTAGGTAATATTTATTATAAAAATAAATTATTTATATATTGTGTAACAAAGGTGACAGGTATTGTTTTATTTTTCAGAATGCGTACTTTGGGAGATAAATCTATTGCCTATTTATAGATAATTTTAAGCGTATATCAGTTCATAAATATTGTTTTTTCAAAGATGGGAAATAAGCGAAAGACATCTCGTATTCCAAAGAAAACAATATATCTCCAAAGATATACAAAAAAGCTTATATTTATTATAAACATTTGTAATTCATATTTTTATTTATGTATTGTGTAGTAAAAAGTTATAAAAATTATTATTTTATTTTTTTCAGAATACGATAAACGATAATTTATTATAAAAATTAATTATTATTTTTATTTATGTATTGTGTAGTAAAAAGTTATAAAAATTATTATTTTATTTTTTTCAGAATACGTACTTTGGGAAATAAAACTAATTCCAAAACATTAGAAATTACAGGGCAAGTTCTTATTAATTCACAATGCAACGATGTCCGAAATATAATATAATATGTAATAATAATATACGGGCCATCTGTTTCAAATAACAATACTCGAACGTGGAATTCAGAATAATAATGAACATGCGAGCGAAAGAAGCGATTGAAAGTTCTGAAACTGTGGGGAATATAATTTAATAAAATAAAATACTTTTTTGTTTTAAAACCAAGATATTTATTAATTTAAGAACCGACCGGTTTCGCTTTACTTAAGCATCATCAGGGTACAAATTAATACTAAACAAGAAGTACATAATGTGTGCATATATATAACAAAATATAGAGGGAGACAACATGATACAAATATAAGCAACACAAAGACGGTCATAAAATACATTAACATAAGTGCACAAGTAATGGAAAACCCGCTAGATAATTATGTAGACTAATGGGTTATACGAATAAATCGGGAGAAACAAAACATCAATAAAACCTCAATAATAACGGTTTTTCCGAATTCGCAAATCATTTGATCGATAGCTTGCCTTCCTGAATAAATCTAATTTTATTTAATCATTTACGGCCAAGATATTTTTGACAATGGTGTGTTTTTATCTTTCTGTATTCCAATCATTTAGCTTTGCTTCTAGGGTTGTGCCCCAGTATTGCTTTTTGGAGACTGTAAACGGATCTCTCGGCATTTAATGAAACTGCAGCAGAACAAAGGCTGTTGCTATATTGACGTTCATGGTATGTTTTGCTCAGATTGACGATAAGGTTTCCAGATCTGCATTTCGCTCGAAGCATGTTTAGGGTAATAAGTTTATAGTTTAGGGTTCTTTCACCGTATTTATGGGAACATTTAAGAACCACCAATCTTTCATTTTGAGTGAATCTTGTGTTTGTGATTAAATTATATTTGACAATTTAAACAAATAATATTTAGAGAAGTTAAAAATAAAATTGAAAGTTCACTGAAAGCTTAAACTATTAAAAGTAGTAATTTCATAAAAATGTAAATAAATAGAGCCCCTTTCACATTTTAGAATGTAATTTTATGTTGCTTACATGTTTTATTACTCTTTATAATTATTGAATTGTTTAAATGAATAAATAAATAATTACAAAAAAGTCTTCTGATTTGTAAGTCCTCAGGAAGCACTAAGGATCTTTCTATCTATCTTTATAATATAATAAATTTGATGAGCATAAAAATGTAAACGTGTATATAATTTATATAAATGTACAAAAGTAGATATTACACGTGTATAAATATTATATTGCGCATATTATACAAGATGTCGGGGGTAAAGTGCACAAACTTCGGGAGGTGATTCTAATTGATAGTACAAGTAAAAAAGAAAAAAACTTTTTTTGGAATTCCAACGTTTTAAGATAGTTTTCGAGTAAAAAAGTTTAATTTTTTGTATAGAAAAAAAAACAATTTCTTCTACGGAAAATAAATTTTTGTGGAAAAAATTTGGAAATTCGAATAATTTCCATTTCTTTTTTACTTCTTCTAGCATTTAGAATAACCTCCTGAAGTTTGAGCACTTTACCCCCGGACACCCTATAAAGATAACCATAAAAGAAAAACCTTATTGATGTAAAAATATATTTATTGATTTTATAAAAGTTATAAATTACTTTTATAAAAGTGATAATAGTATTTTAGTAAAGTAAAGTAATTTGTATACCTATACAAATAACTTTCGTTAATGTTTTTTGTAAGATTTAAAAAAAAAATTAATTAATTAAATCCGTAATAAAACCCATATTTTGAGAACCATCTTCATTTCGACTTCGTTCCTTAGAGTAATAATATACTAGAGACCGCACTAATATTTGTACAAATCGTTGACATACTCGCAAAATAAAGCTCTCCCTTTCAGCTCGGTTCCATTAACGTACAAAAAACAGAGACAAACAATTTCTGTTAAAAACATACTGTGTAAACGGGAAGCGACTTTTTGGAGCGGGCGAAGTTCACGCCAGTGTGATTTGCTCGGTGCTAACTAAAAATGGGTCTGTTTTTCTAAAATTGCAATAGATGTCGGTAATTTAATTTCGTTATTTAAAATATTAAATAATCCCCAAAATTATTCCTAATACGAATTCAGACACCTCTGTCGGATTCTTTTAACACTAAATATTGTTTATTTTGTGAGTGTTGCCCAAATCTAAATTCTTTACGCGGAAAGCGGGCCCTTAAGTTAAGTCAGATAGTGCGCTAGGGAAGGAGAGAGGTGAAAACAATTTTCAAAAGTAAATAAATTGCTATCGAATCTCAATTGGCTAACAGTGAAACAGATACTGACCTTGAATGAGATGATATTTAAACATAGAAAAATAAACATCCTTTTACCAAAAAAAAAAAAAAACAAAATTATACACAACAAGGACATTCACAGACATAACACAAGAACGTGCAATGAAATTAGGCTAAAAGCCAATGCTCAAAACAGTTTACTATATAAATTAATGAAATGTTAAAAGCGCAGCCGAAAACCATAAAGTCTGCACCAATTGATATATTCAAGCTGGGTTGTAGGAGCAATATTGATCATAAGTAAATGCAATGAATAGTAAAACTATAAAATTTAGGCGTATTAGATCTATCAAAAAAATTATATATAAAAATGCAAAATCAGTCATTTTAAATGCATGTAGGATAACGAAATATTTTTTAAATATTTATGTTGAGTGATCAGTAGGATTTATAGGCCCTGTTAGGAGTTCTACCGAGCCGAACCATCTGATATGAAAATATCTGGAGTCGGTGAATTATTTTCCCATTTGATATCTGGTGAGTTGGCGTGTTGTTCTTGTATTGTTTTGTATTTATTTTGCTTATATAATGCACTCGCATAATGTTGATTGACTAGATGATCATTTGTGGAAAAGTGTGGGGAAGGGTTTAGTTTTTCCCATGGGGAAGATTTAACCCGGACATAAAATCGGAAAATATTTAAAAAAAAAATTAGATATTTGTAAGCTTGAATGTGCAAATTACTTATGTAAAATTATTATATAAATAAAATAAAATACTTTGTTTCGCTAAAGAAACCTTTGGTTATAAAATAAGTTGAAAAATTTTCTAAAAAATGTTGATTCAAACACAGTTTGTTATTTTAAATTTAATTTGCAATACTATTTGATTACTTTCACTATTTTCAATGTTTATTTTGATAAGTGTATTTGAATATAAATGGTTAACTGATAAATTTCAGTTTTCGAAATCGTTATCTTTGTTATCTTCAAATAAATCACACCTTAAGTGCCCATTAAGGGCGCAGTCTTCTTTATAAAAATGATTTTCGCTCGTATTTTTTTAAGCGCTAAAATAAATCTATTAAATTATATTTTTCCTACTTGTCCTACTTGCGTCATAGATCAACAGAATAATAGCTGTCTCGATCAATACAACTTGCTTCTCTAAATTGATTGCATTAAAACCCCCTAGTAACTATTCCTCAACCATTTTTGCGGAAAAGAGGAAAAACCACCGTTTGAAGGTTTATTACATTGAACATTATCTGAACTGGCAGCGTGAATTTTGCCTTAGGAATAACTTAACAAAAAACGGCGATGGTTATTTATTTATTTAGAATAACTATACATGAACTTGGAAAAAAAGATTATATAAATTAACATGAAAAATTAATACACATTTGTTCAAGGTTAGTAAAAGAAATAAAGAAGAAACAAGTACAAAAAGCTGTTATTTAATGATCTCGTTAAGGCACTGCTGAAATAATTAATCAGTACAGATTTATATATCATTGGAGAATTATTAAAAACATCAGCTAACATAGCATACGGTTACCAAAAGTGTGTAGTATATTTAAAATAAAATTTTAGCCTGAAACTGCAGTATGATTGTTACAATAATACGTACTAGGAAACTTTGATCTTATGAAAGTGAATTAACATTAATATATCAGGGATCCAACAGATAATTAACAATTTTATATGAAAATACACGATCAAAAAAATTTCTTCTGTCACTTAACTTGAACAATTTAAATTAATGTAATAAAAATTATGCCTGCGGTGGGAATCAAAATCGAAAAATTGGAATCTAAGGCCTGAACATTGTTTTCGGAAAACTCGATACTACGCATATTTTGTTAATAACTGTTTGCGTTGTGATGGGAAACCTTGCGAACTCAATCTCAAAATCATAGCTCTCTACGCTAAAGATGCCGCTTGTGTTACTTTTACTTACGGAATATCACTAATAGAGTGACAGATACTCCCCGTATAGGCCTCGGTGAAAACAAAATTCTGAATCGAAATATTGCGTGAAATGGCTTTAGTTGTCTTTGGTGACCAAATCTGAATAGCCAGAAACTACTCAACCTTCATCTTCCTTAACTCTTTCCTCTTCCCCAACTCATACCTTTCCGTCGTATTCAGCCTCACGACATACCACAGTCCTACCTGATTCCGGATAATGTGGAACGTTTGTTACTCACATTTGAAAAACATTACTAAAACCATACAAAAGTAGTGGCATGTGTACAAAATGACTGCCCCCTTAATTGCAGGAAAGTTTCGATCACGTATCAATTCACCGACCGCCATCGCCGCGAATCACACATTAATTACACTTTAAGACAGTTTTCTAAGCTTTTCAAAACTGCGAGATAAAGTGGCGCTCCACCGCGGTGGGAAGAGCGGGTGGCGGTGATAAGGGGTGTGTGGCGGTGGGAGGCGACAGGAGGCAGTGGGAGGGGTGAGGCATCACGGCCCGGAGCCAACCAACCAACCAAGCAACCCTCCAACCTATTCGCTCACGGTGCCTCCGGAGCCACTACAACCCATCACGGTGCCTTCGACAGGGTTGGATCAGTCTGACGTGTCGAATCCGAATGTTCTACGCCACCGTGCGTCGCCATAAAGACATAATTTCCAGTTCTCACAACCTCACATTGTAGTGATTGATTTTTGAGGTATTTTGCCATCTGCCCTGTTAATGAACACTGAAAAACTGTCTGAAACTTTAAGAGAAGAAGGAGAAAATACGACACAGTAAATGCATTTGTGAAATCACAGTAAGACTTGAAGGCCCCAAACCAATAATTTCCTGCAAACATTTTATTCGCTGTTTTTATGTGTGAACTTCAACATGCCTTAGTGACTTAAACCTCAGAACTTTAATCTACTTTGGGGCCACTGTGCGAGGGGTCTTTTTAACAAAAGAGCGAGATAACTGAACAGGTCTTGAAGAGACCTCGGAGAAGGCATGTTGTGGAAGATCCGTATAGAAAGAAAATCTAGAAAATCGTGAAAGGCGTGAAATTTATTCGTTCTACTGCGCATAATATCAACCATGTATAAGTGTCCAACAGTACATAGTAGTTAGGTTAACCAGATAAATCATCACAATGATAATTCATCACATCTTTAAAAAGTTATATAAAGTCATAGAAAGTGATGAAACAAAAACTTTATTAACTGGGTTATGTAGATTAGGTTAGGTTAAGTTAGGTTAAAAAAAAATTTTCATCGTTTCTAATGACTTTATATCACTTTTTAAAAGTGTGTTGAATTGTCACTGTGTTGAGTTGTCATAGAACCGTTTGCCTAGTTCCTGGCAGCGGATGCTTCTGATCCACTACTGTGTTGTGACTCGTTGTGGGAGATTTTTTGACCTCTCCAGCAAGACTCCAATGGGAAGGATGAATGGACACACTGACCCCAAATTCCTACCCACCCCTTATACTCTTTTGCTTCCCAGATATTCCTACTCTTCCTTTCCCTAAAGAGACTCTCCACAGAGCACCTCTAAAGATGACACAAACTCGGTACATATTTAGAATTGAGTGATTTGATCTCCAGTACGTCTCTGTCTCCCATCCTCCCGAGTCACGTAAACAGCCAGCTTAATAAACGGAGCCTTGCTTTTGATGCAAACTTTTAATGATACAGCCCCCCCATCGGATTATCTACCCCCACCCCCGGAAAGTTGAGAGGACGTGATACGTTCATTGAAAGTTTATTTTAGCGAAGGTTTTTATTATTTGGCAAACTCGATACTTTCGGCTGTTCCGTCTGAACTCTAAAATAACAAAGAGAACATCAAGCAGGCAACCAATGTCTATGTACTCAGTGGAAGTGTGCTTTATTTGCCAAATTACAACTTGGAACACAAACATTGTGTTATTACTAGTTATTACTGAATTTAAACTTTGTTATATTATTTTCAGTACCTATATTAATGTAATCACTGATTTTAGTTGAAGATTGAATTCTCGGGAGGAGAATCAAATCACTACGAGACAAAAAGTACATATTAAACTGAATCAAAAAATTAAACACTTTATATACTTACCAGAAAAAAAACACTTATTTTGTGAGTCGGTAGATACTTGCCTCCTGGGTCATTTCTTTCAAACTAAAACTGCTAAAATAATGCTTTGTTGGTTGAAATTTTAGACAGCTTACTGCACTTAAAGTTAATGATCACATCATTTTAACCCTATGGGTAGGCAGAGTGAATGAAACACTACACATTTCGTTCTTGGGAAGCACCTCTTGGTTAATTCGATTGATACGTCTATCTCATCTATTGATGCTATGAACTTGGAAATGGTTTCATTCGATTCAGTGCCAATGAAATATAAATAAACATACATTCAACATAGTTTTTTAGGTGTATTTTTTAAATATTCTCCCCCTACTTCTGGAGGGGTTCCACAACTTTTTGGACAGACTCTGTATTTATACTGCCAAGGTGAAAGTATGATCAAAGTTTCACAAATGTACAAGTGTTTATATTTATTTTGTTAGGTTTTGGTTCCTTTTTGGTTAACTGTATAAATAATCGACGAAAATTTCTAATTCAGCACACTCCATCTTATTTAACCAATATTATGATGGACACATTTGGGTCAGAAGGCTAAAATAGGTGATATTATTTTTAAATATATTCCGGTGAATTTTATTTAAATTTATGGCTTCCTAAAGAATGGGAATTGAGAATATTTAATTCAACATTGCTATTAACTGACCATCACACCGTTTCCCCGCAGGGACATGCAGAGAGGACGGACCGCCAAACAACTTGGTCTTGGCGCACACTCTTTGCCTCATTCACATCGTCTCATACATACTCTTCTAGTATTCTCACTCTTGACATGGCCCGACTCACATATTTCGTCATATATTCTTCTCACACTCCTTTCTTCATCCATTTGCTCTACATGCACAGACCATATGAGCATCGACATACATCAGCCTTGCATTTTTTGCGGATATCTACATTCCATATATGGTGCACAATCCTTCAAAATGGTTTTACCACACATACGCCTCAGGGATCTCATTTCAATAGCACTCAGTCTAATTTCATCCTTCCTCTACTAGCTACACGCCTCACTGCCATACATCACTGAATTTGACCACTATCTGATATTTCTAATATCATCCTTCCTCTGTTAGTTCCATGCCTCACTGCCATACATCACTGAAACTGACCACTATCTGATATATCTATTATAATCCTTCCTATGCTAGTTCTATGCCTCACTGCCATTCATCAGTGAAACTGACCACTATCTGATATATTTATGCTTTATTATATTAAAATTAAGTGAAAAAAATTATTTAAAAAAAAAACAAGCCCGTAATTCGTAACTTATTGTACAAAAATCAAAAATTGTGTGTTCTAAAAAAAACACCCGCAATAAATAAAAAAATCATGTGTGTATGAAATAAAGTTGTTTCACATCTTGTGAAAATCCCGAATGGTAAAATTTAAATGCGACCGTTTTTATGACTGGGTTTGTTGTGACTTTGTTCACTAGTTGTATGTTGCTACTTTATTTATTGTGGCTAGACTTCACAAAGCACAGCGAACAAAACGTCTCATATTCCGCCAAATAATGTTTTGTGAATCACTCATTTGTATGGAATCTTCCATGTAAATCCAGCACGGATGTTCTCGGTGAACAATGTTCCCAAAAGAGTTTGCAATAAGCTCTGCTTATTAAAAAGCCAAGGGACATTTTGTAAATAGACATTTTTGATTGCGGGTGAACCTTCTCGCAAAATAAACGAATGGTAAAAAGCGAACAAAGTTTCTATTTGTCTCTGAAAATTTGTTTTTTTGTGGTTGAAACGTATGCAGTTGAAGTAAAGGAAATATTGCACTCAGTACACTGACAGCGAAAAATTCAAAATTATTATACAAGCACACCATTACAGCTCACACTAGAAGAACGTATTATCAATGAGAATAAAATTGGTAAAAAATATTTTTCATTTTGTGGGTTGCCATAATAAATAATTATGAATGAAAAATCATGGTGTATTAAAAGAAAAGACGAAAGTATGACCATATAAAAATTCAAGACAAGTTATACTTGTGGAGTGTTAATACTGCCAACATCTAGGCGACCAAAGGTGGAGAGATATGCGACGAATAATATAAAATATGAACACCTAAAGCACAAAGCTTATTGACAAAAGTTTGCAGGCTTATAAAATTTTTTTGATAAATCAATTTCTAATATATTTTTTTATTTGAGACTGCACACGATTCCCAACCAGTGGCGGATCGTGACTTTTCAGTGTGATAGAGTGCTAAGTTTGAAAAATTCGGCATTATTGAAGTTCTTTAGTCCAAAACGATTTTTTTTTTTCGATAATTAAATATTTTGTATGAAGATTTTTGTTTGAGAAATTTGAGTTTGGCCGCCGCACGGATTTCCGGAAAAACTTCATAAAAAAAAACCCTATTTTCGAAAAAAAATACTAAATCCTTTTCAGCCATAGCAGCATCAATAATTTTATTTCTTGTAATATTAGCACTTTCAGTACAGTGCAGTGGTCTCCAAACTTTTTGTCGTCACGGACCGGTGAAAGTCTGAAATTTTACCGCGGCCCGCTGAGGGTGGTTAAATTAAATAGTAATATTCTAGAACGTCACGTGTCAGCACGGGTGGTCGGAGTTGTTTACTTCAACGGTATTGTGTCGGCGGATACTTAGCGTAAAGATGTTTTGAACTGAATAAGTTTTTTTTCTCGGCCCGGTACTATTTGTTCCACTTGCTTGGTTGGGGACCACTGCTCTAGTACACCAAAAAGTCACGTTACTGGTCCCAACTGCTCCCAACCGTCTGGAGCCAGTGAGACTAAAGCATCCACGGTTGGGGTATGTTTTGAGGCTGAAGGTAGCGATGGGGAAAGAGAAGAAGGGAATTGGAAGGTAGGGAAGTACCTGGCTATTCAGATCTGGCTACTAAATACTGTAAAAACCATTTCGAGCAACGTTGCAATTCTAAATAGTGGTCTTACATCAGAGCGATACTAACATTCTGGAATAAATGATTAATTTGTGAAATAACACAAATTAATCAAATAAAATTTACTTGCGCATGGCGGGATTTTTAAAAGTTCCTCTACATTTACTTTACTAATGTATCCATTTTTTTTTAAATCATCAAACATTTTATTTTCAGAATCCGCAGTTCTCTCGCGCAATAAGCGAGCCACGTGTTCCTGATTCCACAGCGCGTGCGTGGTCAACTGCAGGAGCAAGGGCTTCTCCATGGGCGTCTGCTTCGGAGGAACCTGCAAGTGCAAGAACTATTAGAGGCCTACAAAGGACGATATGTTTGATGAACGTAGTTTAAAAAAATATATTTCGACGAGTCAACAATTATTTTTGCGGAGTATGTGTACCACCAACATAAAATACGCGATAAAAGGCGTAGTGATGTAAGAGTTTCTTAAAATATAAATTTGAAAAAATAATTATTACTAAAATAATGAAAACTGTAAATAAATAATAATTATTAAACCGAACGGAAAGATGGATTTTATAGGCTTGCCAGGGCAAAATCGACCATAGGTCCGTCCATTACGCCGGGCCGCGCGTCACATATTTTTATGCACGGATGCTTCATTTACGTCGTTAAGATTCTGGCTTTATTTGTTTATTTTTGTCTCGTATTGATTCAGTCTAAATTCGGACATACGCCGGGTATTTCCAAAACCCCTCAGATTAAATGATGACGATTGCTCTGGGACAGGGGAACTTCTCTTATCTACTTCTTCTAATAAACAATAACAATGAGGAAAACGTACTTTGGCTTATTATGTTAAAAAAATCGTCCGTATAAATAGTTTGCAACTCTATTGAGTGCCATCATTCGATACGAGCTATTGTCGACAGAGACAGTTCAGTTCTCCAGACTCTTGTGTCTTATATTTTGTGCGACAAGTGAACCAACAATTCAACCATCATGAAGTTCCTCTTCTTGTTTTTCTTCGTATCTTTCCTCTTTGGGGAATTTCTGAGTACCGCCTCTCCAGTAGAGTTGGCTGTAAGAGGTAAAACACATATAAATCAATTTTAAAAATAATTTGTTTTTATTATTTAAGATTTACTGTCACAATCGGTTTAAACGTTTTTGTTCTTGAGATAATATTATATTTATTCATCAACCTGTCAAACGCAATTTCAAAAATATTTTCTCACTTTATTGGATTCTTCGCTCTGCGCTGCCACGTTTTTGCCAGCCTATAAATAGCTGCTGTTAGGGAACCTGTGAACCGTCTTAGTACTTCTCGAAAACCGCTGATTGATGAGATTTGTTCTTCGTATGTTCTTCCTCAAAGTGCAGTTCCCTGCTTTTTAACACCGACTTCATTTTTCATCTCATTTTTCAGAAACTGCAGTCCTCTCGCGCAGCAAGCGCGCTACATGTCCCTGGTTCCCCGACCTGTGCGTGCTTCACTGCAGGAGCAAGGGCTACACCACGGGCGTCTGCGTTGGAGGTACCTGCACGTGCACGAACCATTAGAGGCTTGCAACAGATCATATTTTGATCAATCGTTAAAAAGTAGTTCAAAAGTAGTAAGACCATTAATAAAGTTCCTAATTAATTACCTACTAAATGACAGAATGTTTCATCATATAACAACTGTTCTTGTTATTATGTTTATAAAGTTAGAAGAAGCAAAATGTCTTATTAAATAAAAATGGTTAAAAAAATAAACAAGTTTTATTTTCGATGTGACATTGTAGGTGAGTGTTTCGATTTAGGTACCAGATAGAACACAAAAGCATCGCTCATTTGTATGTTATGAATACCAATGTCAGGTGCTCTAGATTGAATTTTGATCATTCTAATGTAGAAGTCAAAATATTTTTTCAGTGTCAACAAACCGATAAACAATATTTATTTCAGAGCGATTTAAAAAAATTACGTTGGCACTTCTAGCATTAGACTCAACAAACCCCGAATATTATTCCAAGGGTTATTAAAGCATTACGAGCAATGATGTAATACATAACAATATATGCACTAAACATTAATTTATATTGTACATCTTGGCATCAACCGGCTCCAAAGAATCTTAAGAAACTTAAGCAATAAATTAGTCGCCGAAATATCAATACAAATTGAAAATATCTGCCGAGTAAAAATAAATGCCGCCAACGGGAACACTTTATGACATACAAAAAACCTTGTCTTATAAACATTAGTTTATCATTAAAAAAAAATAACTTAAGAAACTTATTTGTTTTTAATTTTAAGGAAATCAAAAACGTTGTACACACTACTAGTTAATCAAAAAGGAACGACCTATTTTTATAAATTTTTGTTAAAAAAATAAATGAACAAAAAAATGATAATTTTAAATATAATTACAGATAATATTCGTCGGCCTACTTGCAAAGTCCACTAAGTAACTAAAACACAATCTTGAGATAATCGCATTTTAATATTTAGCGATTTTCGAAAGGCTATAAGTGGATGAATATCCCTAAAATATATATTTTTTAATATTTTATAATTTAGATTGAACCCTTAAGTACCTTATCAATACACAATATTAGTTGAAAGTAATAACAGCAACTTTTAATTAAAGATTTACAAAAAAATGATCCGGACTTAATGGTTTTTACCAGTCAATAATGACTTAGTGTGTTTTGCTTGTTAAGATTATTGTCAAATTGTTGACTGTAATGCTGCAAAATAGCTTTAAGATTATTTTAATTATAATATTTAGTTATTAAATACCAATTATTGTAAGAAATAAATTTCTAAATAAGACAAAAGTTTTTTTTAGGTAGTTTTTTTATTAAAATAATAATAATTACAAATTATTGTTGATACCTACTGAAATTCAGATATTCAAAGCTACAAAAGAAATATTTATGATAATAATAATCACATAAAAGATATTATGACGAATATCAGAAATAAAAAAATGTGTGTGTTTAGATGAAATAAAAAAGATTATAAAAACATAATAATTTAATTAATTTCTCGCTTACCTATCACCCAAGATAAACAATTATAGTACAGCAATGCTTGTGTTTATGGGGGATGCGTTATATGTGGGGCATTTAGTTCGTTTTTTTCTATATTCCAAAGTATTCAATTCTAGAAAGCATTCACTTTGTGGTTTTACATATTAAATAAAAAAAACAGTTATTTTGTTTTAAACCATGATTTTTTTATTAATTTAATGACAGACCGTTTCATTTCAAACATCATCAGGGTGCAAATTAATACTAAACAAGAAATACAAAGTGTGTGCTTATATTAAAAAGACAGATGTTGAGGGAGACAACAAGATTAAAATAACAAAACAATGAAAACAAATAAATTTAAATTAATAATACAAAGAAAATAGAGAAAAACTAACAGACCATTAAGTATACTAATGGGATAAAATAATCTATTGGAAGAGACATGGCATCAACTGACTCGGGGAACTGGGAAACTTAGAGGGTTTATTGGAAACAGACCTAATATTGAGATAGTGGATACGTCGAATTGATTATTAAGGATAAGACTTATGGTTTTTCCGGCTTTTGAAATTCAAGAGACTCTAGAATCTAGATTATTTAATCTGATACCATGCCCACTCTTATGTAAGATATTAGCGCTGGAACTATGACAGAAAGTATGAACGTTATCAATCGCATGATTAGCGAGTTCTGAAAAGTCATTATTATTTAGGCAGCGAAGATGTTCTTTTATCCTAATATTAACATGTTGTCCTCGTGTTGTTGATGTTGGGAAGTAAGAGCTTCACAAATGCACTCATAGAGTGCAGTACATAGAACTACATTGGAAGTCCGCAAGATAGCTAGTAACCAAAAGTCGCCAGGACCAGTTAGAATGCTCCTAGACAAAAACCATTGTAATACGCGAAGTATTAATAAATCTCTGATCTCCTTCCACGACGAGTTGGAGAACTGTTTGTGGAAACACAACACTAATATAAAAAGATGAACAACTATTAAAATTTGTAAGTGATTTAGAAACCTATATTATTATTTGTATAAAATCCGGTCTGACTTTAATGAATTAGAAACCTATATTATTTTTATATAGAAATTCAGTCTGACTTCAGATGGATGGTTATTAACACTTTGAGTGGAAAAAATGTGGATGAATAAAATCCTCCGCCATTGGTAATTAAGTTTATTATCCAAATCAATTAAAAAATGACACTTTTTTAAATTTTAATAATGATTTCTCTTCAGACCAAAATTTTTAGTACAAATCCGAAAATTCACTCCGTTCGGCGGAATAGTTCTCGAGAAAACAGCTTCAGAAGATCGAACACAAGTCCTTCGTTTATGCATGTAAAATCAGTGATTTTTCCAGAAATGCCACTTTATTGAGATTTTAATTATGATTCAACTTCAGACCACTATTCTACGAATCAAAAATTTCATTCATTCGGTTTATTAGTTCCCGAGAAAACTGCTTCCATAGTTCGAACCCAAGTCTTACATTTATGACCGTAAAATAATATTGAGATTTAAGTGTATATACTTCCTCAGACCAAAATTCTTATTACGAATAAAATATTTCATTCCTGTATGCGGCGTAGTTTCTAAGTGCTAGTAAAATCTAATTTTTTTCGAAAATGTCACTTTATAGAGATTTTACTTCAGACCACTATTCTTAATACGAATCCAAAATTTCATTTCATTTGGTTAATTAGTTCCCGAGAAGACTGCTTAAAATGGTTCGAACCCAAGTCTTACATTAATGCCCGAAAAATCTGAGAATTTTCCATAAACGCCTCTTTATTGAGATTTAAGGATTGAAACTATTTCAAACCATGATTCTTAGTACGAATCGAAAATATATCTCCATTCGGGGGCTTGGTTCCCGAGAGCTTCCAAAATTCGAACAAAAGTCAGAATTTTTTCCACAAATGTCACTTTATTGAGATTTTTATTATGATTCTACTTCAAATCACTACTTTTAGTACGAATCCAAAATTTCATTTCATTCGGTCTATTACTTCCCGAGAAAACTGCTTCCAAAGTTCGAACCCAAGTGTTACATTTATACCAGTAAATACTGATTTTTTTCGAAAAATGCCACTTTATTGAGATTTTTATTATGATTCTACTTCAAATCACTATTCTAAGTTCGAATCCAAAATTTCATTTCATTCGATTTATTAGTTCCCGAGAAAACTGCTTCTAAAGTTCGAACCCAAGTCTTATATTTATGAACGTAAAATAATATTTTTTTCCACAAATGTTACTTTATTGAGATTTTTATTATGATTCTACTTCAGACCACTATTCATAGAACGAATCCGAAATTTCATTTCATTCGGTCTATTAGTTCCCGACAAAACAGCTTCCAAAATTCGAACCGAAGTCTTACATTTATGCCAGTAAAATCTGTTTTTTTTCGAAAAATGCCACTTTATTGATATTTTAATTGTGATTCTACTTCAGACCGCTGTTGGAATTCAAAATTTCATTTCATTCAGTCTATTAGTTCCCGAGAAAAGTGATTTCAAATTTCGAACCCATGTCTTACATTTATGCCCGTAAAATCTGAGAATTTTCCGTAGACGCCACTATATTGAGAATTTAGTGTTGATACTACTTCGACCACTCTTCTTAGGACGAATCCAAAATTTCATTCCATTCGGTCTATTAGTTAAAGAGAAAACTGCTTCCAAAGTTCGAACCCAAGTCGTACATTTATGCCCGTAAAATCTGAGAAATTTCCATAAACGCCACTTTATTGAGATTTTAGTGTTTATACTTCCTCACACCCTAATTTTTAGTACGAATCCAATATTTCATTCCGTTCGGCCGCATATTTTCTGAAAAAACTGCTTCCAAAGTTGCAACCCAAGTCTTTACCTTTATGCCCGTTAAATCTGTTTTTTTTTCCTCAAATGCCACTTTATTCAGATTTTAATTGTGATTTTACTTCAGACCACTATTTTAGGTACGAATCCAAAATTTTATTCCGTTCGGCTGCATAGTTCCCGAGAAAACTTTTTCCAAAGTTCGAACCCAAGTTTTACATTTATTCCCATAAAATCTGAGAAATTTCCATAAACGCCACTATATTGAGATTTAAGTATTGTTTCTACCTCAGACCATAATTCTTAGTGTGAATCGATAATTTCATTCCGTTCAGCGGCCTAGTTCTCGAGAAAATGGCTAAATAGTTCGAACCCAAGTATTTTATTTATGCCTGTAAAATCTGTGATTTTTCCACAATTGCTCCTTTATTTAGATTTTAATAATGATTCCATCCTCGACAATATTTTTTAGTATGAATCCTAAATTTCATTCCGTTTGGCGGTAAAGTACCCGAGAAAACGGCTTCCAAAGTTCAAACCCACGTCCAAAATCTGTGTCCGTGAGAATGGTGATTATTCATTTAATACCCTTTTACTGCGATTTTTTATTGATTCAACTTCAATTCAACATAAGACCTTACATTCTAGTATTTTTCTTAAATTTCAGTCCGCTGGGCTTTATAGATCCTGAGAAAACTGTTTTCAAAGTTCGAACCCGAATCTTGCATTTGTGACCGTGAGAATGATATATTTTCCCCAATCGTCCTTTTACTGAGATTCTTTTTTATTCAACTTTAGACTATACATTCTAGTATGTAACTTAAATTTCAGCCTATTCGGGGTTATAGACCCTGAGAAAAGAGCTTTTAGCTGAAGTCGCAAACATTCGCTTAACACCGACATGCTATCTCTGTCAGACTTTACAAATACCGTCGTATAACTCTATACATCAGCTCACCCTAGACAAATTCCAAGTACGCACAACCAAGGAATTTTGGAGGCACCACTGGGCTGGAGTCTAGAATACTTAATGAACCTTTACAACATTGATCCCCGGTGCACCAGTGCACGTGCGTGTAACTTAATATAGACGATCGAAATACCCGTTCGTATATATTGAGTTTCGAGACCGGGCTGCTTTCTCAATTGCTTTTTTTCTAAGTTGGCTCGTATGTAGAACGAGTTACCTGAACTTATTTTTCATCCGGGACTCTTCAACACCCGAATTAATAAATCCCTTCCCACAGGGAGTTTTCACATAAAAAACTATGAAAAACTGTTGAAACTATCTTAACTGGATAATAATAACCCAATCAAAGCAACCAGCCGCTCCACATCCCCATTTCCCTTCTGAACTTTTCTTCTATCATATTCCCCCGAAGAGTCATGACGTGGTCAGTTGCAGACTTCGAACGTACAAAAAAAAAACAAGCACCTTGTTGTGGATCCAACTAATACACTGTTAGGGTTCTCTCTCCATCGGAAGACGTGTACCTCCCTTAACCATATCATCTGCAGTCAGAACCGTTGTGCATATAAACTCCATACAAAACATACAAACTGGGGTCTCAAGGGTCCTTAATGACATTAATGTGGATATATTCAAAGTTCCTCTATAACACATTTTTTTTTTTTTTTTTAATAAGCTGTTCTTTATGGCTGAAATTTTTTTACATTTTTTTTTTTTTTAGACAATGTATAGATAGTCCCACGAAGCTGCCACATGGCTGCTTGTCTGCAGGTTCTATCTCAATATACAATATAAGTCTCCCGTTATATAAAATAAATAACAGACTCTTACATACAATCATAGAACTCACTAAAGCGTCCCAAGTACACTAACACTTTGAATGACAATACGATAACGTACATTCAAAAGTACAAGACAATTTAGCACACAGATAACACACATTCAAAAGTAAGATATATACGATAACACACATTTAAAGTGAATAACATCGTACTGTAGCACAATGTAATAGAAATTAAATTCTAGTTAACTAAGTGAAAAATTTTATTTTAATTTTTTTTTTCTGGAAATAAAAAGCTTGTTAGTGAAAAAATAAATAAATACATTCATTTATATTAGAATTAAAACTTTCAAATAATGTCTTTCCTTTTCTTCTTTGTTTGCTCTATTTTTTATAGATATACAGATTTTTCATTTATAAGCCACATCTTTACAGTTTTCATGCTTAAACTATTATTTTCTGAAAAAACAAATTTATTTTTGAGCTTATTAAAAATCACTGGTACACAGTACTCCAGCGTTCGGCTTCCATACTTATTTATTATTTTAGGTATTTTCAGCCCTTTTTTTCTTTAAGACGTGTGCTGTGACTATGTACCAGTGGTTTTTTATAAGTACTATCGCCCCAGTTATCTTAAATGGTAAGGAACCAAAATAAACCTTTTATAGGGAGCAGACCATCAGCACAATATAAGAGTTGCACATTGTGTCTTTGTCTATACATATTAGGTAATACTATTTTTTTAATGATAGAGGTTTGCAAATTTTGTACATACTTATTATATGTCATGCTTGTATTTCCCCAGCTTCTAATTCCATATCTAAGAAGAGATTCTACTAATGAGAAATATACTAGTTTGAGTGTGCTATGAGGCAAGACAAATTTTAATTTATAGAAACTGTTTGCTAGAGCTCTTAGCTGGTTACCTATTTTAGTAGCTTGCTTATCCCATTTAAATGTGTTATCTACTTTTAATCCCAGATAAGTATACTCGTTGACAAAATCAATTTTCTCACATTGGCAGTTAGATATTATTTTTCTATGGATGCATTCAAAGTCATGTGCGGTTAGTTTGGGAATATTCCACATTTTCAAACTTGGTGATCTGATATACATGCATTTTTTTTCTTTACATTTATAACCAATCCTATATCGTGTGCCCATTTTAGCAGTTCATCGAAGTCAGTTTGCGATTCTTGAATCGCTATTTGAGGATTTTCATTAGATACTACAAGTGCGGTGTCATCTGCGAAAATGAATCTGCGCGCTTTTCTAAATAGTTTCGACATAGCTATGACATATATTATATAATATAGAATTTTGGACCCAAAATTGACCCCTGTGGGACACCAGACCTTATAAATTTAGATTTACTCATCTCATTCAATATTTTTACCCTCATTTTTCTATTTAATAAGTAGTTATTAAAAAAAGTTAGCAGTTTACCACGGATTCCAATAATTTGTAGAAATTTTATTATTTGTTTATGGCATAGTGTATCAAAGGCTTTAGAGAAATCAATAAAGAGTACAAGTACATGTTTTTGAGAGTTGAGCTGGGTGTTTATGAAATTAGAAAAATTATTAATTAGTGCGTCACAGCTTTTTTTTGGAACCCGTACTGACATTCGTCAATGATACCAAATTTATTTAAATATCCATCTAGGTATATTGCTATATATTTTTCGAGAATTTTTTCCAAGGCAGGTAATAGGGAAATAGGTCTGTAATTATTTATAATTGAATGATCACCGCCTTTAAAAATTGGTCTAACAATACTAGTTTTTAATTCTTCAGGTATTTGGCAAGTATCAATTATTGTGTTTATAAAATGAGTAATTACTGGGCTCAGTATTTTTACATATTTTTTTTATATCATACATACGTATTTGGTCCAATCCTGGTGTTTTTGAGTTTTTCAATATTCCGATAATAGATTCGATTTGTTTTACGCTAGCTCTGGGTAGGTACATAGAATGTGGTAAATCTTCTAGCTGGTATGGAGACGCACGGACATCACATTTGTGCAGTAACACATTTACTCCCTCATCAAAGAAGTTAGCAAAATTTTCTGCAACTTCATCCGTCGGTTTGGTCTTCAAGAAGTATTTAGATATAACTGCGTCACAACTGGATTTGTTTTTTCTTTCTAATATTTTGTTTATTTCGTTCCACTTTTTTTTATATCCTTAAAACAATTATTGAATTTGTTATTGAAGTATGTTTTTTTTTGCATCTAATATTTGCTAATTTAGATTATTTCTGTATTTTTTGTAGTCTTTATCATATTTCTTGTTTGTTGGCATGTTTTTCCATTTTCTCCATAATTTATCCCTCGTTTGTATATTTTCTATGAGAATATCGTTCATCCAACTTTTTTGATTGTGGCGATACGTATTTTTTACTAATTTTGTGATACTGCTTTTTTCGTAGATTTTTTTAAAGTGTATTTTAATGTCTTGATATATGGTCAGAAAATTAAGTGCACTATACTTCTACCATGCAACATTACAAATTTATAGAAACAATATTCAAAATAAAATTGCACCCTTTAAAAATAACAGAAATCTTAGACAAACGTTCATACTTCCTACTCCTAAATGTAAAAAAAAAACAATAGGACAGTTTAACCATGAATATTTCGGAGTTAAATTTTTTAACTCATTACCAGAAAAAATTAGAAACATGAATGCAAATATAAACGAATTCAAAAGCCACCTTAAAAAGTATTCCGAGCAGTTGAACTGAATCATATCAAATATAAACCAATATAACAACACCCCCATACACACAAGCCCTGCTTATTTATGGGGGTACATCAAATACTTATATTATGTAATTAATAACTGTACTATATTCAATATTGTGTAATGTAATTAATGTATCTTTTTTTACTAATAAAAATTTAAATAAATAAAAAAAAAATAAAAATGATATCCGGATCAGTGTGCATTTGAATTGAGTTCCAATCAGTTTTTGTAATCATTTCTCCAACTTCTTTTTCAGATAGTACAGTGTTGTATTCATGGTGCGATATTTTGCTTTTGTCCTTAGTATAAAGGTATACAGACACGGCAGTTATATAATGATCTGCTATCCTTGTTTCACATACGCATGAGTTAATTTCACACTTTTCTTTTTCTCTAATTACATATGTGATCCAGACACGTCGCAGTTGTGTAGGTATTTACCACCGCTTCTCTCGTAATGTCATATATACATTTCACTAGACCGTAATTAGCCATTACATTTTCGTATTGCAGAATTATTGAGTCGTTATTATTTAATAGGTTTAAGTTAATGTCTCCAAGTATCAAGATGGTTTCCTTAATATCAATGTTTCGTATTATATTTTCGAGCTGTTGTAGGAAGGTTTTTTTTGTTCGTGTTCGGGGGTCGATATAATGCAAATAGATGTATGCGTTTGTGTTTGTTTACGGAGAAGGTTCCATAGACGCACTCGAATGTAGTAGCTATTATATCTTTTTTTTCGAAATTATGGTTTTCTTTAATATAAACCATAATCCCGCCTCCCGATCTTTTTGTTCGGCAATAATAGAATGAGTTAAATCCTGATATTTTGTATAGATTTACACTGTTTTCGTCTATCGAGGTTTCACAGAGTATTATAATATCAATGTTATTTAGTTGACTATAAATACTTAGTAAGAATGTATTCCAGTACTTGGAGATAGACCTAATGTTCACATTAACGACAGTTATTGCTTTATCGCCTGTTTCATGTTTGAATTGGGTCCAGTTTTCGAACTTTTGAATCAGTTCATATTCTATATCTGAGGTCTCAAAATCAATATTAGACGCCATAGTCAATTTTAGCTAAGTCCTTTTGAAGGGCTGCCTTGTAAGCCGGACAGTACCCTTCTCCGGACGGGTGGTTTGCGGGCTTGTGAAATCTCGTGCATATCGCGCAGACTGGCTCCGCAGTAGCAGAAGGGCATGTCTTACGGGTATGTCCTTCCCGAGCACAGTGCCCACATCTCGTCGTCTCCTTGCAGAACTTGTAGGAATGTCCTATCATCTGACACTTTGAGCACACAGTTAATCCAATAAAATCACGAACACCGCAAACTGTCCAATCAACAAATACGCGTCCTTGCTTTACCAGTGCATGTCGCAGGTATGTGGGGACCACGTAAATTTTATGGCATGCAGGTCCAGTTCGAGGGCCAGCTAGATGACTAAGCTTACAAATTTTTATGGTTTCATTTGTCTCCTCGATATTTTGTATTCCATTTAGGGCACACTCAAGAAAAGTTTCATCTGACAACTCCCTTGGAACGTTAAAGAAGATGACCCATGGTAGCCTTTTTGTTGGGGTTCGGGCGCTCAGAGTCGCAGATTCGGTTACAATTTCCGACCTTAGTAGTTTCTCTTGTTCCGCAGCACTAGCCGTATGGATGATTACTCCTTTGTTTCGTATATTTTTTACTCCGGTAATTCTTACTCCTAGCTGGGATGGCTTCAGTGCTTCTCTGATCATTTTCTTTGTTTCTTCGCTATCTTCCACCGATGGTAATTTTGGAAAGAAACAGACGGATGGCCTCGGTTTTCCTATGGGGACGTCCAAACGCGATAATGGTGGAGGTAAGTTCACTTTTTTACTTGCAACCTCTGCAAAAGAGAGACTCGCTTCCGTAGCATCTGCCACTCTTTTCATTACTGGTCCTAGGTCTAATTCTAGCTGAATAATTTTGGATTGGAGTTGCTTATTTTCCTGTTTTACCACCATTTTTTCTGCTAGCATTACTTTATTTTGCGCTTTGGCTAAGGCGAGTTCACCTCGGAGAGTTTCTCTCTCCAAAATTAGTTGTCCAACAGATCCCAGGACGCAGGCTATATTACTGGCAATCTTCAGCTGTTGCTCCTTGGAAACCTTTGCATTTTCCAAGGTATCTTGTAAAGTTTTGAGGGCATTTTGAGTTTCTTTTAAAATTCCTTGTGAGTTCAAGGGGATAAGGTCGTTCTCATCATCAGAAGCTTCAGATTGCGACATTGTTTTTGAATTTATATTGAAGACAGTTTCGATTGTAAACAATATATATCACAGATTTGCAGCATAATCGCAACCAATAGGAGCCTTGAGAAGTGAGCTCATAATTAATCGTCCGATCCGCGCACTTGATACGTTGTACACAACACTTTAGTTTGGTAAACAGTGAGATCAATTGTTTATAATATTAAAAAATCAATGGTTAAATGTTAAAAAAATCACGGGAGAACACTACCACGTGATAAACTTAGATTGTTTTTTACTACGATTTAGTTTTTTCATCCGGCGGAATTATTAATAATTGTTTTCCATGTATAAAACGATAGCTTGACAGAGCGCGACGCTTTGTAGGTACGACGTGAATTGTTACTGACATCTGTTCTGAACCAAGTGACTCCCGATTGCAGTCGACTGGCTGAAATATCTCAGCTTTCTACTTTGACCTCCACTTCTTTCCCCGACTATTCTAAGATGAAGGCACCATAAGTATTTCCCTATTAAAAGACAAACATTCAGCATTTCAGAAAATATCAGAATTTTGTCAACAGATCTGAGTAGTCAGGAACTTGTCTATTATTAATTTTACACACCATTAAATTAATGGTGTGTAAAAGTTTTTTTGTATCGACTGCATCCGGATCGAATGTTTAACATTCTCGACAAAGAAACACGAAATACGTCGTGCTCAAGTGATAGTAAAAATTCGAATAAGAATGTCCAAATGAATGTGACGATTTCGCATTTGAAAAAACAATCTGTACTGAACCATTAAAACGACCACCATCCTGAAACAGAAAAGGAACGCACAAACAAATTTACATTCAGACTAAATGCAAACGGTTCAGTTAAAACACCACTTCAACACTAATAACAACTAATAACAACATATAACAATAACAACAGTGTAACAACAACAAAAACAACTAATAACAATAACAACAGTGACACAGTGAGCACATTAAATATTCGCTCTATACAAATTAACAGAAAACCAGTGAATTTCTACACTCAAAAGCAGTGAAAAGTATATTAAAACGTGGCTTCAATTGCCCACAAGTGTAACTGGTCTTACATCCTTAAAAAAAGTGATTTTAAAGTGTCAAAAGTGAAAACAAAATAATAATTTAAAAGTGACTCAGTGCGAATATCTGGAAGATTATTATTGCTACCTGCATTGTCGAACTTACTGTCTCGCAGTGTATTGCCTACATAAGTACTCATAGAAATATTACATAGGTACTCGGAGTAAACCAAAGATATTAGAAGAACGAGATGTGCTACCAGCAGTTCATACTGTGTGGAATTGCTTTGCCGAGTGTCGCCGGTTTTGTTCACCAATACTACTGCACACCTTTGCTTACGCTAAGGCATCGCTAAGGTATCCGCACTAATACATAGAACAGATTTCTGTGCGTACACGTCCCGATACCGTTCAAAGTACTCTAATTAGTTAGTACTCCGCCTACGGTCCGGCGGACAACATAGCATATCTCGTTCTTCTAATATCTTTGGAGTAAACCAACTTTCAGGGGAGTGAAACCATTGCAGTTAAATAATTAAATAAAAATAATAATCTTTTTCTACTTGCAATCCAATTTTTACCAAAATGGATGTCGAAGCACTGATAACAAATGTAGAAAATGCTGTGGCTGCATTTAATACCTGTTTAACGGATTCAGAAAATAAGTTCACGAAAGACCAAATAACCAAACTAACCCCAATTACAAGTCATTTCTTAATAGCTATTGGTAGACTGGCGCAAACGGTGTCTAATAAAACTGCTAGTCTAGAGGGTGAATTACGGGCTTATAAGGAAATCGGAATAAATATCCCATCCCCGCAAATCAACCTAGACATTTGCGAGGTCATTTCTGAAATCAATGAGCGTAGCGAAAGAGCTAAAAACATCATCGTTTGTAATATACCCGAAAGCATTGAAACAACTGCGGCCAACAAACTAATCGATGACAAAACAAGGTAACTGTTTAAATCTCTGCTCTCGATGATACCGCAAGTCGTGATATGTTACGCGTTTACCGCATTGGAAAACCAAGTGTTGAAAAACCAAGGTCCCTTAAAATCGAATTCAATAACTCCACAACATCCAGAACATTGCTAAGTAAATGTCATCTTTTAAAAAACAACACAAGGATATACCCCGATGCTACAATTTTTCAACAAAAACATCTAAAAAATCTAAGAGAAGAACTGGAAAAACGAAAGTCAAATGGCGAAAATGATATTACTATAAAATATGTAAACGGAAACCCTAAAATAGTGCAAATACCGCCAAAAAACGATGCAAACTCAAGATATACTACCAGAACGCGCGGGGACTACGCACCAAATTAAATGAACTACGTTCTACAATATCGCTACACCATTATGACGTATAAGTGCTGACAGAAACTTGGCTCGATTCGGAAATAAAATCCACAGAACTCGGACTTAACAACTACAAATTTTTTCGCTGCGATAGAAACTCTAAATCCAGTTCCAAAACAAGGGGAGGCGGAGTACTAATTGCAATAAAGAAGAAATTGATGTCAAGAAAACTCAAAACAAAAAATAATACACTCGAACAACTATTTGTACAAATTGATACCACTGTAGAAAAGATAATAATTGCAACTTTATACACACCGCCACTATCTGATGCCGGAAACTATCGAAGCCACAGCAAAGACGTTGAAAATCTACTCTACAAATACCCTAACCCTAAAATTATTATTCTCGGGGATTACAACCTCCCTAACCTAAAATGGAAAACAAGTGATAGTGGTTTCATTTTTAATGAAAGGCAAAATGATTGTGCACGTGAGATTTTAGATATGACAAATTTTTTAAATCTTTTACAACACAACTTTATATACAACACAAATGATCGCATACTAAATCTAGCAATATCAAATTATCCTAAATTGTTCATTGAGAAACGTAATGATCCTCTGTTACCTGTTGATAACCATCACCCCCCTCTTTATATTAAGTTAAATATATGTGGCGTCAAGCCGAAAACCGTTGAAAAAACTCTCAACTACAAAAAAGCAGATTTTGAATCTATAAATTCTCATCTTTCGCATGTTGATTGGTCTTTTTTGTCTGACGTTAATACTGACGATTCCTTAGAAAACCTATATTCAATATTCTCCACCACTATCAAATCATATGTACCACTATTTACTCCTAAAAAACATAAATATCCAACTAACTTCTCATCAGAACTAATAGCATCACTACAACAACAAAAAAATACTTCATAAAAAATTTTTAAAACTCTGAAGAAAATCGACTATACAAATTTCAGTGAAAGTAGGAAAAAATGCAAAGATCTCTCTAAAATCTATTATAAAACATATATAAATTCTATCGAGAACACAGCCTTAAACTCGAAAAATCTCTGGAAATTTATTAAAAAAATAAACAACGACAGTACAGACTATCCTCCAGAAATGCACATGGACGACAAATACGCCAACAATACGCAGGACATTGTAAATCTTTTTTCTGATTTCTTTAAAAATATTTATGATGATGAAACACCAGAAGAAAATATTCCTTCATACACGTTCAAAAAAACCACAAATTTAACAGACTGTTACATCACCGAAGAATCTTGCAAAAAAAAATTAAGTTCCTTAGACATAAACAAGTCTGCAGGCCCTGACACCATCCCGCCAATTTTCCTAAAACAGTGCTCCTCCGTATTGTCTAAACCACTAACCATTTTATTTAACCATCTACTATCCTCTGGATATTTTCCCGTCTACTGGAAATCCAGCTATATTATTCCAATATTTAAAAAAGGTGACGAGACTGACATTTCAAACTATCGACCAATATGCATACAATCTGTATTACCCAAAATCTTTGAATCTTTAGTTTTGGAAGAAATATATCCCACACTAACAAAGTTAATAAATGACAAACAACTTGGCTTCATTAGAGGTAGATCAACTACAACAAATTTACTACTGTTTCAAAATTATATATTGGAGTCTTTTTCTAAAAATAAACAAGTTGACTGTATATATACTGATTTTTCGAAAGCCTTTGATAAAGTGTCTCACAAAGTACTGATCCAAAAACTTCATGATTTAGGAATTAGAGCAAATATGTTAAGCTGGTTAGTTAGCTACATATCTGGTAGAACTTTACTTGTTAAAATAAAATCTTTTTTATCTAAACCATTTTTGGCCACTAGTGGCGTACCGCAAGGTAGTCATCTTGGCCCAATTTTATTTATTATTTTTATAAATGACATAGTCAACTGCTTTAAAAATGTCAATGTTCTGCTATTCGCTGACGATATTAAATTATATAAAGAAATAACCTCCTTAAACGACTGTCAAGTTCTTCAATCTAATATAGACATGCTAAATAACTGGTGTTCACAAAACAATTTATATTTAAATGTAGAAAAATTCAAAATTTTGACCTTTTCCAGAAAAAAAACATCACAATTTTTTGGCTATTCAATAAATAAAACAAATTTAGAAAGAGTAAAGGAAATGCGAGATCTTGGCATAATAATGGATGAGAAACTAGACTTTACGGCCCACATTCAACAAATTGTGAATAAGGGTATGAAAACATTAGGTTTTATATTAAGAACAATTAAAAACTTTGAATCTTTACAAATCATAAAACTATTGTACATATCCCTTGTTAGAGGCCAGATAGAACATAACTCCATAGTTTGGTCGCCCTTCTACAATGTACATATTCATAATGTTGAAAGAATTCAAAGAAAATTTCTACGCTTCGTCAATTTTAAACTTAACATCCCTTTAGAACACATAAATTACCAGTCATTATTGAATCTTTTAAATATTCCGACATTAGAAAACAGAAGAAAAATAAACGACCTAACCTTTTTATTAAAATTATTGAACTCTAAATTTGATTTTTGTGAACTCCTGCATTTAATAAATTTACACATACCTACACGAACAACTAGGCAAATATCAACATTTTACATACATACATCTTATTCCAACTATAGTTTTCACTCTCCAATACAACGTTTACACAGTCTTGGTAACAAATACTTAAACAATATAAATGTATTTGACAATAATTTGAACTTGGCAAACTTTAAACGGAGTAAGTGCGAACTATTTTTACCTAATTTGTAAACCATTGTTATACTTTCTTATTATCATTATGGTTGATTTGGAGGATTTTGGCAGATTTTCTATTTTTCGTCTCACTTATTTGTACTCTATCCATACCTATATTTTTTAAACTCTTATATTTTATGTAACTTATTTTGTCAACTCTGATATTTTTTTTATGTAACCTGTATTTTGTTAACAATGATTTTTTTAAATGTAATCTGTATAACTAAAAAATAAAGATGTAAATTATTATAGGTAAAAGCCCTATGGGCGTTTAAATAAATAAAATTAAAAAATAACACGACAGTCAAATCAGAAATCGAATTAATTAATTATATATTAAACGCACGCACATTTCTTTTTACTTTAGCCCTGCACAGGGGGCCCCGAAGAAAATAATTTCCTTCAGGACCTATTTCATCTTTTGGGATGCTGTCTGGAGGGTCTTTGTTAAGGAAAGAAAGTAGAGGAAGTTCTGGGAAGGTAAAATATTATAAAATTTAGTTTTAGATTTTATTGTATATTGTCCTTAATTTCATAGAAATAAGTTGATAAAAGGTTTTTTAATAGATGTAAAAATGTATTTTTTTATAACTTAATAAATAATCACTCCCACTGCGGCGCAATTCGATTGGTCGAGAGACCAGTTGGAGTGGTCAAAGGGTGTCCCCAAACCAGCCTCCCTCGATCTGGCACGCCACGCAGCTGGTGGGCAGGCGCATCTTGATAAACCTTAGAACCCCTGCCAAATCACCAAACGTAGCGGACCACTTTTAGTGACCCATAGCAGAGGTGTTGGTTATCCAATGAATCGTTTCCGGGCGGCGGTACCCAAACCCACCTCCCAAATTGAAAACGTGGCAGCAATAATCCATCAGACATATATTATAATACAATCTAAATGAGTCGCATTTAATTCAATATTCGCAGTACAATGTTTGCAATAATTATTGTCTTTACATGGCTAATAAGGCTGCCACAGAAATATACAAAAAGAGACAATTTAATATATTGCGAAAACGACAAAAATAAATATTTATAATTTACTTGTAATTCAGATTAATAATTTTAATGTTATCGAATGTTAAAAGGACAGAGATAGCGCTTTGCAATTCAGCAAGCGTGCTTGGTATTTTAAAAATCCCCTGAACTTAATAACAATTTCTCTGGGACTGTGGAATCCCTCTTTACCGCTTCATATTGTAAACAAACAAATATAAATGTGTGATATTTTGTTACAAAAATATCTTCTGTATTTATAAATAGTCTGACGATTCCGTTGACCGATATCATTCGATACACTTTTCCAGGGTCTTGTGTTTTGTGCGGCAAAGTAAACTAATTTATTCATCATGGAGTTCCTATTCTTGTTTTTCTTCGTTTCTTTCCTCTTTGTGGAATTTTCGAACACCGCCTCTCCGGTACAAGAAGTTCAACCTATGGATCAACTACATGACGAGTTGTACTACATGAGCAGTCCCAACTGCTCCCAACCATCTGGAGCCAGTGAGACCATGGCATCCCCAATTGGGGTTAGTTTTGAGGCTGAATGCAGCGTGTGGGGGGGAGGAAATTGGGAAGTTTAAGGTGGGGAAGTAACTAACTATTCAGATCTAGTCACCAAATACGGCCAAAGCCATTTCAAGCACCGTATCAATTATAAATGGTGTTCTTAGACAAGGGCAATTCTGAGAGAATTTTCCACTCTGGAGCGTGCCGAAAATATACTACATATTATTATTAAGGAGTAATTTGTGAAATAACACAATTTAATAATTTACTTGCGCACAGGATTTGAACTCGAGACCTCCAGTTTGCCAGTCGAGAGCCTTACCCCTCGACCATGGATGCCTACCTACTGCCGAGTACTTACGTCGATTTAGATTAAACGTTCCCTTTTTTATGAAGTCTTATTTATTTATTCATTTTGTAAGAAACAAACAGCTTTTATATAATATGCAGTGATAGATATAAATATACAAGTTAACTGAAGTCACAGAAGTTTCTTATGTTAAAGTGCATTAGAAATGAACTTTTAGTTTCTTAAAATTAATTTGGTGTTAAAGGAAGGGGAGAGGAAGAGGAAAAGGAAAATAGGAAGAGGATAGGAGATGCTGCCGATACATTCCATACTCTCATATTAATAATCGATCGTACGCATTACTTCATATTGATATTTCTTTAGGTTATTACCAAAAATGTCAATGCTGTAAATTTTTTTATTATATTGTGCATATATACTAGGAATTGGGGATTTTTTTCGAATGTTTGTTCTACACGAGGGTAGATAAAATAAATCAGATTGTCGGGTTGATCTAGACGGAATATGAAAATTTATAAATTTTTTAAGTTCTGGTGAGTCCAGACCATTATTTAGGATTTTAAATAATAAGATTTGATCAAAAATTAGACGTCGTGTTTGGAGGGAGTTAAAATTATGAAATTTAATGGATTCGGTATAATTTGAGAAGTGTAAGTTAAGTTTATAATTTATGTGTTTAAAATTTTTTTTTTGAATTCTTTCTATTCTTTCGATATGGGCTTGGTATAAAGGAGTCCAGATCGGTGTACAGTGTTCCAGCTGCGGGCGAATATATGAGGTGTAAAGGGAATATAGAGTGTTTATGTTGTGGAAGGGTTTTGCTATGCGAATTATAAATCCCAGCATTTTATTGGCTTTGTTAATGATGTCATCAGTGTGTTGGATAAAGTTTAATTTAACATCCAGTGTTACCCCAAGGTCCCTGATATATTTTACTTCATTGATGTGTGTGCCGTTTAGTGTGTATACAAAGGATATTTAATATTTTTATGTTCGACATTTACTTTAATGTATCCATCAAACATTTTATTTTCAGAAACCTAGTTCTCTCCCCCTAGTTCCCCAGCGCGTGCATGGTCCACTGCAAGATCAAGGGCTTCTCCACAGGCATCTGCGTCGGAGGTACCTGCACGTGTAAGAACCATTAGAAACCTGCAACGGACAATATGTTTGAAGCACCTAATTACAATAAAGTATTTCAATGAGGAAACAATTACTCTATATGTGTAACTAACTACGCGTTGGTCAAGCATTAGAGTAAAATGTCGTAGTAAACGCGTAGTGCTGTTATTAAATATATGGAAAAATAATTATTGCTTAAATAATGAAAACTGTAAATGAATAATAATTAATTAAATGAAATAAATCAGTGAATTTATTATTTGACTCTAGGGTTCAATAAGCAATATAACAATAGTCAACACATTTAGGGTTCACAATATAACAAAGGTCAACACATCTAGGGTTCAATAAGCAATAAAACAATAGTCAACACATCTAGGATTCAATAAGCAATTTAACAATAGTCAACACATCTAGGGTTCAATAAGCAATATAACAATAGTCAACACATCTAGGATTCAATAAGCAATATAACAATAGTCAACACATCTAGGGTTCAATAAGCAATATAACAATAGTCAACACATCTAGGGTTCAATAAACAATATAACAATAGTAAACACATCTAGGGTTCAATAAGAAATATAACAATAGTCAACACATCTAGGGTTGAATAAGCAATATAACAATAGTCAACACATCTAGGGTTCAATAAGTAATATAACAATAGTCAACACATCTAGGGTTCAATAAGCAATATAACAATAGTCAACACATCTAGGGTTCAATAAGCAATATAAGAATAGTCAACACATCTAGGGTTGAATAAGCAATATAACAATAGTCAACACATCTAGGGTTGAATAAGCAATATAACAATAGTCAACATATCTAGGGTTCAATAAGCAATATAACAATAGTCAACACATCTATGACCACACTGTTTCGTTTGTATCATACAGCAAACTACAATTAAATGCTGTAGTTAGGCAAATTTTAGTTTTTTTATGTGAACATAGCACAAAAGTCCCAACTGCTCTCAACCGTCTGAAGCCAGTGAGACCATGAAATCCCAAATTTTAGTATGTTGTGAGGTTGAATGTAGTGAGGAGGGTAGAAGATGAAGAAGATGAAGATGGGAAAAGCACATGGCTATTCAGTTCTTGTCACCAAAGACATTTCAAGCAACCTTTATTTTTAAATGGTGGTCTTACAACAGATCTATACAGAGAAAATCTTCTACGCCAAAATTGTGTTTATTGTTTTAAATTGTGAAATAAAACAAAATCAATCAAACAAAATTCACTTGGGCATGCCGGGATTTGAACCCGCGACCCCGGAATGCTTGCCTTGACCGAGAGCCTTGCCCCTCGACCAAATGGCTGCCTTTTGTTTAAGACGTAAGAATCCTATTTTGGAGGACCATTTATGGTTTTTTTTTTATATTGGTAAATTAATTAAATTTAGAAGAAAAATGCTTAAAAACTTTGTAATACATGAGCACATAGGGTGTTCAGGAGAAAACCTGACATTCTTATTCTGAGCAACATATTCAGTTGTAAGGTAGAGTCGCTTCATCTATTTATTGAATTTTATTATTCGCCAATAAAATTACACCTCTTTCGTAGCCATGAAGCACGAGGAAACAGAAAACCCTCTAACATTTTATCTCTATATTCCTTGATATTTTTACTAAACTGAAATATGAACACAATAAGGCGATAACAATTTTTCATTTTTTAAACACGTCTAATTAAATTGCGATTTAGTTTACGTCAGTGAAATCTATCTATCTCAAATCATGGAATTACTCCACTTTCCGACATCTGAGTCGGTTTTTTTTTTAACAAAAAGAAGGACAGGATGGAGAGGAAGTTCTGGGAAGGTAAAAAATATGAGAGGTGGGTAGGAATCTAGGTAGGAGGTGTTGGTAATCCAGTGAATGGTTTCCGGGGCGGCGGTACCCATACCCGCCTTCCAAATTGAAAATATAAGCTTGTATTTAAAATAAGATGATATTACACCGGTTAATATACGAAATAAATATCGATCCTATCTAATCGGGATTTGGCGCGGTTGTTAGCGCTGTTGAATCCAGTCCGGAAGGTTCAATCCTCAGTAAAACCAAAGATATTTGCCAACTAGGTCGAAAATTAAAAATAGATTTATTTTGGTAAAAAAAACCTTATTTTTATATTAATTATGATTTTTAAATCAAATTAATCCATTTAATATCAGAAATCCAGAAATCCACCAGAGCAGACTATCATCTATAATATATTCAAATACTCACCCCTCTGATCGGTAAACGATGCAAATTATTTGCAGGAAGTAATGAATAATATTACAAAGAAAAATAAGTTTGATAATGACAATCACACAGATAGTGATTGAAACAGTTGTCAAAATCTTGACCTCCCACCAGTGGCAAACTAAGGTAGGGGCGGAGGGGGCGGCCCGCCCCGGGCCCCGGTTCTGGGGGCCCCCAAACGCCTCCATGTTCCCTTGATCAAATCCTAAACAAGGCTTTAAGGCACCAGGGAACTTTAAAAAAAAAAAAAAAAAAATATTTTGAAAGAAGCACTTGTTAAGAATGCTCTCACAAAATGTTTTAAAGAAATTCGAAAAATTGAAGGAGATAGATCATTTTATGTGAAGCTGTTTGAAACAGTTTGTATGTTGAATTATCCTTCAGCAAAACTATGAATGCGTTTTTCTCGAAACTTTTTTTTACACGTTTTTCAACCTGGTTTACAACATGTTAAACAAACTATACATGCGATTTGCATGCACCATTTACCTTTGCTACCATCGAAGCCCTAGCCGATGCGTGGCCCCAAGGCAGTGGCTTATACTGCTTAATGGGCAATACGGCCCTGCCAGAGTCGGATTAAACATGTCACCCCTACCCGATGGGGGCCCCTAGGCAGTTGCCTACACTGCCTTACGTATAATACAGCCGTGGCCATAGTGACTGAATTTTCAAACAGTTCTTAAACCATTCGAAAATCCAGTGTCTATGACACCATGTAGGCGGAATTTTGATATCTTAAAAAAAAGGAAAAATTGACCAGCGAATTTTATTTTCGTTTTTTATGGAAAATTCTCATCGTTCATAAAAATTTAAAAAAATAGAATTGTGCCCTTTATAAAACAATCGTTATGTGGTGTTATATTCGGGGGCCCTAGGCAATACACGTATCGGGGCTCCTCTACCCTAGGGGCCCTTAGCCGATGCGTGGCCCAAATAATATACGAATAATACGGCTCTGGCCAAAATGACTGGATTTTCAAACAGTTTATGACTTGGTGCAAATCGAATGTTTTATTTTTGGGGATCGATTCGAATTTTAGTTTCCTCGTACATATCCATATTTAAATTTCGCTTACAACATTTTAAATAAATAAAAAAACACATATACATACAAACGTGTATATTAAATCAATTTTAAAACTGGGGGGGGGGGCTCATTCATCTTTGCCGCCCAGGTCCTCTGATGGGCTTAGTCCGCCACTGCCTCCCACAAATATTATGAGTTCTAAGTTCTAATACACCGATTTTTTTTATTTTTTTTATTGAATATACAAACACATTACAATAATTTACAAATGTAGATATTTCAAAGCTGATTACGAAAAAATTAGAAATTTTTAACGAAAACTGCCCAACTCAATTGAGAAATTATTTCTCGTGTTTGAGTTGGGGAGTGTTGGGAGTCATGATGGTTTATAGGTTGCAAAATTTCACTAGTTGATGTAGCTAAAATATAACAAATAGTTACAAAACTAGATGATAAATTTGATAACACAATATAATTAAGAAAATAAGAAATTTAATTACAAACTAAAAAATATAACTTAAGCTGCTTATTTTAATGCAGAAGTTATCACCCTCAAACAGAGTTAAGGCGACATAAGACTGTAATAACGGGGTTTGTTCGACGCTAACATTATAATTATATCTGATGAACCTATTATTAAAATCTCAAATATTTCTAGAGGCATACCTACGGATGCAATTTATTTATATTTAAGGTTCTTAAAAACATTGAAATATTTTATGCAAAACTCAAATTTTATCAACTATAAAATTAGCGGTAAGAACCAAATTTTATTTTTGTCTATGATGAATTAGTAACTTTCAGAGGGATCCGTATATATAAAAATTTGAGATTTTAGCAATACGTTCATGAAAAAATTATTAAAATAAACCCCACGGAAAGATCGATTTTCTAGGCCTGTCAGGGAAAAGTCGACCGTAGGTCCGTCCATTACTCCGAGTAGCGCGCTGAATATTGTTTTTACACGACTTCGTCACTTATGTCGTTAAGATTCCCACTTTATTATAGAGATTTGACAGGGCAAATTCAAGCGCAGGTATGTCCAAAACACCAGGGCCGCGCTTCGCATATTTTGTGCACGACTGCTTCACTTAATAAGTCGTTAAAATTCTGGCTTTATTTCAGAGCATTGTCGCTTCTTGATTCAATCCAAGTCCGGACCTTTGCCGGGTATTTCCAAAACCCCTCAGATTACATAATGACGTTTGCTCTGGAACAGGGGAACTTCTCTTATCCACTTCGTCGAATAAACAATAACAAAGACGATTAATTTTACGGTTAATTATAATAAAAAAATCATCCGTATAAATAGTTTGCAACTCTGTTGAGTGATATCATTCGATACAAGCGATTGTCCGTATTCAGTTCTCCAGACTCTTGTGTCTTGTATTTTGTGCGACAAGTGAACCAACAATTCAAACATCATGAAGTTCCTCTTCTTGTTTTTCTTCGTCTCTTTCCTCTTTGTGGAATTTCTGAGTACCGCCTCTCCAGTTGAGGGTGTTAATCAATCAATACACGATGAATTGGCTGTAAGAGGTAAAACACATTTGAATCAATTTTCAAAATAATTAGTTTTTATCATTTATGATTTACTGTCAAAATCGTTTTGAACCTTCTTAGTACTTTTCGGAAACCGCTGATTTATGAGATTTGTTCTTTTTCAATGTGCAGTTCCCTACCCTTTAACATCGACTTCATTTATCATTTTTCAGAAACTGCAGTCCTCTCGCGCAGCAGGCGTGCTACATGTCCCTGGTTCCCAGACCTGTGCGTGGTTCACTGCAGGAGCAAGGGATACTCCACGGGTGTCTGCGTTGGAGCTACCTGCACGTGCAAGAACCATTCAATCAAAAACTAAAATTCAAAAAGTTGTTCAAAATAGTAAGACCATTTATAAAGTTTCTAATTAATTACTAATCAAATGACACATTGTTTCATCGTATAACAACTGTTCTTTTTTATTATTTTTACAATGTTAGAAGAAGCAAAATGTGTTTTTAAATAAAAATGGTTAAAAAAAATCAACAACTTTTATTTTCGATGTGACTTTTAGTCTCACCTACAATATTACATTATATGTAGGATTGTAAGTGAGTGTTTTGATTTAGGTACCAGATAGAACACAAAAACATCGCTCATTTGTCACATGAGAACGGGTCGCTTCTACGATTCGTTCTTAAGTTCAACAGCTCGGCTGTGGAACCAGCTACCGGCCTCTGTGTTTCCTCCCTCCTACAACATGGGACTCTTCAAGACCCATGTTCACTCCTTCCTCTCCACAAAAAGACCCTCCACACAGCATCCCCAAAGATGACATAGGCCCTTAGGGAAATTATTTTCTTCAGGGCCTCTTGTGTGGAGTTAATATAAAAAAAAATTGTATGCTATGAACACCAATGTCAGGTGCTCTAGATTGAATTTTGATCAATCTAATGTAGAAGTCAAAATATTGTTTCAATGTCAACAAATCGATAAACAATCTAAAGAGCGATTTAAAAAAATGACTGGCACTTTTAGCATTAGACTTAACACACCCCGAATATTATTTCAAGGATAACTTTGACTTCTTCGAAAAAATGTAAAATCTGACTCAAAAAACAATCCAAAATAAATTGTTCTTTAGAATTTAAATTAAAGCATTACGAGCATTGTAACACATAGCAATGTATGCAATAAACATTAATTTATATTGAACATCTTTGCATCAATCGGCTCCAAAGAACCTAAAGAAACTTTACAAATAATTATAAGCAATAATTAGTCGCCTGAAATATCAATACAAATTGAAAATATCTCCCGAGTAAAAATAAATACCGCCAACGGGAATCCTTTATGCTATGCATAAATCCTTGTCTTATAAAGATTAGTTTATCATTAAAAAAATAACTTAAGAAACTTATTTGTTTAAAATTTTAAGAAAATCAAAAAACTTTGGACACACCACTAGTTAATCAAAAAGGAACGACCTTTTTCATAAATTTTTGTTACAAAAAAAAAATATTTAAACATAATTAAAGATAATATATAAATTATTTCACCTTATTTTAAGCCTGTTACAAAACACGCTATAAGTGCGCCATATATTCGTGGCTTGGCCTATTTCAGCATATCGCTAGCCATACATTCCCAGTGGTAGTGTGTGGCGAGCGTATTCTGAAATAGGCTAAGTGATGATGATTATAGCGTAATGTCTCGCTTATCTATCACCCAAGATAAACCAACCGTACTAAAGCAAGGCATATGTATGGGGGGTGCGATCTTCAGGGTGTAAATTAATACTAAACAAGAAATACAAAGTGTGTGCTTATATTAAAAAGACAGATGTGGAGGGAGACAAAAAGATTAAAATAACAAAGCAGTGAGTAAAATAAATTTATATTAATACAAAGGAAATGGAGATAAACCAACAGACTACTGTGTATACTAATGGAATAAAATAATCTATTGGAAGAGACAAAGCATCAACTGACTCGAGAACTGGGAAATTTTGAGGGTTTTTGGAAACAAACCTAATATAGGGCTACTGGATACGTCTAATTGATTATTAAGTATAAGACTTATTATTTTTTAGCCATTTTTAATTTCAAGAGACTGTTAAATCATTTATCATATAGATATATGATACCATGCCCACTTTTAGGTAGGATATTCGCGCCGCGGCGCGAATTCTAAAATTTATCAAATCCGAGAGGCTGCGATCCACTTTTCGGTTATATTCAAAGATATTAACTGTACTTGGCTTTTCAAATTTTTTTCACTGCTTGCACTGAGATTTTGACGTTCAAATTTACTTAAAATATGATTATATATTGCCTGAAACCTTTCTTTCTTGGGTAAACTTCTCCACGTCTTGAACAATTCCTGCCTGGAAATCTGGTATGTGGTTCCTGGGAAATGACAAAATATGATTGGTGAGCATTAATGAGCAAAAATATTGAAACTATTTTTATCAATTTCGAACCCAAGTCTTACGTCAAATCTGTGAAATTTCAATAAACGCCACTTTATAGCAATTTAAGTGTTGATACTAGCTAAAACAAAAATTCTTAGAACGATTCCAATATTTCATTCCGTTCGGCGGCATAATTCCTGAGAAAACTGCTTCCAAAGTTCGAACCCAAGTCTTATATTTATGCCGGTAAAATCTGATTTTTTTCCACAAATGCCAATTTATTGAGATTTTTAAAATGATTCTACTTTAGACCACTATTCTTAGTACGAATCCAAAAATTTATTCCGTTGGACGACATATTTCCTGAGAAAACTGCTTTCAAAGTTCGAAACCAAGTCATACATTTATGCCCATAAAATCTGAGAGTTTTCCATAAATGCCACTTTATTGAGATTGAAGTGTTGAAACTACGTCAAACCAAAATTCTTAATACGATTCCAAAGTTTCATTCTGTTCAGTGGCATAGTTTCCGAGAAAACTGGTTCCAAAGTTCGAACCCATGTCTTACATTTATGCACGTAAAATTTGAGAGTTTTCCAAAAATGCCACTTTATTGAGATTTAAGTGTTGATACTCCCTCTGATCAAAATTCTTATAACTAATCCAAAATTTCATTTCGTTCTGCGGCATTGTTCCCGAGAAAACTGTTTCCAATTTTCGAACCTAAGTCTTATATGTATGCTCGTCAAATCTGTTTTTTTTTTTCTACAAATGCCACTTTATTGAGTTTTTAATGTTGATTTTGCTTCAGACCATAATTCTTAAAACGAATCCAAATTTTCATTCTTTAAGGCGGCATAGTACCCGAGATAACGGTTTTCAAAATTCGTCCCTAGGTCTTACATTTTTGCCAGTAAAATCTGATTTTCCACAAATGCCACTTTATCGAGATTTAAGTTTTGATACGACTTTAGACTATAATTCATAGTATGAATCCAAAATTTCATTCCTTTTGGCCGCATAATAGAGATAACACCGTAGAGAAAACGGCTCCCATAGTTCGAATCCAAGTATAACATTTATGCCCTTAAATTCTGTGATTCCATGCCACTTGAGAGTTTAGTGTTGATTCTAAGTACCCTTCAAAACGGCTTCCAAAGTTCGAACCCAAGTCCATAATCTGTGTCCGTCAGAATTGTGATTATTCACCTCATGTCCTTTCACTGAGATTTTTTATTGATTCACTATCAGATTTGTCGAAAATGCAAAATACTTAGGCGTTACTTTGGATCGATCGTCCTCCTTCCTGTCACACGTTAAAGCAGTGTCCAGCAAGGCACAAGCGCTATTCCTTAAGTTGAGGAGAATCTCCACGGCGGTTTGGGGATTGCGTTCTCCGGCTCTCCGGACCCTATACAGGGGGGGTGTATGTTGCGCAAGTTTCATATACGGCCTCTGTGTGGAAACATCGACTGGAGAACGCACTTATACTCTCAGCTCTCAAACGGGGTCAGTGAACCCCCTTGCTGGCTCTTTCCGGCGCGTTGCTTTGGACGCTTTGCCAGTTTTGGCCGGCATCTTGCCTATCGATCTGGAAATCAGGGAAGTACTCACCAAGCAGAGACTCACCAGAGGACGCCCAGCCACACACCTAGGAGTCACTCTGACTCCGGGTAGCGCGGGGACTCTCCTTGGGCTGCTTAGGAGAGTGAGAGAACTGTCACTCAATGAGTGGCAGATCAGGTGGGATAATTCGAGAACTGGGAGATGGACTCACTCCTTCTTCCCGTCAGTTAAAGCCAGAAAGGAAGGGGCTTATCTCACACGGGATCACTACGTTACGCAGCTACTTTCTGGACATGGGGAATTCAGGGGGAGACTTCACGCCCTCTCACTGGCCCCCCATCCCAGTTGCGCCTGCGGTGACTTAAACCAGACAGCCGAGCATATTCTGTGGCACTGCGAGATCATGAAGGATGCACGTGATGAACTAACGGCCGGTTTGATTGTGGATACAGACCAGTGGTTAACGCTGATCTAGTCGCTAACAGAGTTAATTTCGAATGTCTGAGGAAGTTTACAAGGATCTGGGTTGAGAGATGGCCTGTGCTTAGAGTTGCCGACTAGTTTAACATAAAATTTTAGTCCCCGGGTGTATTTGTTCCTGAACTTCCACGGTTAAACTCTAATTTAAAATCGCTTCAATTTATAAGCGACCAATACGATACATTAATAAAATCTATTGAAAAAATTCCACAGTTAGAAAAAGAAATATCTGAAATAAAAAATGAACTAGAACAAAAAAACATAGAATTCAAAAGTATTTTAGTAAAAACAACAGAAATGGAACAGGCGACACTGGAAGAGTATCTCGAAATATCAGGTATCCAAAATAATGATCCTAAAATGACAAAAAACATAATAAAAGAAATAACTGCTGCGTGCGGAGTTCAAACTGAAGACACAGAAATTTCGAATATAAATCACATCCAAGATCGCCGACGAAACCACCCACCGAAAATAACTTTCAAATTAAATAACAAAAATAAAAGGGATGCTATACTATCATCAAGAAAAGGTCTCACCACGGAGGCAATACACCAGCCCGGAAAACAAAACATTTACATTGGAGAAGTAATGACGCCATATTACAAGCAACTAATGTGGAAATTAAAAAACCATGCAAAAATAATTAACTACAAATTTGTATGGTTTCGAAGAGGCCATCTATTAACCAGGAAGACCCCGGAAGGCAAAATTTTCAATATTAAACATTGTGATGACATTAACAATCTAACATAAACACAACTCCACACGTAAATACACTTCACATCATATACTTACACAATTAATCACCAACATGGCGGATTACATGGAATATACAGACTCGGACAACCAACACTACTGTGTAAGTACAAACGATTTTAATATATGGACAAACATCACAAAAGAAAAAAATAGAATCAAAATATTACACCAAAACATTAGGTCAATTAATAAAATTTTTGATGAATTTACGATATACCTACAACAGCTTGATAATAATTTTGATATAATTGTGCTGACAGAATGCTGGTTGAACGATAAATATGTACCAAAAACAATCGAAAATTATAACACACACCACACAAAAAAACACAAAAATCAAAATGATGGCATAGTTATATACATCAATGATAAAATAAATACAATCGTCAAAGAAATACACATAATAGACTCCAACTGCATACACATAGAATATGATAAAGAAACGTGTATTCTTGCGATGTACAGATCTCCATCCAAAAACGACATCACACATTTCCTAACTGCACTTAACAATACTTTAAAAGAAATCAACAAAAATAAAAATATCATCATCATTGGAGACCTAAACATAAACATATTACAAAACGGACACCCACAAAACATAGAATACCTAACACTACTAGCACAGCATGGACTGGAGCCAACGATAAAGATTCCAACACGAGTCACACAAAACACAAAAACTTGTATAGATCATATAATGATCAAAACAAAACTTAAAACCAAAACCGTAGTACTTGAAAGCACTATCACAGATCACTACATGAATATGATAGCAATAGACACCGAAAACACAAAACCCAACCAAGACAAAATATTCACAAAAAAATAATTAACTACTCAAACTTGAAAGAAAAACTCAAACAAATAGACTGGAGTACAATATACCAAATAGAGAACGTGGAGGAGGCCTGGGATAAATTTAATAACATGTTAGGACAAGAAATAAATAAAAACACTATCATAAAACAAGTAAAACTCACACACAAAGCAAAAAAAATTAAACTATGGATAACACAGGGAATATTAAACTGTATTCGTAAACGAGACAAAATTCACAAACAAATTAAATATACACCCTACGACATGGAACAACTTAACTACTATAAAAGATATAGAAACATCTGCACCAAAATTATTAGAGTGGCTAAGGAATTATACTATAGCGAAAAACTTAAAAAAGAAAAAAATAACCCAAAGGAATTATGGAAAATATTAAAAGAAGTCACATACACACAAAAATACAAACAGAAAAATACTATTGAAAATCTAAATATTAACTCCAAAAAATTAGATGTCAATACAAATACAGAAACTATAGCAAATCATGTGAATAACTTCTTTGCAAATATAGGAAAAGTTTTAGCGAACCGTAAATTGCATAACACAAACACACAAACAAATAGATCAAATATCAATAAAAAACCGACACAACACAGATTTACAATAAAAACAACCTCGGAAGAGGAAATTGACAAAATAATAAACACATTAAAAAACCGAATTGCTCCTGGATTAGATGAGATAACAACGGATTGCATTAAGATATTAAAAAATGAAATTTTGAAACCTATAACACACTTAATCAACCTTAGTATAACACACTCCTGCTTTCCTAGTACTCTTAAAAAAGGACTAGTTATCCTCATTTATAAATCCGGAGACAAAATGGAAATAACTAATTATAGACCAATCACTCTGTTAAACTCGCTATCAAAAATTTTCGAAAGAGTATTAAAAAACCAAATTATAAAATACCTTGAAGAAAACAAATTAATCTCGGATAACCAATATGGATTTAGAGACAAAATAGGCACAAAAGAAGCTTTGGCATGTACAGTAGATTATATACATAGCAACTTAGATCAAGGGTACAAATGCATAGCGATATATCTAGATTTAGCTAAAGCCTTTGACTCAATCTGCCACAATTCACTTTTTAAAAAATTAGAAAACATGGGTATCAAAGGCAAGGAACTTCAACTATTTAAAAGTTATATGAGTAACAGAACTCAACAAGTCAAAATTAACAACCATACTAGTAAACCACTGCCGATTACATATGGAGTTCCACAAGGAAGCATACTAGGGCCCGTTCTTTTTACTATTTACATAAATGAACTTTGCAGCATGAAAATAGATGGTGAAATAGTTAGCTATGCTGATGACACAGTTTTACTTTTCAAATCTAAGGATTGGAATAATGTATATAACATAGCGAATTTGGGAATCTCGCAAGTCGAAACATGGCTAGACTCAAACATACTTACACTTAACATATCAAAGACAAAATTCACAACATACAGTATAAATAGCACGGGACAGCCAAAAAACAATACAAACACCATAAAAATACACGAATGTTTAAACACCAACATCTGCGATTGCCCTCCTCTAGAAAAAACAGATCAAATAAAGTATCTAGGAATCGTAATTGACCATAACCTTAGATGGATACCTCACATCAAACAAATCACAAATAAACTTCTCAAAACAATACACATTTTCCTTAACATAAGAAACATATATAAAATAAAACAATTGAAAACAATATATTTTGCAATCTGCCAATCAATAATAGAATATGGAATTATTGCTTGGGGAGGAGCAACAAACTCGGCTATCAATTACATAGAAACCGCACAGAAAACGATCTTAAAGGTAATACTAAAAAAACATAGACTGACCGATACAGACCAAATATTCAACAGCTGTGACGTACTAGATATACGCCAATTATACGTTAAAACACTACTAAACTACATTTTTAACAAAAAAAATAAATTTCAACATACACAAAATAACACTAACAGACCAGTTAGACAAGCGTACAAAGAAAACATTAAAACTCCAACAGTAAATTCAACCTTTGGACAAAGACACTACCAATACCATGCAATAAAAGCTTTCAACAGTCTAAAAATTGAAATTAAAATTGAGGAAAATAAAAATAAATTCACACACAAAATTACAAAATGGATTAAACAACAAAAAAGACAATATTACCAAAATGTCATAGCATAAAATAAAAATAAAACCTACACGTAACACACAAAACCAACATAAACACACATCACTCACAAACACACAAGATTATTTTCATTGTATTATTTTTTAATTTTAAATGTATTATTATGTATTTTTATTTTTAATTTTAAATTTATTATTTTCTTTTCAAATTTACTATCTTCTCTTTAAATGTAATATGTAGATTAGATTTTCATATTATAAAATAAAGGCCTCAACACGGGCAAGCCACCCAGTGAGGCCTACATTACTGGAAAACATAAATTTTAACAAAATAATGTACCAAATAAAAAAAATAAAAAAATTGCTATTTTACACCTCTGCCTTATTTTTACCACGCTCTAATAATCGCTTTTGATTCTTCTTTCTTAATATGTTTTTGCCTTTCATCTCATTATGTATGTTTTTCAGCTCCTTATTCCTTTTTTTGTTTCTTCTTTCCTTTTTGTTTTTTTTTCCTCTAGCTCTTCCTCTCGTATTAATGGCTCCTGAGACTACAAACTTTTCTCTTCTATTTTAACGATCATGCACATTTTATTTATTTTATTTTTTTTTAGGTGTTGAATTATTGCATCACAATAAATTTTCTGCTTTCACCCTTTTAGGCCAGAACTGAACTCCGTGTCTGTAATGTATCGTCCTAATCCCCAAAAGGGGTTGGTCAAGACCTGTCCCCACATACGTTCAGGCGACGTACAGGCAGGGGGGGCTGACTTTCCTTGCCAACGCCACCCCCTGGGTCACGGGCGGAACTGAAGAAAGAGGGAACGAAGCCCCACGACCTTCCGTCCTGCCTCTGGAACTCGACGCTTTTCTCCTTGGGGTCTTGGGTTGTCCCCCTTTCCCGCTTACTGTCTTCAAGGCACCACCGAGTACCCAGCTTAAGGACGCGGTAAAAAGGCCTAGTAACTTCGATCGGATTTCCGCTCCGTGCCCCGGGGACAACCTAGCACTGGGGATGCAGCTCCTCCATTTACTGTCTCCCCAGCTTCAGACCATTTACATACATGTAAATTTATTTTGTTAATTTAGGAGACGCAGTGCCGGCCGAACATGTACATCACTTTTCAGTTACCTGTTCCACCAGCTCATCATTATATATTTAAATTTTTTACTATTATTCCCCTCTTGTATATGTTTGGCGCTTGCATACCGCCACCTAACCATGTATGTGGGGACATTGGAAGTCTAGAGTCCTTTTTTATGAAATTGTAGAGTCATTTATACCAAAAAATTAGCTTCCTTGCGAGAGCCCCGAAGGCGTGACAATAAGTCACCTATACCGGGACGCGAAAGTGGTGGGTCCCTCCAATGATTCAACTTCAATTCAACTTAAGACCATACATTCTTAGTATGTTTCTTTTGAGACTTGCATTTCTGACCGTGAGAATGATATATTTTCCCTAATTGTCCTTTAAATGAGATTTTTTTATTCAACTTCAGACTATACATTCTAGTGTGTATCTTAAATGTCAGCATGTTAGACCCTGAGCCTGTTAGACCCGGTCATAAACCCTGAGAAAACAGCTTTCTGCTGTAGTAGCAACCATTCGGTTAACACCGACATGCTTTCTCTGTCAGACGGTGCAAATACCGTCATATAACCCTATACAAATCTCAAGTACGCCCAACCAAGGAATTTGGGAGCCACCTCTGGGCTGGAGTCTATAATACTTGATTAACCTTTACAGCACTGAACCTCGGTGCACCGGTGCACGTGCGTGTAACTCAATATACTCGAACGAAATACCCGTTCGTATATATTGAGTTTCGAGAACGGGGCGATTTCTCAATTCCTTTTTTTCTATGTTGACTCGTATGTAGAACGAGTTACCGGAATCTGTTTTTCATCCGGGACTCTTCAAGATCCGCATTAATAAATCCCTTCCCACAGTTGCAGACTTCGAACGTTAAAAACAAGCACCTTGTTGTGGATCCAACTAATACACTGTTAGGGTTCTCTCTCCATCGGAAGACGTGTACCTCCCTTAACCATATCATGTGCAGTCAGAACCGTTGTGCATATAAACTGCATACATGGGGTCTTGAGGGTTCTGAATGGCACGAATGTGGATATATTCACTGTCTGAAATATCTCAACTTCCCACTTTGACCTCCACTACTATCCCCGACTATTCTAAGATGAAGGCACCATAAGTATTTCCCTGGTACAAGATTCACATTTAGCATTGAAACCTTGCGTTGCTTTTTGAATAGGTATATCAGAATTTTGTGGCCAGATCTGTATAGTCATGTACTTGCCTAAACATTAAATTAGTGGTGTGTAAAAAGTTTGTTTGTATACATATCGACTGCATCCGGATCGAATGTTTATTATTCTCGAGAGCAAAACAGGAAATACGATACGATAGTAAAAAAATCGAAAAAGAAAGTCCAAATAAATACGACGATTTCACATTTGAAAAAACAATCTGTACTAAACTATTAAATCGACCACCACCTTGAAACGGAAAAGGAACGCACAAACAAATTTACAGTCAGACAAATACCATAAAGAATAAGTTTAACATGTATTGTACATTATCCTTAATGTCGTCGAAATAAGTTGTTAAATGGTTCATACTAGATATAAAAATGTATTTTTTTTAAAACTCAATAAATAATCCCTCCCACTGCGGCGCAAATCGATGGGTTGATAGATTAGTTGAAGTGGTCAAAGGGTCTCCTCAAACCAGCCTCTCTCGATCTGGCACGCCACGCAGCTGGTGGGCAGGCGCATCCCGATAAACTTTAGAACCCCTGCCAAATCACTAAACGTAACCGACCACTTTTTGTGACCCATAGCAGAGGTGTTGGTTATCCAATTAATTGTTTCCGGGGCGGTGGTACCCAAACCCGCCTCCCAAATTGGAAACGTGATAGCAATCTTCCATCAGGCATATATGATAATACAATCTGAAAGAGTTTAATTCAATTCAATATTCGCAGTATAATGTTAGCAATAATTATTGTCTTTGTATGGCTAACTAAGCCAACACAGCAATTTACAAGAGAAAACATGTTGCAAAAATCACAATTTTTATTTGCTTGAAATTTATTGAAATATCGTGAAACTAGCTTGATTAATAATTTTAAGGTTATCGAATTAGAAAAGGACAAAGATAACGATTTGCAATTCAGCAAGCGTGCTCGATATTTTAAAATCCCCTTTACTTAATAACAATTTCTCTGGGACTGTGGAATCCCCGTTCACCGTTTCATACTGTAAACAAACAATTATAAATGGGTGATATTTTTTTACAAAAATTTGTTCTGTATAAATAGTCTGACCATTCCGTTGACCGATATCATTCGATACAGTTCTCCGGGCTGTTGTGTTTTGTGCGGCAAAGTAAACTTATATACTCATCATGAAGTTCCTCTTCCTGTTTTTCTTCGTCTCTTTCCTCTTTGTGGAATTTTTTAGCACCGCCTCTCCGGTACAAGAAGTTCAACCGATGGATCAACTACATGACGAGTTGGCTGTTGGAGGTAAACATTTAACATATTTTATTGAATTGTCAATATCTTTTAGTAATGATTTTTTTTTATGCCCAACTGCTTCCAACCGTCTGGAGTCAGTGAGACCATTATGACCATTTATGTATATTTTTTATTTTCTTATATGGAAAATTAATAAAATTTAGAATAAAAATGCACAAAAACATTGTAATATATGAGCACGTAGGGTGTTCAGGAGCAAACCTGACATTCTTATTCTGAGCAACATACTCAGTTGGTAGGTAGAGTTTCTTCATCTATTTATTGAATTTATTATTCGCCAATAAAATTAAAACCCTTTCGGAGTCATGGAGCACGAGGAAACAGAAAACCCTCTAACATTTTATCTCTAAATAGTTTTCCTTGATATTTTTGTTAAACTGGAATACGAACATAATAAAGCGATAACAATGTTTCATTTTTAAATACGTCTATTTGAATTTCGTTTTTTTTATGTCAATGAAATCTATCTATCTCACTTTCCGACATCTGAGTCGAGTTAAGGGTTTTTTTTAAGGAAAAAAAGGAGAGGATCGAGAGGAAGATCTGGGAAGGAAAAAATATAAGAGTTGGGTAGGAATCTAGGTAGGCGGTGTTGGTTATCCAATGAATGGTTCCCGGGGCGGTGGTACCCATACCCGCCTTCTAAATTATATACCATAAAATCCTCTGTCAGCTAAAACTGTGTGAATTTCCATCATTTGGTCCAAGAGTGACAAAATGGTTGTCGGAACTAGACAGGACTGATTCTGAAATGTAACTTGATCATTATTTATCACAAACGCCTTTTATCCACTCGAACGATCGCGCGTCAAAAAACTTTTTTCTCCGATTGCTCGCGGTTTTTTGGCGACGAATTTGAATATTTTCCGCCAACATTAAAAAAATCAAACCTCCGAATTTTAATACGGAGACATAAAACTGATTGTAGTGCTATACAGCCAATGAATTCACCTATATTTTTATAATTATTCTATATTTTTAGAATTGATAGATAAATTATTAAAAAATCTTAAACTTTATGAATGCGCGAAATTAGCGTTTTTGTGATTTGAAATTGCCGCCAGTGGCAGTTTTAAATATCTTTATAGAATATTTTCTACGTTTTTATGTTCTCTATGGCCTGTTTGATAACCACAGATGCAAGAATATAATGGGAAAATATTTTTTTGTACGTTATGCTCTCTTCAAAAGTTTGGTTAGAAAATAATTTTTTAAAATTTGAGTGCGTGACGTGTCAAAATTGAAATCACTGTATTATACTATATAATAAATTTACCACAAAAACTGGTATTACGTTAGGAAGATACATTAACTGTCTACAATTATTAATAAGCATAGTCGCCGTGTTGGCTTTATTTTATTCATTTGATGAATTATACAGAGAGCCTATTTCACGATGTCAAAATCATGGTGCTACTTTTTAAATAATTGTAAATTAGAACTGGAGATTTGTAACCATGTTTTTATATAACGTGCAAAACGAGGAAATAAGGCTTAAAATGAGATATACATCATAGATATAAACATTGCCAATATTTCAGGGGGATACTTTGAAAGTTGATGAAATTCACCAATATTTGACGAAAAATCACTACTGACAGCTACCTTAAGGTCAATCTACATAGGGTATATCGGAATATGTAAAATGATGATAAATTTGTATATATATATCAAACCTTTGTATGACCGTAGAATGGCAAATAAAATCATAGTGATAATTTTATATCTAAACGCAAAGGTATCGAAAAAAAATGGATGAGGGGAAAATAATTGATGGAACCAATAATTGATTTATTTATTAAGCCCTAATATCCTTTTAAATCAATATTACAGTTGTATGGTTACAATGAAAGAGCAGTATTTTGATTTAAACATTGTTTACACACTTTGTCATAATAAAAATGTATTCAGTTTATTGGTTTATTCATAATTTAAGAAAATCAATACATAATAATATCATTGTGCCTCGCTATAGAGTGAGATTCTGAGTATCGCTCTGGTGAGGGACCACCATTCAGAATTGAACATTGCTTGAATTGGCTTAGTTATGTTTAGTGACTAGATCTGGAAAAGACTAATACCTTGATACATTAAAATTGCCAAGAATACATACATTTCCTCTTTATTCGTGGGAGCCCATTTATTGGTACGCGCATGACGCTTAAATTGTTTTTTCGCAATCCATTGATCTGCATACCTGTTGGTCTCTCTCGCGATCAGTTCAACGAAATCTGCATCAAAGATTTTAAGAAAGGCATCCACAGGTTTGCCCATTTCGTCGGTATTGAAAGTTGGTCCCGGCGTGCCTGTGAAAGTCTCCCTTATCCCAGTAAAACGTAAGATATCATTAGACCAATCGAAAGAGTAACCTTCAGGCGGCAGAATCAAACGCATTGCCTCACTATCTACCTGGTCTTGTCTACTAAAGTCTATGGCCATAGCGGAGTTAGGTGAAACGTTGATAATATTATGATAAGGTATTGGCGGCATGCAGAAGGTATCCTCATCGCTCTCTTCGTGGTCGACGTCACTCGCTTCGTCATCCTCGTCGCTCGATCTGTCCATTTCTGAAACAACAGAAAACCCAAATTAATTTAATGTGTCTATATTACGATAACCCACTGCCTCTGGTACGGCTTATGACTCGCAATACGATGGTCGCGGGATCAAATCAAATAAATTATATTTGAATAATTAGTGTTATTTTCACACAAAATTCATTTAAAATAATATATATTATATTTGCGGCACGTTCCAGAGTGGAAGATACCCATAGTATCGCCCTGGTGTAAGACCCCATTCAGAATTGAAACGTTGCTTGAAATGGCTTTTGACGGCCGGCATAGTCCAGTGGTAACGCATTGGACTGCCATTCCGAAGGTCGCCGGTTCGAACCCGGCGTGCGCAAATAAATTTTATTTGATTGATTTGTGTTATTTCACAATTAATTAATTAAAATAATAATTAAAATAATATATAGTATATTTGCGGCACGTTCCAGAGTGGAAGATACTACCAGTATCGCCCTGGTGTAAGACCACCATTCAGAATTGAAACGTTGCTCCAAATGGCTTTAGCCGTGTTTAGTGACTAGATCTGAATAGCCAGGTACTTCCCCATCTTCCTCTTTCCCTTCCCCACTTACCTTCAGCCTCACAACATCCCCCAATTGGGGATGCCATAGTCTCACTGGCTCCAGCTGAGGCTCTTGTGAGGTATTCATATAAAAAAAAATATAAAAAGTTAATCAAATACTTGAGGCGGGCAATGTCAGGAGTCAGAATAGCACAGTCAGGTAGGTATGGAATGAAGAAAAGAGTGTGTGTGCCAAGATCGAGTTGCATGGTGGTTCATCCTCTCTGCCTACCGAAATGGCGTGAAGGTAAGTTAGTTAGTTTTATAACTCACGGTTTCCAAGTACAGACTCTTCTAGTACAGCTGCCTCGTCCACGTTACTTTTTCTGCCCATGTCTGACTCTGAAATAAAAGAAAACACAAATTTACAGTAGAATTTGGATATAATGACTTTGCATTTAACGGTCTACTGTTTTAAGTGACGATAATGTAAACTCTAGTAAGGTTTCATAGCTTTTAGTAGGAAAACGTATCCGTTTAAAGTGACCAACTACGTAAAGCGACCTATTTTAATGATAATTTGTCCGGTTACAAAACCCACCTACCAATACAGCCTCGCAACACAATGAGTCCCGTGAAGCGAAAGTGTTTTTTCAATTTAAGAAAAAAATGCTGTATTACACCGTTTAGAAGCCGGTGAATCAAATGTAATCCTCGCAAAGAAGTTCGGCATGTCTTATTTCTCACTCTGCAATACCCGTTACAGAAAAAAGATGTGTAATGATGCATCCACGACATAACAACAATACATTTTGTATGTTTGTTATGTGGAATTTTTAAGTACTATGCTTATTTCCTGCCAATATACCAACAGTGAAACTGTGCTAGGGATATCAATATAAAATATAGATAATTGATTTTATATTGAGCCCCTGGTATGACATTTCAAAAAATAAACTCACCGTTCCCAAACGCCGACAATTCTTCGTAGAATGGTACGTCCACCCACAGCTCGCTGTGATAGCCGGCTTCCGGAGAGAAGAGTTCCCCACTCCGCGATGTCCCAGGTAACGGCTCGGGAGATGCTGCACGGATAGGCATAATTGGTGCATTGGGAGCCGTTGATTGGGTCTGTGCGGGAGTGGACATCCACGGTGGTGGTACGGGTCGTGGCAACGGTGAAGGCGTCCCTTGTGAAAAGGGACACGTTGTTCTCTCCGGAGATGGAATTCTGAAAACATTTACATAAATCATAGAAAATTGTTCTCATTCACGTGTGAAACAGTAAGTACAGTATGTAAATAAACAATAAAATAAGAACTCTGTAAAATATGCACTGAATGTGCCAAATGCACAGAGCGCTGAACTTACCAACTCTCACTGTAAGAGTGGAACGCTGTCAGGAAAAAACAATAATATTGTACCAAGCATCTAAATACGATTACTTACTTTTGTTTAGTTTTTCTTGGAGGTGCGGTAGGGAGCAAAATGCGCGCCGCCTGCTTCTTGAATTTTCGGCTTTCCAGCTCTAGCCGGATGGAAGCAGGCAGGGCCCTAACAGCCTTTAGGGCCTTGACGCGATCCTCTCGCACCAGTAGCAAAGCAGGGTCGCTGTTTAAATAAATACAAATATATGATGAGTTCAACGGCCACAGCAAAGTACTTTCATAAAAAAACATTAAAAAATACTAACACTCCAGACGAGGCTGCAATTGCAGCTCTGCGTTGACGTCCACGTGCAGGTAATCCGGCACCAGCTCGTACCCCACGTCTCCCTTTTCCTCTGCCTCCTCTTGCAGTCAGCACCGCTCTATAAATTTTAAATTGAAAACACTTAATGTAAGTACTTAAATGTTTAAATTTTGTTAAATATTGCACTAATATAAAATTTGAAAATAATTATTGGGTTGTGGAGTGATCCCTTTCCCTGGACGACAGCTGTTTCTTCACAAATTTGGTAAAAGTAAACAAATTAATTAATTATACAACTAAATTACTAAATTTTTATTGTGTGACGAAGGCTTTACACCATTTTACATGTGAAAAAGAGTCAACTTTTTGACATATGACTTAACATAATTGGTTAGCGAATATCTGTATTAATAATGAACCAATTCAAATAAAACTTATATATATCTCTTTGTTTTGAATCACTGTGATGGAATATCTATATTTCAAATGCGCGAGTGCAGTATTTAAGACATTATTGTAAATCAAAAACAGATGACGTCTTCAGTTGACGTAATCTTACACAAAAACTTCAACCAAAACAATATAATACAAACAAACGAATTAAAAACGCATTTCAAAGATAGATAAGTCAATCATGATTACACAGATATATAATTATGCGTTAAAAACCCAATAAATTAATTACTTACGGCATTTTAGGAAGAGTCCAAAATTTCGTGAATGTTGAAAATTTATAATTTTGTTTTTGACAGGACGCCATAAAAAAACCGCGAAAACTCGTTAAATAACACTTCAAAGACAACGGATAAGTTCATAGACAAAGAGAATATATTATCAGCTATTCGATAAAACAAGTAGCTGGCCATGGAAACGTTTTAAATAATTACAATAAATATTTTACGAATGGTAGAAAAATCGGTCCATTTTTGGACCGATATCAATCGCAGAAAAATAAAAGTGGTCGATTTTTCGACCGAAATCGTTCCAGTGGGTATTTTTTTGTAACATTTGTATTACTTTTTATGTATTTTTTTGTGTATCTTTTATGTATCTTCGTTTGAACATACTTATTTTCCCAAGTCTTAAATACTGTATCTCTATAGGATAACTTGAAACCTATAAATTTGCCTGTAAACCTGTAAATTTAACTGTCCTAAAACGGGAAACCTTACTAGTTGGACAGTCAAAAGCATAAAATGTAATGAATATTATAAAAAATATAAAATAATTGAAAATATAAGCTTGTATCTGAAATTGGATGATATTACACCGGTTAAAATACGAAATAAATATCGATTCTACCCAATCGGGATTTGGTGCGGTTGTTAGTTCGATTAAATCCAGTCACAGGAGAAGAAGGTTCAATCCGCAGTAAAACCAAAGATATTTCGCAACAAGATCGAAAATTAAAAAGTATTTTGGTTTAAACAACTTTGATTCTTTCTACATTATGATTTTTAAATCTAATTAATCCGATTAATTTCAGAAAATCACATTTTGTGAAGCAAGAGTAGGTACTATAGGCTGACTATCATTTATAATATATTCACATGTACAAATAATGTGCAAGAAGTAATGAATTACAAAGAAAACATTTTAAAGCTGTCAGCTTCGTTGATGTTAAGTTTGATATGTGTATCAACCCTACATTCGCACAGACAGTGATTGAGACAGTTTTCAAAATCTTGACCTTCCACAAATATTAAGAGTTCTAATGCACCGATTTTAATGTAGAGGGTATCGCGTTCAAACCAAGTTAAGGCGACATAAAACTCTAATAACGGGGTTTGCTCGACGCCCACATTACACTTATTTCCGATGAACGTATTACTAAAATCACATTTTTTTCTAAATGAATCTCTACGGATGTTATTTATTTTTATTCAAGATTCTTAACATTGAAATATTTTATGTAAAATGGTTTAAAAAGTTTTTCAACCATAAAATTAGCTGTGAGCACCAGATTTTATTTTTCTAGACGATGAATTAGTATCTTCCCGGGGGATACATTTATAACATTTGAGATTTTAGTAATACATTCATCAAAAATAATTAAAATAAACCCCACGGAAAGATCGATTTTCTAGGCCTGTCAGGACAAAGTCGACCGTAGGTCCGTCCATTACGCCAGACCGCGCGCCCAATATTGTTTTTACACGACTTCGTCACTTATGTCATTAAGATTCCCACTTTATTTTAGAGATTTGACAGGGCGAATTCAACCGCAGGTGTGTCCAAAATGCCAGGGCCGCGCTTCGTATTTTTTGTGCACGACTGTTTCACTTAAATCTTGAGTATTGTCGCTTCTTGATTCACTGCAAATCCGGACCTTCGCTGGGTTTTTCCAAAACCCCTCAGATTAAATAATGACGTTTGCTCTTGGACGGGGGAACTTTTCTTATCCATTTTGTCGAATAAACAATAACAATGACGATTAGATGCTACGGTTTATTATGTTTAAAAAAATCGTCCGTATAAATGGTTTGCACCTCCATTGAGTGCTTTCATTCGATACAAGCGATTGTCCGTAGAGACAGTTCAGTTCTCCAGACTCTTGTGTCTTGTATTTTGTGCTTGAGCAGAAAATACAAGAATGCACTTGAGTGAATCAACATTTCAACCATCATGAAGTTATTTTTTGTTTTTCTATTTCCCTTTCCTTTTTGTGGAATTTCTGAGTAACGCCTCTCCAGTACAAGAAGTTTAGTCGGTTAATTATTTATGATTTACTGTTAAAATCGATTTAAACGTTTCTGTTAATTCTTGAAAAATATTATGTTACTTCATCAACCTATCAAACGCAATGTCAAAAATATTTTCTCACTCTTTTGGATTCTTCGCTCTGCGCTGCCGTGTGTTTTTGTCGGCCTATAAATAGCTGCAGTTAGGGAAGCTTTGAGCCGTCTTAGTCCTTCTCGGATACCGCTGATTGATATGATTTTTTCTTCGTATGTTCTTCCTCGAAGTGCTGTTTCCTTACCTTTAACATCGACTTCATTTCTCCAATTATTTAGTAACGTTAATGTAGTAAAACGATATTTTATTATTTTTCAGAAACTGCAGTCCTCTCGCGCAAGAAGCGTTTATGTCCCTGGTCCGCCGACCAGTGCATTGAATACTGCAAGAACAATGGTTCTCCACGGGCGGCTGCAGCGGAGGTACCTGCGTGTTCAGGAACCTTTAGAGGCTTGCAACATTTCATATTTTGATCAATCGTTAAAAAGTAGTTCGACCATTTTTATTGTTCCTAATTAAATGCTTACCAAATGATATAATTTTTTATCGAATTACAACTGTTTTTGTTATTATGTTTACAATTTTACAAGAAGCGAAATGTGTTATAAAATAAATTTTATTCATAAAATTAACAAGTTTTATTTTCCATGGTGTGAGGCTCACCTACAATCCTAGAACTGACTATATAAGTTTTTGGAAATCTGATTTAGGTACCAGAAAGTACTCAAAAACATCGCTTATTTGAATGCTATGAATACCTATGTCAGATGCTCTAGATTGAATTGTCAAAATTTTGTTTCAGTGTTAAGAAGTCAACAAAATAAACTTTATTCCAGAGCGATTTAAACATTGACATTGAAACTTCTGCCATTAGACTTAATAAACCCCGAATGTTATTTATGTTTATTAATGTTTTACTTCTTCAAAAAAATTAAGATTGAAGAAGTTGAAGTAAAGAATTATAAGCAATGTAATGTATAACATTTTATGCAGTTAACATTATAAAATGTTATTTACATTTCGTATATCTTCTAGTAATGAGTAATGCTAAAAAACATATTCCGAGATGTTTATAATAAAATTGCTCCATTTTTTTTTCATTTTAGAGTTGGGAGAATTTAAATTTGTTTGAGCAATCATTGTTTTTAAATGGTATAGTTTTATTTAGAGTATTACATTTATAAATTTATAATGTTGCATGGTAGAAGTATTGGAGAAGCAGTAGACTTAAAATTAGTTAACTTAAAATTTGAAACTTAAAATTAAAAATAGTGGATAGGATAGACATTTCTGGTCAGTTATTGTATAGATTTAGCTCTGCAGTGAGTGACAATGAAATTCAGTTGCCGGTGCATTAAGCAGCTGGATTCATCTGAATTATATTGTTTGACAAAAGAGGGCACCACTATTCCTGTTTGGTCAATTTACGACTAAAAGATTTAAATATTTTTGTCACAAGAAAGTGACAGTATTTTTTGAAATACAATGTGTTAATTCAATTGATTCTAAGTTCTACTCTCTTGAAAGCTTGTCGTGATAGATCATTATTGCATGGTGCAAATGCAAGTTTTATTGTGCTGATTGCCGTCCGCTGCCAAATTTGGAGATTAACCTTGAGGATAAGGAATTGCTGCCAATCTCTATGCGAGTGATATATTCGGTAAGTTCTCTGTTTTATGTATTTGGTGGCTGGATGATAATTTGTTACGCTGCCTGCAGAGTGAATTTTTGTAATCAACCCATTTTTTCATAGGGAATTAATTATTCCCTGATGGTCTGTGTGTCTTACAATCCAGATCATCACCAATTATAATGTATTTAGTTTTCTAACTTTAAATTCTTTAAACAGAAGTTCCGATGAATATTTATATGGTTTAAATAGAGTTGTTTTTAATGTTAATTTTTGTGCTTTGTAAAGCGAAACACGTTTCGAAACGAATTATTTCTTCGTCAGGATAGTTTTTTTTTAATTTGTTAACTTTCATTAAATTATTTTTATCACGACGAAGAAACTATTGGTTTCGAAACATGTCGATCCTTTTTGTAAAAATAGTTTCGTATATAAAGTATTTCATTTTCGTATGGTAAAAATAACGTCACCAAATGATTTTACAATTATTTGAATATATTTTTCAATAAAATCAGATTTTATAATTGTTTTTCAGTATATTAATTTATATTGTTGTGACAGCTGTTTCTGCGATCAAACTGTAGTTATGCCACATTGAGACGACTTAGTTATTACGATTTTATTATCCCTTTCCCTATTTTTTATATAACCTATGTTATGATCGCTCATAGTAACCGGTATCTTCTGCGCAGTTATTGAATATATCAACACGTGGCCCCGGATACGGATCACGCATCGACAGCATGTCTGCAATCGGGTGATCACTAATACATACGCAGGAGTTCGCGACGTCTCTGCATGGCACGGTCACGCGGGCTAACAACCAATCAAATGGCCAGACTGCAAAACGTGTCCTTATAAGGGCATCCGACCACGCGCCAAAAATAGATCAGGTAGGGACGAGTTCGCTCCCGGCGGGACCCAAAATTCCCAGTTCCCGGCGAGACGCGTAGTGATCAACACGATGGATTAGTTACGAGTGAGCGTTTGCCGCCAATTACGCCCGTAAATATGGACCGGCCTGATTTGTTTTATACTGTGCCGCATCTCTAGTTCAAGATCACCACTCCAGGACAATCATCAAGAACCACGACTCCATTACATTGTATAGTGGAGTCATGTCTCCATCAGCCTCTTCCACGCCGTCACCGTCCTCGCCGCCAGCCTCTTACCCTTGTTTGATGCCGGCTGCCCCACCTACCGTTCACGCCAGGCTGAGACAGTGAACTCGTAGACCCCTGTCTCAGTCCTGGGCGTCTGCCGCCCTAGCCTGATCGTGAGGAGCCCCTTGGCAATCCGACCAGTGCCCCAGCCCTTCTCCATCGACTCTGTGCCGCCTTGCCGCCGCCCTGTCGCCGTGCTGTCGTTCTGCTGCCGCCTTGCCATCCAGCGCGGTGAGCGATAGCTCCCGCCCTTCGCCCTGCATCCGCCTACCGCATCCGCCATAATTTACATGTGAGCTAATAATGTACCTTTGTCAATCAGAGCCTATAGATTCAGTAGATTGCTCTAGTATAACAGTCAGGCCTTAAAAAGCTATGTACCTTATGTAGAACTGTCTGATTATCCTTTTTATGTAACAATAAACATGTTATATCTCAGCAATCTATTTCATTTGGGAGACTGTCTAATATCTACCCCTGAAGATTATAGTTCCAATGCCCTACCGGCCGTCTAGCATGGCGAAGGCTATCTGCATAACACGATCACTTGATAACATTAACTGTCATAACTCACTTATCTAAGTTATTACATATACGGCAGGTATATGTAACACCTTTCAAGTGATTTATTAATAATTTGGGTAAAAAACGACTGACTTAGAAAATCATTTGAATCAAAATTTTAGTTTCACCTCACTTTGGTAACAGGCTTTACTTAATTGCAAATCCTTGAATTATTTTTTGCAACTTCAGTTTGTTGAAAATACTGTGGAGCGGAGAGTAGATCGTTTATGTGATTGTTTATTAGGATTATGTATTCATTTGATATTTTATGTATCTCTAATTGTTCCAGTTAATTTAATCTTTCTGCGCGTAAAGGTAAAGTGTCGTTGTTTTAAATCGAGTTGATATTTTTCTCTAATTTAGCATATGGGCTGAATTTTGAAATCATTTTTTTATCACTATAGCGAAGCATGTATTTAATCATCGTTGAATTTTGTTGAAAATGCCCTTCTCGTCTGTTCGATGTACGTGGTCGTTGATTATAGTGTACGGTCAAACCAATTGCCAAGCACATTTTCGCTGGGACTGCCAGTTGACTAGGCGTATACTCACCAGTATTATAAGTACCTTTAACTTTTTTTAATGTTTTCAGATTTCTTCTACTTTCTTTTCATGTTATTGCTTACTGCATATGTATAGATGTGTGTAATATATATTTATTATCTACTTTTATCTTCTTCCTATAGAAGGTCACTGCCCACAACAGCTAGAAGCTCTATCATAATTTTATTTCCTTTCCTCACTAATATGGTTCACACCTGTGACCTTTATTATTTATCCTATTCATCAATGACGTTACCAGCATTTTCTACAATGTCGAAGTTTTACTTTTTGCTGACGATATGAAGTTGTTTAGGGATATTAATGATGTTTACGACTGCATAATCTTGCAAAAGAACCTAAAAAACTTTTTCAAATGGTGTTCTAGTAATAAACTGCAACTAAATATTAACAAATGCCAAGTTATGAGGTTCCACAAAATCAAACACCCAATAATGTATAATTATTCATTGTTGTAATGTTGACTTAATCTCTGTAATCGAAATACTTGACCTAGGCATCATTTTTGATCAGAAACTCTGCTTTGTATCTCCCATAACTTCCATCGCTAACAGGACTATGAAAATGTTAGGTTTTATAGTAAGAATTTCGAAGGATTTTAAAAATATCAACACATTTAAACTTCTGTTCACATCTCACGTTAGAAGTATTCTAGAATACAACTCTACAATTTGGTCACCTGTCTTTAATAATCACATTAATACCATTGAAAGAGTCCAACGCAAATTTTTGAGGTGTATTAATTTTAGGCTTGGAATTCCTTTAGAATCAATAGATTATGATTTCTTATTATATTCATTGAAATTGCTTAAGTTAAGTGATAGAAGAAAAAATGTTGATCTTATATTTTTATACAAAATTATAAATTATCAGTTGGATAGGCCTGACATATTAATTTTGATTCAATTTCATCTACCTACCATTAGATCAAGGTCCTCTAGTATGTATTATTGTGACAATTATACCACAATCTCAGGATATAACTCAGTTATAAATAGATTGCACACACTTGGGAACTTTTATGCTAAAATCGCAGATACTTTTAATATTCCTCTTGTAAAGTATAAAGCTGCACTAATAACACATTTTAACGCCACTTATTTTAATGAGGTCACTACATAACAGGCTATTGTCATTGCTTCTTTCTTTACTGTTATTTTATTTGTTATGTTTTAACTAAATGTAAATTCATCAAATCAAAATTTAATACTGCACTATGTATATGTAAAAAAATAAAATAAAAACTTTGTATGTAAATGGCACTTGTGCCGTAAATTCTCAATAAATATATATTATTAATACTATATTCTGCATATTATATTCTTCTCTCCACTAGTTAATATATATATATATATATATATATATATATATATATATATATATATATTACTAATACTATATCCTGCATAATGCTTTTTGACCCATATGCAGGGACATTGGAGGTCTAGCTTGGTTATTAAAAATAAATATTGCTTAATTCATAAAAAAAAACAAATAAAGTCCTTGCGAGAGTTCCGGGGGAGTAACTTTCTGTTACTTACACCAGGGAGGGACAACGTTGGATAATCTCCAGTGTTCAATGTACGTGGTTAACAGCCGGTATGATCAGGGCCGGCCCTGTGCCGATTGGTGCCTGGTGCGAGTAAAATTTTGCTGCCCCTTGTCAAACTCAGTAGCCGCCTACGTAGGTGATCATCGTCATTAATATTATTTAGACGATTTGAATGTTTGTGCAGTGCCACATAAATATAAATATATGAACATTCATATTGATGCATTCAATAAAAAAATACAGGCAACATTTAATATTACCTAAAATCTGCAGACGACATATGCTATTATAAAATTGTGATCTACGGTTGTTTTTGTGATGAAAACAATGAAGATGAATTTTACTTTGAAATACGCTTATTAAATTACAATCATTAGCAATATACCACAGTGATTAATAATTCTTCGTTCCAAGAATTTATGGTTTGAGGAAACATAACAGAGATAATCGTTGTATTTCCTTGGAAGACCAAAAATAATTATATTGTAACCAATCACTTTAGTATATAACATATTAATTACACAAAACAATAATACCTTTGTATAAAACCACGCATTTATTTTACTTACTTTGACCGACCGGTTTCGCTTAATATAAGCATTATCAGGGTACAAAATTAAACTAATCATAAAATACGTAGTGTGTGCTGTACAAATAGATTGAGACAAAATATAACACAGAAACAGTGAGATAGCATGTAATTAAAAAACCTATCATGATGACAGAAAGAAAGAGACAGATAATGGGTAAATACATAATGGGTTATAACGCAGAAGACAAAGCGTCAATTGAAGATTTTATTAAGGGTGCTATTTCGAGCTCATCTAATGTAATATGTTGCCATGGCCATTTTTGTGAAGAATATTAGCACCGGTACTTTGATTGAAGGTATGATCTTTACCAATAAAATTATTGGCGAATTATTATGTATCAAAGGTAATGTATGCAACATGTTTGACTGCCTCCGTGGTTAAGTGGATACGATGCTTGGCTAAGAATCTGAAGGTCGCGTGTTTAAAACTCGGCGCCTTTATTTGTGTTTTTTTAACAATTTATGCATGTATTAGTTTTTTAAATGTATATATATATATATATATATATATATATATATATATATATTATGTTCGCGATACGTTCCAGAATAGAAGATAGTCAGTATCACCCTGGTGTAAAAACACCATTCAAGGTTGAAACGTTGCTTTAAACGGCTTTATCCGTGTTTGGTGAACTGTTATGAATAGCCAGGTACTTTCCTATCTACCTCACTAACATCTCCTTTCATCCTTGGAGATGCCATAGTCTCACTGGCTCCAGACGGTTGGGAAAAGTTGGGACTCTTGGGCGGTACTCACATAAAAAAGTACTGTTTATATATTTCTTTCAAAATTTTAAAGACATACAAAAACATCACGATAGGATTTTTTTTTCAAAATTTTAAGTAGATATGTTCATAATTTTTTTAAATAATTCGGAAAAAAAATTTCGTATTTTTTGTATAATCAAATTTAATAAAATCGTTGTCGCAGAAAAAATGAATGTTTATTTGTTTATTTATACCCCCATTGGGCTTTTACATAAATAGTACATAAAAAAATAATATAGATAAGACTGGCCCCAAATACGGCCCTTGGGGTACCAATAAATTCAAATTATGTAGCCTGAAAACACCTGAGCAGCTATTTTAGCGAAAATCTCATTTACAATAGTGTAAATATCCTACGACGCACTGCTAAAATTACAGGAAACATACGAAACTTAATCTAAACTATAATAGATTTAATTAACGAAAATGATTTATTTTCTCACCATTCTTGTCGAATTGTTTACAGAATCATCTTCATTATCGTTTTTAGAATATCTACCGAAGGAAAACCTCACTATACCCGATTTAGCATTTTGTGAAAATTTTTAAATGTTTTGTTATTTTATCTGAATCTTCGTTCATAACATTTTCATAATTACCAGTTTTTGTCAAAAAAACACCCATACAGTCCATTCAATGAGTCAATCAAACTTAGAAACGGAATTTATTTCATCCTAACATTTTTTCTAGTTGTAGGCTAACATGCTCTGAGAAACAGAACTCTAGTGCGGTGTTCACATGAGATGGTTCCCAAATCCGCCTCCTAAATTGAAAATTGTATTGTCTCAAAAAATGTTGTGTTTTTCCCCGTTTAGCCGCAATCATTGTTATTCTTAATGTCACGATGATACTATTATTCATTTTTATATACTTTGCCTTCTTGCATACATTGCTTTATGCGAATCGTTAAATTATTGAAGAAGATAAAACAACTGATTAACCATTCATACGAGTATAACGTGACGCTGCAGCTGAAACCAATCAGTTAGATTTTGCATGCACGTCGGGTTTTCGAGAATTCCCAAAGATAATGAAGATTGGTTGGGGACGGGGGAACTTATTTTGTCCGCATTTTAAATTAAACAGCAACAAAGACAAATATTACGTAGTATATTTTATTTTCATGGGCGAAAAGTCCGTATAAATAGCGAGTCATTTTTACTGACTAGATCAAGATGGAACTTGCCTGCAGCTATCCGGCGTTTTCCTGAAACTAAAAACGGGTCGGTCTGGCAAATTGATACCTTTAATGCTGGTCAATCTGACCAAAAATTAAGACTACAAAAAATCTTCAACGAACTTACCTCTATTTTCCATCTGAGTATCCAGGTGGAAAGCCTGCGAAATAAAACGAGATCGGGGCAATGTTTTCGTTGCCAAGCTCATGGGCACTTAAAAATTACTGCCACGGACTTGAGTTCGTGAAATAATCCTTCGCAAGGAATGAAATCTTGTCCCAAGTTGCAGTATAGTTAGATGTATTTAATTTTCCCTAAAAAACCACATAAAACGTTTATCCATGTAAAGCATCATTAGATAATCCATTTCGTCAATACGTTAGAGTCAGTAAACTCGTGTTAGTAAATTATGAACATAAATAATATCCAAATCCTGAATAGGGACATTTTTTTGGATTTGTTCCAGAAACCTTGGGAAGACCCAAAACACATAGACCACGCCTAATTTGGAGGAAATTGAAATTTACAGAAATCCTAATAAAGACGACGTAGTAATATTAATAAAGACGACGGGGCTCAATAGTTCTTGATATCTGGTGATTGACGGCTACATTAAAACTAAACGTAGAAAACCATTTTAAATTATACTGCAATACCAGCTCTTAGAGGATTGGAGTTCATGGCAACACGGTATCAGATCTACATACATAATCATGTACCTAGTAGACCAACTCGACTCATATCGCCATATTATTGTAACGGTTCCATGATAACTCAACACAGTGACTATTCAACACACCCTTAAAAAGTGATAAAAAGTCATTAAAAACGATGAAAAAAAATATAATTTAAACCTAACCTAACCTACTTAACCCAGTTAATAAAGTTTTTGTTTCATCACTTTCCATGACTTTGTATAACTTTTTAAAATGTGATGAATTATCATGTTGATGGTTTATCCGGTCACCTATTGTAACAATATTGCCACTAATGCAGAACAAATGCAGAACAAAAATATCGCCTGCATATATTAGTAAATGAATACTTTGATATCAATGATGAAGGAAGTCTGTTATCATATTTATTTATTTATTTTATTTATTTATTTATTTATTTATTTAAATATATATACGCCTAAAAAGGCTTTTACATAGAAGTGATACATGATGCAGTACAATAAGAGAATATGTAATATACAGGAGATATTGACAGTAAATAGATGTAATGTGATGGAAAAAAAAATAACATAAAGTAAAAAAAGAAATTAAAACAACATTAGATATAAAACAAATCATTAAAACTAATTTACCAAAGCTACTCCAATTTGTAGGATTCAACAAAGTGTTGATGTAGATTATGCTTAATTCTATATATGGAGTCAATAAATAAATCAATAACACCCCCATACTTGTTGCCCAGATCATGCATCCTATTGGTCAGTGCGTGTGTCTGATAGTTGGTCGAGTATGTATTACAGAAGAATGTTATATTTTGCCTTGTATTCCTAGTCGGCACATGTAGTTTAATAGTGGCAAGGATGGCAGGACTATCAATTAAGTTGTTAATGACTCTGTGTAACACAACCAGGTCTGAAATAATTCTCCTGTCAGACAGTGTTATTAGATGCAATTGATTCATTAAACTGACATAATTAATGTAATCAATAGGAATTCCGAGCTTAAAATTTACGTACTTAAGAAATTTGTGCTGAACTCTTTCTATATTATTGGAGTGATCTTTATATAAAGGGGACCAAATAGGTGAATTATACTCCAATTGACTTCTGACTAATGAAGTATAGAGGGTTCTCATACAATCTATGGACATAAAATCGGTTAAAGTTCTGCAAAGGAAGCCAAGCATCTTTAAAGCCTTATTAGTTATATAGTTGATGTGTTCAATGAATGACAAGTTTTCAACGAATATTACACCCAAGTCACGAATATGTGATACTGGTATTAATTTAATATTATTTAATGTATATTCATGTAATATATTATAACGAGTTTTGGAAAATCGTATTACTTGACATTTCTGAATGTTCAAAAATAAAGCATTTTGTTCACACCATTGATGAAGTTGTTCTAAATTACTCTGTAAAATTTGACAATCGGATACATTTCGTATTCTTTTATATATTTTTAAGTCGTCAGCAAATATCAGAACTTCTACATCATTAAATTGGTCAACAATGTCATTGATGAATAATAAGAAAAATATTGGGCCGAGGTGGGACCCTTGAGGAACCCCACTTGTGGCCTCGAATATATAAGATTGTACAGAATTAATCTTAACACTAAGCACCCTATGGCTAAGATAACTAACAATCCAACTCAATAATTTACCTTTGATGCCCAACGATCGAAGTTTATAAATAAGTATGTGATGTCGAACCTTATCAAAAGCTTTACTAAAGTCAGTGTATATACTGTCCACTTGTTGTTTGAGACCCAGAGATTCAGATATGTAATTTTCATAAATCATTAAATTACTTAAGGTAGAGCGACCTGTGATGAAGCCATGTTGGTTAGGAACAATAATGTTGTTGATAGGTTTTACAATGATATCTAGGACTAATTTCTCAAAAACTTTCGGTAAAGCAGACATTATACAAATTGGTCTATAGTTTGATATATCGCTTTTGTCTCCTTTTTTATGAATAGGGGTTAAATAACTCTTTTTCCACTGAGCTGGAAAAGAACCAGAACTTAAAGAATTGTTAAAGAGTTTATAAAGAGGATATATCAGACTACTAACACAGGTTTTGAAAAATATTGGAGGAATACCATCCGGTCCAGCAGATTTATTGCTATCTAATTCTTTTATGACTTTTTCTATAGATTCTTTTTTGATGAAACATTGGCTTAGATTTAATACCTCTTCCACTGAAATATCGGGAATCGTATTGACACGAATATCTGTGTCGTAAACACTTTTAAATGAATCAGCAAATAGATTAACTATACCTTCGATACTGTCGGCACATTTTTCTTTTAAGTACATGTTATTGGGAAATCCACAATCATTTTTTTGTTGACTTTTAGAAAAACTCCATAATTTTTTAACATTTTGGTGTACCTCTTTTTCAATTAGGCTTACATAATCACTATAGCATTTTATTGATAATTCTTTACACTGCTTACGTAATTTAGTAAAAGTTATGTAATCATTAGGATTTCTGGTATGTTTATATATTCTATGGATATGTTTTTTATAATTAATATGTTTTTTTAATTCCCTCGTAAACCATTTGGGATAGATAGATGGTGTGAAGTTGACCCTAGGAACGAAGCGCTCTATCGAGGTATTTAAAATTGAGTAAAATTGTTCTAATTGATTATTTAAATTATTTTCGTTGTCTAAAAATGACCAATCTACCGAGGTAAGGTACTCATTAATATTATGGTATTCGGCTTTGGAGAAATTATACGATGTGGTAGTTAGGTTTGGAGATCTTCCAGACATATTTGTTATGATAATATCTAATGGTGGATGGTGTTTATCTAGAGGCAATAATAATTCGTCAGATTTCTCAACCACTATTTTTGAATCACTTGAAAACACTAAATCTAACATTCGATTATTAGAATTAGACACATTGTTTGATTGAGTTAGTCCTAGGAATATGGACATATCACGAATTTCACTGGATTTAGCGCACTGTAATTCAACTTCGTTTGTGGCAGATCCGATGTCATCTTGGCTGGTCCAGTTCGGCAGATTATAATCACCAGCAATTATGAATTTTGCTTTCGGATATTTGAATTTCAGCATTTCTATGTCCTCATTGTGGTTTTTATATATTTGCAAATCCGATGCAGGTGGGATGTAGACACAACCTATAATAATTTTACTATAAGGTATGTTGAGCATTACAAAAGTGTGTTCAACATTTGTGTGCTTGACCGGTAGTCTACAGGATGAGATATTTTTAGACACACATAATAATTATAAAAGATGTACATAAAATATTTTAATAAAATCAAAATGTAAGTAATTAAGCATACATTATTGTTTACATTATCGTGACCTTGATAATTGATAATCATTTAGGTTTGGCAAAGTTGACAAATAATTCTTCTAAGTCATTATTAACATTATATTTTTCTTTTTCTTACCTTTTGTACTTTTTTTATAACTAACTTAACTTTATGTTTAACCTTTCACTTTACGCCGTAAATTATACTTTATACTTTACACTTAACTTTATACCGTATATTATACTTTAAACTTTATGCTGTATACTTTATACCCTGTTCTTTTTAACTATATTTTTATATTTATGCTAATGGCACATGTATGTATTTAAATAAATAAATAAGGATGTATCACCCCACAATCTTCGTTTGTACATCTGTCCTGATGATGGATACTGTAATGCTTTCCGAAACGTTGGCTAAACAAGGAAGAAGCCTAACATGGCATAATACCCAAAAAAATAAACCACCATATTACTTTTGGCCATGAAAATCTCAAATGTTATGTAAAAATAAAGTATCTTTGAAACATAACTATTTTGAAAATCACTCCTTTAAATCGCTCCCCTAAAAGTATGTTATTTAATATGAGATCACTTACAATCAATTTACTGTTTGACAAAAAAACATGTTGACGTCAAATAAACAAAATATAACCCATTATTATTTTTTTGGTAAACTAATGTTTTTAAGACAAGATTTTTTATGCATAGCACAAAGGGTAACAATTATTTTACAAGCAATAATTGTTCGCCTGAAACACTCATCCACATTGAAAAATCTCCTGATAAAAGATACATGACGCCAACGGGACTCGAACCCGTGTCCCTTCGATTTCCGGTCGACAGCTCTGACCACTGAGCTATGGCGGCTTATCTCTTACCCGCGAAATTATTCAATATATACTAGTGTTTCATTCAACAATTACTGCTTGTTACATTTTTCACCTGAAAACAACCAACTTTATTTTATATGAGAAAGGCATTGTAAGTGCTAACTCTCTCACTAGATGGCGTCGAGACAAATTGTCTACATTTTTAGGCGAAATACTTGAACTTGTCAAATATTAATTATTATTTTTTTGGTAAACTAATGTTTTTAAGACAAGATTTTTTATGCATAGCACAAAGGGTAACAATTATTTTACAAGCAATAATTGTTCGCCTGAAACACTCATCCACATTGAAAAATCTCCTGATAAAAGATACATGACGCCAACGGGACTCGAACCCGTGTCCCTTCGATTTCCGGTCGACAGCTCTGACCACTGAGCTATGGCGGCTTATCTCTTACCCGCGAAATTATTCAATATATACTAGTGTTTCATTCAACAATTACTGCTTGTTACATTTTTCACCTGAAAACAACCAACTTTATTTTATATGAGAAAGGCATTGTAAGTGCTAACTCTCTCACTAGATGGCGTCGAGACAAATTGTCTACATTTTTAGGCGAAATACTTGAACTTGTCAAATATTAATTATTATTTTTTTGGTAAACTAATGTTTTTAAGACAAGATTTTTTATGCATAGCACAAAGGGTAACAATTATTTTACAAGCAATAATTGTTCGCCTGAAACACTCATCCACATTGAAAAATCTCCTGATAAAAGATACATGACGCCAACGGGACTCGAACCCGTGTCCCTTCGATTTCCGGTCGACAGCTCTGACCACTGAGCTATGGCGGCTTATCTCTTACCCGCGAAATTATTCAATATATACTAGTGTTTCATTCAACAATTACTGCTTGTTACATTTTTCACCTGAAAACAACCAACTTTATTTTATATGAGAAAGGCATTGTAAGTGCTAACTCTCTCACTAGATGGCGTCGAGACAAATTGTCTACATTTTTAGGCGAAATACTTGAACTTGTCAAATATTAATTATTATTTTTTTGGTAAACTAATGTTTTTAAGACAAGATTTTTTATGCATAGCACAAAGGGTAACAATTATTTTACAAGCAATAATTGTTCGCCTGAAACACTCATCCACATTGAAAAATCTCCTGATAAAAGATACATGACGCCAACGGGACTCGAACCCGTGTCCCTTCGATTTCCGGTCGACAGCTCTGACCACTGAGCTATGGCGGCTTATCTCTTACCCGCGAAATTATTCAATATATACTAGTGTTTCATTCAACAATTACTGCTTGTTACATTTTTCACCTGAAAACAACCAACTTTATTTTATATGAGAAAGGCATTGTAAGTGCTAACTCTCTCACTAGATGGCGTCGAGACAAATTGTCTACATTTTTAGGCGAAATACTTGAACTTGTCAAATATTAATTATTATTTTTTTGGTAAACTAATGTTTTTAAGACAAGATTTTTTATGCATAGCACAAAGGGTAACAATTATTTTACAAGCAATAATTGTTCGCCTGAAACACTCATCCACATTGAAAAATCTCCTGATAAAAGATACATGACGCCAACGGGACTCGAACCCGTGTCCCTTCGATTTCCGGTCGACAGCTCTGACCACTGAGCTATGGCGGCTTATCTCTTACCCGCGAAATTATTCAATATATACTAGTGTTTCATTCAACAATTACTGCTTGTTACATTTTTCACCTGAAAACAACCAACTTTATTTTATATGAGAAAGGCATTGTAAGTGCTAACTCTCTCACTAGATGGCGTCGAGACAAATTGTCTACATTTTTAGGCGAAATACTTGAACTTGTCAAATATTAATTATTATTTTTTTATGCTATGCATAAAAAATCTTGTCTTAAAAACATTAGTTTACCAAAAAAAAAAATAATAATTAATATTTGACAAGTTCAAGTATTTCGCCTAAAAATGTAGACAATTTGTCTCGACGCCATCTAGTGAGAGAGTTAGCACTTACAATGCCTTTCTCATATAAAATAAAGTTGGTTGTTTTCAGGTGAAAAATGTAACAAGCAGTAATTGTTGAATGAAACACTAGTATATATTGAATAATTTCGCGGGTAAGAGATAAGCCGCCATAGCTCAGTGGTCAGAGCTGTCGACCGGAAATCGAAGGGACACGGGTTCGAGTCCCGTTGGCGTCATGTATCTTTTATCAGGAGATTTTTCAATGTGGATGAGTGTTTCAGGCGAACAATTATTGCTTGTAAAATAATTGTTAAAATATAACCCATTATTTATATTAACTTACCACAGGAGACTTTGAGTCCTTGAAGCGTTAAATCGTCGCAAATCATGAAAAATTATTAAAAACATGGAAAATCCTTTTTGAACATGAACAATTATTAAAAAACCGTCAAAAACATGGATAATTGTCGTAAAACAGTAACGTTTTTAATGAAACGACCCGTTCTAATGCGACAATTATGAACCAAGTACAAATGTTGGGCACGCGTTTGGCGTGTTTTTCCACTATGCACCGGTGCCGAAGGGATCAATCACGTTAGTTCCTCAGTGCATCTTAATTGGAATACCGGTAGAACAATGACAACATTTCCACCCGGTGCCTGTGCTCGAAAGATTGTAATCCGTTCATATATATATATAGCACTCGGCAGGTGGAATTCAGACAGATATATATAATATATCTGTCTGAATTCCACCTGCCGAGAGTGCTCGGCCGAGTCACTCGCTTTGTTACTCCTTCGATCAACTTATTGGAGAGTACAGTAACAGAGACAGTGGACGAATCGTTGAATTTGAACCTATATCGTCTTTATTCGCAGTAGAAGATCTTAACCACTCGACCACGATCGATGGGTATTTATTTATTTATTTAATGGACAATTTGTATAGCGCGGCTTTTGTGAAATATCACTTCAGGGGCATCGATGTATATCTAATATTACCAGTAATATTATATTTAGGCAAACATACATTTTTTGCAATAACAACAATTATTCTTATTATGAATTCTGTATAATTTTGCATAAAGTATAATTATTTTTACAAAACATTCTAAAATATGTTCGAAATATAAACCTAAATACCACTCGAGTAATAACTGCGTTTCCAGGAAAATTATTTTAATGATTTATTTTCCGCGATCGGTGATAATTTCATTGTATTTGTAATTTCGTGATACTTATCACCACTGAACATAAAATACATAGAAATCAAGTCTATACCGATTTGAAAGAAAGCCTATGTTGCCAATAATTGAACGGTTCCTATGACCTTGGCCTCAAAAAATGTTGAAAAACTTGACAAAAAAATTGGTAAGTATTTTAAAATGAGCAAATGTTTGGAAAAATTGAACTTATATTGGGCACACGGCCACGCCCACAGCACAGTTCTATTTTGTTATATCTTCAGTAATAATAAGATGTAAGACCTATCCTACCACAATGGAGAGGCCATCCCATTCTAACCGAGCTGAGATGCATCATTGTGTTTTTGTAACACGTCGCACACTGAGTCAAGATCCACATAATTTGGCCAAAAGTATTATTTTGATTAGCAGCTATTGCTTCCTTAACTTTTTTTCCTAGGATAACTTACCTCAATCTTTTCCCACTAGCTTGACTTTTATTTATCTAATTAAAAAAATGTTATTTTTTTGGGAAAGAGATATTTTTTAAACCTTTTTTATTAATTTAACAATATGAAATAGAAATAGAAACAGACAAAAATTAAGATTACAACCAAAACCATCATAGCGGTGATACATGAAAGCTAGTATAAATGTTATTACAAACAATGATTATTCGCCTGAAATACCCAAACAAATCGAAAATATCTCCATAGTAAAAATAAATTTGGCTGACGGGAATTAAGCCCGCACCTTCTGCTTGCCGGTCATGTGCTCTGAACCACTAAGCTACGTTGGCTATAATCCAATATATACTATTATATCATTCAATAATTATTGCTTATTACATTTTTTCACCTGTTAACAAAATAAGCAATATATTTTTAATGGAAAAATAGAATATATTGAACTATTTGGCGGGTTGGGAATAAGCCGACGTAGCTAAGAAGTTCAGAGCACCTGACCGGCAATCAGAAGGTGCGTGTTCAATTCCCGTCAGCGGAATATATTTTTACTCGGAAGATATGTTCAAATCGCTGGAGAATATATGACGCAAATGCGAATGGTAGCAGAAGTCGGGGATGCCAAGGAAGACATGGCACGATCAAGTGAATCAAATACTTTACTCGGGCCATGTCAAGAGTCAGAATAATAGAAGAGTATGTATGAGACGATGTACGTTAATGTGATTATGGCAAAAAGTGTGTGCCAAGAGAGAGATGATTGAGACCGAGAAACGGCATGATGGTTAGTTACTAGTTAGATATTTTCAATTTGTATATGAATTTCGGGCTTAATCGGGCAATAAATTGCTTATAATAATTTGTTATCCTTTGCACCATGCATAAAAAACATGTCTTATAAATATTACTTTACTATTTTAAAAAATAAATGTATTTCATTTAAAAAAAAAATTAAATTTGTAATTGTGTTTAATTTCTTTAGACTACGCCAATGACTACTTTTTTCCAAACACCAGACAATAGTTAAAGTTTTCCTCAACAAATTCTGATGAATAGCTTTTTAAAAATAAAATTGTTTTAATGACATTTCAAGTAATAAATGGCTTTCGTTTTCAATTCCACAGATGATGAAAGATTCCACTGTGATTTAAAAAATTGCTCACTCAGATATTTTGGCCATGTACTGACGATTTTGCACCATTGTGGGCGCTGGGTTTTTCAGAATCCCTTAATAAATATTGACGATATAGAGCTGGGGAATTTTTCTATTTCACATCATTGAATGAACAAAACAAATGACGAATACGTGATACGGTTTATTATATTTACAGAGACGTTCCTATAAATAGTCGAACAACTCTATTGACTGCTATCATTCGATACAAGTATCTCTTCAGTTCTCCTCACTAGAATTTTGTGCAACAAAGTAAATAAACAATTTGTTCATCATGAAGTTCCTCTTTTTGTTCTTCTTCGTTTCTTTTCTCTTCGTGGAATTCCTGAGCACTGCCTCTCCAGTAGAAGAAGTTGAGTCTGTTGACCAACTGTTGCATGCCGAGTTGGCTGTAGGAGGTAAAAAACATAGTTTTCAACAAAATTTTCAAAAAAAAAATCATGGTATTAGATATTCTGTTGATGATCTTTTTTACATTAAACGAAATCGACTGACGTTAAATAATACACACTTAAAACCTAAAGCAAAGTATGACTTATTCCGCGCACATAATGTTTTAAGGTGTCGCACGTCGCAACCACATACTCGTAAATGTGTTTATTCAAAATAAAACTATCTGAAAAGTTTATAATAGCAAAGTTGATAACAGTTTTTTTACTTACATTGTACATTTATTTTTGGTAGATTCCCGTAAATGTGCAAAATTTTACGCTATTTATTTTATTATTTGTTAATAAAACTTTTAAATACATAAAATTCAAGTTTTTTTAAAAATTGGTTATTTTATATCTTAAGATTTATAGTGCTGTTCCATTGGAAGCATTGGCTTGTGGAAATTGAGAATACATATATGTAAAAATTACATTTTTACAAAATATGGTACACGATTATTATCGTGAATTAGAAAAATACATTACTGTTCGAAATGAGGATTTAAAAAAAAAATCTATAGTTAATACGGCCACTTCGTAATCATAAAATTAAAAGAAATTGAAATTTTACGTAGATTATTTAGAGATGAATAGGAACAGAAACAGCTCCTTCTTGAAAAAACATCTGATAGATTCATTTATTGGATCCAATAGAATATTGTTTTCTTCAGAATCATGTTATCTTGCTATTTCTCACCACTGAATGACAACATTTATTCATAGTGTGTATCCTCCAAGTGTCACGTCGTGTTACATCCATGCACCCATGTTTGAATGGATTAAAATAATATATACCTAATCAATGACTTCATCGTGATTGTTTTTATTTTCCAGATTCGGTACTCTCGCGTAACAAGCGTGCCACGTGTCCCTGGTTCCCCGGCGCGTGCGTGATCCACTGCAGGAGCAAGGGCTTCTCCACGGGCTTCTGCCGCGGAGGTACCTGCACGTGCAAGAATTATTAAAGGCCTGCAACGCAACGCATTTTGAATTTTTCTAATTATTAACGAAACAGTATTTCAACGAGATTATAAAACTTATTTACACATTTGTTCAAGTGCCAGCTATATTTTTACTCTAGTTTTGTAAATATGTAAATTGAAAAAAACTTTAAAATTGTAATATATTTATTATATGAATAAATAATAAATATTGTCAAAAATCATCTTTCGTATTCGACTTATTCGGCTTTCTTAATTGAGTGACATAAAAACTAATTACAAAAAAAAATGTTCAAGCAAGTATCCCCCTTACTAATAAACTTGTTTTAAATTATACACAATATCATTAATGTCTGGTTAATAGTTGTTTATCAGTTGTGAAAATTTAAAACACGTTTATTAGAAGGCCCAAAGGGCCAGTTTAGTTTTTTTTGTATAGTCAGCAATGTTAGTGATCTGTTGAATATGACTTATAAGAGATGGGAATCAAATAAAACACATTAAAAAATCCCTCCAAAATAATTATCTGATCGATGGGATTTACCGACATCCGGCAAGAGCTCTAACCTATTGAGCTATTCCAACAACCTTTAGACCTGTCTTGTTTGACCACTTAATAAAGTTTTTAAAACTGTGTAAATTACTATCACAAATTAGGCCACCTCCGTGACCTCTTCTCTTGTGGAGCCTTCACGAAACCAAAAGGGATTGGAGAGGAGAGATGAGGCTCTCTTTCCTTTTGGGGCCTTCAGGGAACCAAGGGAGATTGGAGAGGAGAGATGAGACCTAAGAAGACACATTGTGTAACCAGAAAACATAGCCACATATCCAATGGCAACCATGGTGAACTTTATAAACGGAACCGGGTGAATGTTAAAGGACTGAGATAAAATGGGAGATAGCAATTCAATTCAATTCAATTCAATTTTTCAATTCAATTAGTTTATTCCTTTAAAAACATTACAAAATTACATTTGTAAAATGGTATTACATAATAAATAAGCTGTGTATCAACTATACCAGCATTAATAGAGCTTGCCTTTTAAAGGCAGCTTCACCGATGCTAAATATGTCGATATACGAATTGATTCTGTTCAACAGCAAGACTGCTCTCCCCACCGGCATGACCATTGGCAAGTTAGTCCTGCAGGCCTGGAGATAAAACAGTCTATGCTGTCGGTGACGGAGATAACCATCAGGAACATAGAGACTAATACTCTCCATGATAGTTGGATTTTCAAACCATCCACGAATCAGTTTGAAGAAGTGTGATACAATATGCACATCTCTTCTGACCCGTAGATGGTTCATATCGAGCATGCCCAAGAGAAAGTCAGTAGGATAGAGCCACGGGTAGTAGCCATACTCCCTCAGGTAGAGGAATCTCTGAAATTAGCCTATGGCCTAAGCGATCACGGGAACTATATGTAAACCGACTCGGTAAATAAATAAATTTAAATACGTATCACAATTTCAGTGAAATTGATTTAACTCCATGTCGCAACTACAAACGCATCTTGTACATCAGAGACTATTGTTTGACAATCACGTTTTTTTGTAAAACGTAGTTTGGTGATATAATTGAAATTAAATTTTTTAACTATGTTATTTACAATATTACATACCAGCAAAAAATACTTTCTGGGTTTAGCCCAGCGTTTAAATATCGATCGCGTCAATTACGTTTTTATTTGGCCTATAATTTGCTTACTATTAATATCGTTTCAAAATCAAATTACTTCACAATACAATAGACTAGACAGTCCCCATTTAACCATTATTCGGCTTACATTTGATAATAAATATTATAAAACAATAATCACATTTATTTTAAATATTTATATTTAGGGATCAGTAGGATTTATAGGTCCAATTAGGAGTTCTACCGAGCCGAACCCTTTGATATAAAAATATCTGGAGTTATTGTTCTTTTTGTTCTTGTATTGTTTTGTATTTATTATGCTTATATACTTCACTTACATAATCGGGATTGAATAGATGATCATTTGTGGAAAAGTGTGTGGACGGGTTTAGTGTTTCTTGTGGGGAAGATATAACCCGGACATAAACTAAAAATTTAAAAAAATAAAGGAACCATTGTTTGGGGAGGAGCAACACAATCAGATATCGGTAATATGGAAATCGCACATAAAAAAATCTTAAAGGAAATACTTAAAAAAAACGTATATTAAAAAACATTCAACAATTTTCAGCCGGTACAAAAATGAATGAAACAAAAAACAAACCAAATTAAACGATTGGTTAAAGAACAAAAAAGGCAATATTACAAAACCTTTTTTAAGAATAAAACATATATAAGTAATACACAAACGTGCCTCATAATATATACGTAATACACAATACAATCATCATTATATAAAACTGTACCTGATAATATTTTGTTATTTTTTTTGTTTTTCAATACCGCCTTTTTTACCTACTGTTGTATTTTGTTTAATTTCAGTTTTAATTTATTTTATTTCTTAAAACCTTTTTTCTGTCCACATTATGTATAAAATATTTGAAAATATATTATTTATTGTATAAATAAAAAATAGATAAAGTAAATAGATTAATATTTTCGAAGGAAGCAAATACTTTGGGGTGTGACATATTGAATGAAAAAACATACACTTAGTAAGACACCACTTTATTTTTGAATCAATAACGATAGCCAACCGGGTTTCGCTTGTCCCAAGCTTCATCAGGGCTAAATATCAACTAAAGCTAATTAGATACAGGCACATATAAATATAGGTAAATGAAAACAATGAGTGAAAGAGATACAAAACAGATAGAAAGAGATGCAAATAGAAAAGGTGGAGACAAATTATTAAGGATGATGAGGAGGGAGGGGGGGGGGAGGGGAAGGAAATAACAGTTTCAGCGGCGGAATAAATTTAATATGGGACTATCAGATAAATTAATTTGGTTATTTATTATATTTAAATTATTATTAACTGCTTTTTTTATTTCAAGGGCTTCTAAGTTGTTTAATCTAATTCCAGATCCATTTTTATGCAATATTTTAGTTCCAGAGATTTTATCGAATGAATGATTAGATTCTATTAAATGATTCGCGAATTCTGAAAAGGCATTATTGTTTAAACATCGTATATGTTCTTTTACTCTTAAGTTGACATTCCGGGCCGTTTTTCCGATATAAAAAGCAGAACAATCATTACAATTAAGTTTATATATGCCCGAGTGGCTTAGTTTGTCGTCTTTATCTTTAGTATTAATTAAATATTTTCCTAAATTATTATTAGTGTAAAAAGCGGGTTTTATTTCAGATGGGAATTTTTTAACGCTTAAAGAAGAAAAGTTATTTGTATACAGAACTCTACGCCATTGGAATGTTTGATTTATGTTTATATTATTAGGGTTATAAGATTTGTTAAAAAGAAATTTATTTGATGCTATTTGTTTCAATTTTTTATTAAGAATATTGTCTATTAGTTTTGTATCATACCCGTTGTTTAAAGCGATTTGTTTAATGATGGATAATTCGTTGCAAAAATTATTATTATTCAATGGTACGGTAACCAATCTATGAATCATGGAGTGAAATGCTGAATGTTTGTGGGATATAGGATGGTTGGATGAATTGTGAATTGTAATATCAGTATACGTGGGCTTACGATAGATATTAAATTCAAATTTATTGTTAATTATACTTAAAGTTAGGTCTAGAAAATTCAAAGTTAAGTTTGTACCTATTTCTACAGTGAATTGAATTTGTTTGTGAAAGGAGTTTAATATTTTAAGAAAAGAGTTTAATTGTCTTTCAGTGCCTGTCCAAATGCAAAAAACATCGTCAACATATCTTCTCCATAGTAAAATATTCTTTAAGAGAGGTGAATTTGAAGCAAAAATATTGTTTTCTAGGTTATTCATAAAGATATCAGCGATAAGGGGGCTTGTAGGAGCGCCAATTGCTAGTCCCTCTCTCTGCTGGTAAATAACATTATTGTATTGGAAGTAATTTTGATTCAAACAAATATTAAAAAGACGAGATAAATCATTAGCTAAATCTTTAGACAAGTGAGAATTATTCAGTAAATTAGAAATTAGGGTTTTGCTTTCAGTGACAGGTACATTAGGGAATAAGTTGACTACATCGAAAGATATTAATTTGCAATTACTGGGAAGAACCAGGTCCTTTAGTTCATCGATTAATGCTAATGAGTTTTTGATAGTATATTTTGGGAAAAACACATTGGCATCGTTAAATACTTTTGTTATAAATGAAGATAATTTAAAATTGGGGGAATTACAACAGGACACTACAGGGCGAATGGGGCAATTACTTTTATGGATTTTTAGAAATCCATAAAGTTTTGGTGCTTTGGGGTTTTTTGTTAAAAACTTTGTTTGGTTATAAGAATCATCCTGAAAAATAGAGTTTTTAGAATTTTTTATAGCACATTTTATACTATCTAAATATTTAGATGTAGGGTCAGATGGTAAGACACTAAACACATCATTTTTGATGAAATCTTCAATTTTTGTGTTATAATCACTTTTGTTTAATATGATGACAGTGTTGCCTTTGTCGGCTTTTGTTAAAATTAAGTTGTCATTTTTTAACTTATTCCGGATACTCTTCATGATGTGGGCTTCTGGATCTGTTTTAAGGTTAAGATTAAATTTTGGGATTAATTTTTTTAAATTTTCAGCACTTTTGTATAGAAACGGTTTTGGTTTATTATGCAGAGCAGTTTCGATGTCCACAGCAACGTTTTCAACAGCATTATCGAAGTCATTTTTATTATATTTTAAGTTATATTTAAGACCTTTAGATAAAAGGGAAATTTCTTGATTGTTAAAATGTCCAGAAGAAAGATTTTTGACACGGTCAAAAAACTGATGTGTAGGTTTTACATGGGCACTATTATCTAAAGTTTGTTGAATACTGCACAGATTTTTCAGTTTTTTGTTTAAGATCTCACGTTTTTTAAAAGCTTTAATAGAGACGAAGTTTCGGATTTTATCATCGAACAGGTCCCATTCAACAGGATGAAGTTCATGAACAAGTTCAATATGTAGGAGTCTATCTGTTTTGTATCTCTTTCACTCATTGTTTTCATTTACCTATATTTATATGTGCCTGTATCTAATTAGCTTTAGTTGATATTTAGCCCTGATGAAGCTTGGGACAAGCGAAACCCGGTTGGCTATCGTTATTGATTCAAAAATAAAGTGGTGTCTTACTAAGTGTATGTTTTTTCATTCAATATGTCACACCCCAAAGTATTTGCTTCCTTCGAAAATATTATATCGGCTAGTACTGCCAAAAAAGCAAAATATTATAAAAACTATTCTATTAAATACAGACTTATGTGTTTAGATATATATTTTTACAAAGAGTGTTTAAAGTGCAAAGTGTTTCCAAAATATATTAATGTAAATTTTAATCGTATCAAAAACGACAGTTTATCCAAATCATCAATGTGCCAAGCTAAAATAGCCTGGCTGAAAGAAGACCTCAAGAATGCCTACAAAAAACGGAACAATATAAAATTAAAACTTAAACTCCTACATATTGAACTTGTTCATGAACTTCATCCTGTTGAATGGGACCTGTTCGATGATAAAATCCGAAACTTCGTCTCTATTAAAGCTTTTAAAAAACGTGAGATCTTAAACAAAAAACTGAAAAATCTGTGCAGTATTCAACAAACTTTAGATAATAGTGCCCATGTAAAACCTACACATCAGTTTTTTGACCGTGTCAAAAATCTTTCTTCTGGACATTTTAACAATCAAGAAATTTCCCTTTTATCTAAAGGTCTTAAATATAACTTAAAATATAATAAAAATGACTTCGATAATGCTGTTGAAAACGTTGCTGTGGATATCGAAACTGCTCTGCATAATAAACCAAAACCGTTTCTATACAAAAGTGCTGAAAATTTAAAAAAATTAATCCCAAAATTTAATCTTAACCTTAAAACAGATCCAGAAGCCCACATCATGAAGAGTATCCGGAATAAGTTAAAAAATGACAACTTAATTTTAACAAAAGCCGACAAAGGCAACACTGTCATCATATTAAACAAAAGTGATTATAACACAAAAATTGAAGATTTCATCAAAAATGATGTGTTTAGTGTCTTACCATCTGACCCTACATCTAAATATTTAGATAGTATAAAATGTGCTATAAAAAATTCTAAAAACTCTATTTTTCAGGATGATTCTTATAACCAAACAAAGTTTTTAACAAAAAACCCCAAAGCACCAAAACTTTATGGATTTCTAAAAATCCATAAAAGTAATTGCCCCATTCGCCCTGTAGTGTCCTGTTGTAATTCCCCCAATTTTAAATTATCTTCATTTATAACAAAAGTATTTAACGATGCCAATGTGTTTTTCCCAAAATATACTATCAAAAACTCATTAGCATTAATCGATGAACTAAAGGACCTGGTTCTTCCCAGTAATTGCAAATTAATATCTTTCGATGTAGTCAACTTATTCCCTAATGTACCTGTCACTGAAAGCAAAACCCTAATTTCTAATTTACTGAATAATTCTCACTTGTCTAAAGATTTAGCTAATGATTTATCTCGTCTTTTTAATATTTGTTTGAATCAAAATTACTTCCAATACAATAATGTTATTTACCAGCAGAGAGAGGGACTAGCAATTGGCGCTCCTACAAGCCCCCTTATCGCTGATATCTTTATGAATAACCTAGAAAACAATATTTTTGCTTCAAATTCACCTCTCTTAAAGAATATTTTACTATGGAGAAGATATGTTGACGATGTTTTTTGCATTTGGACAGGCACTGAAAGACAATTAAACTCTTTTCTTAAAATATTAAACTCCTTTCACAAACAAATTCAATTCACTGTAGAAATAGGTACAAACTTAACTTTGAATTTTCTAGACCTAACTTTAAGTATAATTAACAATAAATTTGAATTTAATATCTATCGTAAGCCCACGTATACTGATATTACAATTCACAATTCATCCAACCATCCTATATCCCACAAACATTCAGCATTTCACTCCATGATTCATAGATTGGTTACCGTACCATTGAATAATAATAATTTTTGCAACGAATTATCCATCATTAAACAAATCGCTTTAAACAACGGGTATGATACAAAACTAATAGACAATATTCTTAATAAAAAATTGAAACAAATAGCATCAAATAAATTTCTTTTTAACAAATCTTATAACCCTAATAATATAAACATAAATCAAACATTCCAATGGCGTAGAGTTCTGTATACAAATAACTTTTCTTCTTTAAGCGTTAAAAAATTCCCATCTGAAATAAAACCCGCTTTTTACACTAATAATAATTTAGGAAAATATTTAATTAATACTAAAGATAAAGACGACAAACTAAGCCACTCGGGCATATATAAACTTAATTGTAATGATTGTTCTGCTTTTTATATCGGAAAAACGGCCCGGAATGTCAACTTAAGAGTAAAAGAACATATACGATGTTTAAACAATAATGCCTTTTCAGAATTCGCGAATCATTTAATAGAATCTAATCATTCATTCGATAAAATCTCTGGAACTAAAATATTGCATAAAAATGGATCTGGAATTAGATTAAACAACTTAGAAGCCCTTGAAATAAAAAAAGCAGTTAATAATAATTTAAATATAATAAATAACCAAATTAATTTATCTGATAGTCCCATATTAAATTTATTCCGCCGCTGAAACTGTTATTTCCTTCCCCTCCCCCCCCCCTCCCTCCTCATCATCCTTAATAATTTGTCTCCACCTTTTCTATTTGCATCTCTTTCTATCTGTTTTGTATCTCTTTCACTCATTGTTTTCATTTACCTATATTTATATGTGCCTGTATCTAATTAGCTTTAGTTGATATTTAGCCCTGATGAAGCTTGGGACAAGCGAAACCCGGTTGGCTATCGTTATTGATTCAAAAATAAAGTGGTGTCTTACTAAGTGTATGTTTTTTCATTAAATAGATTAAAGTCGTAGGAGAATTGTTATCATGATCCAATTGAAAAACAATGACTCGTGCCATCAAAACAGTTACTATTTATTTACTCTATATGATGATCATTATTTACTTTGCAAACGATTTTTCGTTTATATCCATACCATATTTTTTTCTGAATAAAAAAAAGTATTCATGCCTAGAAAAGAACTGCAGAATAAAATATGCATGGAACATATGTTTATAGAGTTTGTTTTTTAAACGTTAGATATGTTCAAATCAACTATTTGTGTTTTTTTTTCAAACAATTCACATTCATAAATATAATATTTTTATAAATTCAAACATCTACAATTTTTTTCGGATTCACTGCCTAAATATAAAAGTAGCATCATGTCAATAATATAATTAACTGTTCAATGCGCATAAATATTCACAAACAAAAAGTAAAAATTTATATTGAAATATTTATATAGATTTTTTTAAATATTTATGTTGAGGGATAAGTAGGATTTATAGGCCCTGTTAGGAGTTCTACCGAGCCGAACCCTCTGATATGAAAATATCTGGAGTCGGTGAATTATTTTCCCACTTGATCTCTGGTGAGTTGACGTGTTGTTCTTGTATTGTTTTGTATTTATTTTGCTTATATAATGCACTTGGATAATGTTGATTGACTAGATGATCATTTGTGGAAAAGTGTGTAGAAGGGTTTAGTTTTTCCTAAGGGGAAGATTTTACCCGGACATAAAATCGGAGAATATTTAAATACAAGTCTATTGTTTTATTACCGAGTCCAATGTATCTTATGTTTGTTTCTATAATATAAAAGTAGCAAATAAATCAAAAATTTAAATATTATTTTTTTTTTTAAATTGGTTATGGAAGTTTTGGCAGCTAGTACGTAGTTGCCAAATATATTTAAAAATCCATTTAATATATGAGAAAACGAACAATTAATGCAGTTTTTGAGCACGCAACTTTCATCTTAGTTTAAAACTACTTTACTTATTGGACCAAATCAATTATCAATAAACACTGAAGAGATAAACCGAAAGAAGTTTTTTTGATTTTTTTTTCAAATAAATCTCACAAAGACAAAGATCGTGTGTGGGTATTAAAGTATTTTTGACGTGTGTTTGTGATTTAAGATTTTATTATTTGGAACACCAAATAAAAAATTAAAATTATAAAATATTTAATTCTAGCTAGGGTGAAATTCCAAGCAAGCTGCTGGCAATAAAATATTAAGAATTACATAAAGTATTATTTTGAAGAATGAAGATCTTTCACTCAAATCCCAAATTAAAAAACAGTTTGCCCAGGTTTCTTTCACCTTCGTCAAATCAGATATATGACAAGAAACATTCTGGCTAACGCCACAAAGATGTTCTGGTGAGAATCGACTACTGTAATGCCATATGTGCAAGTCTCCCTAAAATGTACACTGACAGACTTCTGTCAGTTTTCAATGCTGCAGCAAGGCTTATAACTGTTGTTTCCAAATATTCCCACATCTCACAAACAGTGGCGGCTCGTGACTCTTGGGTGTATTGGAGTGCTAATATTACAAAAAAAAGCAGTATTGATGTTGTAGCTGAAAACGATTCTTTATTTTTTTTCGAAAATTCGATTTTTTAGTGAGATTTTCAGAAAATCCGTGCGTTGCACGGCCAAACTGAACCACCCCAAAAGTCATGAGATGCTACTGCTCACGACATCAGTGAAACCTTCATTGGCTTAAGCGCCCTGAGAGAATCCAATCCAAACTCTGTTGTTTGGTATTCAAACTGTGCATTCCAAGCGATGTTAATATTAGGCGAGCAACCATTGGATCAGCATCTTCAACAGCCATAGGGAGACACTCAGTATCCATGCGCAATCCCAATACCATTTTTAAGGCCGAGCTTTTGCAGTAGCAGGCCCAACAGCTTGGAACAAACTCCCTGCATATAATATGCATAGTTCACACAGCTCTTATGAGTTCAGAGCAAAACTAAAGACTTACCTTTACAACTTGTCGATTATCCAGAATAATGACCGCATTTTTTTCAGTAGTATTTCATTGCTCAGTCCAGGGAATTTTTCTTATTGATTACCCACTTTAATGTAATAACCATTTATTATGCGTAAACTATGTTTGTAAAATTTTATACCTGACCACTGACATCACGGGCAGAAATCATAACAATCCGTATTTGTAAACGTAAATATGTATGTTAGTCGTAAATCTCTAGTTTAAGCGGTAGTTGTAAGTCATATTATAGCGGAATTTAGTATGTACCCACTCGGTCATCAAAATATGTATAGTTTTAAGTTACTAGTTAAAAACCTTAGTTGTAAATCAGTAGATAATAATCTTAGATATAAGCTACTAGTAATAAGTTATAAGTCTAAGTCATAAGAATACATTTAATGTATAAACTAAGTTGTTAAGCGCCCTTGAGGTGTTTTTCTCACGAAAATGGTGCTATACAAATAATCCTATCATAATTATTACTATACCGAACCCAATTTTCTGTGCAGGGTCTTGCAGCATTCGGTTTATGTCGATTACTTACCGACGCGTGGGACGACGGGCTATGACAAACTATTTCAGTGAATATTAGCCAAGATTTGATATATTATTTACAATATAGTTAATGTTTTGACGCAACAGGGTCTCTTCAAAGGTTATTAGTAGTGAGTTGTACATTTTAGGGGCAATCAAATTATTATGGCTTCGGGCCAATCTGGTTTTGAAATGTATATTATATGTTCAGTGACAACAACGAAATAGTTTTTGTAGTATTTTGTGCGGAAAATATGTCATTCAAATCTCATGACAAAAATGACGCTACGCTTAAAAGATAAAAAATCGCCGATCGAGAGTTTTTACTGCTAAGGACATTACATCAAATTTGTTTTAGTGTGAAACAGCACAAGAGTCACAACTGCTCCCAACCGTTTGGAGCCAGTGAGACTATGGCATCCCAAATCGAAAGTGGGGAAGAGGAAGGTAGATAAAGTACCTCGCTATTCAGATCTAGTCACCAAACAGCCATTTCAAGCAACGTTTCAATACTGAATGGTGGACTTACACCAGGGTGATACTGTAAGTATATTCCACTCTGGAACGTGCTGCAAATATGCTATATATTATTTTAAGTGAGTAATTTGTGTAATAACACAGAATTTGAACCCGAGACCTCCGGCTTGTTAGTCAAGAGACTCACCCCTCGACCACGGAAGACTTTTTTTCTTTCATATCATACAACTCCCATCGCTTTGACATCTTTCTAGGATAAACATAACTATGTTTTTACTCGTTGCCTTTAAGAAGTTTTGCAGCACAAAATTATCTACCTTAGTTTACGCCGTGTTTATAAATTATGTAGGTATGTCTTTATAAACACAGTTACCGTTTTATGATATTTTTGTATGAACAAATAAATAAGTGTTCTTATCTTTGAAACTTAACAGCAATACATAGTTTTACGTTTCCATAATTAGCAGATCATAAGTAAAGACACAAGCAAATAAGTGAAAAAATAACTGATAAGTATTTGAAACGCGACACATAAGTTATGTAATTTTATACAAAATGTGATGATTGTTTTTAATGGAGGCTCGTCATAAAAAATACTTATATAAATATAAGGATGAAAGAAGCGTCCATCAAAATAATAATATAATTTTGTTTTCTGGGTTGATAACGGATTAAAAATTTATGTTAGATATTTGAACATTCAAATTACGGAAACACATGAAAAAGTAATTATATTTTCAGTTTTTCAGACGTTACACAACTTCTGACCCTGAACAAATCGCAAGTGCTACCTATTGTTGAATTTGGCAGCCACCTCTAGTCTGGAGCCCCAAAATACCTGAAAAAACCCCTTGACTCTTCGTGCAGAATCGGAAAGTGCATAGTCGGGAAACACGCCAAATACGCGCCACCCATCATATGACAGTTGACATTTGTCACTATTAAGAATGGGTTGCTTCTACGACTCGCTCTTCAAAAGTTCAAGAGTTCAACAGTTCGACTATTTGCCAGTCTCTGTGTTTCCTCCCACCTACATCATGAGTCTCTTCAAGACCCATGTCCACTTCTTTCTCTCCTCATAAAGACCCTCCACACAGCACCCCCAAAGATGACATAGGCTCTAAGGGATTTTTTTTCATCAGGGCCTCCTGCTCGGAGTTAATTACAAAAAAAACTAATGTTTTCTCAAATCAACTCAAATTAAATCTTTTATTTTACATGGAAAACACAATCCAAAAAAAAGTGATAGAATTGAACTATGACGTTTTCGGCGAGAAAATAAGTTAATGTCGAAAAAATTTCTTCAAGTTAAAGTGAAAATATTTTTTACATTATTTGTATCTATTAAAGTCATTGAAATCTTTCAACCGTTATGTGTTTCCAACAGGGAGAGTGAACTAATATCGTATCAGTGAAAATTGGGTACATAGTACATGTATGTTGAACAAATAACTCGAAGCTGTGGCAATTCTAAACCAATTCAGATCCCAATCATTTTTGGCGCAATAGTCATCATAGTTCATAAAAAACCACTAGAATTTATTACTACCCCGTATAGTGGACTTAATCACCAAAATTACGCAAGCAATAAAGGTAGTTAATTATCACAAAACAAACAGAATGCTGAGCGTTTTTAGAATGAAGTAGAATTTTTGGTAGATTCAAATTGAACATAAAATGAAACCAGGAGGTAGTACGTTTTATTTTGATAAGGTTTCGATAGTTCCCTTCATCGCCAGGCAAATGTAAAAATTTCAAAAAAATATCTTCCCACACATCCTCACACTATACTGAAAGACCAGTACTTGAATACCTTGAATGGTAATATTATTTTGTGGAGTGTGTCCATGGATCAATGCCATAAGTTACAGATCATTGCCATAAATTTACAGTTCAATGCCATAAATGTATGGATCAATGTAATTCGTCAATAGATCTTTGTTTTAAATCTTTGGATCAATACCATAAATGTATGAATCAATGTAATAAGTCAACGGATCTTTGTCTCAAACCTATGGATCAATACCATAAACATATGGAACAATGCCATAAATCTACGGATCAGTATAACAAATCTATGGAACAATGCCAAAAACCCATGAATCAAGCCATAAATCTATTTATTGATCGATACCATAATATATCAATGGATCAGGTCCATAAACCAATGTCTATATTGTAATCCGTTATTTATGGTGATGGCGCAGCGAACCCGAAGTGCTTATATCTCTCGGTCTTTTGATGCATTTATTAAAACGGATACATTATTTGCAATGATAATGTATTACATAAAAAACTAGAGTATAAAAAACGACTGCTGTTTTTCCAAGTTGATTTTAGAAAATATATGTATTTGAATTCCTCCATGGGTACTATTATTTCTGTGCTCCGTTAAATGTGACCTTTTCGTGAACGAGTAGAGTTTTACAAAAAGGAGTAGGTCCTTGTGCTTTAAAGCGGCAATCATCAACTTGACGGTGGTCAATTCGGATGTATTTCCCACAGGAAATAAAAATAAAACATTTTGAAAATTAAACCTTTTTACTGTTTTCCTTTGGCATTGTGTAAACTTGTGTGTGCATTTGGTTGAGGAAAATTAATTGTTATGTTTCAGAACGACGAGGTGAGTTTTGTATTAAGAGATTTTTATGTTGCTGAAAGTAATTTGCATACTGCGCATGAATTAAATAGTCAATACGGCCAGAACAGAAAACTACCCACGGGAACGAGACGCGGTAGGGGAAGGATAATACCAAGAAATACCTGGATATTAAGGTATGGTCACTAAACAAGGAGTAAACCATTATACCAGGGTGTGATACTGTGAGTATCTACCACTTTGCAACGATACGAAAGTCATCCTACCGGGTTTAATGAAAAAAAAACCGCAGCCTTTGGATCTGGAGTCACTTATACATGATGCGATATTTCACATAAATGGAAACATTAAAATTATCCAATTAACCGATTGGAGAAATGCGCCAGGTTTCCACCCAGATGGCGTGGATTCAATTCTTCTGCTATCTAAGTCCTCCATCATCGCAAAAACAACATATTTCACCTGTAATGATGGCAGTTGGCGACCTCCGTGGTCGCGGTCGCAGGTTCAAATCCCAGCATATGCAAGCAAATTTTATTAGATTATTTTATGTTATTTCACAATTTACTAATTTAAAATAATATATAGTATATTTGCGGCACGTTACAGAGTGGAAGGGTGACCGGATAGCTCATCTAAATGAAAATTCATCACATCTTTAAAAAGTTATATAAAGTCATGGAAAGTGATGAAAAAAAAAACTTTGTCAACTGGGTTAAGTAGGTTAGGTTAGGTTTAAATTATTTTTTTTCATCGTTTCTAATGATTTTATAGCACTTTTTAAAAGTGTGTCGAATTGTTACTGTGTTGAGTTATCATGGAACCGGGTGGAAGATAGTCTCAATATCGCCCTTGTGTCAGACCACCATTCAGAAGTGAAACATTGCTTGATACTATCAATATGTGATAGCCGTATTTGATGAACAAATCTGAATAGCCAGGTACTTTCCCACCTTTCTCTTCCCCATTCCTTTATTCTAACAATACACCCCTATTCGGGATGCCATGGGAACTCTTGCTCGGTTTCTCATTTAAAAAAGTAGGAATTTTTCAAATATTGTAAGGTTTTTCGTCACCCGGTGATTGTCTTTTTCCACCAAGATTTGTATTTCTTCAAAATAAACTATTATTACTGTACAAATTAAAAATGGTTAGAATTAACGGTGACCGGATAAATCATCACAATTATAATTCATTACATCTTTAAAAAGTTATATAAAGTCATGGAAAGTGATGAAACAAAAACTTTATTAACTGGGTTAAGTAGGTTAGGTTAGGTTAGGTAAAAGAAATTTTTTTTCATCGTTTCTTATTACTTTATATCACTTTTTAAAAGGGTGTTAAGTTATCATGGAACCGAATTAACATAACAACTTTCAAATTATTTAAAATGTGCATTAATTATACTACAAGTATATTCCGTACAAGGTTTAAACTGCAATTCTCGACGTGTGGGTGATTTATAGCGGTGCGCGTTTTGGTGAATTTCTACAACTGAAACATATTAAACAGATGTGGTTGTTATGTAACAGAGTAGTTCAAATTAAGAAGAAAATTTTTTCAATTTACCGAGAAAATGTAATTAAAACCATACCCCCACATAAATAACATGCCGACTAAATTAAGCATATTTTATCGACATAAACAGCTTTTTATCTTCTTTATTCGTAATATAAGTTTTGTACATGCTTTAAAACTTCCACACTATGCCCGTACTATGGTAGTCGCAAAATATGTGTATTCTGTATATAATTATATATTTGTAATACCTTTTAATCGTTAAATGTACTCTTTTGGTAAATACAATTTTCTAGTATAATAGGGAAATCTATACAACCTCATGTTACCGGCCATATTTTATATTAAATGCCATCCAGAACTTTGCAGATTTTCTGCGCGCCAATACTCGGTCCTCGAGTAATGTTCGGGATGGGCAGAGCATGAAACTGTCGCCAAGGCATGGGCACACAAAGGATTACAGGTTCTACTGATTGTAGTGAAATGAAAGCTGTAGTTTTGTTTTTGCACATTATAAAACATGGAGAATATATTTAAGTTAACATGTTACATATTATGACTCGGCACTTACCCCCAGGGATCAATAATTGGTTTTTAATTCTATCTAAAACTGATTAACCACTTAATTACGGGAAGTGAGCGGGGAGCTTCTATACGGCCGGCGGTGGTCTGTCCCCGACAGATCGAGCTGGCACCATCAGGGCTTTGGTCCAGGAGACGGGTCCAGCGTCTCCGACAAGGTGGCTGATAAGCGGTTCTGGAGCGTATCGGGTCTATCGTTTATGTAACATTAATGGAGCGAATCCATCCATTGAGCTGATCGGCAGATTACTTGAGCGGGTGCCGTCCGGGCTTGTGATTTTATTATCCGTTTCTTATTAAGAAAAATACGGCTTGTATCGCGCCACTTGAGGTGAATGCTTCATTTCCCGGAGTCCGCGGTATAACGATTTGCAAGGGATCGCGTATATAAACTTCAGTAGAACATTATTTGTGATCTTCACGAACACACACACGGTCATCCATTATACGGACGTTTATTTAATAGAACCTGCACCGACTTGGTTTTTGTAAAAAAGAACCGAATAACCCGCATCAGGAATACTGATGTACACTTTTTTAATACGATCGCCCATCCAGGGTAAAAATGAATTATAATCTAATTGACTGTGCGATCATTACACGGCCGCCCCGCTCGTGTAACAATTCCAGAGTACCCAGCGAAAGGAAACGGAAACAAACAATAGACTGCCCGGCGGTCTATTTGTTGCCAGACCGTGCTCTCTATAATTTTAATCAAAATTAATGCTATGAATGGTACTTGTTCTGAAGAGGTGTTTTAAATAATTACTTTTAAATTAAACTTAACACCGCTTCATAACATTACCCCCCGCGCCACACAAATGTTTGTCCCCAAACATTAATACAACTCTAAAAAAAACTACAACTGCAATAACTAAGCTTGAAAAGATCCTCTGGGTTTCTAAAAAAAACAATCAACAATTATACATGAGCATCATAATTTGTAAGATAAGTAAGGAATAAGACAAAATCTACGATTTGGATAGCAAAACTTATGATGAATGGGTGTGCCGCAGCTTCAATCGCACCCATCGAGCGTGCAGCCGGATGGTTGAGCCTGCGATTCATCCATTCTAGAACTTAAAGATAACTTAAGATTAATGTAACTTAATTACAAATTTTAGAAGATATTACGTGAACGGAGTCTGCAAGCACCCACAGTATCGGAATACCGGGTGATGATAAATTGACGATTGTCGAAGACTGCCGTTAGCGTTACATCTGTGACGGAAAATATTCTTAAACAAAATTGTAGGTAAACCTGTAGGTATATAAAAAAAATATTATTGTTCTTCTCAACACATCTAAACAACTTAAGCGTTAAAGCTTCACTGGCCCTTTAATAGGGCGATAAGCCACTCAGGCAACACTTTTTTAGGGAGGTAAACCAACCCTCACTTTTCACTGAGTCTACTTCTCCGTTGGAGATAAAACACACTTCGAAGAAATTCTATCTACTCTACCTGACCTGGTTATTGGGTAAGTTTTTCGAAGAGAATTTATACAATAAGACAAAATAATCATCCTTGGAAAGCATTATTTCGTAATAGTAGAAAAAACTTTTAACCTTTACACACACGCAGGTGTGTAAGGTGGTTTAATCGAGTGGAACTGTCAACAACCAATCTTATAGATGTGGTGCAATTAGTAGTAGTATACATCCATTGTTGTAAATGGAGTCATTGGTCGAAGATTGTATACATCCATTGTTGTAAATGGTGCAATTGGTAGAAAATTGTATACATCCATTGTTGTAAATGGTGCAATTGGTAGAAAATTGTATACATCCATTGTTGTAAATGGTGCAATTTGTAGAAAATTGTATTATTGTACTAATTTATAGATAAAACCTACTTTTACTTAATATAACTAAAGTTATAGAAGGAATTTAAGGAAAAGACATATGCTGAACCAGCTCTTATAATTGTAACATTAATTACTATGAAATTATTAAACAAAATATCAAGAGTACTAACATAAGTATACCATTTTCAAACATGACAAGATAATTATAATAAAGTAAACAAAAATATATTTGGTAAAATTCAATTCTTAATAATAAAATTTTTTAAAACTGCTTAGAAAACAAAGATGTACTGGACCGGTACATCTTCACTTTCTAAGTAACGGGCGAACGTATACAATATGAACATAAGTATATATTAAGAAACCTAGAATATACGGGGATAGTGGAAAAGTATCACCGTGCATTCCAAGATTTGGGCAGTTTATATATCCCATGCTACCTAACTTTCACTTGTTTAGTCAAAGCCATATTTCAAGTCATTTTTTTTTTTTTTTTTTTTTTAAATTATTTTCCTATAAGCTTATCTGAACAACATCATTGTCGTGTAACAAACTCGAGTAGGATACTAGAGTGTTATACTAAATTTATTATGTTTCTTTCTATTATTTACCGATTATACTAACCATTTTACGAAATTTCTATATTTTCTAAAAGAAAATTAACTAGGACAGGACTAAGGACTGTCATAATGCTGGGTCGCTCCAACTCGGGTGATCAAGCCGCTTTGTGCTCCCGTGCATTGAAAAATATTTGAAATATTAATTAATTGAGAGTACTTGGTAGGGTGGCCAGACCCACCAAAGCACTATCAGAAACATATTAATCCGGTATATTTTCTGACTTGACGATGTCTTTCACGTGAAAGTTACCAGTTTCCTTACCTTTGAGGTCTGCTAATGTATAGATTAAGTCTGATTTTTTCTTCACGACTATATTTTGCACAAAGCGTGGAGCTAGTTTCTGTGCAAAGTAATTTAAAGCGTTTGATTGGACGAAATTTCTACGCCAAACCCTATCTCCGACTTGAAAACTAACATGTTTTCTCCGCAGGTTATAATGGTTTGCTCCTTTTTGATAAGCTTTTAGTAAAGCATCTGAGACTTGCTCATAAACTGATGACAGTTCTTCTAATTTTTGTGCGTAGATTCTCTGACTAGTACAATTTTGTAAATTAGATTCCGTATCAGCTATAGGGTTACGATGCAAATCACCGTCTAATATTTGCTCCCGACCATGCATTAGAAAATAAGGTGTAAAACCCGTAGCGCAATTTACGGAATTGTTCATAGCTGATTGTATTTGTGGTAAAAATTTTGACCAATTACGGTGGTCTGATTCAACTAATATCGATAATGCGGTGCCCAAAGTTTGGTTATATCTCTCTACCACATTATTTTGAGGGGTATAATAAGAGTTATAAAACGGAGGAGGTATATTATAATTATTTAATAAGTCCTTAAATTCTTTGGATACAAACTGACGGCCGTTATCACAAACAATGGTGCGCGGTACGCCATGTACAAGAAAGATACTTTCTTCTAAACTCTTCACAATGCTTCGCGCGGTACCTTTGCGCAACGGGAACAGCCAGGTAAACTTTGAAAAAACATCGACACAGGATAAAATAACGGTAAAACCAGAGTAACTTCTCGGTAATGGACCTACCAAATCCAACGATAACATTTGCATTGGACGTGTAACTTTTTTTGGATGTGATGAAATACCGTTAGGTGAGGCCGTACTGATTTTGTGGGCCTTACAGACCGTACAGCGATTTACAAATTGTTTAATGTCTCTGTACATATTTGGCCAAAAATACCGTAATTGTGCTTTTTTATAAGTTTTAAAAACGCCGGGGTGACAAGATCGAATAGACTCGTGAACACTACTTAAAATGTCTAATCTTTTTTCTTGAGGAATTACTTTTTTCCACGCAGTGTCTTCACACAGTGCTAAACGAGTTTTCGTGTGACGAAATAGTTCGTTTTCCCGAATTTGGAAGTTCTGAAAACGTTGGGGAAATTCTTGACAACCCTTCCAAATATTTTGATACCACTCATCTTGAATATTTCCTGAATCTATAATGGAGATTTCGGCAAGATCCATTCGCGAAAGGACATCTGGGACTATGTGTTGAGTACCTTTACGATGGATTACGTCAAACGAGAATTGGGATAGGCGTGAACTCCAACGCGCGAGACGACCGCTGGGGTTGGACAGAGAACCTAACCATTTTAGGCTTGAGTGGTCGGTTACAACTGTAAAATGAGTTCCTTCAATGTATGGTCTAAAGTGTGTAACGGAGTCTAGTACGGCTAAAAGTTCGCGCTCAGTTATTCCATAATTACGTTCGTGAACGTTTAAGCATCTCGAAAAATAAGCTATAGGGTGCTCCTGTCCATCTATAGTTTGAATTAATACCCCCCCAATGCCTACGGAGCTTGCGTCACAGTGTATAGCGAAGGGTTTCGAAAAATCTGGACAACTTAAGACTGGGGCAGAAGTAAGTGCTTGCTTTAGTGCAATAAATGCGGATTCAGCTTCCGGTGACCATTTAAAATTACTAATTCCCTTTTTTGAACCAGTAATACTTGTTAAAGGAGCTGCAATGCTTGAAAATCCCTTGATAAACCGTCTAAAGTAACCGCACAGGCCAACAAATGCCCGAATTTGTTTAGCATTTTTCGGTATAGGAAAATCTTTAATACTATCTATCTTACTTGGATCAGTGCGAAGTCCCTGGGAATCCACCATATAGCCCAAGTATTTAAGCTCGGCTTTACAAAATTCTGACTTTTTTAAGTTAATGGTGAGACCCGCGTCTCGTAGACGTTCGTACACCCGATTTAACAAGTTTAAATGTGATTTCAAGTCTTCCGATACTAATATAAGGTCATCTAAATAGCAAAAAACATTATCATCGAAATCAGGTCCAAACAATGCATCCGCTAGTCTTTGTAATTCGCTAGGAGCATTTTTCAAACCAAACGGCATGCGAGTGAACTCAAAGAGGCCCCGCCCAGGAACAACAAATGCTGTCTTTTCACATGATTTTTTGTCCAAGGCTATTTGCCAAAATGCCTTGGAGAGGTCAATCGAGGAAACATATCTGGCACCGCCCAGTTTATCTAGGATACGCGCAATATAGGGAAGAGGGTAACTATCACGTACCGTGACGTTATTAATTTTTCGAGAATCAAGGCAGAATCTAGCTGTTCCGTCTTTTTTTGTTACAATTATTACTGGACTGGACCATGGTGAACGAGAAGGTTGAATAACCCCTAATTTTAGCATTTCCTCAACTTCTGTTTCTAATTGTTTCTGCCGTGCGGGTGAAAGAGGGTAATACCGCTGTTTGATGGGTGGTCCTGTTGTAATTATTTTGTGTTTAACTAAGTGTGTTAGACCTAACCCCTTTTTTTCAAAAGAAATTGACTCGAATTTTTTAACTATTTTAGAGAGTTCCCTGTTCTCTTCAATAGTTAGGGATGAGGCTGGCCGAATAGCCCGCAACCCACTAATATTTCCTTCCGAAACAGGAAGAGTAGCTTTCGAAAACAGTTCCGGTGCGATGTGGAACTCCTTCCAAAAGTTAACTCCTAGAATAATTGAAGGCGACAATGTCGGGATGACGTAGAAAAGAATTTCCTTTGTGGATGATTTATACGTGACCGGCAATGACATTGTCCCTAAGACTGGTTGGTTTGAACCGTCCGCTGTATAAACACTAAACTTAACTTTAACTAACTTAATACCTAATTCCTTAAAAATTTTATAACTATTGCCTCCTAGACATGACAATGAAGCGCCGCTGTCTAGCATTCCACTGTAGAAATTATTTATAATATGTACATAAGTATAAGGACGGTTATCATTTTCAATAGCCATCTCCCGTGGCAGCGGGCCCACTGTTCCGGTTGATGGGGATGAAAGAAATTTATCAACTATTCGGAGCCAACTCTCCCACTCGCTTTTCCTCTGCGCCAAGGACGGCTTGTAGCAAGAGAGACTCCGACCTAGTTTTTTGACTTTTTATGAGCTTTGTCATTGATAGCTCCCACTTTAGGATTGTTAGACCTTGAATTTTTCTTCCTGCAATCTTCTATAACGTGTCCCGATAGTTTACAATATGAACAGAATGGTTTATTGTAAAACGTTCTAGAATTTTCGTGTGCAGTTTTTGTATATGTGTTAGAAGTAGAAGAAGACGGTTTATTGTATTTATAATTATTATCTCTGTTTCCAAGACTAACTTTAGTATAGTTGTTGGAATAATTGTTGTTATTTGGTTTTCTGTACTGATTTTGGCTATAACCTTGGTGTCTATGAATATTATTATTATTAAAATTAGGTGTTTGTCTAGCAGTACTATCAAATTTCTCCGGTTTATTAGTGACAGGTAAGTCTACTTTTGGTTGAGAAACGTTGAAAGAAACGAAATCATCCGACAGTGATGCATAAGATTCCAAGTTGCCTGCATGAGTAGTCAATTGCTCGAATGTCGATATATCTCTTGAGACTAGTAAATTTGTATACATAGGCAATAAAGCTTTTTTTTTGCCAACCGCAAAAGTTCTAATTCCGGTAGTTTAGCTTCAAGCATATTGTTTAATGATTTCATTCTGAGAGTGAATTCTAGCACTGACATACCTTTAGGTTGTGTCATGTTAAATAGTTTTACCTTAAGATCTGTTTGAAGGTCGTTTGCTTCAAATTGTCTTATCAAAAGTTTTGAAAGATCGTCCCATTTCAAATCCTGAGTGTAAATAGACCTGAACCACAGGAGTGCTAAACCTTCTAAAAGATCAGGAAAAACGCGTACAAGATGATCCTGGTTAAAATTTTTTGTCCTACATTTCTCCTCAATTAATAGTAAGAATTCCCTTACACTACTTTTTCCGTCATATTTCAGTTTCCAACCGTCTACGTTATTTGAGTGTGAGTCCCTATAAATAATCTTCGTTTGTTTAATTATGTGGGCTTTCTTAATGGTTGTGTCGTCTAATTCAGAATCCGATGATTCAGAATTCACTTCACTTATAGCAGGTGTTTTAATCTCTTTATTATAAGCGCGCGCCTGTAAACGTAACTCATGAGAAGTCGACGATGGATCAATATTCCTGTCTTTAAGTTCTTTAATGAGAACCTCCTTCGAAGCCCCATTGATATTTGGTATTGGTATTGGTGAAGACATGATTACGTTCTTTGATGTTCAGATAGGAAGAAAGAAGTAAAAGAAGAGAAAAATAAATATTTAATTTTTTTTTGTTTATAAAACAAAAGAAACTCTTCATTGACGGCTGTAGTATCATTAGACGTAATATTAGCTCAACTTCTATTGTACAATTGTGAAAAAAAACAAAAAAAAATTGTTAAAAAAAATATGCTCCACCCTAATGAGAATTGCGAAAAATGGACCACCCTATTATATTGTGAAACGTTATTAAACGTCGGCCTAATGTAATTGTCAATCAAAGATATCATTTAATTTGGGCGAAAAAAAAAAAAATGACGTAGGTATGTATATAAATAATATTGAGTGTTTGTTGACTTACGAGTAATTAAAACGCATATCGATTGTAATGTGGACTTACAATTTGTATTGTAGAACGCCGACATAAATGTTTTTAATATTATGTATATTAGCGTAAAAATCTAATAATATTATAAAACGCAAATATGCCTTGATCAAACAAGTGAATGACATCGTAAAATAATCGTAAATAATTATGAATTAGACAGTTTGACATAACCTCCCATATAATCATCTTGTTTACCAATTAGTGTTGACATAAAATTTGACAGCTACAAAAGCATAGATAAATCATAGATTTCATGAAAGATGAAAGTTTACGCAAGATTTTACCATAGAATAACGCAAATTATGAATTATCGTTACAAGAATACTGAGTGTATTTGAGGTTATGAAACAATATTCAAATCACTAGACATAAGTGATACAATATTATGTCAATTAATCATGAAACATTTCACCAAAATCAGCACAACATGCAATCACCACGAGCCAAAACACGTTGAGGCGCCAATTGTTACCGGCCATATTTTATATTAAATGCCATCCAGAACTTTGCAGATTTTCTGCGCGCCAATACTCGGTCCTCGAGTAATGTTCGGGATGGGCAGAGCATGAAACTGTCGCCAAGGCATGGGCACACAAAGGATTACAGGTTCTACTGATTGTAGTGAAATGAAAGCTGTAGTTTTGTTTTTGCACATTATAAAACATGGAGAATATATTTAAGTTAACATGTTACATATTATGACTCGGCACTTACCCCCAGGGATCAATAATTGGTTTTTAATTCTATCTAAAACTGATTAACCACTTAATTACGGGAAGTGAGCGGGGAGCTTCTATACGGCCGGCGGTGGTCTGTCCCCGACAGATCGAGCTGGCACCATCAGGGCTTTGGTCCAGGAGACGGGTCCAGCGTCTCCGACAAGGTGGCTGATAAGCGGTTCTGGAGCGTATCGGGTCTATCGTTTATGTAACATTAATGGAGCGAATCCATCCATTGAGCTGATCGGCAGATTACTTGAGCGGGTGCCGTCCGGGCTTGTGATTTTATTATCCGTTTCTTATTAAGAAAAATACGGCTTGTATCGCGCCACTTGAGGTGAATGCTTCATTTCCCGGAGTCCGCGGTATAACGATTTGCAAGGGATCGCGTATATAAACTTCAGTAGAACATTATTTGTGATCTTCACGAACACACACACGGTCATCCATTATACGGACGTTTATTTAATAGAACCTGCACCGACTTGGTTTTTGTAAAAAAGAACCGAATAACCCGCATCAGGAATACTGATGTACACTTTTTTAATACGATCGCCCATCCAGGGTAAAAATGAATTATAATCTAATTGACTGTGCGATCATTACACGGCCGCCCCGCTCGTGTAACAATTCCAGAGTACCCAGCGAAAGGAAACGGAAACAAACAATAGACTGCCCGGCGGTCTATTTGTTGCCAGACCGTGCTCTCTATAATTTTAATCAAAATTAATGCTATGAATGGTACTTGTTCTGAAGAGGTGTTTTAAATAATTACTTTTAAATAAGACTTAACACCGCTTCATAACACTCATTATAAATTGTTGATTTCTCTAAAATAAAATAAATGAAAAAAATAAATAACTTGTTGAAAGAATGAAAATATGGATTAACAAAAGAATGTTTTTAGAATTAGAATTAGTTAAGAAAAAAAATAACAAAGCAAAACAACTTCATTTTATAATGTGAGAAATTATTTAAAATAATTCTGAGAACTTAAAGTGTAAAGATTATCAGTTTTTGATTTCGTTGTATCAATACCCAGTGAGTTGAACATTTTGGGAGCATATAAGAGAACTTTCGCTGGGCAAAAGTTGTTTTTGTTATAGAAATTATTCATGTTAGTTTTAATATTTGTTTGTTGTGTTTTTTTCATAAAATCTTTTTTCCGTATGAGAATTGTATTTATGTATAATTGCCGAATGTCTATAATAATGTCTATAATCAGAACAATAGAAACATTCGAACTGTGCACGCACGCTAAAAATCGCTCTGCATAAATAATTGTGGCGTCGAGAAGAATCAAGATTAATTCATTAATAATATGCAGCTCGACGCTACTTAGGTACGTACTTGCTACTTGCTACTTTGGTACGTACTCACAGTCGAAATCAAAACAGATCGACCTACGTACTACAAGCACCTACTTGTCTACCAGGTGACAATACGTCACCGGCCGTCTTTTCACATTACGAGAACTCGCCAGAAGGTTCGAGTCCACCGACTAGGCATAATTGCCGCGCCGTCGAAACTTCGCGAAGGGGCTAGACCAAGCGAGTGGCTTCGATTTGGTTGCCATTTAACTACCTGCTGTTGCCACCGGCCCAACAGTATAAATAAGCCCGACGCAGCGAGTCAGTCAGTCAGTCATCTATCAGCCGTCAGTTAAATCAACGAGTGATCACCCGCGCTCCTCTTACTAGCGCGAAGGACAACGTACCCGGCTTCGTCCGTACCATCATGGACTCTATCGGGACATCATCTTAGCGCCTTGGATTACAAGCGCCCTGGTTCCAGTGTCTCTGACCAGCGCTTCTTCCACGCCACCATGACTACCACGAGGACACGCAGCATCCTCACTGGTCTACGCCGCTCCCGTTCAACTGCCTACAAGGTCCGCCGCACGTTCGGCCTCCGTCAGCACTGGAGTATTGATTCCCCAGATCGCCAGTGCCTGACCGCCATCGAGTCACGGTCACCAGCACCCGGCGTCGACTCACTGACCCGCGCTTGACCAGCACATCACCGCAGCGTCCGGAGAATACATCTGTCCTACGTCGTCTCCTCGTCACGGCAACTGACTCAATAAACACTGTGACCTTCACGACACGCCTTTCATTTCGTGCCTCACCATTGATCCCCAAATAATCAATATTTAATAGTCAATTTACCGAAATAATCCAAAAATATTGGTGAATATATAACTGTGGAACAGTGGTGAACTTTTTATTGCGTACTCGTATTAAAACGCCCGCTGATCAGTATCTTACAGTGATTTTAAATCTGTGTAGTGCTTCAGTGAAAGTGTTGTCGCATTTAAGCGCAAACAGAATACTGTACTGTCAGGCTAATATCACATATTAGTACCAATATTATCACGGTTGTGGATAAATAGGCCGTGGCGTAGAGGATAGCAACTTTAGAGTCGCTCACTATTGTCGCGGAGGAGCTGAGTTCGCTCCCCGGTTAAAGCAACTTTTTTTTAAATAAAAAAGAAAATAATTAAAAACTATAATAATATAAGTGTAACGCCATCTAGTGAATTTCATCAAATACAAAGAAAACCACCAAAAAACACCATCTAGCGACTCTGATGATGACTACAACACAAATAAAATATTTAAATTCATGGAAAAAAAGTTTGAAGATTTATCGGAACAATTGATGAAATTTTTTAGAGAACAAATTAAAAATGAACCAAGAGATCTTAAGAAATCTGTAGAGTTTTGTTGCTATAAAATTGATGAATATGAAGAAAATAATAAAAAGAAAGATACACTGATCAAACAACTGCAATCAGAAAAAAACGAAATAAAACAGCAAATAAACAAACTGGAACAATTACACAAACAAAATAACATTGAGATACAAGGTATTCCTTTTAAAGAAAATGAAAACTTACCAAAAATAGTCAATGATATAATGGAAACCATAAAATGTGAAATGGAATCATCAAAAATAACAAATATATATCGTATCAGAAACAGAAACCCTTTAAACAAATATCCAGCCTTAATTGTATCATTCCAAAACAAAGAAACAAAGGACAAAATCATCGACCGAAAAAGAAAATATGGTGTCTTGTACACTAAAAATATAAATTTTCCGGAAGATAACAAAATTTTCATTAACGAACAATAAACACAACTAAACAAACACCTCCTGTTTCTGGCGAAATCCTCAAGACTCGGCTACAAATTCATCTGGGCGAAAAACAGTAACGTTATGATGAGAAAAGATGAAACAGCTCCAATCATCCACATAAGGCAATGGCCGAATGACATTCTTTCAGAATAAAGGACCATCTAACCGCATTGCACGTGAAAATAACTTATATCTATCAAAATGTCTGATGATAGCTAACACCTAACAACCTTTAACATGGCTGAAGAAAACTATATACATGAAAATTATAAATGTAGAAACCCATATGAACTAAATCTACTTTTTAAAAATATTAATTTCTCGATCTTAAACATGAATATTAGAAGTTTAAGGAAACACTTCTGTATCCGACTAAATGTCGTGTGCATATAGACTGAAAAAATAGGGGTTAGTTACACGACTCAAACGACTTGGTAAATGCCAATCAATTGACTTTCGTCCTGAAAAGGACGTTTCTGGAATATACACGACTTTGTGCAAAATGCAAATCAATTGAACCTCGTCCTGAAAAGGGCGTTTTTGGTATATAGACGACTTTGTGCAAATGCAAATAAATGAAAGATCGCCTTTAAAAAGGCAGTTAAGTATGTCAGCTTCTTAAGCCTCGTGGTGCCCGCCGGAATCTAGTCGATGCAGGATTCTTCAGTTGAAGGAGAAAGGCCAATAAAATTCTCAGAACTCGGCAGAAAGGGGCAGCAGGAGGTAGCGGGTAGATGCGAAGGCCCGAGGCGTTGGTGACCCAATGGAGAAAGAGGCTTTAAAATTTAAAATTGGTGCTTTTCGTCAAAGTTGCGACTCAACAACGGCACATAAAAAAAGGTCAGCCAAGGTCCAGCGGCCCGTTTATGGCTTCTCATTGGTCGGATTTCTATAGCCGTTGGAGCGTACGAGCCAGCCTCGGACCCCACACTTTCTAATCGTTACCCGCCGGCCAATTGTTTATTGCTTATTTTTTTACAAGTTACATTTTTTTACATTTCAAGGAATTTGACAATCTTAAAGCTAGGTACACAATGCAAGGTTCCGTGTGGACAATTTCAAATAGTTTATTAATATCACATCCACGGATTAACATTATACGCAAACAATATTTATTTATTTCTTATGGTAGTAAATAGTAGCGAAAGATATAAACAAAACAATATAAAGTCATTATTACATTATAATGAACAAGCGTCCGATATAACTTCGATGAGCTCTGTATCCTTATTAATAACCTAGATTTTTCTCCAAGCATAATTGTTTTGACTGAAACTCAAATGAAAAATGTTTTTCCATATAACTTATCAGAATATACCACAATTTCCTCTGCCTTTAAGCATACTGGTCATGATGGAGTCACTGTCTTCTTTCATAATATTCTGAAAAATGTTGCCACTGAATTTATTGAATTTAAGTCAGCCAATGCAATAAAATTAATCTTTTTTCAAAATAATTTTGACAGGTATAATTTAATTTAATTTGTAATAATCCATTTTGACAGGTGACATTAATATAAATATTAATGATAACAATATAAATTTAAATTGCCAAAATGAGTATCTAGATTGTTTATCAAGCTCTGGATATATGTCATATATTAGCTCACCAACTAGAGTAACCTTAAGTAACTCTGCATGTTTAGACCACATATTTGTCAATTCGCACAAGGTGGCCAATATTATCTCTTCAATTCTTAAAACTAATATCACAGATCATTACCCGACCTTTTATGGACACCATTTCAAAAATACACCTTTAAATCGAAATTCTGTAACTCTAGAAAAAGTTGACATTGATTATAAAACTCTTAACTCTTTACTTCAGTCAGAAAACTGGGAAAATGTTATATCAATAGAAAATCCACATTAGAGCATTTCTATAATACTCTTAGAGATTATATTCTAAAAAGTGAAAGTAAAATAGTTGTCACTAACAGAAAATATAAAAAAATTAAACCTTGGATTACAGTTGGATTAATTATATCAATTAAACAAAGGGATAAATTATATAGAGAAATGTTAAAATATCAAATGGATTGCCAAAATAATAATCTCAGAACAATGCCTTATCTGAAAACAAAATATCTAATGTATCGAAACTTACTCAATAGACTGATACGAAACTGCAAAAAGAAATACTATTGTGAACAAATTGAAAATGCTAAAAATAATACTAAAAAAACTTGGAATATTATAAATGAAATTGCCAACAAAAAAATTATGACTTCAAATATTGTAAATGAGGTTAAAATAAATAATGAAATAATAACTAACAAATCGACCATTGCAAAATGTTTTAATAACTTTTTTACAAATATAGTAGACGAGGTACTTGAATCTTCCGGCATTGTTAATGATGATTATATGGAGACATCTCCTCAATTAGATTCTAATAACGATTCATTTAACTCTATAGAATATTTTTCTCCCATTACATTTAATTAAATTGAAAAATATATTGGTAGCCTTAAACCATCCAACTCTAAGGGAAATGATGGACTATCATGTGATACATTAAAAAAATAAAACAACATGTATTAAATATGATTTAAGATTTTCACGGCCAAAAGAATTTTTGTTATTTGTTTTTGGGGTGTTATGCCGTGTTGCGCTAACTCCTTCTTTAGCCAACGTTTCGGACAACATTGCAGTGTCCATCATCAGGGCAGATGTGTTATTTTATAAAATATTATTTTACATAATATATAATATATAAATGTAATATACATAATAATACATAATATATAATATATAATACATTGTTCAGGATCTTAACTTCACTCTCCTGACAGAGCAATCCGGCGTGGTGAGTCACCAGATTCCAAGGAAGTATGACTGGAGTAACTCTTCAATAATAACTCCAGCTCTCGAATAATGGTCTTTATTTTAACAATAAAAAGACCCGTAGGGCAGCTCATGTACGGTGAGCCCAATATTGCTATCTCTCTCCGCGGTTTTATAAACCACATGTAAGTGAAAACCTGGCAGCTCTGCCGTTTTGCCAAAACGACCCGCCCAAGACGGATGGTAACAAGAGAAGAACGATTAAATCCGTAGCAATACGAAATTGCCCCGGCAATCGCTAACACAAAAATAAATGTTGCCACACCCATAGGGTGACAAGCACCAATATTAATATTTCAGTACCTGAAATCTTAACATATTCCCGCCCCAAAACGAGTATTAAGGAATAGTCGTTTTTCATAAAATAATGTAGGAAGAGATTGCAACATTGGTACTCAGAATTTACCCAACAGGTTCACATACAAAAATAAACAATATTCAATACATGGATATCAAAATAATAACAAAAAACTTATAACAACGTATATAACCCTATGTCAGACTTGACATTAAAAAATAAAAGTCTAATAACGTAGAAACTTCTGGTGCGCTGCACCCACTTATGAGAAAATATCTTATCACTTGGCACTGTTGAGCCTGACGGCATTTTGATTCACACATAACATCACTTTTAGTGTTGTAATTGGTTCTTAATCCAGGTTGGAGGAAGGATCCTCCATGGGAAGTAGACAGAGCTGTGTCACGGCTCTTTTGGTGACACCTCTGGCCGTCCTCAAGGAGACGACGCGGACGCGTCCGTCTTGACCAGGGTGGATCTCCGTCACTCGTGCCATCCTCCAGTACTGCGGAGGTAGTTGGTTGTCTTTGATGATGACCATGTCACCAGGCTGTAAACTGCGTTGACGTCCTTCTTGCCATTTGACTCGGTTCTGCAATTCTGCTAGGTATTCCCGGCTCCATCTGTGCCAAAAAGATTGAACAACGGTAGACATCTTTTGGTAAATATTAAGCCTGTTTGTAGGCAGATGATGGATATCAAGCTCAGGCAATGCTAACAGGTTGTCGCCAATAAGGAAGTGTGAAGGAGTGAGTGCGTTTAAATCATTTGGATCTGATGATAATGGAGTCAGAGGACGGGAATTTAAACAAGCCTCAATCTGTATTAGTATGGTATTCATGCCTTCGTATGTCAAAACAGTTGACCGCATTGCCTTTTTTAAATGTAACTTGGTCATTTTAACTGCACTTTCCCAAAGTCCACCGTGATGCGGTGAGCGGGGAGGCAAGAAACTCCAGCTAATATTCTGCTGGGCTAACAAATTATGGATTTCCTTATCAGATGCCTTCAAAAAATCAAATAGTTCAGTAAGTTCCCTATAACTACCTGTAAAGTTAGTTCCATTATCACTAAAGAGTCGTGAGGGTTTACCCCTCCTAGCTATAAATCTTTTCAATGCATTCATAAATGCCATTGAAGTTAAATTAGTCACTAATTCTAGGTGAATTGCCTTCGTTGAAAAACAAATAAATAAACATATGTAAGATTTTACACTCTTAGCATTTCTGGTTAAACCAGACTTAATTAAAATTGGACCTGCATAATCTATGCCGGTTACATAAAATGGTCTTTGGATTCGGAATCGGTCAGCAGGAAGGTCACCCATGAGCTGGCGACACTCGCGCGGACGGACTCGGAAACATACAATACATTTATGCAGTGCTCGCTTTACTGCGTTTTTACCAAATATTGGCCAAAACCGTAAACGCAGTAATGCGAGCAGAGCATTACATCCTAAATGCAAATTCTCATAATGCAGATGGGTTATTATTAAGTCAGTCAACTTATGATTTTGTGGTAACAAAATTGGATGTTTTTGAGAGACCGAGGTAATATCAGATTGTGATAGTCGACCTCCAACACACAATAACCCATCCTGCATAAAAGGATTTAGTGCCTTTACCTTGCTCTGCCTAGATACAAATCTTCCATTACACAAAGAAGCTATTTCATCACTAAATGCGAATCGCTGAGCATTCAAAATTAATACATGCATGGCATGTTCCAGTTCGATTACAGAAAGCTCGTCGACCCGCATCGGTTTTCGTTTAGAACAGTTATGTATGAAACGTAACATATAAGCAACTACACGCCTCAGTCGTCTTAATGAAGAATAATTATTAAATATTTCCCAATCGACAGGACTACTAGTAACCAAAACTATCCTCGCCGTTTCTGGCAACTCCGTGGGAGTATCAAATGTAGAACGTGGCCACTTATCCTCGTCGGACGTGAGCCATGGTGGTCCTGACCACCATAATGAAGATGATTTCAACTGCTGAGATGTTATTCTGAAAAATACCAAGTGACAAAATATATCATTTTGAATGGTGGGCCCAATCTTAGAGCGCGATTCAAAGAAATCCCTCGAGCGGGTTTAGCCGACCGGTCAAAAACAACACGAATTTTATTAGTTGTGCTTGCTTCTTTAAATACAGCGTGATGTGGTAAATAATAAGTAATTTCATCGCGTTTTGGAGGTTCACATTCAGTCATGTGACCTAACGCAATATACTCATCAATAAATTCCGAGTATTGTTCCTTTAAACTAGGTTGTCTTAAGAATTTCCTTCCCATTGACGCTAATCTACCTTTAGCAATACTAAATGAATCTCCTAATTGAGATAGGTTAGATTTAAACGGTAAGTTGACTACAAATCTACCGTTTGCATCGCGTTTATGCGTGCCTTCGAAAATCCTTTCACATTCACTATCTTCCAGAGAGTGATGCTTACTATTTTCGGTTTCTTCAACCTTCCAAAACCTTTCTATTTGGTTCTGCAAAGAATTTAATGAAATATGACAAACTTTAACTGGCCTCGTATTATGACGACTCTGTACAGCTCCTGATATTATCCAGCCTAGCTCCGTTCGATGCAATGTAGGTTTACCCTTTCCTAACTGTATCTGATCCGTACGAAGCACCTGCCAGAAAACCTCTGCTCCGATCAGCATATCAATAGAAGCTGGCTGGTAAAACTGCGGATCAGCTAACCGGACACCGTCTGGAATGTTCAACATTTTTGGGTTAATCACGGTCTGTGGAAGATTGCAAGAAATCTCATCTAATACCAAACAAGATATTTCATCCTCGTATTGAGAACATAATGATTTAAATTTAATGTCAACTGTTTCCTTTACATGAATTAAATTATTATGCAAACCTGAAACAGGTATGTTCAATTTTGTACAATGCAAATTTAATCTTTTACAAGTATCCTTTGTAATAAAATTAGACATTGAACCCGAATCCAAAAGTGCGCGTATTTTGTGTGTTCCACCGTACGCGTCTTCTATTTTTACTATTACGGTAGATAGTAAAATTTCTCGCCCGTTCATGTCGCTATGACACGCTAAATTCACTGCTGCCTCCGACTGACCCTTGCCAGTTGAAGTACCCGCTTGTACATTATCAGTATTGATATGTAACAGAGTGTGATGTTTTCGATCACAAACACTGCATTTTTCCTTCCACCTGCACACCTTTGAAGGGTGCCCCGGTTTTAGGCAGTTATAACATAAATTGCTGTCTGAAACGAACTTTCTTCGTGCCGCTGGTGCTTTGTTAACAAATATTTTACAAGAATAAATGAAATGGCTGTCATTACACAGCATACAATTAACGTTGCTTGACGCTAACGTAACCTTGTTCGTAGAATTCCTTTCCTTAAAATTAAAAAACTTTGGTTTTGTTGCAACTGGTTCCGCTTTCTGTTGCATTCCACCATTATCACCTTGGATAGTTTCCAGGATCTGCGACCTTTGTGAAATAAAATTGCTAAACTGCTCGAACGTAGGATAAACTTTATCGCACTCCATGGATTCCCACAGGCTACGTGTGTGATTATCTAACTTTGAGGTTAGAATATGTATAATTAATGTGTCCCAATGTTCTGTTGGAAGCTTTAAATTATGTAAAGCTCTCAAATGAATGTTTGCTTGATCAATTAAATTTCTCAATTCATGATGATTCTGTCGTTTTAACGGTGTAACATTAAATAAGAAATTCAAATGTCTATTTGCAATAAGTCTGACATTTTCGTATCTTGAAATAAGCATCGTCCAGGCTGAACTATAATTATCCCCGGTTATTTCTAGAGAACTAATCAAATCAAGTGCGTCTCCGGACACATAACTAATAAGGTAATGAAATTTCTGAACATGATTTAATTTACTATTATCATGAATTAGGGCAATGAACGAGTGTTTAAAAGTCAACCATTTATGAATGTCTCCTGAAAAAATAGGTATTGAAATTGGTGGTAAATTCACAGATGTAATCGGGACATTTTCAATCTTCTTAAATTTTGATAATATTTCCTGTCCTAATGCAATTACATTAAAATATGTACCTTCAAAATTATCCCTCGCGTCATGATCTTCTGATTTATTCAATAAATCAATCTCCAGCTGAATTTTGGAGAATTCTATCAGAGAAGGTTTGATGGCATCTAATCTCGACGACAATACGCTGGGCCTAATATCACTTTCGTTGCTTAAATAGGTTTCAAATCTCGTTAATGAACCTTTCAACACCCCGCGCTGTCTAACCAACTTGTCGAGTTCCATTTTTTAGAAACGAATAACACAATAACCTGATTTAAAACTTAATACACAACTCGAAACTGCAGTTTGACGTTTTGACGTAAACAAAATAATACTATGGATTATAAAGAAACCGATAACAATACTATGGCATGCAAAGACAAAGCTTGAAAACGCGTGGCTAGATATGTACGTAAGCAGAAGCAAAGTTATTCGGCAGAATACAACAATAAAAATTATTATCACCAACAAATTTATGCTATTTTGAAAGCATCTGATTATGAACACCCGAATATAATTCGATATAATCAATACGAAATAATGTGGCATCTACACAGATTTTTAGCTTTTTTAAATGGAATTTGAAAGGACAATGAAAGGAAGGCTACAACCTGATTTGCTGTGCATGCGAGCGTCGTGATGAGGCTCGCTTGATCAATCCAATGATGGTGATGAGGACGCCGACTGGACCACTCCCGATGATGATGAGGCCCGACTGGACCACTCCCGATGATGATGAGGCCCGACTGGACCACTCCAAATAATGATCTTCCGTCTCAAATGGATCAATCCAAATAATAATCATCCGGCTCGAAGGACCAATGTTCAGGATCTTAACTTCACTCTCCTGACAGAGCAATCCGGCGTGGTGAGTCACCAGATTCCAAGGAAGTATGACTGGAGTAACTCTTCAATAATAACTCCAGCTCTCGAATAATGGTCTTTATTTTAACAATAAAAAGACCTGTAGGGCAGCTCATGTACGGTGAGCCCAATATTGCTATCTCTCTCCGCGGTTTTATAAACCACATGTAAGTGAAAACCTGGCAGCTCTGCCGTTTTGCCAAAACGACCCGCCCAAGACGGATGGTAACAAGAGAAGAACGATTAAATCCGTAGCAATACGAAATTGCCCCGGCAATCGCTAACACAAAAATAAATGTTGCCACACCCATAGGGTGACAAGCACCAATATTAATATTTCAGTACCTGAAATCTTAACATACATAATAATACATAATATATAATATATAATACAAATAACACATCTGCCCTGATGATGGAGACTGCAATGTTATCCGAAACGTTGGCTAAAGAAGGAGTTAGCGCAACACGGCATAACACCCCAAAAACAAATAGCAAAAAAACATGTATTAACGCCATTACAACATATTTTCAATATATGCCTCAAAGATGGTCATTTTCCAGAACAATTTAAAATCTCCACTATAATACCTATTCATAAATCTGGGGATACGCATAAATTAGACAATTACAGACCAATATCCCTTGTTTCAAACCTACCAAAAATATTCGAAAAATGCATCAAATTTAGAGTCATTGAACACTTAGAAAAATATAAAATTCTATCGAAAAACCAATACGGCTTTCGTAAAGATCTAAGCACTGAGGATGCCATATATGAATTGACAAAAAATATTTATACATCTATCGATAAAAAAAAAATGTCTTGCCATATTCCTAGATTTAAGAAAAGCTTTCGACACCGTTAATCATAATTTACTCATTAAAAAAATAACTCGACTGGGCTTCAAAAAAGACACACTAAAATTACTATCAAACTATCTTAAAGACAGAACACAAAAACAAAAATTGGGAATAATTATAGTTCAGATAAAAAACGAAGTTCCGCAGGGAACTGTTCTTGGCCCGATTTTATTCTTAATTTATATTAATGATTTATGTAATTTTGTAATCCCTGGTAAAATTGTTTCTTACGCCGACGACACGGCAATAATAGTGGATGGTAATAATTGGACAGAAACTTTTTCGAAAGCAACTGTATGTATTTCACTTGTTTCAAAATGGTTAAAATACAACAAACTTGTCTTAAACTACAGCAAAACCTTTTACTTACCTTTTTATAAAACATAAGAAACAAACCAAAAGAAAACCTTAAAATTAGAATCCATAATACAACTTGCAATCAAGAAATGTGCTTCCTGTGCAACGAACTCGCTAATGTCAAAAATATAAAATATTTAGGAGTATCAATAGATATTAATCTTAATTGGAAATCACATATTAATCAAACCACTTTTAAACTAAGATATCTTACCTACATATTTTATAGACTAAAGGAAATTTTAAACGCTGAAAAATTGAAAATGATCTTCTTCTCCCTGGTGCAATCTGCAATCGCTTATGGCATAATAGGATGGGGTGGTGCACCTGATACATTTATTAAGCCTCTACAAATAATTCAAAAACACATAATTAAAGTCATATATAACAAAAATAAAACATTCTCGACCGACCTATTATACAAGGAATCTAAATTATTTAACATTCGTAAATTATTTATATTCCAAACTATGAAATATTTATTTAAAAACATAAATAATTTCAAAATAAATGAAAACAGAATGAGCAAAAGAACAAATAATATATTTTACACCCCCGAAACCAATACTAAATTAATGCAGACACATAGCAGTTTCATTGTTCCTCGTACATTTAACCTTCTACCACTACAAACTCAAATGATAAATAAAAAGATAGAATATATCAAAGAGGTAAAATTATGGCTGAATGACGCAGATATTGAAACGCTTTTACTATAAATTTATTGATCCTTTCTACAACTCACTTGCTGAAACTTTATAAACTATTGTACATAATGTTTTCTCTTTACTTTTTATAATAACTATAAACAAAAACAAAAACTTTTTCTACTAATGTATATTATACTTTAGGTACTTGAAATATAGTAATCGTTTTATATTACCCACACTCAGGCAGTGCCTTAGTGGGTTTTCATTTCTTGTGTATACTATTTGGTATTATATATTATGTTATTATATACTATCTATTAATATGTATAATATATGTAAAGAAATGAAAATAAATAAAGTTTAAAAAAAAAAAAAAAAATTGTGATTTTTTTCATTGTGAAGTTTTATTGCGGTCTGCAATCTATCTCGGAACTTGTAAAAGTTACCGACGGAATATAAATGTGTTAGTACTCGATAATATAGTGATCAATAAAGGTTTTTACGAAGACTTAACGGTAACATGTCGTTGTTCCTAAGTATGACTTCAGATCGCCAACGAACAGAAAACAGTTCACAACTAGGTACTTCCTAATTTATTCGACTACAAATGTTATTTGTACGTTAGCGAACTGCATCCGCGCTAGGAAAGGATGACAAGTTATCGATATTGTCGATAAATCCTTCATGGAGATGCTACCTTACGTCTCGCAAACAACTTGCAAACAACGAAGAGAACTAAGAATTACTAAGTTTAGTATTAAAGAAAAGTACCAACAATTTCATCCGTACTTAAAATCATCACCATGTTGAAGCAGTTTTCTTCGTGCTTATAATTATATTGAAGAAAAATAATGCTAATAACGTATTTTTTTCAAATACCCTTCCCCGAAAAGGCCCCCAATCAAGAATTTGATTAACTGATTCCCTAATTCTTCACTTATTTACATTCGCCTTATATTTTCCGCTGATAATCTTTTCTCCATTCGTCCGCTCTATATCCAAACTCTCAAAACTGTTCTCTTTCTTTCTAATTCATTACAAGTCAGCATTTATATTCGTAATAGGTCGTGAATGTTTTCACATTTACCTGGCGTAGTCCAAAGAAAATTTAAATTACAATAACGTAACATGTTTACAGGTGAGATAAAAATCAAAAACATCATTTCCTATGATTAACACATTCATATAGGCGACATAAAACCATGTTTACGTATGTCGTTGATAATGTGTAATATGTGAAAGATATAATATAAGGAAACCCACGTGAATAATAAGTTACGCCTTGTCATTATTCTTTACGATCGACAACACGTAGGTGAGCATTAATGTGAAAAACGACCGCGTATTTTTTTATGCGCGCCGCCATCTTGGAGATAACGATGACGTCATATCACCCCATCGAAAAGTCAAACGACGCTAGCGAGACCTGTCGAGCTCTGGTGGCACTAAAACCGTAACCCGAGTGGGCCTCGTAATATAAGGCCTCACTTCATAAACGGGAATTATTGGAGGGAAGTTGCGAGGTGCGCTAAAATAAGTTTGAATGTTCGCCAGAACGAGGAGATTGGCGCTGTAAAGTCAGAATATTAACCTCAAAGTGGGAATGGAATGATTTCGTGCGGAGCTACGGACTACTGACAGCTGAGATATCCACGTTTTAAAACAGATTACTCCGGTCGTTTTGTGAGAACTTTAAAAAGCTTTTTATCACAATAAGTAACATTATTCCTGAGTGCGGTTGTTTCAAAATTAATGTTCCCTTTACAACATTGAAATCTTAATATTCAATAAAAAAATGTATATCCTTACTGCACCGGCAAGTCAGAAAACTCACCGAACGTACCCCCAACGTTTTTGTGTTGAACAACTCAGCTCTAAAATGATTCTCTCCTTACTTCCTCAAAAGACCCTTCACAAAACACCCCCCAAAGATGACATTGGCAATGAGAGAAATTATTTTTCTTAGCGAAAGAAGGGGAGAAAGTTAGAAGGAAAGGAAAAGGTACGAGGGGTGGGTAGTAATCTAGAGTCCCAACCATCCCTCCCAGTGTGGTGCAAGGCGTGGGGTTCGAGAGAGTCCGACTGGATAAGTTAAGAGGTCTCCCTCAAACACCCTCTCGATCTGACCCAAGACGCCCTTACCACCAAGATCTGAACAAACCTCACCTCCCCATGAACCCGGGCACCCCTGCTATGTCACGAAACGTAGTGAACCACTTGGGTGACCTATCACTAAAACTTTGGTTATCCAATCAATGGTTTCCAGGGTGGCCTGTACTCTAATTCAACCAATTTCTGCGCGAATCACCAAGCCAGCAAGCCTCTTGTCAACACCCTCCATCAGTGTCCTAGAATCGCATCCTTCTGATAATTTATTATAAGAGAGATAAGGTGTATTGTATTTAATAAATCAATATTTAATATATACCTCCCTTCACAATTCGTAAGGTATACATACACTTCTAGAGTATACAACCATTTGTATTATTTGACCCTTCGGGCTTTTCAATATGTTTGCTCAGTTTGCAAAGCTTCAATTTTTTTTACATTTGTTTCATTTGTGTGGAGGGTCGTTTTTAAGGAAAGGAAGGAGAGATAAGATACAAGGTATGAGGGTTGGGCAGGAATCTAGGGAACAGTGTATCCAGGAGTGATGGACATATTAATATATCCCTCCCATTGCGGCGCAAGTCGACGAGTCGATAGATCAATTGAAGAGATCAACCTCTCCCGATCTGGCACGCCACGCAGCTGGTGGGCAGGCGCATCCTGAACTCACATCACCCGATGAACCCGGACACCCCTGCTAAATCACCAGACGGAGCGAACCACTTCGGGTGATCCATGGCAGAGGTGTTGGAAATCCAATAAATGGTTCCCGGGACCGCAAACTTGTATTTCAAATTTCATTACATAATATTGTATTTCAAATTTCATTACAAATTGTATTTCAAATTTCATTTCACATTGTATTTCAAATGTGCTATAAATGCACACTTATTTTTAAATTTCCCACAAAAAATAACTTCTGTTTTACAAACTAGATAAAATTATATTTTCGGTGTATGTATTTAAAATACACATTACTAATTCTAAAAAAGTAAATTTGAATATCAAACATGAATAATGTCACCGAAAACAGTTTTTGTTCATTTTTTACTCCAAACGTAGAAAAAAATTGACATCACTCGATATTTCAATATATTTATAACACATTCCTTTTGTTTGGGGAATTCGTAAGAAAATAATATTTTAAATTTTTATCTCGTTTGTACAATAAAAAACAAGTTTTTTTTAATTTAAGTCGTTTATTAATTAAGAACAATTATTTTTCTTTCTAACGTCCAATAAATTACATAATTCCGCATTTAAAAAAATATATAAAAATACTTATGAAATATGCACGCTCGTTCACATATAACCCTAAAACGGTCGAGGTGGGCTTCGTTACTATCGTATTGTATTAGCATAATTTTAAATATTACCGTAATAATATCAAGTTCTTGAAGCACATTCAATGCCATAACTTCAGCCATTAAAAAATCCACATAATAATTTGCTCGAACAATATGAGCACTAAGTAATTTCGTAGGTTTAATATGCATGTGTCGTTTTATTGGGCGGGCAAGGAACCTAAAGTAATGCTAAAAGATATAACCCTGTTTAATAATACTTAATACTAATAAATCCACGAGTAAACGAATCACGCCCTGTATAAAGGAATTCCAGATATACTGTTTGGCTATGAGCGGTAATAAAAGTGATTAGTTACTTTATGGTGAAGCTGTAAAGCGATGTATAATGAAGCTTTTATATTAACTTTTGGGAAAATATTTATTTTATATGAAAACTTTTATACTTCCCATCCGTTCATTATTCGGAGGAACTTTATACATCAAACCTTTATGTATGGCTTGTTGTTTATTTGAAAAATAACCATTAGCCATGAAACAGCAACAAGCAAAATGTTGGGGAGCGAAGTTACTAGCGAACTAGCGTAACGGAAAGGAGAAAGGGGTGAAGGCTATGCATTTCGGTTTATCTCTCTTGGGTAGAAAAGTAACTAGCGAACTGGCGTACCAGGGAAAGGAGAGAGGAGTGAAAGCTATGCATTTGGGTTTATCTCTCTTGGGTAGCAAAGTAACTAACGAACTGGCGTAGCAGGGAAAGGAGAGAGGACTGAAAGCTGTGCATTTCGGTTTATCTCTCTTGGGTAGCAAAGTAACTAGCGAACTGGCGTAGCAGGGAAAGGAGAGAGGAGTGAAAGCTATGCATTTCGGTTTATCTCTCTTGGGTAGCAAAGTAACTAGCAAACTGGCGTAGCAGGGAGAGAGGAGTGAAAGCTATGCACTTTGGTTTATCTCTCTTGGGTAACGAAGTTACTAGAAAACTGGTGAACCAGGGAAACGAGAGAGGGGTGAAAGCTATGCATTTTGGTTTATCTCTCTTGGGTAGCAAAGAAACTAGCAAACTGGCGTACCAGGGAAAGGAGAGAGGAGTGAAAGCTGTGCATTTCGGTTTATCTCTCTTGGGTAGCAAAGTAACTAGCGAACTGGCGTAGCAGGGAAAGGAGAGAGGAGTGAAAGCTATGCATTTCGGTTTATCTCTCTTGGGTAGCGAAGTTACTAGTGAACTGGCGTACCAGAAAAAGGAGAGAGGAGTGAAAGCTATGCACTTTGGTTTATCTCTCTTGGGTTACGAAGTTACTAGAAAACTGGCGAACCAGGGAAAGGTCCGGATGGTCCGGAGCCCCTAAATACCTGAAAAAAACCCTTGACTCTGTGCAAAAACGGGCGGTCCGTTTGATAGATTCCCCAATCTTAACAAACGGACTGCAATCTTTAGAGCACAGGCGTCAGGTAGGTATGCTGTCCTTGTTCTATCGGTATTACAATGGAAGATGCTCTGAGGAACTAGCGTCATTGATTCCTTCGGCACCGGTGCGTAGTCGGGATACACGCCAAACGCGCGCCCAACATTTGTACACAGTTGACATTTGTCACATGAGAACGGGTCGCTTCTACGATTCGTTCTTAAGTTCAACAGCTTGGCTGTGGAACGAACTGCCGGCCTCTGTGTTTCCTCCCTCCTACAACATGGGACTCTTCAAGACCCATGTTCACTCCTTCCTCTCCACAAAAAGACCCTCCACACAGCATCCCCAAAGATGACATAGGCCCTGAGGGAAATTATTTTCTTCAGGGCCTCCTGTGTGGAGTTAATATAAAAAAAAAATAAAAAATAAAAAAAAGGAGAGAGGGGTGAAAGCTATGCATTTCGGTTTAGCTCTCTTGGGGAGCGAAATTACTAGCGAACTGGCATACTAGGGAAAGGAGAGAGGGGTGAAAGCTATACATTTCGGTTTAGCTCTCTTGGGGAGCGAAATTACTAGCGAACTGGCGTACCAGGGAAAGGAGAGAGGGGTGAAAGCTATGCATTTCGATTTTTCTCTCATGGCAATGATGTTTACATACATGTATGTACAATATTATTAGTTCGAATTCTTGAGTAAGGTTCAGTCTGAAAACACTTTCTTCTATTGTCTCCGTTCTTACGTAACATGTTTATCCGTTACATTTTTATTGGGACCAAACTAAACTAATAATCGTTTGTTAAAAAAACTAGATTTTGACTGATAAAAAATTTATTAATAAAACTTTTACATGTTTTACAAATTGTTTTTGTTTTCAGAAACATTTTTTTATTGTATTGGCACGATTGTAAAATGGGTGTCGATAAATGCCTACTGTCCCTTTTGTCTATGTAATGAACTTTGATCTTCTGAAACATGTCAAAATTTTGCAGTTTGTTCATCTGGCCATTACAGCTATTGACAGACTGAAAGTAGCGGGATTTGAAAAACAATAATCTAAAGTCCCTCCGTGCCAAAGGAATAATAATTATTCATTTTGATTCCGAGAAGAATACCTCACGTTTTCCAATAACGCTGATGTAATGTCATGGATTTTCTCAAAAAGTTATAAGGAAGATCAAGAATAATAATTTAAAAAAACAACGATCATATTTACAAAAATTGTTTCTAGAATGGCGCCTTAATAGAATATTCTTATTTTTACAGTTAAAATACAAATATTACTGTACAAATTATTTTAATTTTATTTTAATAGGCAATAACTGAATTTAAAAAAGAATAAATATAACAAAGGAGTGATGCTTTTTATTACAAATAAAAAATTAAATTATTACGAGTACAACGCATCGAGATGGGCCCGACACAACATCGTAAGAGCCGAAATTACTTTAAACAATTATCATGTTTCATAATAAATAATATGCACTTTTTTATTTATTTAAATTAATTTATTAAACTCAACCTTAGATATTTAGAAAAAAACTCATGTAAAATGTAATTTTTACGCTTACGATCTTATGCCAGGAAAGGCTGGATATGTATACGGTTGAAGATTGTCACATGAAAACGGGTCGCTTCAACGACTCGTTTAACAGCTCTGCTGTACAGCATCCCCAAAAAAAACTTAAGCTAAAAGGAAAATTGTTTTTTTCAGGTGAGGAATTGATATAAAAAAACACTAAGAAGTAGAAAATATTACTGTTAATGGTCGTTTCTAAAGAAATTACATCACGCCCTTCCCGCAACGTACGTAGAGTGTATTTATTGACCGACTCAAATCAACTGATTCTACTGAATTACATGGCGTAAAATTGCGCCTTAAGGTTAAACTTGATGTTCGTTATAATGAAATAGCTCATGACGTTCGTGACTTTCATAGATGGCGGTAGTTTTATTATTTTATCAAAATGCTTTTTCAAATCAAATCAAAAGTTATGCTTTACAACATTAGAACAAATTATTGTTTGCGCCCGTACATACGCTATATGAATATGGATAAATAGTTTTGTCGGTATAAAACCAAATTCTTTGAAGGAAACCATACAAACACAATATTGTTTTTTTTTTTTTTTTATAGTGAATACCTCACAAGAGTCCCAACTGCTCCCGTCTGGAGCCAGTGAGACTATGGCATCCCCAATTGGGGGATGTTGTGAGGCTGAAGGTAAGTGGGGAAGGGAAAGAGGAAGGTGGGGAAGTACCTGGCTATTCAGATCTAGTCACTAAACACGACTAAAGCCATTTGGAGCAACGTTTCAATTCTGAATGGTGGTCTTACACCAGGGCGATACTGGTAGTATCTTCCACTCTGGAACGTGCCGCAAATATACTATATATTATTTTAATTAATTAATTGTGAAATAACACAAATTAATCAAATAAAATTTATTTGCGCACGCCGGGTTCGAACCCGCGACCTTCGGAATGGCAGTCCAATGCGTTACCACTGGACTATGCCGGCCGTCAATTTTATATTGAATTGATTCAATAAAATATTGATTCAATAAAATATTGTATTTTTATGCCTTTCTTTAAAGATTTGTGTTTTTATACAGTCAAAATTTTTATTTATTTATTTATCGGAAAATTTGTATAGCGCCGCTTTTGTGAGATATCACCTCAGGGGCGCTTTACAGTTAGATGCAGGTATTACAAAAAAAAATTAAATATTACAAAAATAAATTGAAATTAAGTTAAATAAAATGAAGTACAAGAACAGGTGGTGAAATACAGAAACAGGTGACACGAAGATGGAGACTCTACAGCAAGAATCCTAGGTGGTGAGGAAACTGGACCAGCTGCTGCAGCGAGAGAGTCCACCGCGTCCACCAACAGTGCCAGCACGAGGTTCGTCATCCGTCCAGGTATGTGTCTGCTGCTAATTAAGCGCTGACACAGTATCCTCACATAGATAACAGACCTTGGCATCACCGCTGTGACATTCGGCAAGTCCATCGTTCATCACCATGTAATCTTATTCCTGGTGATTGTGTTAGTGGTGCAATGTGCCCACAGTAAAAGGCGACGGTCGGGATAATAAATTACTCTGGGCACTTGTTAGGGCCTTCAGAGTTTCCAAGAATTCCATTGAAAACATCTGGCGTACCTACAGTTACCGATTCGTGTCCCAAGTTCAACTTCAGCGAATTTCGAATATTTTTTAGCAGAAACTATTTTTTCTTATTCATAATTGCGTATGTACGGGCACAAACAAATAATTTGTCCTAGTGTTGTAAAGCATAATTTTATATAAAAATTTTGAATAAATGCCATCTATAAATACGTAGATTATAATTTAAGTCGCGTTTAACCTTAAGTATTAAAAATCACTCATCCCACTACTACTGCTGTTTAGATTTTTCCACCGTCGAACTTCGATATTGTAAATAATCTTTTTCAAACTTCATCGCCCTCTGTGGAACTATGGGACATTTGTCCATTCAAGTTGTTGTATCTCCGGGGTTTATATAAGACTCCAGCTTCAACAAAAACACTTGAGCTTTTAATGTGACATATTTACAATGGGCACTGATATCTTAATTAGCAGTCTATTGGAACAAAATGGACCCCAACCTTGAGGTTCCGTCTTTGTTTATTATCCCCTCGGTGTCTATAATACTGAGAAAGCGTGGAAGATACTCTCAGTATTGCCTTTTTGCAAGACCACCATTCAAAATTGCAACGTTGTTTGAAATGGCTTTAGCCGTGTTTGGTGACCAGATCTTAATATCCAGGAACTCCCACAACTTCCTTTTCCCCATCACCTTCAGCCTCACAACATACCCCAATTAAGGATGCCATAGTCACACTGGCTTCAAACAGTTGGGACTCTCGTAAGGTGTTTACATAAAAAAAAATCGTAAAGAAAATAGTAATAAAAATCATATTTAAAAAAAAAACCGTGACTACCTAATAAATCGCTTATTCGAAGATTTTCAAGTTCCTTCATGTATACATTAAAAAATAGATACCTAATTCAAATCATAAAAGAAAAAGACAACTATCAATAATATCAATCAATATTTAACTAAATACCGTACTCGACTTAAATAAATGTTTCCATACCCAAAATTAAATACTTCTTTTGCACAAAATTATTACACCTACCAAGAAAGAATTTTTTTCAATCGACTACCGGAAGAAATAAGAAGCATTAATAACAAAATGCAAACTATGAACACTTTGAAAAAATATTTTAAAGACAATCTTATCAAAAAAACTCTTTCCACATGAATTGTCGAATCTTGAAAATAACCTAAATCTCATTCATTTCTCACAAGTGACAATTTTTTCTCCAAATATATATACAGTATAATGTAATTATTACTATTTAAATTATTTTTAATACGTTTTCACCCTCACAATATATCTCAATTGGGGATGCCATAGTATCACTGGCTCCAGACGGTTGAGAGCAATTTTGACTCTTGTGCGATATTCACATTTAAAAAAATACTTTACAGCCATCCATGACGGCCGGCATAGTCCAGTGGTAACGCATTGGACTGCCATTCCGAAGGTCGCGGGTTCGAACCCGGCGTGCGCAAATAAATTTTATTTGATTAATTTGTGTTATTTCACAATTAATTAATTAAAATAATATATAGTATATTTGCGGCAGGTTCCAGAGTGGAAGATACTACCAGTATCGCCCTGGCGTAAGACCACCATTCAGAATTGAAACGTTGCTCCAAATGGCTTTACCCGTGTTTAGTGACTAGATCTGAATAGCCAGGTACTTCCCCACCTTCCTCTTTCCCTTCCCCACTTACCTTCAGCCTCACAACATCCCCCAATTGGGGATGCCATAGTCTCACTGGCTCCAGACGGGAGCAGTTGGAACTCTTGTGAGGTATTCACTATAAAAAAAAAAAAAAAAATGGGTAACCTAATTGACTAATCTAGTGCCATCTATAGGTGAGCTCATACCTACACTTAATCTAGAATTCTCTAAATTGGCTTATTGGTGGACATTAGATTCTTGAGCAGTGACGTCTCGTGACTTTTGGGTTACTAGAGTGCTAATATTACAAGAAATTGCATTATTGATGTTGTAGCTGAAAATGTTTTTTTTATTTTTTTTTTTTGAAATATCGATTTTTTGTACGCAGATTTTCAGGAAATCCGTCCGGCTAAACTGAAATTTCCTGAAAATCTTCATAAAAAAAATCGATTTATCGAAAAACATTTTTTTCAGCTACAACAACATCATAAATGCCAGTTTTTATATTTTAGCACTCTAGTACACCCAAAATTCACGAGCCGCCACTGTTCTGGAGTTCGGTACAGCGCCTCACAAATGTAGAAATATTGCATGCTTACCAATACCGGTTTATTGACTTCCTCAAAGCTAAACGTTAAAAACAAATTCCAATTTTTCGAGGACGTTCACATAAAATAAACTTAAAGTTGTTTTCATTGATTCGAGTGTTCTTTTTTCCTACTACTAGTTCTAAGAATATGGTGTACTTATGAGCTATGGCGCGTCAAACCCACGTTAGTTTACCTTTTAAACCTTCTCTTGTTCAGGACTTCCGGTCATGCCCACCGAGGGAAGGCTTTCACGCTTCTCAACTTCCGGCGGAGCAAAACGGATGCTTAATGAGGATCTTCATACGTGGCCAGGGGCAGGGGGGCGAGGGACGGGAAACCGAGATACCAAAACTCTGAGACAGATCAAATTTAAGATGTACTAAATACTATGATCATATATTAACTGTTGTCCTCTGCGGCGTATCGCTGTAAGTGCTAAATCCAGGTCAAAATGAACAGAAATATAAACCCATCTCAGCTAAGGTCGTAAATTTATTAAATAATGTATATCATTTTTACAAAGAAATATAATTTGTTTTAGTCTGATATCCCAAGCAGCACTATTCACCGGTAAGTTCTATAAAGCTCTTTGTAATAATTTCTACGCAACGTAAATAGTTTTTGCTTGAAACGCCTTTCATGTTCTACAGCGCTCGCATAGCTATACGGTGAGGAGGGCCGTATACTGCTCAGGTTAAAATACGTTGCTCTACTTAACTGCCTCCACTTTGTTTCGATTCTCAAAAACACGGTCATTTTTGCATTTCGCGTATAGTTGCTAACTTCACGTTTCTTCAGATTACATTTGCGATATCCTTGACCCGGTCAGCTTTAATTGTTTGGAAATTTGGCCAATTTGATTATGCGTTCCGTATTTGCTTTGGTAAATCGATTTAAAATATTTCTCTGATGGTGCTGCCAATGGGTATTAGGTACTACTTTTTTACATTTTCACTGCGCAGCCGATCGATATTTGTCAAATCAATTAAAGTCCGCGATCGGGCCCCGGAGGTCGGACGGTTTGAAAATCTGTCAGCCACTAATACTGCGGTATTACAGCCGGTATACGCAGTACGCATACGCGTGATTATGTGTAACGTTTTCTACTAACCTGTTCTTATCCTTCCGTATTATCTATTATGAGAAAGACGGTATAGGCTTAACCCCTTTTTTTGCTGCTCACAAAATCATTTTCAAAATAACCAATGACTGTGCAACATTTATTGACTCCCAAAAAATAAGACCAGATGTTATTTTCATCAAAAATGTTAAATTAGAATTTTTTTTCACTCAAACAATTTGTTTTAGGTGTTTTGAGTGAAATATAAAAATCAAACACACGGGCGAAACCAGGTAAAAATTTGAGTTAATAATATTATTCATTTAGGAAACAAACATACGTACATTAAATTATAATCGAAAAACATTCTTATGTTCTAGACCAATAAAGTTCCATTAAGTAAAATTTTGATTTAGTATTTATACCTACACAATATTTTATTTATATATTCCCTGACTTTCTTCATAAGCAGCAAGTTAGTGAGGTGGTCGTTAAGGAATGTGTGGCTTGCTATTCATGGAAAACCGATGTCTGCTGAAGTCAAGGTCCGGTGGCGACTTGTAGCTGCCAACAAAGCGTCTTTGCAATCTCGCCGAAGAAGTAGAAAATCATATTTGTAAGGGTGCTTTCCAGCTCAGTAGGCAAATGTAGCCAGGAACTCCATTTTATGGATATAGTGGTATATGATGCATGTGTAGTGATTTAAAAGGATCAAAAAAGGGAAAAACTTCTAATGTCATTTAAACATATTTTTAGTGTAAAAAAAAACAACCCAAAATCCAAAGTGCAATTTTGGTCAAACTAATGTGTAACATAAAAAAGAAAAGATAAAGTTTATTTGAGAAAAGGGTTTTTCTACGAACGCTTGTTCCTCTAATGCGAAGTGTTTGGTTTTGAAATGAGAGTATCCTTAGTTGCTACCGGCACATCATTTATACAGTTAATACCTAACCTAACCATCAACTTGCTGGAAAAGTATTTGAAATGTGAAACAATAGCAAGAACTCTGCAAATTCGAGTGCGTTTGTTTAGATAAAACATAAGAAGAATTAATTTAGTGGAGTAAATTGTTTGTGATTATCGTGGATATAATCATTGAAAAGAAAGACTACATATATTGGAAGCGCTTAATATTGTTTAAGTATTCATTCGTTGTGTTGTGGCGATAATTACCTTGAGTTATTGCTATGGAACTCATGTGATAGTGTTGTGCTTGAACTCACTATACTGTGTTATTTGCCTTGGTAAGTGATTGAATTCATTTTTTTCTTCTTTCCATACCTTTCATTCCTTATACATACTATCACCCAATTCAAAAAAACATCATTCATTTTGTATCGTTTAAATTAATTTACAGTACACAATTCATGTTCATCTGAAGCCTCAACGTTGGGTCCTCTTCTGCATCAATCCAGGAAAAGGTCCCTCCAAGTTCGATGATGGTTAATCAAGTCTTTCAGAGTCAAGTCCGCCAATAAGTATTCGCCTCAAAATCCGGTCCCGCAACTTCATGGGAGGACAGCATTAGTCCACGTCAAAGGCCCCACAAGGATGCCTCGCTTGTTAAACGATAAATCGAAACTGTGATCAGCATCTCCCTTCCCTTCATCAAAGTGAAGTCCATCAATACTTCTTCGTCATCCTTTTTTTAAAAGACGCATGTTTATTGCACCGATCCCGAGATTTAACACAAAAAAAAACAATTTTTCCCACTTTTGGTAAAACAAAATTAATTACTTTAAATCCAATATCATCAATACTGATTCCAAACTCCTCTCCTAAAATCTACTCCACGGTCCCCAAAATGTCAAAAACACATCCGCGGCTGTCTGCGGCCATCTTGACCGTTCTGCAGTTTTCGTCCCATCAGTACCGCCAACTGCATTGTCTCTGCGTAATCTAAAGGCGCATCCGCAGAATAAATTGACTATACATACTATACTACATATTGGACGTGGATGTAGATGCAACTATGTGAGTTGCCGTTGGCCATGGCCGCATTCTTTGAATTAAATCTGTGTCCCATCTTTGTAGTTGAAACCCAACCTTCTGGTATAAATTTACCATAACAATACATTTGATTTTTCGATTCTTGAAGTTGGAACTTCGTAAATTTCAAAATTTCATAATAATAATAACATGGAATTTATTAAGCGCGGTTTAGTTTCATTTCATTTCAAGTGCGCTAATTCTGTCGAATTGTTCGCGTTGATTAATTTTAATATTCACGTCCTTTATTACCTCTTTCAAATTGATAAATTAGCATTCTAGAGAATCAATTAAGCGATTTTACTGCTCAAAGCTGACAATTTGCTATTTGACTATTTTGTTCTAATTGATCTCTAAAATCCGTGAATCTTGCGTCTAGTTTACAAAGAATGTTTTTTTTCATCTCCTTAAATCTATCAACAGAGTTATTTGAGAACTGCTTGAGGATTTCATTTAATTTCAGTTTTGGGATTTTCATCAATACTTTGGGGATCTGGTGAGGAGACACGAAATGAAAGAGATTGTGAAGGTCATAGTGTTTTGAGTCAGTATGCCGTATATGAGTTGACTTCAGGACCAATGATGAAGACTCCGGATGCAGGCGGTGAGGTGCTGGTCAAGCGCGAGCCTTTGAGTCGACGCCGCTGCCGGTGACCGGACTCGTTGACGTATCAGGTACTGATATGTCAACGACCATGGAAAATGGTCAAAAGACCATGGGTCTTTGTATTGGCGAGTCGTTCTAGATAAATCTCGTCGACCGCTACCATACTTTTATGGCTGGTAGGATATGAATCGCTGGCTTACTTTCAACGATCGGGTGCCGATAGATTATCTGACTCCAATTTATAAATAAAAACACCGATTATAATAAATTGAACTTTATTGTTCATTTAAATTTTTACACGGATCAATCGTAAATTTATCAGATGGAAGGGAATAAGAACGAACTGTCAACTAAGGAAGAAAGATCCCATAAATAAACCACTCTCAAAGATCCCAAATAATATGAAAAATGGCCAGCTTCCGCAGTTAGAGGCGGAACGAGGCAGTGTGGCGATCTTGCAAATATTACCCGCAGTAAAAAAGAATATTTTGCGAAAATTGTTGTTAGTTCTTATTCCCTACACTTTGTTTATCCTCGTATTATTATTTTTATTTTACGTTTTGAGTTGTATATATTTTGCAACAAGGCTATATAATGCTCTCCCACTAGCCATTAGACTGAACGAATTTTTTTTAAAATATAAAACAGACATCAAGTCTTGGATCATCAGCCAAGACAGATCCATGATCAAAAATTTTATAAAAATCCGTACATAAGTATGTACTCCAACTAGATGCTGATTAACAAATTTATCATTTATTATTATTATTTATTATTATTATTTATTATTATTATTTATTATTATTATTTATTATTATTATTTATTATTTTTTATCTTTTTCACAATTTCATTTAATGTAATGAAATATTGTATGTATCAAAAAATATGTAAACATTAATTCATGTATCAAATACGTCTGTCTCGACACAGGTTTATCCTAGTGAGAAAGACATCGAAAAAAAAAACCTGTAAAAAAACTTTATATTGATAATAAAAAAAATCATATTGTAGCAAATCACTTGTTTATTGAGAAATAATAATAACATGATAATAATCAATGTGACTTTGATGACAATGTTTACTTTAAACACTCAGCCAATGAGAGAGCAGGTGGAGATTTGTTGAGCAAAGAGAGATCTCCGCGTTAACGACATATTATTTTGAACAGAATGGTGAGAGAGATTTATTGAATGTTTATTGTATTATTAATGTGTTATCAGCGCTTGCAGATAAGATAAATAATGTTACTTTGTAGATTGAGAAAATCTGCATCGGTTTAGTACCGGAGTTTTGATTTGAATATTTATTTTTATTGATAATCGCAATAAAACAATGTTTATCAACTATTAACTGTCAAACCTTAGTAGGTAATTTATTGATTGAGTTGGGCAGTTTTCGTTAAAAATTTCTATTTTTTTCGCAATCAGCATCGAAATATCTAAATTTGTAAATTATTGTAATTTGTTGGTATATTCAATAAAAAAATTACATAGGTTTTTGTAATGTCGTAATGTGGAACAATTATTAATACAATTTACCTAAAGATTAATCCTTACATTAGCGCTGGTAGTTTCGTTGTAATTCTAATAAGGAATCATACAATTTGTCTAAAGAAACGTCATTATCTATATAATGACAATTCTTTCTTCGAGCAGGTAGGTACTATAATATTGCAAAAACGCAAATAATAAAAACCAAATAAACACGACAAATGTGTAGTCATTTGAAAAAATAATCTTTACAGAACCATTAAAACGGCCATCATCTTGAAACGGAAATGGAACGTACAGGGCGGGTTTGCGTACTGCCGCTCCGGAAGCCCCCCAAACCGCCCTGATAACATCTCCTCTGCCACAGGTCGATCCAACTGGTTAGCCATGTTCAGAATGCGCCTGCCCACCAGCTGCGTAGCGTGCCAGATCGAGAGAGGCTGGTTTGGGTAGACCCTCTGACCACTCCAACTGGTCTCTCGATCCATCGCCTTACGCCGCAGTGGCAGGGATGTATGTTACCGTGGGATTAAGTGGCAACAAATAAAATTAAGGAAGGGTTTATTGTCTAGAAATAAAAAAAAAAATATTTAAGATTACGAAAATGTGTTACCACAAAAAATTTATTTAATTAGCATACTACTATATAATCATTCTGGCAAAGGGCTCGCATAGTTAAAATTAAGGTGTGATACCAGTTCGTTCTTGATGCGAAGTAGTAGATTTCGGTTCTTCACAGCAACTCCCAGTTTATCCAAAAATTTATTTTGTAGTCCAATGCAAAACAGCCTCACGCTGCTGGTCTCCAAAAGGGTCCCTCTTAACTAATCAGGATCGGCAGATGACATCCGATTCCATCAATCAAATGGTCAAGGCTCCATATGCAAAGCTGATGCTCACAAAAATTGGCAAATGTGTTCGTCGAACCTCAGCCAAGAGGAATGCCCGCTGCTCTGGGCTGGTGATCAAAGAATGGCTACTGCTTTCGATGCAAATCACAGATTCTTGCACCCTCAAGTTTGTCAACTCTCCAAGTCAGAATTCGAGGGTTGTCAATTTGACCAATGGCAAAATGACAATGTGTAGGTACTTAAAGGTCCCACACATCAAGACCATAGATGCGATGTAAGTAAAGTGATGCACACACACCTTGTTACAAATCTTATATGTAAAATATTTGAATATGTATGTTACCAACCCTCATACCTTTTACATTTCCAGAACTTCCTCTCCTTCGTTTCCTTAAAAAAATCCTCCACACAGCATCCCGATAGGATGACATAGGCCCTGAGGTAAATTATTTTAGTGTGGGATTAATGTTAAAAAAAATCACAGACATACGACGCTACACTCAGTCAATCGGGGACAAGTAAGCAATCATACACAAAAACATCTGTATTCACAAATACATTAATCATAATCAAATCATATCTGACAGCCAACTAGATTTCGCTTATCTCAAGCGTCATCACAGTTTATATTATATTAAGGCGACATAAGACTCTAATAAGGGGGTTTGCTTGACGTTGACATATTAATTATTTCTGATGAACGTTTTACTTAAATCTCAAACGTTTCTAGAAGGTTTTCTACAGTGTAAGCTATTTATAATAAAAAAAAATTAAAAAAAAACAGACCTTGCCATTCAAATATTTTATGTAAAACGGTTTTAAAATTTTTTTAAAACGTTTTTCAACTTTTTTTCAATTAGCGGCAAGCATCAAATTTTATTTATCTAGACACTAAATTAGTAATTTCCCGAAGTATCCCTCTAGAAACAATTGAGATTTTAGTAATACGTACATCAGAAATAATTAAAATAAACCCCACGGGAAGATCGATTTTCTAGGCCTGCTAGGGCAAAGTAGACCGTAGGTCCCTTCCATTACGCCGAGCCGCGCACCAAATATTGTTTTTACACGACTTCACCTATTCAACAGCAGGACTGTCCAATATACCAGGGCCGCGTGTCGCATATTTTTGTGCTCGGCTGCGTCGCAGTTAAGATTCTGACTTTATTTTAGGGTATCGTTAATTCAATAAAATCGGTGTATTCAAAAGTGTGTTTTTTGAATTAATATATAATACATGCCAAAGTATTTGCTTCCTTCGAAAAAAACATGTTCCTTATAATATTTAGGCAACCACTTTAAACGTTGTCCTTTGAAAATAGGAATGCTTTTTGAATTAGTTACTCACTGTAACGTGACTGTATAGTGATAAATAGGAATGCTTTTTGAATTTGTTACTCACTGTAACGTGACTGCATAGTGATAAATAGGAATGCTTTTTGAATTAGTTTCTCACTGTAACGTGACTGCATAGTGATAAAATATTCAACTGATGTACTCAAAATAGAAAATTGAAACTTTGCTTGGAATGTCTATAGCCGTATTTGGTGACCAGATCTGATTAGCCAGGTACTCTCCCACCTACCTTCAGCCTCACACATACCCCATTAGGGGATGCCATACTCTCACTCCATATGGTTGGGAGCACTTTGCAAATCTTTCATAACTTGCTTAAAGTTTTGCTTCCTGAGCGCAATTTGAAAATATCGCTGAAATTCCTACAACTTTATCATTATTTTGCTCGGCCACTGTCAAAATATTTCAGTACCTATCACTAAGCAATTTGATTTGTTCGCTACCAGACCAATTATAACGCATATTCATGATGGAACGGCCCTGTGATGGGGAGTTAAACTGCCCTAGCTTCAAAATGTGCATTTAAATTTAATTATATAGTTTTTAATTTATTTTAAATTGTTTATTTTTATCTTTTATATATTTTGTATATTTGTTATTGAGTGTAATATTCGTACTAATAAACGCTGTATATAGAGATACTGGAAGGTGTTAAAACAATTCTTCGTTTCATTAAAAAAAAAATCTTGACGTTTACGGCGAAGGGGGTACATAACCAGTGTACTTCTCATTGCGAAAATGATGGGCCCCTTCTAGTAACTATCACTGTTGTGAAAATATTGTATTATTTCGGGGCTTAGGATCACACGGGCCTAACTACAAAAACTTGTTTTTTGATTTATGTTTGTTGAGTGTTGTGGTGTCTGATTCAATATTTCATTTCATGTTTTCTTATATCATTCTAAATTAACTTCATTTTTTCTAATCTCGATGTGTAGAATCCTTTACATCAATTCGCGTCTGTGTGTCACCTTTCCTTTCATCTTTTCTATGTATTGTCTGTTTATGCCACGTTTTGTCTATGGGTTTTTATGTCAAAACAACGGGATTGGGTTAAAATGTGCAAATCATTGTAATATTTTGTATCATTACCTTTTAAAAAATACACTTCCATTCGAGATCTAAAAGCCTTTGAGTTAACATTTATTTATTTATTATTTTTATTTTTTTTTTTTCATGTTCTCCATAAAACGGTTATACACCAATATGTCATGGAGAAGATTACAGCCTCTTACACCTTACAATTACACGATTATACGATTACACCTTACAGCCTCTGAGCTAACAGTTTTAACCATCTCGCATCATCCATCTCTCTGTGTGCGTATCCCTGCGCAATAAAACGAAGGACTTCAAGAAAAACAGCTCGCCTTACAACCGACGGCAGAAGTCCTGGAGACATATGCAGGGAGCGTCCAATGCTTGGTTTCGGTAATGCCATAATTATATTTATTAGTGACACGTAGCTCTATCTCTTAAATACAGCCATTTAAGAAATACAGTTAGGCATATCGGTTTGACATGCAGGTGGGCATATGAGCATTCCAATCTTTATTTGCTTTTATCTCAAAATTATTTGTTTGCAGTTAGGCCCCTGTGATTCTAAGCCCCCGATTTTACTCCCCACAAAAGAAGGTTACAATAAATATTCCAATATAACAACACTACTCTCTACGAAACCCAATCAACCATTTAGTTATTAATAGACCAACGTGTGACTTATTACAATATTTTTTTTCTTGGTATAGAAATCCCGATGAGTTAAAAAAAACTCATTGTAGAACGAGACAAACCTACAAAACATAGGTGGGAGATAATAGGTACAATTTTACATTGGTATTTTGATTTCAAAATTAAGTTTCACATACAAAACAGTACAAAAATAGAAAAATAATCATAATTATAAGATTCACATACAAAAAAGTACAAAATAGAAAATGGAGGTTAAGTAGAACAAACAAGAATAAACAAAAAAAGAAACAACAATGGATATACACATAAGCACAAAGCCAAGGCAGGAATTTACAAGAAGATACTTACCGACTAATACATTGGTAAAAATAGTTTATTCTCGATTACAAATACAGGGGATAGAAAAGGAGAGAGAAAGAAACAAAACAAAATACACACCACGACAAGAATTAGATATTCTCGTTTTTATGTGTGCTTAAAAAATATTCTTTTAAAGCCTTACTTCGAATTTTTGGATTATGCTGGCTGTTTTTATACATATCTGGAAGACAGTTATAGAGTGTGTAGGCAATATATTTGAGATTTTAGAGAGTTTATTCCATATTTCGTAGTGTTTGTTAGAGGAAAGCGGATTGTATATTATTCATAGTATTGTGGTTATGGATGTCTTGATTGTAAAGTAGCTTAATGTTAGTGTGGGTTAATTCTTGGGTAATTTTTAAGATGGTGGTCGTGATTTCATGTTCAGGAAGGACTGTGATAGGAAGGATACACATTACGAAAATTCATTACACAATCGCGCTAAAACTAGACCACTCAATTTACCTTCTCATCTACTCCCATCCTTCGCCTCTTTATCCTATTCTATCCCCACCCCACCATCCCCCCTCAACATATCTTGTAATAAAATAATATCACTTATATTGATACTTATACTGTTATTGCAATATTATTATTGTTTTTTTTTTGTTATATACATGTATTTAATGTAATGTAATAAAATATATATGTAACTGACAAAGATTCTATTTTTTCTATTATGTGTTAACTAGCTGAGGTATACCCGGCGCCGGCGTTGCTGGGGTTTTCCTTAGGAGATAGACGTATTTCATCACAGATTTTTCTGTAGGCCTTTTAAAATATACAATTTCGTAACAAACTAATTTTATGTATCTCATTGAGTGACTCGATTACAAAACCTCGAGTTTTCTCTACTTTCTGTAAATATAATATGCATGTATTATATCTATAAACCTTCCAGAATAAATTTTCTAAATGATAGTTAAAACCCTATCAAAATTCTTTGCGTATTTTAGAAGAACTAAGCGCACAAGCAAACAAACAGACGCGGATAGCGAATTTATTTTATACTATTTACAGATTATTTATTTATTTTTTAAGAAACAAACAGCTTTTATATAATATACAATGATAGATGTAAATATACAAGTTAATGTTCATTGGAAATGAAGTTTTAATATCTTAAAATTAATTTGGTGTTAAAGGAAGGGGAGAGGAAAAGGAAAATAGGAAGAGGATAGGAGATGCTCCCGATACATTCCATACTCTCATATTAATAATCGATCGTAAGCATTACTTCATATCGATATTTCTTTAGGTTATTACAAAAATGTCAATGCTGTAAAATTTTGTATTATATTGTGCACATATACGAGGAATTGGGGAATTTTATCGAATGTTTGTTCTACACGAGGGTAGATAAATTAAATCAGATTGTCGGGTTGATCTAGACGGAATATGAAGATTTATTGAATTGGTAAGTTCTGGTGAGTCCAGACCATTATTTAGAATTTTAAACAATAAGATTTGATCAAAAATTAGACTTCGTGTTTGGAGGGAGTTAAAATTATGAAATTTAATAGATTCGGTATTATTTGAGAAGCTTAAGTTTAGTTTATAATTTATCTGTTTAAATTTTTTTTTAAATTCTTTATATTCTTTCGATATGGGCTTGGTATAAAGGAGTCCAGATCGGTGTACAGTAATCCAGGTGCGGGCGAATATATGAGGTGTAAAGGAAATATAGAGTGTTTATGTTGTGGAAGGGTTTTGCTATGCAAACTATAAATCCCAGCATTTTATTGGCTTTGTTAATGATGTCATCAGTGTGTTGGATAAAGTTTAATTTAACATCCAGTGTTACCCCAAGGTCCCTGATATATTTTACTTCATTGATGTGTGTGCCGTAAAGTATGTGTACAAAGAATATTTTATTTTTATTACGTGTAAATGTTAATTTATTGCATTTTGCGATGTTAATAACAAGTTTGTTTAATTTGCAATAGTAATACGATTACAATAATACGATTGAGGTCCTCTTGAAGTTTAATGCAGTCGTTGATTGATTTAATAACTAAGTATATTTTTTTATCATCTGCATATGCAAGGTAATTAGCATGTAAAAAACATCTGTGAATATCGTATATATATACATTAAATAATAATGGGCCTAAATAAGAACCTTGAGGTACACTGGAGGGCACAGGGAAGAAGCTGGACTTTGTTCCCTCAACTAAGACACTTTGAAGTCTACTCCAAAGGTATGAAGAGAGCCACTGGAGTACGTCACCATGGATGCCTAATTGTTTTAATTTTTGAATTAGAATGAAATGGTTTACCTTATCGAAGGCCTTAGAGTAATCAGTGTAGATTACATCTACTTGGTTTCTACTGTCCATATTGCACGTTAAATATTCCGTTAAATTTACTAAGTTTCTTAGTACTGATCTTTTTTGAAGAAATTCGTGTTGTTGGTTTTGTATATTTCGAACAATTATTGTGTAAATTTGATCGTAGACAATGCGTTCAAAAAGTTTACTAAATACCGTGAGTATTGAGATTGGGCGGTAATTTTCAATAATAATTTTTGACCCTGTTTTATGAATAGGGATTATAATAGCTTTTTTAAACTTTTTGGGAAATTTACCTTCTTTTAGTGACATTATAAATATTTTAGTTAAAGGGTAAGAAAGATTTTTGGCACATTGATTTTTTTGATGAAATATGGCGAGATACCGTCATTACCAGCACCCTTACTAACATCAAAAATTTTCAGGTATTTATTGATCATTAGATTTTCAATATTTATGTAACCAATTGAAGAATCATTATTTACATACATAAGTAGAACTATCGATTGTGCTGATATTGTTCGTACCTAGGGAATGCAATCCCGGTATATCGGGATCCCGAAATACCGAGATCCCGCAGACATTTTGCGGGACTAATCTCGGTCGAAAATTTTGCGGGATCCCGCTGGACTGGCGGGATTACAGAGAAGCTTCTACAACTGCATCGACGTCCAGTTCTTCCACATCGGCTCATTGTGAACCTCAACCATCAACAAATAAAATCACTGACTATTTTTCAAGCGAAAATAATACCGTCGAAAAGAGGGTATCACGAATGGTGTCTAAAGATGGTTTACCATTCCGAGTTTTCTGTACCTCGTCGGATTTGCAAGATCTTTTTAAAACCGGGGGTTTTAACTTACCAACATCGTCTAATTCAATCAAATTAATGTTTATGAATTACGGCAAG